>JBBPBO010000004.1:39915744-40004140 GCA_037974295.1 Cicer cuneatum | reverse complement strand
CAATTTTACAAAGTTATCTTTCACATATCAAACATCCTTAATCTACGCAAAATTATTTCAACAAATGATACATGTACCTTTGATTTGTTAATGTTTCCAAAGGTTATAGACACTCCAAATTTTTGTAATGAGAGGCGGCACCATACTTTTCCATTCATGTGTATTGACCAAACCTTTTTCATGTATCAATGTTCTTTCTTGATTATTGGATGGTGTTCCTGCATCACAAGTTAGTAATGACTTTGGTACCCATATTTGTTTGGGTCCTTGATGGTTAGTATATCTTCTTTTAGAACATTTTTTAAAACTTGATCTCTTTTTAAAATAGCAAGTTGACTCGTAGTGGTCATTCTTGGAATAAGAGGAACACTTTGTTGTTGGTTTTGAAGAAGGTTTGAAAATCTGAGTTTTAAACGTCTTTCAAATTGATTTTGATGAAATTCCAGAACGTTCTCCTTTTTTGAAACTTTCTGAAGAAAGTTCTGTTTGTGTTCCAGAACATTCTCCCTTTTTAAGGCTACCTAGAGAACGTTCTCCCTTTTTCAAGTTTCCTGGAGAAAGTCTTGTTTTTGTTCCAGAATGTTCTTCTTTTTTAAAGATCCTTCTGTTCTTGATATTTTCATCTCTTTTCTTAACATAACATACAAATTCCAGATGTCCAAATTTACTACAATATGAACATTTGGTTTTGCATTTCTCCTCTTTTCTTTTAGGAACAAAAAGATTTTCATAAATCTTTTCTTTTTGAGAAGTTTTGAAACATAACTCATCTTTGTCAAATATCTTTTCTTCAGATATCATATTCTTTTGAAATGTTTCAATGGTTGTAAACAAGTTGGTTAAATCATTTTTCAATTCATGAGCTTTTATTTTTAAAGAGGTACTTTCTTCTTTAGTTTCAGAATATTTTGGAAAATGATTTTTTATGGTTATCTCAATGAGAGTCTTTTGTTGCTCAACCGTTTTTAAATGAGTTTGCTGCAAACTTTGAATGACCTTTCTGAGTTCTTCATTCATAGCTTGGGCTTTCTCTTTTTCTTCTTTTTCTTTACGGAGTTGTTCTTTTAATAAACCATATTTTTGAGCAAGAAGATTTGAATCACATAAAAGATTATCAAATTCTTTTTCCATTTCTTCACATAAAGGAAAGAGTTCAGATATGGTTACCTCATTATTTTCTAAGTTTTCCTTTAAGCACATGTTGGTTTCTGACATTACTTCTTCTTCCTAAATCTTTTCCTCTAACACTTGTTAGGTCCTTAATCTTTAGAGACCAAGCTCTGATACCAATTGAAGTAGCAATATCGATTTACAAGAAAGGAGGTTTGAATTGCAAATTCGCCCTTTTAAAATTCCTGTTAAAAACTTAAGAAAATAACTCAAGATTGATCTTGGTTGTGAAAACAGAAAACGGAGAACGTTCTTGGTTTTCACCAGAAAACAGAGAACGTTCTTGGTTAGTTAAAATCAAAAGTTCAGTTTATCTATTTAACTTGATAATTAACAGACTGAAAGTAAATAAAGATAAGGGAAGAGATATCACACACAGATATATCCCGGTTCACCCAACCCGGGCTATGTCCAGTCCTCACAATGGTGAGATTTTCCACTAAGTGTTTAAAACAAGAACCTTCTCGGTTTTACAGCACCTAGCCTTGATCAGCCTTGATCTTTGTTACAGAACTTAATCTAATTCCACCCAGAAAGAGATTAATCAAATCACCTACCAACCTTGATAATGATTTCTTACAATCTACCCCAAACTATACTTAACTCTTATAGTTTGACTTTTACAATAATGATGAGATTGTTTTGTTAGAATATGAGATGTCTAAACTCTTGTTTGAGATTCGATTCTTTACAATGAATTCAGTATAAATGTATCAGAGTAAAAAGAATTTAATCAAACTGATTCTTGTAAGTGATTGGAGATTTTCATGTATGTGAGTGATTGATGATATATCTTGGCACTTGAATGTCTTTGATTTTTGGATAGAATCTGAGTATGCTCAACTCGTGTTTGAGATTAGATTCTTGACAAAAGAATTCAGTAGATGATTCTGATATGAAGAAGAAAAACAAAACTGAATTTTTTGTTTGTGATTGAGAAGCTTTCAAGTATGTAGATGTATGTGAATGATGTTTTTCTCTGTACTTGAAGCTATGTTTTCTTCCTGAGCTTTAGCCTTCCTTTTATAGGCGTGAGAGCTTTTAATGATGGTCAAATAGAGCCGTTGGTAGTGCTCTTGTCAGGCTTGACCAAAGACAATATTTCTGATTAAAAATAATCCAGCTTTTGACTATTTTTAATTTCTGTTTTGACTGGGCTAAAACCTTTGATTCTTGATCAAATTTCCTTTGTTTAATGATCCTTTGTACTTCAAATATATTGGTTAATATCTTTGATTTGATCTGGAGTTTTGATTATGTCAAAACAGCTTGGAGAATGATGATGAACTTCTGCAGAATGTTAATGAAAATTCTAGAGATTGATAATCAATCTGGAGTCCTAGTATCTGAACTTTCTGGAGATTGATAATCAATCTGGAGGTTCAGTTTTGATCATTCTGGATGTCTTCCTGATCTTTTCTTGGATCTGCTTTGATGTAGAGATACTTCAAGATCGTTCAACGTTTTTGGCAGTCAAGCTGGAGAGTGATGTTCAGTATGCTGGAGAATGATTGTATCATTCTGGAATGATGACACACTGTTGGAGAATGATGTTAAACATGCTGGAGATTTGATTGTTAACATGCTGAAGATTGAAGTTTGATCATTCTGAAGATAGTTGTTAATCATGTTGGACAGTGATAATCATTCTGGAGATTGATGATCATTTATGGAGACTACTGATCATTCCTAGAGACTGATGATCATTCTTGATAGAAAATCATTTTGAAGACTGTTTTGATTATTCTAGACATTCTGATGTTCAAGAACAGACTTGGTTCTTCCTCTGAATGTATTCCTCTGAATGTATTTTCTGGAGATATTCTCTGATATCGTTTTCTGGAGGTATCTTCTGATAGTATTTTGGAGGTATCCTCTGATAGTATTCTGGAGGTATCCTCTGATAGTATTCTGGAGGTATCCTCTGATATCGTCTTCTAGAGGTATCCTCTTCTTGAGGTATCCTCTGGTGACGTATTCTCTGGAGGTATCTTCTGGTGATGTCATCGGGTAACATCTTCTGTTTTTCTAGATTGTGTCAAGAGTGTTCTTTATGCTGATTTCTTGGCTTTCCTTTGAATCATTAACATGCTGTTAATTCTAAACATTCTGGAGACTGTTCAGTCTTGCTTTGGCAGCTTGATTCATGGCCTTTTTTCTTTGTGATTCGAATTGTAATTGATCAAATTTGTGAATTTTGATGAAGTGAATGGATTCTTGCTTTGTTCACTTATGCATTCATGTTCCTTAAACAAAACTTAAGTGAAATCATTAGTAGACCACCATCCGTAAAACTTAATCATTTAATTTAAAAGGTTTGTTGTCATTAAAACATATATCAAAAAGGTTTTTTCCTCAACAATCTCCCCCTTTTTGATGTTGACAAACTTTTTGAATAAATCATAAGTTTTATGGATGGATATAAATGAAATGCAAGAATGTTCTTAGATATGTAATTAAACTCCCCCTAAACACATGCAAGAGTTTAATTCTTATCATTCTAATTAAACTCCCCCTAAACATATGCAAGAGGTTAATTCTTAACATTCTTCATTAACTTCTTATCATTTTATATCCATCATATATTTCTCTCCCCCTTTTGACATCTATCAAAAAGGTTGGGAAATAGACATAGAAGTAAAAATATGGAGTAATAGCATGAGTGCACTACACATAGAAATCATGTGGTTGACCAATGCATTCATATATCAAACTAGTCAAGATAATTCAGATTTTACCATTGGACAAGATAGTTCAGAGTGACCTTTCTTAGCACAAACAACGCATAAAACATCATAAGGAACAGCTTTACTTTCAGCAATCGTTTCTGTAAAACCAAGACCTCTCTTTCCACTGTTACTTTTTCCATAAATCATATATGCATATTTACTTCTTTCCATTCCACTAGAAATACAGTTTTGAAAAAATTGTTCATACATATCAGATTCACAAACAGTTTTGGAAGTGGAACAAATATTACTTTTGAGAGTTTGGTTTTCAGATTTGAGTCTTGCAACTTCAGTTTTAAAATCTTTGTTTTCAGTTGCATACTCAAAATTTTGATTCTTTAAAACTTGGACTTCTTTGGTTAGATTTTTCTTATCTTGCCTAAGAGTTGTCAGTTTTAAAGACATTTTATTGTTTGCATTTAAAAAGTCTTTTAAAGCCTCAATTAATTCAGATCTAGTGAGATCAGAAAATACTTCACTGTCTTCATCTTCTGATTCTGTTCCAGAGCCTGAGCTGTATCTAGAACTTGAGTTGGTATGAGCCATCAGAGCCAGAATTGCCTCCTCTGATGTGCTTCTAGACTTTCCTGAATGACTACTTTGATCATTCTTCCTTCTGCCTGCTTTCCTTCCTAAAATCGTGCCTTTGTGAAGTCCAAAGGCACACCTGACGTGTGCCATCTTTGCTGTTTCTGCCTCTTCTTCATCAGACGATTCTTCCTCTGATTCTGATGCATCCCAGGCAGCCATCAAACCCTTCTTTCTGAATCTGGAAGTCTTCATATGTTGTTTTCCTTTTTCTAGATTTGGACATTCTGACTTGATATATCCAGGTTCATTGCATCCATAACAAATGATACTCTTCTTGTCAGATTCTTCCTTTCCTTTGTTGTTATGTTTCTTCTTGAAGATTCTCCTCTTCCTTTTTTCCCAGATCTTAACCATCTGTTTGGTTAAGTAAGCCATATCATCACAGTCACTATCGCTATCCTCTGATTCTGATGCTGCCCTTGCAACTTTCTTCTGTTTCGACTTCAGGGCCAGATTCTTCTTCTTCTTTGGTTCATATGCTTCTAGTTCTATTTCATGAGACCTGAGTGAGCTGATTAGATCTTCAAGTTTTAAGTTATTCAGATCTTTGGCTTGTTGAACTGCAGTAACCATTGGTCTCCACTTTGTTGGTAAGCTTCTTAGAACCTTCTTGACATGATCTGCTGTTGTGTAGCTTTTCTTCAAGACCTTCAGTCTAGATATCAGAGTGTGGAATCTACAGAACATTCCATCAATGTCTTCATCATCTTCCATCTTGAACATCTCAAATTGTTTGACCAGTATGTTAGCCCTTGCTTCCTGAACCTGCTGGCTTCCTTCATAGGTTAGAACCAGACTGTCGAATATGCTCTTTGCTGTTTCTTTATCTGTGCATATGTCAAATTCCTTGAATGTGATGGCACTGATCACGATGTTTCTGGACTTGTGATGCTGTTTGAATAATTTGCTCTAGTCTGGTTTCATATCTTCCATGTCCAGTTCTTTAGTTGGATCTCCTGGCACCAGCTTCCATAATTCAGGATCTTGAGATATGAAGAAACTTCTCATCTGTCCTTCCAATACTCAAACCTTTCTCCATCCAACAGTGGTGGTTTGTTGATGTTGCCTCCCAAATCATCTTTGGATTTTGCCACGTTGAACCCCTTGGACCTTTCCTCAAACACTGTTAAGTGCTTAGCCTTGAGACCGAGCTCTGATGCCAATTCAAGGTGCAAACACGAGAAGGGGGGCTGAATTGTGTTTGACTAACTTGAATACTTTTTCTGTTTTTACAGTTTTATAACAAAACCTGATGTATGAATCAAACAGAGTTAGCAGCGGATATAAAGTAAATACTGGTTCACCTTTAACGAGGCTACGTCCAGTCCCTTCACTTTGAAGGATTTCACTAATTCAAAACCTTGAATTACAACAATACCACTGACCCTCCAAGTCAGTCTTCTCAAACAGCTAACAATCCTAGACTTTTGAGGAATACAACACCTTGACTTCTCAAGTCAAGTCCTCTCCTACCAATCTGACAACCCCAGATTGTAGAAGGAATTACAATGTCTTGAATCTAATTGCTATGTAATCTACTACCCCTTTTGTCTCCCTCAGATTGTAGACTCTACTTCAACAACTTAGATTTAACACAATGGAAAGAAAATAACAATTGACCTCACTGAAAACTAAAGTATTTTGCTTTTGGAAGTGTATGACTCTCAAGTATTTTCGATGTTGAGTCTTCAGCTTTGAGCCTCCTTTTATAGATGAATAATTAGGGTCTCTTCCATGCTTAAGTTCGAGTTGTATCTTGCCAGATACTCTTGCAAAAATAACTTGGCCAATCGGGTTTCTCTTAAATAAAAAACATATATTTTTAGCTCCAGATTTGCTTTCAAAAATAACTTTGGCCAATCCTGTCTTTAATTAATTCTGGATCAAATCTTTCTTCGCGCCAATAGCTTATGTGTTCCACAAGACTTCAATTTATTTTTGTATCAAATCCTTTTAAATACTTTGATCAAATTTAATCAAATCTCCACCGATTATCATGATTAAATCTAAACCGTTTGATCTTCTACTCTCGTCCACATCTGGACCATACTAAGTGATCTGCTGTGATCCTCTAATTTCGGCCAACCATGGACCACACTTTCTGATCTTCTGATCTAGGCCAACCTGGAATTGCAAGCTGTTCTGTTGTGATCCTCTGATCTCGGCCAATGCTGGACCACACGTTCTAACCTTTTGATTTCGGCCCACATTGGGCCATGGTCTGATCTTCTGATCTTGGCCATTACTGGGCCATATAATTAAATCTTGACCATTGATCTGAACCTTTTCCCTCTGATCTGGACCAATTCTGAACCGGTTCTGGATTGAACTGAAATTAAATCTGGAGAAAGGATATTTAATTCTGGACATTTACCTCTTGATCTGGATCAGGTCTGGATTAAATCTGGACATCATTTCTTCAGGTCTGGACTGAGTTTCATACTCTGAACCATGCTATCTTCTGGTCTGGGTCAAATCAAGATCAAATCTCTTGTTCTTGACCCATTAATTTATCCTCTGATTAAGTCTGGATCAAGTCTGTACTGTTTATCATTTGACTGCCAGGCTATCTTCTGGTCAGAATAACTTTTGGACTAAGTTTGACTTATGATATCTTCTAGTCTGGAACAAGTCTCCCTCTGGCAGGCTTCTTTCTGGTCTGGTCCAAGTCTCCTTCTGGACTTTGCTTCCTTCTGATCTGGGCCAGTAAAGATATCTTCTTGTGGTGTTTTGACATCCTGGTGTATCCTCTGGTAATTTCAGGATGCATTATCTGGTGACTTCTGGAGGTGTATCCTCTGATAACTTCATCTTCTGATGGCATTTTAATATAGTAATTCAAGGTACAAAATAAGGTTTCATGGAGTGCTTTTGTAAACATCAAAATCCTAAGTACTTAGAACCAACTTGGTTCCAACAGTCTCCTCCATGATCACTTCTAATTGAAATGATATTGGAATTCTTTTCATTTAGTACCTTTTTGCAAAAGTTTTTAAATGCATCAAATGCATCATCTTTTTGTTTTAAAGTCATCAACAATAGCAAAACCATACTTCATTCCACCTTAACTTCTTGTTTTAATAGGACCAAAAAGATCTATGTGAAGTAGCTCAAGGATTCTGTTTGTGGAAATAAAATCTTTAGGATGAAAACTACTTTTAACGTGTTTTCCTTTAGCACATGCTTCACATACTCTATCTTTATCAAAATTTATTTTTGGCAGTCCTATAACAAGTTCTAATTTTGAGATCTTTGAAATTGTTTTCATACTGACGTTTCTTGTCCTCTTGTGCCAAATCCATTTATCTTTGTTTATGGACATGAAGCAGAATTCATCAGTTAATTCTTCAAGATATAAAACATTAAGATTTTTCTTTTTGGTTCCAGAAAAAAGGATTTCACCAGATTTAGTTTTTCTAACTTCACATATGTTGGGTTTGAAAATAACCTCGAAGCCATTGTCACATAATTGACTTATGCTTAAAAGATTATGTTTCAAACCTACTACATATTGAACATCAGATATTTGGGCTGAGTTTTTCTTACCAATAGTTCATTTACCTTTGATTTGAGCTTGATTGTTGTTTCCAAAGGTTACGGTACCTGCTTCCTTCTTTTTAAATGACATGAATCAATTTTTATCTCCTGTCAAATGTCTTGAGCAGCCACTGTCCAAGAACCATGGCTTTTTATTGACATTTTGAAATCCAACCGGCATAAGGTGTTACATTAACTTTAGGTTCCCACTTGGTCGTGGGTTCTTGAGACCTAGTTTTAAAATTTGGTTTCCTTTTGATATAGTAGGTTGATTTAGAGTGACCAACTTTGGAACAATGAGAACATTTTAGTGTTGGAAAATGTTTAGAGTGAAGGTGCAAACACGAGAAGGGGGGGTAAAATTGTGTTTGACTAACTTGAATACTTTTTCTGTTTTTGCAGTTTTACAACAAAACCTAATGTATGAATAAAACAGAGTTAGCAGCGGATATAAAGTAAATATAAAACACAATTTTATACTGGTTCACCGTTAACTAGGATACGTCCAGTCCCTTCACTTTGAAGGATTTTACTAATTCAAAAACCTTGAATTACAACAATACCACTAACCCTCCAAGTCAGTCTTCTCAAACAGTCTAACAATCCTAGACTTTTGAGGAAAAGAACCTTGAATCTAATTGCTAAGTAATCTGCTACTCTTTCTGACTCCCTCAGATTGTAGACTCTACTTCAACAACTTAGACCTAACACAAGGGAAGGAAAAACTTAGAGTGCTTGCTTCTGGAAAGTGGATACTCACAATTGACCTCACTGCAAACTAAAGTATTTGGCTTTTGGAAGTGTATGACTCTCAAGTATTTTCGATGTTGAGTCTTCAGCTTTGAGCCTCCTTTTATAGATGAATAATTAGGGTCTCTTCTATGCTTGAGTTCGAGCTGTATCTTGCCAGATACTCTTGCAAAAATAACTTGGCCAATCGGGTTTTACTTAAATAAAAAACATATCTTTTTAGCTCCAGATTTGCATTCAAAAATAACTTCGGCCAATCCTGTTCTTGATTAATTCTGGACCAAATCTTTCTTCCCGCTAATAGCTTCTGAATTCCCACAAGACTTCAATTTATTTTTGTATCAAATCCTCTTAATACTTTGATCAAATTTAATCAAGTCTCCATTGATTATCATCATGATTAAATATGGACCGTATGATCTTCTGATCTTGTCCACATCTGGACCATACAATCAGATATGTTGTGATCCTCTTATCTCGGCCAACATTGGACCACATGTTCTGATCTTCTGATCTCGGCCAATTAATGGACCATATGATCTGACCTTCTGATCTCGACCAACACTGGGCCATATGGTCTGATCTTCTGATCTCAGCCAACACTGGGCCATGATGCTTAAATCTGGACCATTGATCTGAACATTTTCCCTCTGATCTGGACTAAGTCTGGATTGAATTAAATCTGGACATGATATTTTAATCTGGACATTTACCTTCTGATCTGGATCAGGTATGGATTAAATATGGAAAATCATTTCTGCTGATGTGGAATGAGTTTCATGCTCTGGACTATGCTATCTTCTGGTCTGGACCAAGTCACTTGTTCTGGACCAGTTATCTTCTGCTCTGATGAAGTATGGATTATGTCTAGACGGAATTTTATAATCACAGCCAAGCTATCTTCTAGTCAGAATAAAGTCTTGACAAAGTCTTACTTGTGATTCCTTCTGGTCTAGACCAAGTCTCCCTCTGGCAGGCTTCCTTCTGGTCTGGACCAAGTCTCCTTCTGGACTCTGCTTCCTTCTGATCTGGGCCAGATAAGATATCCTCTGGTGATGTTTTGACATCCTCTGGTATCCTCTGGTGGCTTCTGAATGCATCCTCTGGTATCTTCTGCAGGTGTATCCTCTGGTGACTCATCTTCTGCCTCTGGTGACTTCATCTTCTGGTGGCATTTAATATAATAATTATAAGTACAAAATAAGATTACATGGAGTGCTTTTGTAAACATCAAAATCCTAAGTACTTAGAACCAACTTGGTTCCAACATAGAGAACTGAGGCTTAACATGTTTTGGTAAAATTCCAGAATGTTCTTCTTTTGTTAAATTTTAAGAAGAAAGTTTCATTCCAGAACATTCTCCTTTTTTCAAATATCCTAGAGAACATTCTCCTTTTTTTTTGCTTGGAAAAGATTTTGTCTTTGTTCCAAATCATTCCAGATTTTTAAAAATCCTTTTGTTCTTGGTTTTTTCATCTCTCTTTTTGAAATAACATGCAAATTCTAGATGTCTAATTTTATCACAATATGAACATTTTTTTTTTGCATTTATCCTCTTTACTTTCACGAACAAAGAGGTTTTCATACATTTTTTATTTTTGAGTTTTATCAAAACCAATTCTTGCCTTATCAAAAATTCCTACTTGAGATCCCATGATTTTTCGAAAAGTTTTAGTAGCTCTGATGAATTTTGTTAAGTCATTTTTAAGAAGTTCAACTTCAGCTTTAAGGAGAACGTTCTCCTTTTGTGTTGCAGAACATTCTTGTTTTTCCTTACTTTCAATTTTATAGTTTTCAAACTAAGAGATTTTCAATTATTCTTTTAAGTTCAACATTCATTGCCTGAGTTTTCTCTTTTTCTTTATAAAATTGTTCTTTTAAAGAGCTACATTTTATAACAAGAAAATTTGAGCCATTTAGTAAATTATCAAAAAAAAAAATTCCATTTGTTCACATAGAGAGCAGTGTTCAGATTCAGTTACCTCATTTTCTTTTGTGTTTGCCATCAGACATATGTTGGCTTCTTCTTATTCTTCTTCTGTTTCTGATTCTTTTGAATCGTCCCATGTGACCATCATTGATTTTTTTTTTAATGGAAATATTTTTGGTGCCTTTTTGTTTAATGGATATTCAGCTTTGTAATATCCAAGTTTGTTGCATCCAAAGCATGTGACCTGAATCTTATCCACTTCTGTTTGGGGATTTTCCTTTTTACTTAGGAATCCCCTTTTGATCTAGTGGTCTCTTCTTCTCATCATTCTTTCGATCTTTCTGATGAGGAGAGATACTTCTTCATCAACATCTTTAGTTTCTTCTAAGTTCTCATCTATTTGTGATGGTGGACTTTGCTGAGATGCTTTTAAGTCTATTGCTTTGCTCTTGTTGATTGGTATGTATTCTTGTAGTAACACATCATGTGCTCGTAAAGTTCTAATAAGTTCTTCTAGTGCCAATACGTCATGATTTTTGGCTTGGCTTATAGTAGTCACCATTGGTCTCCATATTGTTGGAAGACATCTCATGATTTTTCTGACCCTATCTTGTACCGAGTATGCTTTCCATAAGGAGCGCATTTCATTTACAATGGTTGTAAATCTTGCGTACATCTTATTGGTTTCACTTTCATTCATCTCAAAGAGTTCAAATTTTCTGGTTTCTTTTACATGGCTTGTTCCCTCATGATGGGTTTGTAATGTATCCCATACTTCTTTAGTAGTAATGCATTTATCAATTCTTTCACTTTCTTCCTTGCTTAAAGCACAAGATAAAAATGATTGAGCTTTAGAGTTTAGAAGTACCTTAGTTTTATCTTCAGCTATCCAATTGACTTCTCTTTTTTCAACTGATGTTGGATCATCTTGATGTACTCTTGGGATGTAATTACCATCAGTTATGACACGCCACATTCCTGTATCTTGTGATTTCAGAAATAATTGCATCTTATTTTTCCAGAAATAGTAATATGTTGCATCAAGTAAGGTGGTCTGTTTGAAGATCCTCCTTCAACTATGTATTTGGCTTTTGACATTTTTACTTCTAGATCTTTTCTCTAGAACTATTTAGGTGTTTAGTTTTTAGAGACCAAGCTCTGATGTCAATTGAAGTAGTAATGTCACTTTACAAGGAAGGGGGGTTTGAATTGTAAACTTGCCTTTTTAAAATTCCCTGTTTAAAACATAATAAAATAACTCGAGATCAATCATGATTGAGGAAACAGAAAACAGAGAACGTTCTTGGTTCTGGAAGCAGAAAACGGAGAACGTTCTGGGTTCTGGAAACAGAAAACGGAGAACGTTCTTGGTTTATAAAAAAAATTGATTTGTCTATTTAATTTCAATAAATGAAAGACTAAAAATAAATAGAGATAGGGAAGAGATATCGCACAACGATATATCCTAGTTCACCCAACCCAGGCTACGTCCAGTCCTCACAACCGTGAGATTTTCCACTTAGTGTTCAAAATGAAGAACCTTCTTGGTTTTATAGCACCTAGCTCAGATCAACCTTGATCTGTTTCAAACTTCAATCCTTTCAGCCCAAAAATGAATTCAATTAGGTCACCTATCAATCTTTGATAGGAGTTTTACACTTCACCGTTTAACCTTAAAAGGATTTTCTAAACAAACTACTCAAGCTATAAACAACTCTTATAGTCTTGAGTTTACACAATAATGATTTAAATTGTTTGGCAAAATCTGTTTAATCTCAACTCTTATTTGAGGTTTAGATTCTTTACAAGAGATTTTAGTAAACTAACAATGAATTCGTGATTGAATATTACTGATTTCTTGTGAGACTTTCATGTATGAATGTGAGTGATTGATGAATTTTCTTTGCACTTGAATGTCGTGATTTTCATTAAGCTCTGGAGTTCCTTTTATAGACATTTGAGGAGGTCCATGTCAGCTTAATATGACCGTTAGAGAGGTTTCCTTGGTCAAGGGTTAGATTAAAATAATCAGTCTTCAAAGTAAGACTTTTGACTGAACTTTTCTCCTTTTTGACTTCAAGACTTTTTGGTCTTTGTGTATTCTCTGTCATATGATTTGTACGGTGCTTGAGGATCTCTTGATCACGAGAATATGTGTCTTAAAGTCATGTTGAAGTTTCAATTTCAAGAACGTTCTTGGTCTGTACATCAAAAGCTGGAGAATGTTCTTGAGCTGTATCATAGAAGCTGGAGAATGTTCTTGATCTGGAGAACGATTGATCTTAACTAATTCTATCATTTTGTCTTGATTCAAATCTTTACCTCTTAGATCTTTTCGAGTGCTTAGTTTGCTATTATGAGAGTTGTATATTCCTTGTAGATGTATTGGAAATTCATTCAAAAAATACATGATCTTTCCTTGCATTAAAAGCTCACTTAAACTTTCTTGATGAAGTGAATAATGAGGAGAACTTTCTTGGTTTTCCCAAAAAATGTACAAAACGTTATTTGTTTCTAGCAGTTCATTTTAGATTTTTCATTAAACTAATTTTGCTTGCTTTTGCTTAGTACCTATCTTAGATTATCACACTCAAAAGCACATGTTAAATACCATATAATTTAGAATCATAATTAGAGTCTTTAATTAATCTTTGTTTGTTTACATCAAAACAATTTATTGAGATTTTGTCTTAACAAACTCCCAATTTTTGATGATGACAAACCTAATTTAATTTTGATTTTACTTTTGATTCTAACTTTAATCATAGAGAGCTTAAAAGCTGTCCCTTTAAACCCACAACCTGGAACTTTGAGATATGGAGCTTTTAACATTTAAGGTAAAGTTTGGATCACATTCCAAAAGGACATGAACTTTAGGCTTGAGAGACCCCTTCTCATTAGTAGTTTCACTACCATTGACGGTTGAGGTGTCGATTGTTAGAACCAAGTTGGTTCTTGCAATTAAAGTTTTGATGTTTAACAAATGTATTTTATGAAAATCGTATTTTGACTTAGAAGAAGAATGAAAACTTAGATGATGTAACCAGAAGCAGAAATCAGAGGATGACGTCACCAAAGGATGTCACTAGAAGCAAAAAATCAGAGGATGACGTCACAAGAGGATGTCATCAGAAAATGACGTCACCAGAGGATGATTACCAGACAATGAACATCAGAGGGTATCATCAGAGGAACCTGTTAGAGGATATCATAAGAGGATCTCATTAGAGACGAAAATCAAAAAAACAGAATCTAGCTAAAAGTATGCTCGAAACAGAATCTGAGAAAAATGCCCAAAACAGAATTGGAGCAACAGATTCAAGAAACAGAATCTAGCTAAAAGCATGCTCAAAACAGAATCTGAGAAAAATGCTCAAGACTGAATCGGAGCAAAAGACTCCAGAAACAGAATCTGAGCAAAATACTTCCAAATACTCTCAAAACATAATTAATTGAAATACACTCTAGAAGTAAAACATCAAATCAAAGTAAAGCCCTAATTTCAACTATAAATAGAGGCTTAATGCTGAAAAATAAAGCATCGAAAAACTCAAGAACTCAAGCTTCAATTCAAAGTTATCAGAGAGTTCAAAAGAGAGAAACACAAGTGTGCAACAGCAATAATTCTAAGTGTTTTCAAGAGAGTAATGAAGTGCAATAATCAGCTTTCCAGAAGCAACAAAAGAGTGCAAGAATCAGTGCAACAATCATCTTTTTAGAAGCAACTTTGAAAAGTTCCAAACCCTCTTAATCGAATTCGATATTGGTGTAGATTCCATCTTCAATTTGGGGTTGTCAGATTGGTAGGAGAAGACTTGACTTGTAGAGTCAAGGTATTATTATCATTCCTCAAAAGTCTGGGGTTGTCAGGCTGTTTGAGAAGACTTGGCTTGTAGAGTCAAGGTGTTGTTATTCCTCAAAAGTCTGGGGTTGTTAGGCTATTTGGGAAGACTGGCTTGAAGGGTCAGTAGTGTTGTAATTCAAAGGAGTTTGAATTAGTGAAAAGGCCTTCTGAAGGAAGGGACTGGACGTAGCCTAGTTAATGGTGAACCAGGATAAATTGTTGTGTTCTTATGTTATTATTATTCGCTGCTGAGTTTGATTAATTATCCATCAAATAACTCATATCAATATTCAACAAAACAGAAAAAGAATTCAAGTTTGACAAACACAATTCAACCCCCCTTTTCGTGTTTGCACCTTCAATTGGTTCAACAGTGTTTGAGGAAAGATCCAAGGGTTCAACATGTCTAGATTCAATGAAGAAGCTGTTGGAGGAAACATCAACACACCTCCTCTATTTGATGGAGAACGATTTGAGTACTGGAACGACATGTTGATAATTTTTTTTATTTCACAAGATTCTGAACTTTGGGACTTGGTGGAAGATGGTTATACTGCTCCAGAAGATGCTGATGGTGTTAAAATTTCCATGAGAGATATGGATGTTAACCAGAAGAAGATGTTCAAGTTGCATCACAAATCTAGAACATTCATGATCAATGCAATCACATTCAAGGAGTTAGACAAGTGCACTAACAGAGAAACAGCGAAGAGCATCTACGTTAGTTTGATTCTGACTTACGAAGGCAGCAAGCAAGTTCAAGAAGCAAAGGCCAACATTCTAGTCAAGAAGTACAAGTTATTCCAGATGGAAGAAGATGAAGACATTGAAGCAATGTTTTCTAGATTACAAACTTTGGTATCAGGATTAAGAGTACTCAAGAAAAGCTATACCACTGCTGACCACGTGAAGAAAATCCTTAGAAGTTTGTCAACCAAGTGGAGACCAAAGGTCACTACCATTCAGGAAGCAAAGGACTTGAACACTCTAAAGTTGGAAGAATTAATCAGCTCCCTCAAGTCACATGAAATAGAGCTGGAAGAAGATGAGCCCAAGAAGAAGAACAAAAACCAAGCCTTAAAATCTAAACAGAAGAAAGTTCTAGAAGCAGAAGCAGAAGAAAAGTCAGAAGATAGTGATTCTGAGGACCAGGATCAAAAACCAGAAGAAGAAGAAGACCTTGCCTTCCTAACCAAAAAGGTTCTGAAGATATGGCAAAATAGAAGGAAGAAGTTTCCCCAGACGTATTCCAAGCATTCCAACAGAGGAAAGGAAGAACATGACAAAGAAAGTATCATCTGCTATGGATGCAATGAACCTAAACACATCAAGTCAGAATGCACAAATCTGGACAAAGGAAAATGCCAGAAGAAAGACTCCAGATCCAAGAAGAAAAATCTAATGGCAACATGGGATGATTATGATGAATCTTCTAAAGATAAAGAAGCAGAATTAGCCATGATGGCTCACATAAGTTCTTCCTCTAGATCCAACATAAAATCTGACTCTGGAAGTGAATCAGAAGAAGCAAAATTGGCTCAAACAGTTCGCACTCATTCTGCCTCTGGATCTAACTCTAAAAGGAAATCAGAAGAAGCAGAATTGGCTCTTATGGCACACATTCATTCTGCCTCTGGATCCTACCCAGAATCTGATTCTAAAAGTGAATTAGAAACAGAACTAGCTCTGATGGCTCACATAAGTGCTGCTTCTGGATTCAATACAGAATTTGATTCTGGAAGCGAATCATCAGAAGATGAAAAAGAGGTATGATCTGAACTTATTCGATTTTATCTAATTACTGCAATGAATGATACTTTAAATATTAACAACAAATTGTCTTTAAAACTGAAAACACTTAGGGAAGAAAATTCAATTATAACCAAAGAAATCGATGTTTTAAAGAATCAAAATGCAGAATGTAAAACAGAAAATGCAACTCTTAAATCTGATATTGTTGAGCTTAAGTCTGAAAACCTAACTCTAAAAAGTAATCTTTGTTCAACATCAAGTAAAAATACTGTATGTAATTCTGATATGCATGAACAAGTTTTACAACGTTTTATTGTTAATGGTATGGAAAGAAGCAAATATGCTTCTATGATCTATGAAGTTAGTAACAATGGTAAAAGAGGCTTAGGATTTGATGAATTTGTAACTGTAACCGAACATATTCCCTCCAAATGTTTTGTGTGCTGTTTGTGCTAAGAAAGGTCACTCAAAATTGTCTTATCCCATGATACAATCAAGGAAAGACAAGAAACCATTCAAGACTAACATACCTAGACCCAACTAGATTTGGGTACCAAAAGATAAAATTGTTTATGTTGTATATGTTAAGAGCAACCAAAGTGAAACACCAGTCATGGTGCCTGGTCAATGGATGCTATCAATATATGAAGGGAAAAAGGTTTATGTTCCAACATGTACCAAGCAGAAGCAAAGTAACTCTGGTGGAAGAAGAACTGATCAACACAATACCTATCAGAACCAGAACCAGAATAATAGGAGGAATAGGAAATATCAGAGAAATCACTCATATCAATAAAACTAGAACTACCAGAAGAATATGAATTACTATCAGTTCCAGAACCAGAAGAAACAGAATTATCACCAGTTCCAGAATTATCAGAGGAACCTGATATATCAGCAGAAAGAGAAGAATCAAAATCAAGAGAGTTCTTCTAACACTCCAGTAAAATTCATCAAGAATACAAACTAGGAAGGGAATTCAAAGCCCTTCATCCAAACCATCTAATCACAGAACATACAAACATTTGTATGAAACATCAGCTGGAAATCTATATGAAGGGAAAAAGGTTTATGTTCCAACATCTACCAAGCAGAAGCAAAGTAACTCTGGTGGAAGAAGAACTGGTCAACACAATAACTATCAGAACCAGAACCAGAATAATAGGAGGAACAGGAAATATCAGAGAAATCACTCATATCAACAAAACTGGAACTACTAGAAGAATCAGAAATACTATCAGTTCCAAAATCAAAAGAAACAGAATTATCATCAGTTCCAAAATTTTCAGAGGAAGCTGATCTATCAGCAGAAATAGAAGAATCAAAATCAGGAGAGTTCTTCTAACACTCTAGTAAAATTCATCAAGACTACAATCCAGGAAGGGAATTCAAAGCCCTTCATCCAAACCATCTAATCACAGAACATACAAACATTTGTATGAAACATCAGCTGCAATACTATAAAATCATTGACAACACTTCAGCCATAAACCTAACCAAAAACCCTATCCTACATTCTAGATTCAAACACATAGAGATCAAACACCACTTCATTAGAGATTATGTTCAAAAAGGTGACTTAACATTAAATTTGTAGACACTGACCATCAATGGGCTGACATATTCACCAAACCATTACTTGAAGATAGGTTTCACGTCATCAAAAAAAACATCAACCTTACCTTTATCCCTGACTAGTTGCTTAGTAAGGTTGTAGTTTATTTTAATTTATTGCTATATGTATTTTCGTATACTTTTATAAAAAAAATAATAAAATCAGTAACATTCCTTTTTGTCTGATGACAAAGGGGGAGAAGATGTAGTATTTGATAAAATATCTAGGAAAAGATGATGTATTTGAAAGGGGGGAAGATGATGTATTTGATATGGTATCTGGGTATTAGACTTAGGTGGAGAAAATATAAAATGAAGCTTAGTCTTAGGGGGAGTCAAAGTCAAAAGAAAGAAAAAGTATTATAAAAAATACATGATGTTGTCATCATCAAAAAGGGGGAAATTGTTGGAACCAAGTTAGTTCTTGCAATTAAATTTTTGATGTTAACAAATGTATTTTATGAAAATCGTATTTTGACTTAGAAGAAGAATGAAAAATTAGAGGATGTCATAAGAAGCATAAACCAAAAGATGATGTCACCAGAAGCAGAAATCAGAGGATGACGTCTGCAGAAGATATAACTTGAAGATACAAATCAGAAGCAGAAGATGTCATTAGAAGTATAAACCAGAAGATGATGTCACCAGAAGCAAAAATCAGAGGATGACATCAACAAAAGATATCACCACAAGATACAAATCAGAAGCAGAAGATGTCATTAGAAAATGACTTCACCAAAAGATAAAAATGCATCCAGAGCATTCAAAATGAAACATGCAGAGGATACCAGAAGATGTCACAAGAGGGTACCATAAGATAGCTTTAGAAAATACTAGAGGATATCATCAGACGATATCACCAGAGGATATCATCAGAGGATATCATCAGAGAATATCATCAGAGGATATCATTAGAGGATACAATCAGAGGATCCCATCGGAGGATAATTTCAGAGGATCTCATTAGAGGCAAAAATCAGAAGCTACATCATTAGAAGCTAAAAGTATGCTCAAAACAGAATCTGAGAAAAATGCTCAAAACAGAATCGGAGAAAAAGACTCTAGAAACAGAATCTAGCTAAAAATATGCTCAAAAAAGAATATGAGTAAAATGCTCAAAACATAATCGGAGTAAAAGACTCCAGAAATAGAAACTGAGCAAAATACTCCAAAATATTCTCAAAACATAATTAATTGAAATACACTCCTGAAGAACTCGAACAAAAAGCATTGAAAAATAGAAGAACTCGAACAAAAAATTCCTAAGTATTCAAAGAGTTCAAAGGAGAGAAACATTTGCTTAAAAGATAAATATTTTCTAAGTGTTCTTTTCTTAGAGTGTGAAGCAGATCGACATCGTAAATTTTCAGAAGCAAATACTGTAGTTCATTTTAAGATTATTGTGAGTATCAACTTTCCAGAAGTAATTACTCAGTTCTAATTTTGATCCCTTGTATAAAATCCTATAGTGTTCAAGTTTCTTCTAAAATCTGGGGTTGTCAAGTTGTTAGAAAAAGACTTAACTTGTAGGTTTAAGGTTGTGAAGTTCCTCAAAAGTCTGGGGTTGTCAGGCTGTTTGAGAAGACTCGGCTTGTAGAGTAAAGGTGTTGTTATTCCTCAAAAGTATGGGGTTGTCAGGTTGTTTGGGAAGACTGGCTTGAAGGGTCAGTGGTGTTGTAATTCAAAGGAGTTTGAATTAGTAAAAAGGCCTTCTGAAGGAAGGGACTGGACTTAGCCTAGTTAAAGGTGAACCAAGATAAATTGCTGTGTTCTTATGTTGTGATTATCTGTTGCTAATTCTGATTATTTATTCATCAAATAATTTGCATCAATTCAACAAAACAGCAAAAGAATTCAAGTTTTGCAAACACAATTCAACCCCCCTTTCTCGTGTTTGCACCTTCACATTTCAACCCTCATATGCAAAAGTTTATATTCTGGTGGCGGTGGATTATGTCTCAAAGTGGGTTGAAGCAGTTGCTACACCAACAAATGATTCACAATAGGTAATCGCATTTCTCAAGAAGAATATCTTCGCGCGTTTTGGAGTAACTAGAGCTTTGATCAGTGACGAGGGCTCTCACTTTCTTAATCGGAAGCTAGAGTCCCTTCTTAAAAAAATATAATGTGCATCATAGGGTGGCAACCCCATATCACCCACAAACTAGTGGGCAAGTTGAAGTATCCAACAGACAGATCAAAAAAATCCTTGAAAAGACGGTGAATGCTTCAAGGAAAGATTGGTCGACAAATCTTGACGATGCACTTTGGGCCTATCGAATAGCTTTCAAGACCCCCCTTGGTATGTCACTGTATCAAATTGTGTATGGTAAAGCTTTCCATTTACCCCTTGAGTTGGAGCATCGAGCTTTTTGGGCAATAAGGTACTTAAATTTTGACTTGGTAAAGGCAGGCGAATCTAGAATTCTCCAACTTCACGAATTAGAGGAGTTTCGAAATTTTGCATATGAAAATGCTAAGATCTATAAAGAAAAAACCAGGAAGTGGCATGACAAAAAAATTAAGTTCAAGGATTTTCAAGAAGGAAAACTTGTTCTTCTCTTTAACTCGAGATTAAAGTTTTTTCCAGGAAAATTAAAGTCAAAATGGTCAGGACCGTTCAGAATAATCAAAGTGTTCCCACACGGTGCAGTAGAATTAAAGGATACACACTCAAACCAAAGTTTCAAGGTGAATGGACAAAGGCTCAAACATTATTTAGGGGGAGAGTCAAAATTCCCGATGGAGTCCATCAACTGAGCACCACTTGAAAAAGGGAATGTCAAGCTCAAGACATTAAACGAGCGTTTATTGGGAGGCAACCCAAATTCGTATCCTTTGCAATTTATTTTTAAATTTAATCTCATTTTATTTGCTTTATTTTATTAATTGCTAGTATATTAGTTTTTGCTGTTTTGAATGCTCAAGGAACCAAAATGTGGGTTTAGAGAGTAGATTTCGCCTGGAGTCGCATCCAACAACAGAGTTGGTGTTTCAATTTTGCCTCTTTACGCTTGAAGCGCTACTGGTGCGCTTGAAGCGCTACCGGTGCGCTTGAAGCGCATGTAAATTCTGAGCTTCTATAAAATCAGAGGCTGAAGCGCGCCTATTGCGCCTGAAGCGCATTTGCGTAAAATGACCACTGCCAGTTAGCGCCTGAAGCGCATTCTCGCATTTTATTATGCCAATTAGCGCCTGAAGCACAACTGTTGTACCTGAAACGCAGTTGTTGCACCCGAAGTGCATTTCACGCATTATGCCATTGCCAATCTGCGCCTGAAGCGCGCATGTTGCACTCGAAGTGCATTTCCCGCATTATGCCACTGTCTCCATGCACCTCAAGCGCGCCCGAAGTGCGTTTCGCATTATGCAATGGGTATTAAAACCCCTACTCTAGTATTTCTCCAAATCAGCTCCAAGTTCTCTAACATTCCTCCAATTACATAGTTCATCTCAAGCATCCGTTTTGCATCTCTAACACTTCTTATTGTTCAACCCAACAAAGGTAAGTCTTCTTAACTTCAAGCATTCAAATATTCATTTATTATCAAGTGAGTTCCCTATCTGTTTGTTGGTTGGTTGAATCCTATCTCAAAAAAATTTATGTCCACTATTGTTGCATGCATTATTACATGATTGTGGGTTGTTACATACATTGTTGAATGAGAAGTTGTGTTAGTGTTTACCTTTAAGTAGAACTTGTTATGAAAGAACATTTTACTGCATTCTAAGTGTTTGAGAAAATGCCACAACCACTATCGAATCTTAATTGATGAATTGTCAGTATATGTGCATTGCTATTTGTTTGTGTGTTGTTTGAATTAGAAGTTGTGCTTCTGTTGGCTTTTACTTAGAACATGTTATGAATGACAATTGTCTTGGACTCCAAGTGTTTGATAAAATGCCATAACCACTGTTGAATCTTAATTGATAAATTTTCATTGGATTAATGTGCATTGGATTAATGTGGAACAATAGTTGTGGTTGTCCTTGTCAAGTGGATGAGCATTCAAACTAACCCTCTAACATTGAATACTTTGAACCTTGGGTGTGTATAATTGTTTTGCAGGACCAAATGGCAACCCACCAAAAAGCAAAATGAACAAAGGTTACAGATGCATCATCCTCCCAACCATCAAGAAGTTTGTGAGTGAGAAAAATTTTGATTTGAAGGAAAATGAATTTGTTGACATCCAGGCAATATTGCTGTCAGGGGATGGGAGAAGTTAACCATATTTGTCACCAACGCGAGTAAACCAATAGAAGTGGAATTCTTCTCAAATGCCTCTAATCTGAAATATGCTCCACATGATGAATTTGTGAGCTATGTGAGGGGAAAGAGGGTTCCCTTTACGCCTCAAGCAATCAATGAACTTTTTGGTCTTCCAAACTATAATGATTGCCACTTTCAAGTATTTGAGGGCACAAACACAAAAATAGATACTCGAGACATCTTGCGCACTTTTTGTAGACCCGGTACATATTGGGTAAGAAACAGATATGGCACCCCTAGAAAACTGCGCTCGTTGGATCTCACACCAATAGCAAAAGCATGGAGAACCTTTATTCATCATACGCTTTTGCCCTGTTCAAATGTGTCAGATGTGACAGTTCAACGAGCATGTCTACAAGAGACGGTCATTAAAGGTGATAGAATTAATGTGGGTGTGCTTCTTGCTAATGATCTGTGGGGGACATCTCTTCTTGATCCTCCGGCAGGCTACTTCCATCACGCCTCTATGATAGGCAAACTCTGTGAACGGGTGAGAGTGTCACCCAAAAAGGGTGAAGAAATGGTGAAACCTGTTGCCCCCATCACTGCCAAGTGGATTGAAAAACACTCCAGAATTCTGGTAGATCTTCCTAGTGTTCCACAAGCAGTGATGCCGATGGAAGAAGATTCCGATCCTATAGGGCCACATGACCACCCTCGACATCCCCCATAACTCTCCATTGAGGAAAGATTTGGAAGACTAGAAGATATGATGGAGCAGATGAGGATCGACCAGCGAGATGGACAGGCCAGGATAGAACTGGGGATGACCAATCTTTATCAAACATTCGCGTCATCGCAACAAATAGCGGGCGGCATGTTCTACTCTGACTTGTTCTCATCTCACCAGTATACTGGAGACTTCAATGGTGCGGGAATGGAGGACCCAAGCAACACTCCTTGAGTCACTTAACTAAGAGAAGTTTTCTTTCTTTTTTTCTTTGTATTTTCTTTATGTTAGTAGTCGAACCGTATCTCTGTGTTTGGCCATTAAATTTGTACTATGATGAAGAAGTATAATAACTTGCAGTCTGCCTTAAGTTTTTTGTTTGGGATTTTGAAATTCAACTTTATGTTTCTTTGCTCATATCATTGATCCATTCGACAAGTTTCACTAATAAATGCATTGTTGATTACTAAGTGGTTGTAAAACTTGCCATCAATTTTTTCAAAAACAAATAAAAAAAAAACAATTGTAGTAACACATTTGGCATAGTTTTGAAAGTTCACACTATCTCTGGTTTATCCTAGCTATGAGTTTTTTGGCCTAAACACTTAAATTTCTCATTGTGTGATTATCTAGACGTGTGTTAACCCTTCAGAACTTGCACTAATTCTGACTTGCATCACTTATGATTTATGCATACACATAGGAAAGTTGGTTCTTGCAATTAAAGTTTTGATGTTAACAAATGTATTTTATGAAAATTGTATTTTGACTTAGAAGAAGAATGAAAAATCAGATGACGTAACCAGAAGCAGAAATCAGAGGATGACATCAACAGA
The DNA here is from genome assembly GCA_037974295.1 of Cicer cuneatum. Classification (NCBI taxonomy): domain Eukaryota; kingdom Viridiplantae; phylum Streptophyta; class Magnoliopsida; order Fabales; family Fabaceae; genus Cicer; species Cicer cuneatum. The sequence continues at coordinate 39,980,444 of JBBPBO010000004.1, read as the reverse complement.
AGCAGAAACCAGAGGATGACGTCACCTGAGGATGTCACTAGAAGATGACGTCACCAGAAGCAAAAAATCAGAGGATGACGTCACAAGAGGATCTCATCAGAAGATGACGTCACCAGAGGATGATTACCAGATGATGATCATTAGAGAGTATCATCAGAGGAACCTGTCAGAGGATATCATAAGAGGATCTCATTAGAGACGAAAATCAGAAAAACAGAATCTAGCTAAAAGTATGCTCGAAACAGAATCTGAGAAAAATGCTCAAAACAGAATTGGAGCAAAAGACTCAAGAAACAGAATCTACCTAAAAGCATGCTCAAAACAGAATCTGAGAAAAATGCTCAAAACAGAATCGGAGCAAAAGACTCCAGAAACAAAATCTGAGCAAAATACTTCAAAATACTCTCAAAACAGAATTAATCGAAATACACTCCAGAAGTAAAGCATCAAATCAAAGTAAAGCCCTAATTTCAACTATAAATAGAGGCTTAATGCTAAAGAATAAAGTATCGAAAAATAGAAGAACTCAAGCAAAAATTCATAAGTATTCAGATAGTTCAAAGGAGAGAAACACTTGCTTAAAAGATAAATATTTTCTAAGTGTTCTTTTCTTAGAATGTGAAGCTGATCGTCATCATAAATTATTCAGAAGCAAACACTCTAGTTCACTTTAAGATTATCGTGAGTTTCAACTTTCCAGAAGTAGTTACTCAGTTCTAATTTCGATCCCTTATATAAAATCCTATAGTGTTGAAGTTTCTTCTAAAATCTGGCGTTGTCAGGTTGTTAGAAAAAGACTTAGCTTGTAGGTTTAAGGTTGTGAAGGTTCTCAAAATTTTGTGGTTGTTAGACTGTTTGAGAAGACTTGGCTAGTATAGTCACGGTGATGTTGTTCCTCAAAAGTTAGTTCTGCAAATGTAAACATCAACAACAACTTGCCATGTTGTTCCTCAGAGGTAACATTTTTCCCTACAAATATTAGTTCTGCCAAACAATTTAAAATAGAAGGCATGAAAATGAATGTGATTGATCAATGTTGGAGATTTAATCCCGAATGGAGGAAACATCAACAACAACTTGCCATGTGCTCAGTTGGCTATGTAGGAAAAATGACAAACAACATATGTAAAGGCCTTGTTCATTATAAAGTTACCGATCCTAGTGACCACCCTTTAAACCCACAACCTGGAACTTTGAGATATGGAGCTTCTAACATTCATGTTAAAGTTTGAATCACATTCAAAAGGGACATGAACATTATGCTTGAGAGACCCCTTCTTATTAGTAGTTTCACTACCATTGACGGTCGAGGTGTCGATGTCCATATCGCTAATAATGTATGTGTGATGATCTATAAGGTAGTAATTAATAACAAACTTGATATTACTAAAAAATAATTGAATTTGAGATGAAAATTATAGATGAAACAAATGCAATTTATATCTGTTTTATCGTTTATAACAGTAAAATAGAGACAATTTTTTATTGTCTCGAACAACTAACAATTAAATTAGAGAAAAATTATTATTATTTTATCTAATTTTCGGCAACAAATTTTTTTCCTTCATCATACTAGATTTTATAATTGTTATTATAATTTTTAAATTTCTTTTTTTATTATTCGTGCACATATCTTCCACTTCTTAACTTAGAATGATATATTTATTATTTGTTATTAGGCAACAAACATAATCATCCACGGAATTAGGGTTCATCATTTTCGACCTCAAGCTCTCGGAATGGTGATGGGTCCCAATGGAAACATAATACCGTTGGGTCAAGTGGATGCTGATGCAATTAGATTGGTTTCTGCTTCAAGGATTTGGATTGATCATAACACGCTTTATGATTGCCAAGATAGTCTTCTTGATGTTACGCGAGGTTCTACTGATGTGACAATCTCCAACAATTGGTTTAGGGAGCAAAATAAGGTTATGCTTCTTGGACACGATGATGGATTTGTAAGAGACAAGAACATGAAAGTAATTGTCCTATACAACTACTTTGGGCCTAATTGCCGCCAACGTATGCCTAGGTAATTAATAATTGCAAAATTTAGTAGTTAAAAAATGAGTTCAATAGAGATGCATTGTCAATGAGAACTCATCATCTTATTACATAAACTTAATTTGTAACCATATTTTAAAAATAACAGCAACACACCACATTTTTGTTAGAGGTCGGTATAAACTAACAATGCATCTTTCAATTTCTCTAGAAAAAACTGACAAAGTTAGTGATTATCTTAATTATTAATTAAAAATGTTATAGAATTCGTCATGGATATGCACATGTTGCAAACAATTTGTACGCCGGATGGGTGCAATATGCAATTGGTGGAAGCATGGGACTGAGCCTTAAAAGCCAATCAAACCTCTTCATAGCACCAACGGAGAATAAGGAGGTAATGATTTCATACAATATATACACCACTTTTGTATGGCCATGTCATTTATAAAATGGTTTCAATATGTTATATAAATTTATTGACTGATTATATAATGTGTGCAGGTGACATGGAGAAAAAGTAATAATGCAATTGGAGATACTCGAGAATTTTATTCAGTTGAAGATGCCTTTGAAAATGGTGCATCCTTCGTAGATACAAAAGGTGGAACGGCGAAAAAATCCAATTATAACCCTGAACAGAATTTTGAAGTTGCTAATGCAAAATCTGTGAGATCATTGACAAGCTCCTCAGAAGTGTTTCAATGCAGTAAAACTTCAATATGTTGAGTTAAAATTTGGGAGGAATAATTTTCTGAGTCTCATGAATCACAATCTTATTAATTTTGAAGGATTGGTCGTTCCGTACAAAGAAAATGAATGATAAAAATTTATTTTCCATTCTGTTGCGACCCCACAGTTTATATATATATAGAACAATGTAATGAGCATTATTATAAACTTAAACTTAGGCTTGGAATATACTTTGGAGGCTAACTTGTATAGGTTGATAAGCCCCTTGTTGTACTAAAAATAAAATTTTTAATTATTAATACATTATTATTTCATCTGAAATAAATTATAAACAAAAATTTATTAAATTATGCATATCAAGAAAAATAGTCGATCCCCATTATTCTATGCAGTAAAATAAAAAAATTAAGTTAATTTATTTACTTTCTATAACCAATAAATTGAATCATACCAAAAAAATCTGAATAGTTAAAAAGTTAAGAACTTAAATTAAATGAAAAATTGTTTATAAATACGAATATTAAATAGTAAAGAAATTAATAATATTTTCTTATATTTCATTGTAAAAAAAATAAATTAATTTTGTTTGTACTTCATTATGGAGAGAGTATAGCAATGCATGATTGTTACGGTTTTAGTTATCATTACCAACATAGTTTTATTACGCTGTATATCATTTGTCTTGATCTACGTAACAAAACTAAATTTAGCAACAAAAGAAAATTACAAGATCTAGTATTTACAAAAGGAAGGGAAAAGTTAAATTTATTCCCCCACAACGTGTAGAGTCATATATACACCCATCTTTTATCATTGATATGATCATTTTGACATACAGTATTAAGCTCACAAAATGATTATTGCAATTTGAAATTTCATGTCTTAATATCCATTTCTCAATCATAAATTGTAAAATGCTAATAATACGCACAAAGGAGACAAATTATAATTTACATATCTATCTCGTGATGTTATGAACAAAATTCTGTTTGAACTATTTCTTTCATTAATTCGAGTTTCACACATTTTTGAATTTATTTCCTGTCATTGTCCTTGCAATTCCTTCCTTAAAATTTCTTGTTGTTTCAAGAAGAAAAATAAATTCATTTTTAAAAAAAATATAGTATAAAAAATCTAGTTGTTATTATTGTTTGATTGTTTCCACGATCTAATCTCCTTAAAAAAATTGAGTTGGATTGGTCCTTGTATCATTTATTCTTTCTTATTATTGTTATTGCTTTCCTCAAGTCTTGTGTGTGTTTACTATTAGAACTTTTGTTTTTTAGGGTGATTGGAGATTGATTTCTTTAAAGAATTGAAGATGGCATTTGAGTGAAAACAAACGATTTTTGAGAAACACGAGTGAAACGCGTGAGTAAGAGGTCATGGCCATTTTATAATATATGTATGTAATACTTCCAATTTACAAGTTTCTCCCTCATTATCAATTTTTGAAGTATATATTATAAATTGCTAATGATATATTGAAATAATTACAAATCATCAATTTGGGTAGTCTTCGAATGTTGACAAATACAATAAAGGTGTTTGTGATGTAGTTTAGATCGATTTTGAGGCCAAAATTCATTCAATCCAAAGATAAAATTAAATGTGGTTCGGTTTAGATAATAAAATTAAAAAATCTAATCCAATTTCAAGTTTTTTTTTATTTTATTCGTTTTTGGGTATCTAAATTACAACTCTAAAAAAGAATAGTACTAATATTACGAAAACACAATAAAATAGTACGTTCGATGCAAAATGTAACATATAATATATTTAAATTTAACATTCTCGAATATCAATCATAGGCTATATTTAAATTATATGAAATAACAAAATAGATTGAGTTAAACTAATGAGATTTATTAAGAAAAAAATTAAAAATCAACAAATAATATATAAATGCAATAAGTATTAAATCTTGTGGTTGCGGACTACTTCGGATTGAGATAAAGAATTTGAAATCTGATATGTGCAGTTTTCACAAAAGACCATATAAAAATATTCAAAAGTATTCAAATTATTTTGGATGTGTTTCCAATTATTTTTTGGATTGATTTAGATTTGAATGCCCCTAATAACAATACAAGATTGGTAGGCAACAATTAGTTTGCCTAACCAATTTGCATTTATCTCTTCCAATTATGTTCTCTAGTTATTGTTCAAATTTCGTTAATTGTTTGATGATTAAATTGTTACAATATAATTTTTTTAAGTTTAGGATTTTAAACAAACGTAACCATTTGTTTCTATTCATAATTTCTCTGTAAAACGAGTGAATGGGTCCCTTGGCCTTAGCTTGATACAACAACTTAAACAAACTTCTAAACCCCAAACAATCTCACTCACCACTTTAATCTACATAATCACAAAATCACACCATTATTCTTCAATATAAAATCTACGCAAAACCTTCCTCCATACTATCCCTCTCTTCTCTATAGCTCAATTTGTTTGATTTTGAATTAATTAATAAACAAGTATAGTAACTGAACCATGATTCGTCATTAAGTAATCAATTTCTCCTTTTGGAGCTTTGTTTTAGTTGTTGTGGTGGTAACATTTTTCACTATAAAGGTTAGTTCTTCCAAACAATCTAAAAATAGAAGGCATGCAAATGAATGTTATTGATCAATGTCGGAGATTTAATCTCGAATGGAGGAAACATCGACAACAACTTGTCATGTGCTCAGTTAGCTATGTAGGAAAAATTGACAAACACCATAGGTAAATGCCTCGTTCATTCTAAAGTTACCAATCTTAGTGACCACCCTTTAAACCCACAACCTAGAACTTTTAGATATGAAGCTTCAAACATTCAAGGTATATTTTGGATCACATTCCAAAAGGACATGAACATTAGGCTTGAGAGACCCCTTTTCATTAGTAGTTTCACTACCATTGATGATTGAGGTGTCAATGTTGACATCGCTATAATGCTTGCTTGATGATCTATATGTAATAACCCATGTTTTTATAATAAACTCTTTTATTCATTAATGAGGATTTTAAAGAATAAATTTGATGTTAAACTTATTTTAGATATATAGATTGCTAATTTTATATATATTTAATTTAATTATTAATATAAATTATAAATATTTTATTTTATTATTTTATTTATTTTATAAAATGTAAATGAGTATGAATATTTTAGGGTTGGATATTTTATTAAAGGTTTAAAAAATAAATAAAACGGCTTTGTATTCTAAAAGACTATGGTCAGATATTAGTGTTTAATATGAGTATTTTAGAGAACATATATAGTAATTTATACTAGATTCCGATTGTGACACCCTAAAACTCAAAATAACATATATAGTAATTTATACTAGATTTGTTTTTGAAACAAAATTCGCAGTGGATAAAGAAAATATGTTTCCAACAAATAAAGAATTTTTATAACTAATTTAGGATATCACGTTCCTCTAAATACACATGTAAAAAAAATCAACTTTGTTCCTAAATTAAAATAGTACAATACCAACAAACTTGACTTAGCTATAATTTTTTTAATTTAATTTCAAAAACTAACTAGTACTTATAAGATTTTTCATACCAAAAAGTCGTTTCTAATAAAAAGTAAAAGTAAAATACAATTTACAACTCTTATTCCTGGTATCACCTATCAGAGCAGAGTTTCTCCCAAACTTGAACTTCAAGACTCATTAACTTGTAATAACTGCGATTTCGCAAACGCAGGGCCAAGCCAGTCGAACACAAACAACGAAGGAGGTGAGTTTCGAGATCATGCTTATAGTATAATTGATTATAACAAACCGTATCATAACAAACCGTATCATTATATAAACATTCTTCAAGAAAAAAAATATCACATTATAAACTCAAGATCACTCAAGAGAAATCAATACATTTCACTATAACGTCAAATCATTTGAGAGAAGTTATTATCGCGATACAATATTAATCACAACAAAACAATCACAAGGACACACAATGATATGCATGAGCTTAGACTCTACTTCACAATGTGGTACCATTCTAACTCTGAAGTACTTGGTTAGGAGGCTTGATACTAAGCCACCATCCCAGTGGACGGACAATTCAAATTGGCCCTGTCCTCATAGATCCCCTCAACTCAACCCGAGACACATATACGCGACAGTTGAGGTAAACGTGTGTTGCGTGGTAGCTGCCGACATTTGGAGTGCTACCTCCAAGTCACCTAGGAATTCCCCACCCGAATACCTCCAAGGTCTAACAATCTTGCCTTAAGGCTCAATAGTAGACCACCACGATCAGGCTCAATTCAGTTGTACTTCCCCGGAATCACTAGGCTTGTCAGACCCTACCTATATATATGATCACAAAATAATCTTCACTTCAAATATTCTCAATATTTATTTTCTCCCCGCGTTGGCTTATGATACTCCATTAAGACCATCATCTGAAACACAAATTGGAATCATCACTATTTCATCAATTATGGGGTTACTTCAGTATCCTCATCGCAAGTTTATAACATCACTATTATTAATCATATACATCATCACATAAGCTCATCACAATGTATCCATCTTTTATTATCACATCACAAAAACTCCTCTAATCAAACATACATAAAATTCATTCGACATCCAATATCACAGTAATATCAAATATCACACATTTAACGAAAATAAATCAAACATCACGATAATATCAAATACCACACATTTAACAAAATTAATTCAATCAACACTTTATAAATATTTTTGTTCCAGATTTTAATCTCACAATTTTCATATTTTCACATTAATCAATTTATCACTCAAAGGGCTATTGCCGTAAGTAGCAAGCTTCGGATGAATCGTTGGGAAATACGATTTTTCCGTTCATCTCACAATATATTATACTCATGAATTCAAACGCTCTATCACCCCTTACCTTATTTAGACGCTTTCTCTAATCACAAAAATCAATGGAAGTTTTCAACAGCAACCGCAGATCGACAACGTACAGCGAGCGAATCCAAATAAACGGCGAGTTCACAAAATTGCTGATACGTGACTGATAAATTATGTGGAGCATAAAAATCGATGTTAAATAATTAATAATAATTTTTGGAGCAAAAATAGAGTCAAAACGACGAGAAAAAAAACTGCAGAAAAAGTCTCACCGACTCGTCGGAGCGCCGAAAGGGTTCGACTTCAACTTCACCGAAAAATGCAAATGAGTAGTGCTTCTTTAAGGTTTCGACGAGATGAATCCAAAATCGATGTCAATTTTTTGATAAGACAAACGTGGTGATCGAAATCGGCCAAAAACAGCTCACCCAAGGAAAGCAACACAGTTGTTTCTGATGAAACGGGGCCACGATCGATAAAATTGATGCTAAAAATGGATTCAGTGGCCGATTTTGTGTCGAATAGAAGTTGGGATCAGTTCAAATAGCAAGGAGTTGGTGGGATGAATTTGAGAGGAAGAGGATGTTATGCGTTTTTTATCTTCTTTTTTTTTAATTATTTTTTTTTTGTTATTATGATTTAATTAGGTTTACTTTTTTTTTAAAACACAATTTAATTCATAAAATATTACTACTATTTTAAAACTAATAGTATATAAAATAAAATAATTAAAATAGTTAATCTTTTATAATATATTAATAATCAAAACTTTCATATTCAAATTAATCTTTAAAATTATACTTATTTTTCCAAATACTCACATTAAATTACTATCATCGTTAAAAAAAATATAAAATACATAAAATAATAAAAATATAATATTTGTTATTTATATTACTCATTTAGTCCAATATGTATAAAAGTAGCACATCATCTAAAGCACCCATATAACAAAAATTAATCACGAAATTTATTTACATGTATTCTAAAATAATTTTAACATCAAATTAATTATTTAAAATCATATTTCATTAATAAAATAGTTTATTATAAAATTTGGGGTGTTACACCGATCACAACGTTTGCCGTCTCAAATAACTGACATCATTTTGGGATTCCTCTCATTGAAACCTTCAAGAAGTACTACTCATTTGCGTTTTTTGGTGAAATTGACGTCAGACCCTTTAGGCGCTCCGACGAGTCGGCAAAACTTTTTCAGTAGTTTTTTTCTCGTCGCATTGACTCAATTTTAGCTCCTAAAATTATTATTAATTATTTAACATTGATTTTTATACCCTGCATAATTTATCAGTCGCCTCTCAATGATTTAGTGAACTCGATGTCTCTTCAGATTCGTTCTCTTTACGTTGTCAATCTACAGTTACTCTTGGAAACTCCTGTTGATTTGTGGGTTTGATAAAGCGTAGAAATAAGGTGAACATGAAAAACGTATTTCCCAATGATTCATCCGAGACTCGCAACGTACGACAGTAGCCCTTTGAATGATAAATTTATTAATGTGCAAATATGAAAATTGTGAGATTAAAATGTGGATTAGAAATATTTATATGGTTTTGATTGATTTAATTTCGTTAATTGTGTGGTATTTGATATTTGATATTATTGTGATGTTTGATGCTGAATGAAATTATTTGCATATGTTTGATTAGACGAGTTTATGTGATATGATAGTAAAATATGGATGCATTATATAATATATGTTTATGTGATGATAATGATGATGTTTGATTGATGATAGTCATATTATAAATTTGTGATAAGAGTATGTGATGATGTATGATTGGTGATAATGATACTATAAAATTATGATGAGTTTATGTAATGAGATATGAATAATGATAGTGATGTTATGAATTTGTGATGAGATTATTGAAATAACCCCTTAGTTGATGAAATAGTAGTGATTCCAATTTGTGTTTATGATGACGATCTTAATGGAGTATCATAGGCCAACGAGGGGAGAAAATAAATATTGAGAATTTTGTCATCATATTGGTAGGGCCTGACAAGCCTAGTGATTTTGGGGAAGTACAACTAAATTGAGCCTGATTATGGCAGTCTACTGTTGAGCCTTAAGGCAAGACTGTTAGACCTTGGAGATATTCGGGTGGGGAATTCCTAGGTGATTTGGAGGTTGCACTCCAAATGTGAAGAGCTACCATGCAACACACGTTTACCTCGACTATCGCGTATATGTATCTCGGTTTGAGTTGAGGGGATCTGTGAGGACATGGCCAATTTGAATTATCCGTCCACTCAGGTGGTGGTATAGTATCAAGCCATGAAATAACAACCAAATAGATTGAATTAAGCTAATAAGATTTATTAAGAAAATAATTTAAAACCAACAAATAATATATAAATGCAATATATCATACTAATAAAAAAATAACTAAGTATTAAATTTTGTGGTTGCAGTCTAATTCAGATTTAGAAAAAGAATATGAAATTCGATCTGTGCAGTTTTCACAAAATGCCATCTAAAAATATTCCAAAGTATTTGATTTTGTGCAGTTAGCTTTTAACAACAAAGTGATTACCCTTCAACGCACTATTCAACAGGTTTCTTCCGTTGTATCTCTTTCAGATAGATTCTCTAAGGGTGTTATATCTTCATTAATGCAGGAATTCTGTATTCTTAAAAAAATTCATATTGATTGTCATGCTTTTAAAGCCCCTATAATTATACAAGTTTTTTATATTGAAGTCTCCTTGTGGTTGGATTAAATGTAATAACGATGGTGCTTCTAGAGTTAGTCCTTTTTCTGCTATTAGTGTTATTTTAAGGGACTCTAGTGGCACTATTGATGGTTTTTTCTCAGAGTATTTGGGTGTGGCTATATCGTTACATGCTGAGCTTTCTGGTGCCATGTATGCTATTGAGAATGCGTACCTAAAAAGTTGGTTTTGTCTTTGGATAGAGTGTGACTCTTTGTTAGCCGTTAAGTCTTTCGCTAACTCAAATCTTGAGTTATGGAAGTTGAAGACTAGATGATTTAATTTCATATCCCTTACACGAAAAATGCATTTCCATATTTCTCATATTTATAGGGAAGACAATACGTGATCTGACAGACTTACTAAAGTTGGTTTTACACTCGTTTAATTTGGTGGGATTTGCCGTCGCACTGTATTTTGAATGATTTTTACCACAATCATATTTGTAATAAATACATTTATCACTTTCATTCACTTTAAACTCATTCGATATAATTAAGTTATCAAATTTTTCATGTCATTTATCTAACATACAAACCTTGTCTTCTTGTCCATGAATTACCAAACCTTCAGGTTGTTCCATATGGATTTTTTCTTCTAGATCACCATTAAAAAGGTTGTTTTACCATCCATTTGGTGTATCATCAGGTTATGAATAGCTGCTAGAGAAATCAGTACCCTAATGGATGTTATTCTAGTGACTGGTGAAAAAATATCGAAATAATTTATATTTTCTCTTTGTCTAAAACCTTTTGCTACAAGGCGTGCCTTGTATTTATCAACAGTTCCATCGGGTTTTAGATTCTTTTTCAAAATCCATTTACAACCTATTGGTTTGCAACCAAGAGGCAAGTCTGAAGGTGCAAACACGAGAAGGGGGGGTTGAATTGTGTTTGACTTAACTTGAATCTTTTTCTGTTTTTATACTTTCAAAACAAAACTTAATGTATAATTAAAACAGAGTTAGCAGCGGATAAACATAAGAATAAAAACTCACAGATTTTATACTAGTTCACCGTTAACGAGGCTACGTCCAGTCCCTTCGCCTTGAAGGATTTCACTAATTCAATCTTGAATTACAACCTTGCTACTGACCCTCCAAGTCAGTCTTCTCAATAGTCTAACAATCCTAGACTTCTTGAGGAAAACAACCTTGTCTTCAGCCAATCTGACAACCCTAGATTGTAGAAGAATTCACAACACTATGAATCTAATTGCTAAGTACCTTGCTACCCTTTCTGAATCCCTCAGTTTGTAGACCCTACTTCAACAACTTAGATACAACCCTATCTAATTGCCAAGTAACCTGCTACCTCTACTAACTCCCTCAGATTGTAGACTCTACTTCAACAACTTAGATTTGCCACAGTGGAAAGAAAATAACACGAGTACTTGCTTCTTGAAAGCTAAAACTCACAATTGACTTTTATGAAAATTTGGGTGTTTGTTGCTTTGGAAGTGTATGACTCTTTTGTGATTTTTCGATACTTTATTCTTCAGCATTAAGTCTCTATTTATAGTTGAACTTTAGAACTTCACTGATGCTTTACTTCTGCAGTATATTTAGATTAATCTCTTTTGAAAATATTCTGGAGTATTTTGCTCAGATTCTGTTTTGAGCCTTCTGCTCACTGATCTGTTTTGAGCATTTTGCTCCGCTTCTGTTTTGAGCATTTTTCTCAGATTCTTTAATCCTCATGATCAAATCTGCACCATTGGATCTTAATGCGATAGTCCACATCTGGACCAGCCTATTTGATATTCTGTGATCCTCTGATTTCGGCCATTCCTGGACCACACTTCCTAACCCTCTGATTTCGGCCACCACTGGGCCATGGTTTGATTTTTTGATCTGGACCATCACTGGACCAAATAATTATTTCTGAACCATTGATCTGGAAATTTTTACTCTGATCTGGACAGGTTCTGGACTTTGGTCTAGAACAAACTGAAATTAACTTGAACAAAAAATATTTTAGTCTGGACATTTTACCTTTAATTTTGACCAGGTCTAGATTGATTCTGGAACTCATTTCTTTTGGTCTTGACTTAGTTTCATGCCCTGAATCTTGCTGTCTTATGATCTGGGCCAAATCTGAATTAATCCTCTTGTTCTGGACTCATCAACATACCTTCTGGTCAAGTCTGGAACAAGTCTGGACTGTGTAATTTTTCACTGCTAGGCCATCTTCTGGTCAGAATAACTTCTGGAATAAAATTGATATTTGACTCCTGTTTGTCTGGAACAACTCTCCTTCTGGCAGGCTTTCCAATGGTATGATCCATGTTTCATTATGATTTTTCTTCCTTCTGTTCTGGGCCACCAAACATATCCTCTGGTGATGTTTTGACATCCTGGAACATCTTCTGGAAATTCCAGAATTCATTTTCCTTTGATCTCTGCTTCTGTTTCCTTCAGTTTCTGGGGCATTTAACTTAATAATTCAAAGTACAAAATAAGTTTACATTGAGTACATTTGTAAGCATCAAAATCCTAAGTACTTAGAACCAACTTGGTTCCAACAAAGTCTACCAAATTCCAGGTCTTGTTAGACTCTAGAGAATCTATTTCAACGTTTTTCATTACTTGTTAACGTCCCATCAAGTTCACATATATATCAGATTCTCTAACTACAAATTTATGTGAACTCTTTATTATTTTAGCTTAACTACAAAAAGCACATTTTTTTTTCAAAATCATGTAAGACAGAGTATAGCATGCCTGAGTTACTTAAGATTGAAATTACATGTTTGTTCACCATGACAGAGTATAGCATGCTAAATATTAAAACCACACAACATGTAAAGAATACGAGACATTCTTAATTTCAACATTTAATTTAAATATGCCTCAGATTCATAAACAAGATTTTTTCTTATCCCTAGAGACAAGTTATCATACTTTTTAGAGATAATTCTTTTGTTTTATGCTTCAAGATAATTTTTTTTAAATCCTTCTAAAAACAGAGGCCATTTTTCGATAATAACAATCAATTTGAAATTCATCTAAAGTCATACATTAAGACAAGCTCTCATGAGCTATCTTATGAATTTCATAGGAGTGAACCTCCCCGGATCTATCATCGGTCATCTGATACTCTGATATTTAAGGTAGTGGCTACAACACACTTTTTAGATCCAACTTCCTCGGTATCATTCCACCTAATTAGGGTTTATTATTGTCGACCTCAAGCTCCCGGAATGGTGATGGGTCCCAATGGAAACATAATGTCATTGGGTAATGTGGATGGTGATGCAATTAGATTGGTTTCTGCTTCAAAGATTCGGATTGATCATAACACGCTTTATGATTGCCAAGATGGTCTTCTTGATGTTACGCAAGGTTCTACTGATGTGACAATCTCCAACAATTGGTTTAGGGAGCAAAATAAGATTATGCTTCTTGGACACGATGATGGATTTGTAAGAGACAAGAACATGAAAGTAATTGTCGTATACAACTACTATGGACCTAATTGCCGCCAACACATGCCTAGGTAATTAATAATTGCAAACTTTAGTAGTTAAAAAATGAGTTCAATAGAGATGCATTGTCAATGAGAACTCATCATATTATTACATAAACTTAATTTGTAACCATATTTTAAAAATAACAGCAACACACCACATTTTTGTTAGAGGTCGGTATAAACTAACAATGTATCTTTCAATTTCTCATAAAAAAACTGACAAAGTTATTGATTATCTTAATTATTAATTAAAATTGTTATAGAATTTGTCATAGATATGCACATGTTGCAAACAATTTGTACACCGGATGAGTGCAATATGCAATTGGTTGAAGCATGGAACCGAGCCTTAAAAGCCAATCAAACCTCTTCATAGCACCAACGGAGAATAATGAGGTAATGATTTCATACAATATATACACCAATTTTGTATGGTCGTGTTATTTATAAAATGGTTTCAATATGTTATATAAATTGATTGATTGATTATATAATGTGTTCAGGTGACATGGAGACACCTTTAAAAATGGTGCATGCGTCATAGATACAAAACGTGGATCAGTGAAAAAACCCAATTATAGCCCTGAACAAAATTTTGAAGTTGCTAATGCAAAATCTGTGAGATCATTGACAAGCTCCTCGAGAGTGTTACAATGCAGTAAAACTTCAATATGTTGAGTTAAAATTTGGGAGGAATAACTTTCTGAGTCTCATGAATCACAATCTTATTGATTTTGAAAGATTGGTTGTTCCCGTACTAAGAAAATGAATGATAGAAATTTATTTTCCATTATGTTACAACTCCACTATTTATATATGATGTAGGAAGGTTCGCAGCAAGGATCGAGGAAGAAACGGCTTTACGGACAAACGCGGCGGGAAATGCGAAAAACGATCGTCCAGACTAGAAAGGAATGAAATCGTCAAATGGGGATGATGATTATGGAAATGCCTCAATAGCCTCTCCGTTACCTTGATCGAAGCATGATAATGACAGACAGATTTATGGTTGTAATATGTGCATACCTTTCATAGATAATAACAGTTTTCTTCAATTTGAACTATATACATGAAGCCATGTTCTTACAAATTTCAATCAACGGTGATATTTTAATAGTATTTTGATTGTCGTAATACTTTATATCATGTATTCAAGCCTAAGCATAATTGTGATTATTGTATTTTGATCTCGCTGGCTCATCATAATCGATTAATGCATTGCTCAATGATTTCCTTAAACGACGAAGTACGATGGGATTTATATCTTTGTATGGAAAATTTAGTTATGTGAGTTTGTGCTAAAATTGTCCCTCTTATATCTCTTCTAATCCTTGTGTTAATCCTTATAATTTTTATTTTTATACTTTATACAAATTATAGTAATACGGGACATGTGTTCTTTAGTTTTAATTTTTTTAATTTGTAATAATAGACCTCATATGACTGAAGTACGTTAATGTTGAGCAGATACCCTACAATCATTTTACGTCAAATACTTCATTTTATTTTAGTTATAATTAAATGTTGTCTACAGTATTCATCAATTTAAATAAAATATAAGTACTATTAGTTTCATTACATAGGACATATTGCTTACCTATTTTAATTTAAATATGTGATCCTATCTTATTTTAATTCAAATTATAAATTTTTTTAGGTTAGTATACTAATACGTATGTTTCGATGATATTAAATATATTTTTGGATTATATTACAAATAGTAGATAATTTATTTATGTATTATTAATAAATAATTTATTTATCTATTGGAGCAAGTAATTAATCTGTATTTGGTCATTGCGTTGATTTATTTATTTATTTCGCGAACTATTAGAGACGAGGGTCGACGTAGACGCGACAAGTTAGCAGATCGGATTCGTTGGGCGAAATCTTCAATTGAGGTAAGG
Organism: Cicer cuneatum; assembly: GCA_037974295.1. NCBI lineage: Eukaryota > Viridiplantae > Streptophyta > Magnoliopsida > Fabales > Fabaceae > Cicer > Cicer cuneatum. The sequence continues at coordinate 39,964,778 of JBBPBO010000004.1, read as the reverse complement.
GGTGAGAGGAGGTTCAATTTTATGAGTATAAAATAACGTGGAATGCACGAAAATACCAAAATTCCAAAATATTCTTCCGGGGCTTACTACGTATGGTCAAACCCTATTGAGTGATAATAATTAATTAATAATATATGAATGGTAATAGTGAGGACTAAAATATATTTTAGCTACCTATAGAATTGATGTGAATTTATTTATATCAAGATTGCATGTTGTCTTGGTTTATGAAACCTTATGATGATTGTTATTGTATGAATGATTGATGAGATTGGACTGAGTAGTGAAAACCAAATATTGGGATTTTATTGTGATTGACTGATATATATATATATATATATATAATGATGAATATTGTGAAGTCCAACTGAAAATTATTGAGTTGTGATAATCGAGTAAGTATGAGATAGATGTTGTAGTTTTGGAGTGAGGATTATTTTGTCATCAAATAGGGAGGGTTTGACAAACCTAGGGATTCAGGTAAGTACAATTGAATGAGCCTGATCGTGGAGGGCTACAGTCGAACTGTAAGGTAAGACTGATAGACCTTGGGGGTACCTCTGGTGGGGAATTCCTAAGTGGATTAGTGGGTTATTCCCTAAGGCTGGGAGCTACCGTGCAACACAAGAGTACCTCGACCATCGCGTATATGTGTCTCGGGTTGAGTTGAGGGGATCTATGAGGACTTGTTCATTCATGAATTTTCCGCCCACTCTTGCAGTGGCATAGTATCAGACCTCCTAATCAAGTACTTCAGAGTAGAATGGTACCAAATGATGAAGAAGTAGAGAGTATAGGACATGCATAACATTTCATCCTTGTGACGGTTTCATTGTGATTGAATTAGATTAACCTTTGATATTTTACTTTTGAGTGGTTCTCATGTTTATGTTAATTTGAATACTTGCGTGTTCTCATCGTTTATCTTATACTATTACATAATTTCGATACTCACCCCTCGTTGTTTGTGTTTGGCGTTTGCGATGGACGCAGACGAGCTGCTAGCTGCAGGTGAAGACTAATACTCTCAAAGTGTAGGAAGATGTCTTATCTTGAAGACTTCTATTATCTTCCTTTTGTTAACTTTGTATTTAAATATCTTTTAAATTGGGAATTTTCGCTTTGATAGTGACATCGGGTTGGGACTACATTTACAATTATCAGTAAACCTATGTACATGTGCTTCGAAAAAAGATTTTGTTGACTACTGTTATGATTTCGAATTGTTAAGTTTGATGGAAATTTTCGATTAATGTGACATGTTCATGATTACGTGATACTTTTTTCCTTAAAGAAAATGTTGAACGTTTATTTATTTATATTTTTGAATTTTATTATTTTAAATATTAAATTTTAGAAAGAAAAAAAATTAATATAAATTTTGGGTTTAGGGTGTCACAGTCATGAGATACCTAAAAAGGACCATGAGTCTAGGATTACATTATTAAAGATTTCCTACCATCCTTGAAAGATACAGTGATGCTAATTTGAACACCTTGTCAGATGTCTCCAAAGCAACCAGTGGCTATATTTTTAGTATAGCCGATGTTGATGTATCTTGGAAATCGAAGATCAAACGATATTGGTTCAGTCCACTATGGAGTCTAAAATGATAGAACTAGCTACTACTAATGAAGAAGCGAGCTGATTGAAATGCTTGCTAGCTGTATGTCAGCTATGTTGATCCACTGCGATAGTTCCGCGATTATTGCAAAGATTGAGAATCGTTATTACAACAGTAAGAGACGACAAATACGTCGTAAGCACAACACATTTAGAGAATTACTTTCTAAAGGAGTTGTTATAGTGGATCATGTACGCACTGATGAGAATTTAGTGGATCCTTTGACGAAAGGGTTAGCTACAGAGAAAGTCCTAAATACATCCAAAAGGATGGGACTAATGCCTATAGAGTCACTCATGATGGTAACCCAACCTAAGAGACTGAAGATCCCAAGAATTAGGTTCAATGGGTAATAACAAGTCGTGAAGTGATATGAGATGAACATGCTATTATATATCAGAGAAGCATGATTCCTGAAGCAATGATAAGATGAGTTAATATAAACTCTTAATGAGATCTATACTCCATGTCGAGTGGAGTACCTAGCTACAAGAGTACTCTTGATTGACTCACCTATGTGAATGTGGAAGTGGAGCCACTTTCTATGGAATTTTGAGGCAGACTTCCTATAGCGTTCACTATACTGGGATAGACGTAAAGGGCCATTGACGCACGGGCTTTTAAGAATACACCCTATGAAAAGGTTGTGTGTGGGTTTGATGTTAGAGATAGAGTTCAAGACTACAAGTCACTCTTGTTGAATCTGAATCTCACTTACTATGCAAAGGTTTAAGTCAAGAGACACATTTGCTTATGCACAATCTTATAGAAGCATTTGACGCTACTTTAGAAACACTTTTTTTTATTCAAGTGGGGGATTTTTGGAACATAGTGTGTGAATTTAAAAATTGTTGAAGTTTCACATTGGAAAAATCTTATATGTTGAGTAGTTTTCATCATTATATAAAGATTCTCAAACTTTTTTGTTGAAGACTCACATTGGATAAAAAACATATGAGGATTTGCTTTCATCACTATATAAAGAGTGTTAATCTATTGTGAAAAACACACCAAAGTTGGATGCATTTCCCAATTTTCTCTTTTTTCTCTTTTTTATTCTGTTTGATATATTTCCAACCCACATCTCCTCTTTCTTTCTGTCCCTTCAATTTTTAGTGGTTCTAATACCACTTCCTTGTAGAGCGGTTTTTATGTCGTAATCCCTTCGATTTTGAGTGGTCATAACACCATTATCCTTTTAGAGCGGTTTTTATGTCATAGTCCCTTCGATTTTTGAGCGGTCATAATACCACTGTCCTTTTAGAGAGGTTGTTATGTTGTAGCTCTTTTGATTTATGAGTGGTCATAGTACCATATTGTGAGTGGCTTTAACCGACATATTGAGAGTGACTTTAATCGTCATATTGAGATTGGTTTTAACCGCCATATTGAGGGTGTAATTCTAGAACGGTTTTCTACAGTGCAATGGAACTCCGATACAGTGAATTTGGACTGTAATTCTAGTGCCGCAAAACGTCTTAAAGAGAGTGGCCTAGTCCGCGACTCAACTCAGTAATATATTCGGTGACATAAATTGATTTTCAAACAGTTTTCGAAATTCAAAAAACAACCATTCTTAATGTCTAATGCAAAAAGCCAAACAGTGGTACAGCAACACATAGGCGGCCTCTAATTTACTTCACCACTATACTAATTTAGTGGTGAAGTAGTGTTTTACAATGTTTCTAAATTCTTCTAGTAATTTCTTTATTTGATTTCCATCATCTTAATACAATTAATGTCAAGAAAGATTCACAAGATTCATGTTGTCATTAAAATAATCGTCTACCTCATCTGCATCATCCAAGTTGTCATTTTCTCCTTTGATTTTCTGCTCTTGACACAACATTGCAAACAAGAAGTAAAAATCATATCAGGAACAAAATGGAGAATGAGAGCTAAAAAAGAGGGAAATGGTTGAATAGAGGAAGATAATGAAAGTAAGGGTCATATATATAGCAAGAATTACTCAATAACTCGACCAATTAGCCAATAGATGTTGGTTTTAAAAATCAAATAATTCTAAAACAAGTATATAATTACTCTGCCACTGGCGCAAACATGAGGCACAGTGCAAGAAAACATAGAAATTAGCTTCTAATGCAAACTATACTATTTCCCTCCCTATTTCAAATGTCCTTTTCTTAAGTCATAAAATACACTTTTTAAATGATTACTTTCAAATTTGGTCAATAAAAAAAAGGGTAGTCCCCTTCCCGCTAATCACAATTTGATTTGCATACTTAGCATACATTTTCGAAACATTCCTCTAACACTACTCCTTTTTATATACACTTTCCAATGGCATTGTCGGGTAAATGTGATTTCTCTCAAATTATCATTTAATATGTTGCAAATAGTATTAAACTAGATAATTCTTAAACAAAGAAAATTTCAAGCCTTACTACTCAAAATAAATCTTAACAATTTTCACATTATTACACTTTTAAGAAATCTTCAATTTAGGGGAAACTGCAAGAAAAATTAGAAGGAAAAAAAAATAACATAGAACTTGTAGAAAAAAGAGTTCTTATTACATTACTTGAATAAAGAGTACAACACAATTATATAGAGAAAAGCTACATACTTGCTTGTTTACTAGAATAAAAATTTGCAATGAATAGTAACTATCATTGTTTTTTGTTCACTCAACTTACCACACATTCAACACTCCAAAATGTACGGGTCTTTCATCTAACCATAACAACTACAGCATAAAAAAAAAATAAACTTAATACAACTTAAAAGTATATTAGAAAAGTCTCAAATTATAACACTCCTCCTTGAGATATTTTTTGAATACTCTAAGCTTTATCTCAACTCTTCAAACTTGCCCTTAGAAAAGAACTTTTGTTATAATATATGCAATCTGATTTTCTAAATTGCAATGCTTCAAGCTAACTTCCTTTGACTTTTCAGCTTCTCTAATATCATGATATTTCACTTTAATGTGTTTTCCATGTAAGACAAGCTTATTTGTTATAGCAATAGCATATTTGTTATCAATCCATATGACAGTAACTTTGCTTTTAACTTGTTCCACATCTAATAAAATCTTCCTTTGTCAAAGAGCTTGATTTGTTGCTTCTGCAGCGGAAATATATTCAGCTTCAGCAAAGGACAAGGTCACCACATCTTATTTCTTTGAATTCCAAGAAAAAACAGCCCTACCAATGAGAAACCATAGCCAAACGTACTTTTGGCATCACCTACACTTTATACCCAATTATTATTTGCATAACCTTGGAGGTCTCAATTTCATTTTTCAAAAACCACAAGTCATATTCAGTTATACCTTTTAAGTACCTTAAAACTCTCTTTACTGCACCAAGATGAACTTGGCTTGGAGAATGCATGAACTTGGAAAGTAAGCTAGCAGTAAACATTATATTTGGTCTTGTTGTGGAAAGATTCAAAAGACTTCCAATTATGCTTCTAGAAATAAAAGCATATGAACTATTATCACCATCATCCTTTGATATTTTTTTCATTCACAACCAATGGCGTTGTAGCTATATTTCACCTAGCATAAATGTCATCCAAGGTCCTGGTACTTCAGGTTGGAAAATCAGCATCATTATCACAATTGTCATCTTCTGAGTTTTGCTCTTTCCAATTGTTTTTTGCTAGAACCCTTTACTTGAACCTTCAGCTTGACTTTTCTCCCAATTCCATTTAGAGTACTCGCCAAACTTCACATCTCTGCTGACCAAAATTTTTTTCTCTAAATTGTATATTCGATACCCTTTGGAGTTACTATTGTACCCCAAAAATATACCAACTTCAAATTTTGTTTTCAGTTTATGTCTTTTCACATTTGGAACGTGAGCATAACACGCACAATTAAATATTTTTAAATGTTCCACATAATGCTTCCTTTCATACCATGCTTCAAATGGTGTTTCTTCCTTCAAAGCTTTGTTAGGAAACAAATTCAGCAAGTACACTAAGGTGTTTAGAGCCTCAACCCAAAAAAAATTAGGAATACCTTTCTCAAAAAGCAAACACCGAACCATTTCATGAGTGTCGTGTTCTTTCACTCTCTCTATTTTGTTGAGGAGTGTTAGGAATAGTAAATTGATGTTGGATTCAAACTTCCTCACAAAAAGATTTAAATTCTCTTGTTGTATACTTAGTTCCATTATCAGATATGGGCCTTTTAATTTGACAATCAGCCTCTTTTTTATCCATAAGTTTGAACCCTGAAATGCATCAAACACATTTGACTTCTGCCTTAGAAAAAATATATAGCTCATCCTTGTAAAATCATCTATAAATAGCAAAAAATATTTGTTGCCATTTAAAGACGATGTTTGCATAAGACCACTCACATCACTACGAATGAGATGCAATTTTAATAGATAATGGCAATTCGACTTTTTTTTCCCAAATTGGCATACATCACACCAAATCATTAGAACTCATTTGCTTCAAGGTGGAGTAACTAAAGTGACCAACCTTTTATGCCACAAAGAAGAATCGTCAATTGTACTTAAAAAAGCATGCATGGCTGTTTTTTTTCCACTTTATTGGAAAACTTTTACCTCTCATTTCAATTAACATTAACTTAGACCCATAAGGATCGATAATAGTGTATCTCATGTCTTTGAAATGTAATAAGTAGTTCTTTTCCATCATTTTCCCCACACTCAAAAGACTTTGATTTATTTCAAGTGCAAATAGAACATCTAAAATATATTTGATACCGGAGGGAGTTTCAATAGTTACAACTCATTTACCTTTGGTATCAACATGTTCTCCATTTCCAATGGTAACTTTAGAGTAGAGGGACTTATTGAGTTCCTTCAAAATGTTGACATTGTGAGTTATATGGTTGGTGCATCAACCGTCTATTAGCCATTTTCCTTGCTAATGTTGGTTGAATAGAAAGAAGCCATAAATTATTATTCCTCAATTTCTTGGTGGTGCTCAACAATTTGGGCTTACTGCCCCAACTGGTTTGTTTTGTTTATGCAAACTTTCTCCACATGATCAAGTTGATTACAAACTCTAGATTTAACTCCTGGCCTGAATCAACTATACTTCTCTAAATGAGTATCTTTTTTGCAATATTGGCAAGGTGAAAACTTCTTTTTCCAGCCTTCCCCTTTGTTGTTGACCTCCTCCGTTTTTCCTTTTCCTTTCTTTTCACCAAAAGGTTTTTCCCAAAACCATTGTGCTCGGGTTTTTTCCTTTGGTGCTGGCCACAAGATCACCTTTAACATTTTCTTTAATCCTCAATGATCTTCTCTGCTCAGTAGCTTGCAAAGCATTAACAAGTTTAGCAAGTGTGACTTAAGAAAAGTCTATATTTTCTTTAAGAATGAGATTTTCGCTTCAAACCTTTCTGGAAGACACACCAGAATTTTTTTTCCACGACTTTTTGATCATTAAGCTTCACTCTCAGCAATCTGATTTGTGTAACAAACTTTGAAATTATGTCCGAAAATTCTCTAACAGTTTCCGTTTCTTTCCATTTTAGTGCTTCAAATTCTCTTCTCAAGTTCAACACTTGCATCTTCTTTGTTCTTTCACTCCCTTATAACTCCTCCTTTAGCTTGTCCCAAGCTTCTTTCGTAGTTTCAAGATTCAAGATCTTGATCAATATATCATCATGTAGTACTGCATGTATTATGGCAAGTGATCTTCCTTCTTTTGCCACTTCCTCATTGTGATTTCTTATTTGAGCTAATGTTGGGTTGTTTGGGAGAGGTGGTGGGTTGCTGCCATTTTCAACCACATCCCATAAACATTATGCTCTCAAATATTTTCATTTATGCAGTTCACAAATGATAGTTTTCCCCTTAAACATAAGAGATAAAGGTAAAGAGCCATTGTTGGAAGCTATTTATGGTGGATAAAGGTTTTCTGTGAAGGTTTTTTTGCTTATTTTTTCCCATTGGTTTTGTTTTCTCGCAATCCTTTAAGATCAATGAAGCTTTACATACTCTGTACAAAAAAACACAAGTTGTTGTAGTATGTGGAGAAAAGAAGAAAAAACAGCAACATAAAACTTGCAGAAAAAAGAGTTCTTACTACATTACTTGAATAAAAAGTACAACACAATTATATAGAGCAAAGCTACATGCTTGCTTGTTTGACTATAATAAAAATCTGCAATTAATAGTAACTATCATTGCTTTTTGTTCACAAAACTTACCACGCATTCAACACTCCAAAAGATATGAGTCTTTCACCTAACCATGACAACTACAACATAAAACAAAATAAACATAATGTTGAGGCAAAATCTCAAATCAAGTGTTTTGAAAATAAATAAATAGTTAATTAATCACTAATCATGATTATGATTATGTTGTTATATAACTTGTGTTTTTGAGTTATTTATTCAAAAATAGGTGATCAAATACATTCATACAAATAATCAACAATCTCACCATGAAATAAATCAAGAACATCATGTCTTACTTGAACTGGAGATTGATTACAAGAACATTCTAATTTATCAAGGAACATTTTGGTTTATCAAGGAACATTCATTTTGGCTATTTCTTTTTTTAAGGACATAATTAAAACAGAACATTCTCCATAGTTCAAACCTCAAGTTAAAGAATATCAAGAATACTCAAATGACTAATCAAGCCTAGATCTCAAGCTAAAGGCCCATAGAAGCAAAACAATCTCTAGATCGATGACCAAATTGATCTCTAGATTGATGAGTTATAAGCAAGGACAATGGTACGTTGTTGCTGCACTTTTTGCATAAAGCTCAGCATGCTTCTGAGGCAAAGGACTGACACGTCACAGCCATTCTGGTTTTGAAGAAGAACATTCTGGATCGAATAGCACACATGTCTGTTAAAGTTCAATCTGGAAAAATATTTTGCTCAAGTTAAGTAACGGCTATATTGAGCCTTTCTAACCCTCTCTTCATCTATAAAAGAAATATCAAGGTGAAGACAACAACAATAGTTTTTAAAGTAATCATTCCAATACTTAAACAATCATATTCAAGCAACAAAACTCTTCACTCAAGCAAAACTCTATCTTTATCTTATTATATTCAAGGATCTCTTTATTGAGTTTTTGTTGATAATCAATCTCAAATAAGTATTGAGTAGATTATGATCCTAAACCCATTTGTCATACACATCATTTGAAACTCAATTCTATTTCTTAAGATAGTTTTAGTATGTTGTAAAAATCCTTTTAAAAGATAACTTGTAAAAATCCTTTCTGGACTGAAAGGTAACTGGAAAAATCCTTTCAAGGTTGAAAGGTGAATTATGAAACTGATCAAGAGCCATCAAGAAAGATAGTGCGAAAGCAAGAACATTCTTGTGTCAAGCACATTAGTGGAAAAACTCATATTGTGAGAACTGTACGTAGCCCACATTGGGTGAACCAGGATACATCATTGTGTGATCTTCTAATTCTTATCCTTATTTATTTTTCACTCACTAATCACATATCACCTAGAAATAATTTTTTTTATTCATTTTTAACTCACTCAGAACGTTATGACTTTTTGTTTGAAACCAAGATTGATCTTAAGTTAATTCGGATTAGATTGAGGAATTAAGATTTTTAAAAGAGATCATAATTCAAACCCTATTTCTTGTGATTGATGTTGCTACTTCACATAATACAACTTAAAAGTATATTACAAAAAGTGTCAAATTCTAACGGTATCATTAGGTAGAGATCAATACATAATATGAACATGTTGCTAACAAATAAATTAATGGTTGCTTAAAGTGATTCAATGAAAAATCTACACAAAATCAATTACTTCCTTAGGTTGTTCATGATATCATTATTAATTGGCAAGTGTATATTACTTCAAGATCACTTCATTATACTCTATTTCACAAAAACAGAACCTAATTATTTTTCCAAATTAAAAATTCAAATAACTCACATTTTCCTTAAAAGGTGAGGAATTGATGTTGTTTTTGGAGATCAAGATTCAAATTTATTTGAATATTTAAGATTTGGATTGGATGAATATCTAAATTTCTTTGAAGATGGTGATAAATTTTTTAGGTTTCTTTGAAAATGATGATGAATTTTTTTGATTTTTCTATAAAAAAAAAATAATATTGTTAACATTTTATCAAATCGTTATTTGAAATTAAGTAAATGATTAAATAAATAAAAATGAATCATTACTTAAAATTAAGTTAAGGGACTACAAGAATAATTTTGCCTATTAATTATCAATTGAAAACTAGATTGGTCTTAAAACCTACTTTGTTCTTGACCAGAAGAAATTAAATAATTAAATAACTTAAACTTCACAATAAAACTTCTTTACAATGCATAATATAACAAAAGGTCCGGATGATAATTTCAAATAGTTAACTACTAACAGTCGTAATGGGATTTAGCTTCCAAATTTTATGAAAATTGCTAATACATTTAACTAATAGTTTTATGCTAACTACTAATTGTTTCACTCTTGTTGAGATTTTAGGAAGATTACATCGTTAAAATCAAATTATTGGAATCAGACAGTAAGTATAACCACTTTAAATTTTAGAGAAAATTGCAAGCAAATTATCTCAATGAGAATTGAAATTGGTTTCTTCTTCCTCCACTGAGTATGTAAGTATTTTAAATTGTCAAGCAACTGTTCTTAATTGGAAATGTAGTCTTAACTCTCTTGGCTGACTAGAGAGTTAAGAGCACAAACATTTGCATATTGGATCATTAATCAATTATAATTTTATGCTAGCTAGAGATGGTTGTTTCTATTGTGGCATCAAATGTTTAGTTATAACACACAATCTTACACACTAGAACCAAGATAAATAGAAAGTCCAATTTGCAATGTACCTATATAATAAAATTATTATCATGTGCAAACAAAGAAAAATAACCATATTGAATATAGAGATTTATAAACTTTAGTTTGACACTTATGATTGTATCAAATTCTAAAATATTTATATTTGAACATCTTAGTTAAGGTAGTCAGAATCGAGATCTTATGTAGGATCGAGGAAGGTTTACAAGAGCATGAAACGTGAGATCATAACACGGATCGTAAGATCCTACTATAAATATTTAAAGAAACTCAAATTTGGGATCATTAGATTCATAAAACAACTAAAACACTCAAAACATGAACAAATCTCACTAGAAACAACTTAAAACCTTCAAAACAATCACCAAAACACTCAAAAAACAACTAAAAAACTTCAAAACTATAGCAAGTCTATATGAAACACATAATCACGTCAGATCTCCGATTCCACCTTCTCCCATCGTTTTGGGTTTCTACTCTTCAACAAACACAGGGAAGGGGTGCGGGATCGTAAAATCATGGGATCCTACGTGCTAAATCGGGATTTGCACTACCATGATCACAATAATTATAGTAGTTTGTGTGTTTACTAGGGGTGGACAAAGTTTGGTTCTGAACTAGAACTCCTTGTAAACCAAAGCGAACCAGTTTTCAGTTCGATAAATCCGAACCAAATTGGTTTTAGTTCACCTTAAACAAAATTGAACTGATTTTTAAATCAATGAACCAATTCCGCCGTCTGAACTGAACCAGATTTGACTTAACTGTACTTGATCAAATTGAACTGAACCGTTACAATATGCATTAAACTGTACTGTTTTTGAATCAAATTAAACCAAACGATTTTTCTAAATGAAAGAGAATTTCTAAATATAGCATTGTGTATGCTTGAATTTTCCCATCAAAGGCTCTGATATCAACTTTAAGGAATTAAATTGGACTCTATTATGGACATTTCATAAACATAATACTGGGGTAAATAAGAATCGTTATTCAATGCAGAGTTGAAAGGATAGTCTGCATGATATAATTCTTTTCAAAACATTACAATGGCGTAAATAGCTATACCATATCTTGAAATTCAATAAAAAGTACCATTGCTACAAACATGAGCAAATAACTACCCTGTGAAGGGGAAAATAATTGGATTAAAAAAATGCAGAACTTAATATTAATTAGGAGAGTCTAAGGAACATATATATGAAGTACATTTGGTTTAGATTCTTTAATCTCAGCCATTATTCTTGCACTTGCAAGAACAATTAGATTCAAATAAGACTCTTCTTATAAGCAAAATATATAAAATAAATAAATAAACATGATTTATTCAAACCCACTACAAAATGAAAACAATAGCTAAAAACATATTATAATACCACTTATCTGAAATTAAATTGAAATCCTATACCAACCCCATATATTCCAGGAATTGTAAACAATGAAAACTAATAAGCATTGCACACCATTAAATATTCATTTAGGAAAGTCAAATAATACCATAGTTCAATGTCATGAAAAATGCAGAAAATCTATTAAGAAAATACCTAGAAAATCCAAATGAAAAATGCATAACCGTATAAAGATATGCAAAAAAACCAAATTAAGGAAAGTTGAGACAAGATGAAAGAATACAACAACACTTGTTTTTGCCACGAAGAACAGTGTCAAAGATAGGAATGATGCTGTTATTCACGACGGTGGATGGCAGTGGTGGATGGCGGCGGTGGTCGGCGGCAGTGGCCATGTGGTTCTTCAGTTCAGTTCTCATATTTGTGATTTTAGGTTCAAAATACGTGTTAGATTTTGGATTTTAGGTTTTGCTAAATTTGAACCGGTTTAATTCCAGTTAGATTTTAATTTTAAAAAACCAGTTCGGTTAACAAACTATTTTTATAAATACATGGTTCTCAATTTTATGAATTGGTTTGGTTCAGTTTGATTCAGTTTCTAATGCAGTTCTATTTTTTGGTTTTTTTATCACCCCTAATTTACAATAAAAGTAAATTTGCGTACTCTATGCAACATCAAACACACCAGAGGCACAAAGAGTAAAACAAAAAGTCAATCTATTAGTATGAAGATGCATGAACAAGCAGCACTGGAATCCACAGAGAAAACAAAAAGCAGATCACGGTCGTCACTTCACCTTGCCGACATAGCTTCCCTACACAAGTCAAAATGAACAAAACGAAATCATGAGAACAATTATTAGAAAGCATTGATTGTAAATTTGTAATACATGTGGGGAAATTTTAAGCACATATAATTCATTTTGGGTGCACACGTGTTCAATGACTCCGAAGCTTTTTCACAAGTTAGGAGCTAAAGTTTATATCAACTGTGAAGCATCTATGGGCTTGAAGTTAATTCAAACTAGCCTTACATAGGATTTATGATGCACACATGGGCATGTGCGAGCACACACTTCCATGGAAAACCAATTTCATATGTATTAGTTCTTCATTCTTTTCTTCTACAATATCTGAGAATTATTCCTCTCATCAATTTGGTCAAGTGCTGAACCATTTGTGACAGTAAGAGTCTTGCTTAGAACCTTCTCTTTGACAAAGTAAAAATCTCGCTCCGCGTGCTTAATCCTGGAGTGCAGGACAGGATTGTGACTAAGTGCCAATGCATGAATTTAATTAAGAAAACAATGGCAGCTACCACTTGATTACTAGGTAAATGCAATAACAATCTGATAGAAAACTATATCAGCCCAAACCAAATGGCCCAATTCACTATAGTCAATGTGGTAGGAGAATGGTTCCTCGTGGTCCTTCCTTTTTTCTCTAACTGAATTCTTACATGCCCCTCTCTCTTTCTCTCTCCCATTATTCTTTATATAAGTCAATTTCTCCATTCCATGACAACTCAGCATCCCCTCTCTTCTTGAACTGTTTCCTATGGAACATTCTACACCTTGAGCCAACTTCCCCTATTAGGCACCAATTGGCTTAGTCCCTCCTCACTGTCCCTATCAGTCAATGTTCCGTTTTAATATCTTAGAATGCACATGATTGATTTCTATTTCTATTCCAAAGGTTGGGCCATAAAGTGAGACTTTGCTAACAATGAATCCAATTTCTCGGCATGTAACGGCGGCGATGGAGTACCCCCATTACAGACCTATATAGCTGAGGGTCATTCATATGTGTGCCTTCAAATTTAGAGATTTTACAGCTTCAAGGCATTGGCGTTGCAATGGGTTTGCAACCTGTCATGTCAGCCTTCTCTAGTAAATCAACAATATATTTAGTTTGAGTCAACAAGAGGGCAATAATAGGTGGCTTCTTCTGGATATAGTCAATGTGATCAAAGCTTTTTTCACAAGATGTGATTCAAGATGCACAATCAAGCTTTTGGTTAGAAAGGACCCTTTTACAACATAGGTTTCCAAAGTCCTATCAATCTTAATTTTTGTTAGAGAGCACCCTTATAGCATAAGAATATTGTGTGTCAAATTCATAGATTGGATTCTGCTCATAGTTATATTTTTAACACAACCCTTTTATTCCTTGTGTATTTTGTATTCTACGGTCCAATTCGTGTTATACTCATTAAATTGACTTGATTTTTTGTATGTAAGCTTAATTTGGCAATAAAAAGCTGTTGGAAAAGGTTCCATTCCAAAAACAATGTTGCTTTAGTAGTTGCACTCATCTACCCTTTTTAAGGGTAAGTTTGGTTCATTTTGGAGCCTAAGGGTCAAATATAAATAATACTACTAGGTTTTATCCCTCCATTTTGGAGCCTAGAGGTCAAATATAAATAATACTACTTGTTTTGATCCCTCCATTTTCATTATAGTCTATTTTAACCTATATGTAATGGTGGTAAAGGGTTTGAGAAATTTCTACATTAGTTTTGGTCTTGTTAACCATTTGTTGAAGCCTTTAAATACAACATTTTGGTTCTAGGTGTCCAAAATGAGTTCTAGAGCTCTAAATGAGCATAATTTTTGTAGGCATATCAGATTTGGTATAAGAAAGTTGCAGTAGAAAACTTCATCTCGATATCTATTATGGTTTGAAAGTTTTACATACATCAAGTTGACCTTTCTAATTGGTTTCGGTATTTGTGTATATATAGGCTTAATCTAGGCTAGACTATTAGTTTGATAATATAATAACTTGGTAGACAACTTAGTCTTGCTCTTTATAAGTTGTATGACAGCAAAATTATAATTTTAAAATCCATTATGTAGAATTCATTTGGTCTTATAAAACTTTTTGCTTAAGGAATCACCTAATGTATATGTTTCATTTCCATAAAGACTAAAGTCTTCTAACTTGAAACCAACACTTCCAAAAACCGCTACTTTTTGCGATTGATAACATTGATCATGAGAACAGGATGTGTTTGTCTTGTTGGGTTTGTGAAAGATGAAACATATAGTAACTAATCAAACCTAGCTAGACCTTGGGGAAAATATGGCTACTACTTATTTAGGTATGTTTCTCCTAAAACATATAGTTAACTAATCAGACTTTTCTAGATTATCATGTATCAGCCTCTTGTTTCTCCTAATATCCAACTTCAGTGATCTATCATGTATATAAAAGCAAAATACAAGTAGAGGAACACTCCACTACAACAAATAAAATGAAAAGTAAATCAAAGAAATAGCAAATTATAGTAATAAATGAGTGACATATACTATCAAAGAATCAAACCATAAAATGATTAACATAGTAACAATAAGAACCAAATTCAAAACAAACATTCTTCATAAACATCAAAGCCTCATAAAGCTGATTAGCAAACCATTAAATGGATACAAATGGTAGCAGAAAATCATAAGCAACTACTCAAAACCAGATAAAGCTCTACTCAGCTATAAACTATCCATTACCAAAGCGATCAAACAAAAACAAGAGTTAGAAAATAAAAACTAATCCACAAATCACATGATCAACTATAAAAAACACTACGGGTTTGTTTGGACAAACTTTATAACAAACACTCAGAAAAAGTACAGTTATGAAGTAATTACAACAGACTTTAATTCTACACCTCAACTTTTTTTTGTTATTTGTTTCTCTATTCAAGAGACTTGAATTTGTCCATTTTAACAAGTTATAATCAGAGAGACTAATGAAAACTTTAAGAGAAGGTAAAAACCAAATTAAAAAATCTTCTTTAAGAAAGTAGCATGCACATTTCACCTTTTGAATCTAATTAGTGATATCCACTTCTGCTGAAGGTGAGTTTTGAAGCAAGAAATCAACTATTCCATCAGGTATGGATGAAGATCCTTCACTAAATGTTTCCCACAACTTGACAACGTCTGAATATGATGCCCCGTTAGGCAACTTTGCAAAGTTCGCATCTAGCAGTGACTTCGATAATTGATATGAAATTTCTTTCCTTTCTACTTTAAGTGACTTCAAGTTACACAAGGAAGGGAACTCAACCTTCAATAAATTGGGAACTAAGGAGAGAACCTAAACAAAGTAGGATGAAGGTGAATCATGATCAGTTTATTGCAAGTCATATATTTTTTAGAAAATTTAAAAACAAATAAATAAAGCAAGCAAACATCTCAATGAAAAAAGAAAACCTCAAAACATGCCAAACTAACATTTTGAAGCACATTTAACTAATACATCAAACGACTAACATACTCAATCTATTATGGTATACCTGAAGAGTAGTTGAAGTGACTCTCAGTGATTTGATACCAGTAAGCTCTAGCAACCAACTGAGTAGAACTGAAGGAGGCTTTGTAGGATTCTCCATTATATTTGCATCAATGTTTACTTGTTTAATAGAAGAAAGATGGCTCCCACGTAGTTTTTGATAAGGAATACCGGTAAAATCAAAAGAACAAAGACTTGGAGTAGATAGCTCGATTTCACAAAAGCAACGTTCAAAAGTTGTTTGTATTGTTAAATCGGTAAGTCTATCACTTGATATGCATAGTTTTTGTGCATCAAGAACTATACAATCATCAATGATCAAACTACTCAACCTATTAATTGTCGAAAAAGGCTCGGCCGGGCCGTCATCGCCCACACAAAAGGCAAATGAGTCTAAAGACAAATTGGTTAATGCTGGCAAATGTAGAGAATTTGGAAATATTGTCCTCTGACCATGAATTCTATGGCGAACGTAAAGGTGAAGAGATGTTAAAGTTTGACATGAAAAGAGACAAGTTGGAAAGTGTTGAATATCACATCCGACATCGATTTCTAATTGTTGGACCTTGTGTGAAACTGCGTATTTAATAATCTTTTTGAGTAGATGAGGCTCTATGATACCACGGCGGTGAAAATCGAGAGTGTGGATTGCGGTTGAGTCATCGCGTAGAGATAAAATTCGAGAGACGAATTTGAAGAAACCTCTGAGAGTCTTAAAATGTGAGGAATACAATGTAAGGATGGAAAGATTCTTCCAGAGATTCTTCCATCTGGTGGACAGTATGCAAGTTTGAACGGTGTCTTTAGTGTTCAAAAACGACAATATGTGAAGTAAAACGGAGTCAGGTAAGTCACTGATGATGTCGTTGTTATTCTTCTCTTCTTCATTTTCAGTGTGGTTATTATGTTGATGCTTTTGTCTCTTCATTGTCTCAGAGACAATTCTACAAACATATGGAAGGCAACTTTGGTGAGAACTGAGAAATACCTTTGGCCGTCTTTCAAAGTTCGTAGGGCAATTCAATTAGAGAATTATGAAATTGAGAGTCGAGAGAGAGGGCAATTGTGAACCCAAACGGACCCTAAGAGGGAGCTTTTCCAAAGGCTTGGCAGTTCGGATGTTGCTTCTCGGATAATAAGTTGAATTGAGCGTAACTAGACTGGCTTAGGGTTTTCGCCTAATATAAAGCTTAGAATTAGGTAGGGGTGGACATATCCACCGATCTGCCCGGAAACCGACTAACTCGTATAAAACTGAGGTGTAAATGGGAGGTTCAGTTGAGCGGGTAAACGGGTTAGGAAATCGGATGCATATGGATTATAACGGTGGTGGGTGCGGTTGAGAATTCTAAAATCTAATTGTACCTATACCCCTCCGAAAATGAATATACAATGGTAATACCCGTGCGTAGTTTCAGAATTTATTACACGCATGATGCGCCAGTGGGATAATTATTGCCTTGCCATTTCAGTGGGAATCGTGCGACTGCTAATTCGTTTTTTACTAGAATAATAATTAATTAATACATTTATAAAGATGACTTTATGGTATAATTAGAAAATAAAACGGTTTCTTTATAAAAAAAACAAACGGAAAATGAAACGGTTCTTTTTACCGAAAATTACTAAGAAAAATAAACATTGTCAAGGATATTAAAATTAAAAAATCAGGTTCTTTTTGACATTTACTTCATTTGAAAGTCTAACAAGGTATTAAAAAAATGCTTAATAGCTAATTTGGTTTTTTATGTTTATTTTAGTTTTCAATTTATTTTCTTACATTTTAAAAGTTTTAAGTTATCACTTACATCGGTCATATTTTTTTAAGTTAGTTATTTTTATTAGTTTTATACTAATTTTAATTTCGTTTATTTTAGACCATGTGATCAATAGAGTTCAACTAATTTAAACATCTTTTTATTTTAAAAAAATATAACAGTTTAAAAAGCAAAAAATCTAAAATAATATTAAATAAACATAAAATTAAAACACATAAAAGATTAAAAACATAAAAAAAAAAAAAAACAGAGAGAAAAGTCTAAGTTAAGTATTGAATTCGACATGTTGCGAATCCTCACTAGTCATTATTGGAAGGAGATAAATATAAATCATTTGTTAAGTGAACTCCAAATGCCCGTTTGATTTGATGGACATATAAGAATAAGTAATCTGAATTTAGTTAAGTTAATAACTCTATCAGGTATCTTTAGTTAAAATTTATATCCTGAATATGAGTTGAGTAGAAACAAGCAGAATAGAATACGAAGAATAATTTACTCAATTATTCTTATAAAATATAATTTAAAATATAAAATTAAATATAATAAAATATAAATATAAAAACAATTTATAAAATATAATCTGAAATATAAAAATGTAAATCTAATCAAATATAAATATAAAAATAATTAACAGAATTTGATATTAAACTTAAAAATAAAATATTAATAATTAATTTAAAAAATTTATTTGATTTTATCACAAGGGTAGTTTTAACTTTTTATATAATTTAATATATTAGTATTTAAAATTATAAAAATATGAAAATTAATTGAGATTTTAAAATAAATATGATTTGTTTACAAGCGTATTATTGTCATTTACATATAATATATCATATATTTATTTACATTCTAACAAATAAAATAAAATTATTTGATTACTCATGTTTCTTTTTAAAATTAAATTGTTTATTTAGTATTGTCAATGGATAGTTTTAAATATAAAATTATTTCATTACTTATTTAATTTGTTAGTAATTTTTTGTTAATTTATAATATTTAAAATATAATAAGTTAATAAAAAAACTAATATGTAATTGCACAATGGTAATTTTTTATTTAAATATGATATACATTATATCATGTTATGATGAGATGTGTAGCAAATACATGACAAAATAAAATGTTATTTTTGTTGGTTATCATATGTGTATCAAACACAATAATGTTCATTTTGTCACTATCAAACCTTTTTTGTAGTCACGATAAGGAGGCAAGGGGAGCATAAAAACATAAAATAGAGGAGGAATTTTACGATGAAAGGGTGAGGAAGTTAATAAACTTTTATTCAAAAAAATTCTGATTGTTTTAATTTGTTCATTTTGCCCTTTTTGTCTATATCTGGTGTTTGAGTTTTATGTTAATTTTTTTTATATACTTACTAATAATAAACTTGGATTTATGTGTTGTTTGGATTTGAAGGATCCACGTCAAATTTAGGTGTTGCGGGATGCATAAACCTTGATTTATGTGTTTTTTGAATGGGAAGAATATATGTGAGACTCGAGGTGTTGTGGGATGTCATTCATAAGGAATGAATTACATGTTAGAATAATTATAATATCATAACAAATTTAATAGTGATAAAATTTAATAATTATATTTTTATTTGACAATTCTATGTTACTATAGGTTATTATTATCTTGTGGATGCTAAGTACAATAAGCAAGATGTCTTTAATATGAAATAAGAGATGTAACACAAAGAAGAGTAAAAAGATCTATTTTGGTCCCTAAGAAATTTTTAGAAAATTTGGTCTTTTTTGTTGATGAGTCATCAGACATGTCCCACGTGTAATTTCTATAAAAATTTGATTATCCCATGTGTAATTTCTATAAAAATGGACAATTAGATCCTTGATAATAATTAAAAATAGACAATTAAGTCCCAAATTAAATGAACAAGCTTAAAGTCTTCGTCAGGGACTTAATTAACTATTTTTAATTATTGTCAAGACCTAATTGTCATTTTTTTATAGAAATTACACATGAGACAATCAAGTTCACGAGTCATCGGACAAGTCAACAAAAAAAACTCAATTTTCTAAATGTGCTTCACGTAAGAACTAATTTGGTCCAGTTTATTTTTCTCAGGAACTAAAAGGTGTTTTTATTTTTCTCAACAACTAAATTGGGTCTCTTCTTAGGGACCAAAATGGGTCTTTACTCTAGAAAGAAATGATATCGGCTATATTTAGGAGACGGTCTGGTCTTTCTATCCAATCAAGATTCAAATTCGCATAATAAATGTTTATTGTTTTTTTTACACAATTTTATTTGAAGAGCTTACCGATCCAATGGAAGAATAGTTAGACATAGATATTGAAGCACAACGACAAAAAGAAAATATTGCACAAGCACAACATAAACATGAAATGAGTGGGTTGCTAATAGTCATATATGAATTAATTGTTTATTATTAATTTAGTTATCATTGATATTATTTTGGAATGGTTGCTAATTATATGTGAGTGAATGACCTTCTATTTTGTTTTCTACTTTGGAACATTTGCTCATTAGGTTGGAATCTTGCATTTTGGAACAAATGACATTCTGATTTATTTTATATTTTGAAACCTTTGCTCACACTATATGTTTTTTTTCTCATTAATAATATATATTTTTAGTAGTATAAACAATTTTTTCAAGTATATAAAATTACTTCATAAATTATTTACATTTTTTTGTTTATTTATATAAAAAAAATATGAATGTTACTTTGAAAGAAAAAAATTAAATAGATTACAAGGACAAATTTGTCATTTTATCACAATATATATCATATCATTTGGTTATCTGTTGTGTATCAAACACTATAGATGATAAACTAATATTCTCAGGTTTTTTATCTTGTGTACATCAAATACATGAAATGATAACTCTTTATCATGTTCATATCATATCATGTCTCTATCATGCTCCTTGTCTTATTTCTATCCTATTTTGTTCATCTAATGGGCCCTCATATTCTATTGTTATCTAGTTTTATATCATATCTTGTCTCTATCATATCATGTGTATCAGACAGTCACCATCCCGTCACCCTAAATTTTCTTTATAAAAAAAAAAAGGAAAGTCTTAAAACTAGGGTTTTTAGACTTTGAAACTGAATAGCGGAAGAGGGAAGAACGAAGGTGCAACGACGGTGGTGAGTGAGACGAGATTGGGGTTCTTACTAGTTGCGATTAGGATTTATATTGGTTGCAATTTTTGTTCCTTAAGAAGCGAAAATATCTTCGAGCAATGTTGTATCAAAAACAAGTAGTCGTTTTCAAAGATTTTCAAATCGCAACCTTGTAACAAAGACAAATTTAGGAAGCATTGGATTATATATTCACCGTCATGCAACTACGACGAGTATTGTGTTCTTCGAACCGCAAAAGAGTTTAAAATTTATGGTAAAAAGTTATATGGATGTAAGTACTACAAGGTATGTTTGCTATTTTAGATTTCTTTATTTGATTTTTGCATTCGATTTCTAGGAATTATTTGATTTATGTATAGATTTATTTATTACAAAATAGGGGTTACAAATATATGATTGTGTTGGATATAATTACTTTGAATTGTTTAATAATGTAGAAATTGATGGTAATGATGAAAATTGTGACACCATAACCACCAATATAATATATATAATAATTTAAATTAGATTTTTGTACAAATTTGTAACTGATATATAAAACTTTTTCAAGAAAATAAAAAATTTTACAAGTGATTTAGGATATCACATTTCTCAAGATACATATGGAACACTTTAAACTTAATTTTCCAAATAAAACAATGTAATATCAATAAAATTAATTTAACCATAATTTCTTAATTTTATTCCAAAAACTTACTAGTACTAACAAGATTTTCATACAAAAGGTAGTTTCTAATTAAATAAGTAAAATACAATTTATAAATCTCATTTCTAGTATCACATATTAGAGCGGAGCTTCTCCCAACTTGAACTTCAAGACTCACGAACCTGTAATAACTGCAATTTTGCAAACGTAGCACTAAATCATTCAAACATAAACAACGAAGGAAGTGAGTTTCGAAATCTTGTTGATAGTATAACATAAGTATGAATAACACGCAAATAATCATAATAGAACTGTATCATAACACATCATGGTATATCCAAATATTCAAAGAAATAATATCACATTTTAACGTCAAAATCACTCGAGGAAAATCAATATCTCACTATAACATCAAATCGTCTAGGGAAAATTATTATCACCTTCTATACATATTAATCACAACAGAATAATCAAGACAATGCAATGTTACGCATGAACTTAAATTCTACTTCTTCACATTTTGATATTATGCCATCACGCAAGTGGACGAACAAATCAAATTAGTTTTGTCCTCATAGATCACCTCAACTCCCGAGACACATATACGCGATGGTCGAGGTAATCATGTGGTGCATCGTAGCTCCCGACATTTGGAGGGCTACCTCCAAGTAACATAGAGATTTCTCACAGAACACCCTCAAGGTCTAATAGTTTTGTTGTAAGGCTCAACGACAGACCTCCACGATCTGGCTTATTCAATTGTACTTTTCCAACATCAATAGGCTTGTTAGACCCTACCTATATGATAACAATATAATATCCGCATCAAATACCATGAACATCTAGTTCCTACCCTCGTAGGCCTAGGCTACTCACTCCAATAAGAGCATCACACCATCTTTAGCAAGGGTTGGAACCATCACTATTTCTTCAACTATTGGATGGCATTAATATATTCATCACAAGTTCATAACATCAAAATCTTCAATATAACATCATTGTCACATAAACTCATATCACACAATGCATCTAAGTTTTATCGTCACGTCACATAAACTCATCAAGCTAACCATAGGCAGAAAATTCATTCAACATCCAATATCATAATAATATCAAATATCACACATCCATCAAAAATTAAATTAATAAACACCTTATAAATATTTCTATTCATTTTAATCTCACAATTTTCATATTTGCACATTAATTAATTTATCTCTCACAGGGCTACAACCGAACATAGCGAGCCCTGAATGAATCATTAGGAGATATGGTTTTCTCGTTTATCTCGCATTATAAGATACTCATGAATTCAAACGCTCTCTCACCCCTTATCTTATTTTAACGCTTTAACATGCTAATTCGAGTCCACAAGAGAAAAGTGTCTGCTCCGTTGACTCCTCGTCCTCCAATGGATCCAACTCGATAGTTTATGGATAAACAGAAACTAAAATATGAAAACACACTCTAAAAGGGTCAATTTCAAAATTAGGTCAAAGAAACCTTCCCTAAGTCAAAAAAAATATTGAATAATGGAGTAATTGTTCACATGGTCATTTTGGCGTTGGTTTCACTCAAATAGGAGTTGTGGTGAATAAGAACAATACAAAATAAAAAATTTCGTAAACAGATAAGTTAGGTATTTTAGTGAGAAAATAATAAGGTTTAAGTTATGGAAAAAAGTGTTAAAATTACAAACTCAATGAAGAAAATAACATATTGAAATTTAGATAAAAACGAATAAAGTTTACGTCAAGTACAATTCAATTGGTGAAAAGTGTCAAGGCTTAACTTGTTGTTTGGAAAGCTTCTCTCCTTTCTATGGCAGTTAGAGTTCAATTGGTTAAAAGTGTCATCCATAGCATGTTGATTTATAGCTTCCACATATATTCTTGGTCGACTTTCTTTGTCAAGGATGTAGGCAAATAGATTAGGAATTTCATTTGTCTGGCGATATTGAGCATAGAAAATTTTTCATCCTCTTAATGAAGGTGGTCGTGAAATTAGTTCTTTGAGAGACATTAATAATAATATTATTAAGCTTGTGTAAGACCCGTTTTAGACAAAAGTGTTCTTAGTACTACCACAATTATAATGAGTTGTATTTTATGTTTGAATGCTACTTTATTTGATAATGTAGTGATTTAGATTCACTCACATGTACTAGTTTTTCTTTAGAACTGCACTATTTTTTCCTTCACCGTGGTTTTATCTCATTGGATTTTCCTGATAAAGTTTTTAATGAGGCAATTGTTGCGCAAATTTTTATTGTGTCTTGGGTTTTGGCCAAGTCGCCTCAAGTTCTTTTGTTCTCTTCTTTTTAATATTAGTAAATGATTGTTATTAACATTAGGGTGGAAATATAGTTGGGAACTAGGAATACCTTTCCTAATATAAGATGCATTTGTAATCTAATTATTGCGTCAAAGAAAAATTTAGCAAGATAAGATTATATTATCAATCAACTATATTATATATATATATATATATATATATATATATATATATATATAATGGTTTAAAACTCTTCGAAAATCACTAACAAAAATTTACTGTATTTTAAGCTATCAATTGATTTTACTTGATGAGAAAATTTAAATAAATTCAAAATTCAATTTTAGATGTATTAATACACTTAGTTAGAATTAAACGAAGTTAATATTTTTTAAGAGAAAAACTTTTAGCCGAATATTTTTTGTGCACGTACAATGTTTATTCGTTAAAATAATTGTCCGCAAAATTTATTTGTTAAAATCATGATTTAAAATTCTTCGAAAATCGCTAACGAAATTTTACTGCATTTTAAACGGTCGATTGATTTTTACTTGATGAGAAAAGTTCAAATAATTTCAAAATTCAATTCTAGATGTATTAATACACTCTAGAATTAGACGACGTTAATATTTTTTTAAGAGAAAAATATTCACTCGAATATTTTTCGTGGACGTACAAAATTTATTCGTTAAAAAAATTGTCGGCAAATCTATGTTCGTAAAATTAATCAGTAGAATATTTACTATTAGTGAGTCAAGTTACACTGTTGAATTATCTAGAGTCATTATCAACAAAAGGGGGAAATGAAACGTAAAGAAAGTTATATAAGAAATGATGGAAGTGACATTTAGTTACTAGTAACGAACTAAAGGCTAAATGACCAACCTAGCCCTAATCAAAAGGGAAAATTGACCAACCAACCATTACTAAGTAGCTAAATTGCAAAAAAAAAAAAAAAAACCCAGCTCGCCCCTCTCTCCCATTTATCTATAAATATTCTCTCATTTCTTCCTTTCTCATGTTAGTAACTTAATAGTCCGTTTGATGGACATGATAGGATAGAGACAAGATAGCATAAGGAGCAGGAATGAGACAAGTTAGGATATGGACATGATAAGGAGTTATCGTGTCATGTGTTTGATGTGCACATGATAACAAACTTGATAAAATTAGTTTAGCATATTCAATGTTTGATACACAACAAATAACCAAATGATATGATTTATATTGTGATAAAATGAAAATTTTGTCCTTATAATCTATTTAATTTTTTTTCTTTCAAAATAACATTCATATATTTTATTTATAAATAAATAAAAAATTGTAAATAATTTATGAAGTAGTTTTATATACTTGAAAAATTAAAAAATACTGATAACATATATTATTAAAATTTCTAATACATTGTATCAAATTGAAACTATCGACTACGTAGTAGCATTAAAGTATCATAAAGAATAATATGTTGTCTTACATGTTTCAACAAACCATACAAAATAAACTCATGAATATTTTATTCAAGGAAATTCTATAAGCAATATCCAAATAAACTCATGAATGTTTCATAAGAATTAACACATGAAAAAATACAAAGATATAAATTTATTCTAGAAAAGTACCTTAAACCATTTCCATCTTTTATCCAAACAATCTTCTAGAACACGATCAGGTGCTATAAGAAGAATTTCATGTAAACGTAAAACCCCATTCAACACTGAATTAAAATACCTACTAACTATTTGTCCTGATCGTTTAAATAAGAACTTAATAACACAAAGGTAAAAACATAGCCATTTGTTCTTCAATAGTTACTAGCCCATCTTCTTTCAACCTATATATATATATATATGTATATATATGTATATATATAAAAGTATCAAGATTATTATTATTATTATCCATCAACACAAAATAGAATATCAATACATCGTAACACAGAACATAGATGGCAAAGGAAAATAATTATTATTCTCTATCAATATAAAAAACAATTAACATAAAACTCAAACATCAAAGATGATAGAGAAAAAGGGCAAATATAAACAACAACAAAACAATCGGAAATCCTCTGAATCAAAGTTTATTTTTTCAACCTTTCAATATGAACATAATCATAAAACAATTATAACTTTTATTTGTTGTAGAATAAAATAAATCAAAAAACAACAAAAAAAAACATCATGACAAATATGAAAAGAGGAAATCAACCCAACGTCAACAATCATAAAATCAAACCAATATCAACAACAACAAAAATCATAAAATCAGAGGAAATCAAAAAATTATTTCATCAACACAATAAGAAGATAAAAGGAAATTAGGGTAAATATGAAAAGAGGGAAAAACAGGAAAAAAAATAGTACCTTGGGATAGGGCGACGGTGGAGAGGGAGAGGTAGTGGAGAAGGGATGGAAAGGAGAGCACGGTGGAGAAGGAGGGGAGAGGAACACGACAAGTTGAGAGTGGAGAAAGAGAGAGAAACATGAGAAAATATTTCTTAACTTTTATCAAGTTGTAAACTGATTATTTTAAGCTACCTTAAACTAAGGATTAGGAAATAAAGTTGAAGCAGTATAATTAAAAAATTTGATTACGGTATTATATCATGTCTCTTTATCTTGACCATCAAACGGGCCCTTAGTGTATTAGAGCGGTTGGTGATGAGTCTTTTTTTTCTCTTTGTTAATGGTAAAAAATTGGGGTCTTTATGTGTGGTAAAGAACTTTAATTTCTTTCCCCACTTTATCTCTTTTTCATAATGTTTCTATTGTCCTTTCATTTTATTGTTGGTATATTTCTTGATGTTGCTATTTTCTTGCTACTATTTTGTTGTTTCCTAGTTTATGTGTTGGAACCAAGTTGGTTCTAAGTACTTAGAATTTTGATGCTTACAAATGTACTCAATGTAAACTTATTTTGTACTTTGAATTATTAAGTTAAATGCCCCAGAAACTGAAGGAAACAGAAGCAGAGATCAAAGGATTCCAGAAAAATGAATTCTGGATTGACCAGAAGATATCCAGGAATGTCAAAAACATGACCAGAAGATATCTTTGATGGCCCAGATCAGAAGGAATACAAATCAGAATGAAACATGGAGCATACCATTGGAAAGCATGCCAGAAGGAGAGTTGTTCCAGAAAAACAGGAATCAAATATCAATTTTATTCCAGAAGTTATTCTGACCAGAAGATGGTCTGGCAGTGAAAAATTACACAGCCCAGACTTGTTCCAGACTTGACCAGAATGTATGTTTATGAGTCCAGAACAAGAGGATCAATCTTGATTTGGCCCAGACCATAAGATGGCATGATTCAGGGCATGGAACTAAGTCCAAAACAAAAGAAATGAGTTCCATAATCAACCCAGACCTGGTCGAAAATCAAAGGTAAAATGTCCAAACTGAAATATTTTTTGATCAAGTTTATTTCAGTTTGTTGCAGACCAAATTCTAAAATCTGTCCAGATCAGAGTAAAAATATCTAGATCAATGGTTCAGAAATAATTTTTTGAGTTCAGTGATGGTCCAGATCAGAAAATCAAACCATGGCCCAATGGTGGCCGAAATCAGAGGGTTAGACTGTGCAGTCCAGCAAAGGCCGAATTTAGAGGATTTTAGCATGTCAGGTGCGAATCTAGGGAATGCCGAAATCAGAAGATCAGAGGGTCAGGAAGTGTGGTCCAGGGATGGCCGAATTCAGAGGATCACAGCATAGCATTTAGCTTGGACCAGATGTGGACTAGCGCTCAAAATTCTGATGGTCCAGAATTGATCAACGATGGAGATTGCAAGTTATTTTAATTAAAGTGTTAAAAAGATTGGTTATAAAAATAAAGTGGAGTAGCATGGAATTCAGGAGCATTGGCGGGAACAACCAACAGATTTAATTGGCCAGTTATTTTGAAAGGAAATCTGAAGATATGTTTTTTATTTATATGAAGCCCAATTGGTCAAGTTATTTTTGGAAGAGAATCCAGCAAGATTCAGCTCGAATTTGATCATGGAAGAAACCCTAATTTTCATCTATAAAAGGAGGCTCAAGGCAGAATGCTCAACATTGAAAATCACAAAAGAGTCATACACTTCCAAAGCAACCACTCTCAAATTTTCATATAAGTCAATTGCGAGTTTCAGCTTTCAAGAAGCAAGTACTCGGTTATTTTCTTTCCACTGTGGCAAATCTAAGTTGTTGAAGTAGAGTCTACAATCTGAGGGAGTCAGTAGAGTTAGCAGGTTACTTGGCAATTAGATAGGGTTGTATCTAAGTGGTTGAAGTAGAGTCTACAAACTGAGGGATTCAGAAAGGGTAGCAAGGTACTTAGCAATTAGATTCATAGTGTTGTGAATTCTTCTACAATCTGGGGTGTCAGATTGGCTGAAGAACAAGAGTTGTTTTTCCTCAAAGAAGTCTAGGATTGTTAGACTATTTGAGAAGACTGACTTGGAGGGTCAGTAGCAAGGTTGTAATTCAAGGTTGAATTAGTGAAATCCTTCAAGGCGAAGGGACTGGACGTAGCCTCGTTAATGGTGAACCAATATAAAATCTGAGTTTTTATTTTTATTTTTATCCGCTGCTAACTCTGTTTTAATTATACATCAAGTTTTGTTTTGAAAGTATTAAAACAGGAAAAGTACTCAAGTTAAGTCAAACACAATTCAACCCCCCTTCTCGTGTTTGCACCTTCAATTGGCATCAGAGCTCGGTCTCAAGGCTGAGCACTTAACCATGTTTGAGGAATGGTCCAAGGGGCTCAATATGACAGAAGAATTGGGAAACAACATCAACAGACCACCACTGTTTGATGGAGAAAGGTTTGAGTATTGGAAGGACAGAATGAGAAGCTTTGTCATATCTCAAGATCCTGAACTATGGAAGATGATAGTCAGAGGTTACACTGCACCTACTGATCCAGAAGATCCAACTAAGAAACTGGATATGTTTGATATCAAACCAGATCAGATCAGATTACACAGACTTCATCACAAGTCCAGAACCATGATGATCAGTGCAATCACATTCAAGGAATTTGATAGATGCACAAATAAAGAAACAACAAAGAGTATATTTAATAGTCTGGTTTGGACCTATGAAGGAACCAAGCAGGTTCAACAAACAAAGGCTAACATATTGGTCAGAAAGTATGAGCTGTTCAAGATGGAAGAGGATGAAGACATTGACACAATGTTCTGCAGGTTCCAGACTTTGGTATCAGGACTGAAAGTATTAAACAAAAGCTATACCAATGAAGATCATGTCTGGAAAATTCTGAGAAGTCTTCCAAAAAAGGTGGAGACCAAAGGTTACTGCAATTCAGGAAGCTAAGGATCTGAGTACCTTGAGGCTGGAAGATCTAATCAGCACACTTAGGTCTCATGAAATAGAACTGGAAGAAAATGAACCTAAAAAGAAGAAAAATCTGGCTCTGAAATCGAAACAGAAGAAAGCTGCAAAAGCAGAATCAGAATCAGAGGATAGTGATAGTGACTGTGATGATATGGCATACTTAACCAAAAAGATGGTTAAGATCTGGGAAAACAGGAAGAAAAGAAACTTCAGAAAGAAACATAACAGCAAGGATAAGGAAGAATCTGACAAAAAGAATATTGTTTGTTATGGATGCAATAAACCTGGACATATCAAGTCAGGATGTCCTAATCTGGAAAAAGGCAAACAGCATAAGAAAAGTTCCAGATACAGAAAGAAAGGTCTGATGGCTGCCTGAGATGTATCAGAATCAGAGGAAGAATCTTCTGATGAAGAAGAGGCAGAAACAGCAAAGATGGCTCACATCAGGTCTGCTTCTGGACCTCATAAAGGCACGAATTCTAGAAGGAAAACAGGCAGAAGGAAGAATGATCGAAGCAATCATTCTGGCAAATCTGGAAGCACATCAGAGGAAACAATTATGTCTCTGATGGCTCATACCAACTCAAGTTCTGAATATAGCTCAATTCTGAATATAGCTCAGGCCCTGGAACAGAATCAGAAGATGAAGACAATGAGGTATTTTCTGATCTTTCTAAATCTGAATTGATTGAGACTTTAAAAGACTTATTAAATGCAAACAATAAAAGGTCTTTAAAACTGAAAACTCTTGGGGAAGATAAGAAAAATCTAACCAAAGAAGTCCAAGTTTTAAAGAATCAGAATTATGAGTATGCAACTGAAAACAAAAATTTTAAAACTGATGTTGCAAGACTCAAATCTGAAAACCAAACTCTGAAAAATAATTGTTCCACTTCTGAAACTGTTTGTAAATCTGATATGCAGGAGCAAGTTTTTCAAAACTTTATTTCCAATGGAATGGAAAGAAGTAAAAATGCATCTATGATTTATGGAAACAGTAACTTTGGAAAGAGAGGTCTTGGTTTTACATAAACGATTACTGAAAGTAAAGTTGTTCATTCTGATGTTTTATATGCTAAGAAAGGTCACTCTGAATTATCTTGTCCAATGGTAAAATCTGAACAAGATCAGAGAGCTGTTACAACTAACAAACCTGGACCCAATCAGTTCTGGGTACCAAAAGATCAAATTGTCTATGTTGCAGATGTTCTGAGCAACCAGAAGGAGACACCAACAATTGTGCATGGACAATGGATGTTGGCAATGCACAAGCAGAAGAAGGTTTATGTTCCTGCTACAACAAGACAAAGGCAATCTGAGTCTGGTAGAAGAAGAACTGGTCAACACAATCAGAACCAGAATTATAGGAGGAACAGAAAATATCATAGATATCACTTGAATCAGAACAAGAACTGGAACCAGTATCATAGGAACAGGAACTGGAACCAAAACCAGAACTGGAACCAGTACTGGAACCAGTACCAGAAGCACAGAAACTGGAACCAGAACTGGAACCAGTATCAGAGGTACAGGAACTGGAACTAGAACCAACACTGGAACCAGAACCAGAACTGGAGGCACAGAAACTGGAACCAGAATCAACACTGGAACCAGAATCAGAATCATAATCAATACCAGAACCAGAACCTAAACAGGTATCAATATCAAAGGTTGAGGTATGATCATCAGAACTACTTTAATTATCAAAATAAGTATGATTATCAGAATCACCATAAGTTCCAGAATCACCAGAGGAATATGGTGTATGAGCCAAAACAAAAATTAAAGAATCAGAATCAAGAGAGTTCTTCAAACTCTCCAGTGAGATTCATCAAGACTACAAACCTGGAAGGGAATTCAAATTCCCTCATCCAAACCATGTAATATCAGAACATATAGATTAGGAATCTGAAAATCAGAAGCAAGAGGATTTTCAGAGTAAACCTGAGGCTACATCTTGCTGTAAATACTATTATTATTTAATATTTACTGTGATAACAAGAAGCCTGATCTTAACAAATCAAAGCTAGATAAGTATTCTGCAGGTTTTCAAAACATCAGATGAACCAGGTGATTCACACGAATTGAACACCTCAGCAGAAACAGCATTCCAGTGGTTTCAAAAACAAGCAGAAACCACCAGAAGCAGAATTAATAGTTTGGCTGTATTAAGTTCATCTTTAAATTAATTGATTTGTATTATGTTATATAACAAACTGCTTGATCTTGACAAATCAAAGCAAGATAAAGATAGTGCAGGTTCACCAGAACCAAAGGAAGCAGAAGCAGAAGAAAGCAAGTCAACAACCCATGACAAATCTTCAAAAGATAAATCTGATCAGGTCAGAAACAGCCAAGATAAGCCAGAAGAAAAATCTGGATATTTACCAGAATCTGAAGCTGTTACAGATTCACCAGAACCAGAAGCTGATCTATCAAGATCAGAAGCTGATCTATCAGGATCAGAAGCTATTACAGATCTTCCAGAACCAGAAGCTGATGTTGATGAAGCTTTGGCAGAGGAAGGGTGGATACTTGCAATCCAAGAAGAGCTGAATGAATTCCAAAGGAATGATGTTTGGGATCTGGCATCCAGACCAAACAAAAACATTATTGGAACCAAGTAGGTGTTCAGAAACAAATTCAATGAAAAGGGTGAAGTTGTAGCTCAGGAATACAGTCAACAGAAAGGTATAGATTACACTAAGACTTGTGTTCTAGTGGCCAGGTTAGAAGCAATTAGAATTCTCTTATCATTTGCTGCTAATCATGATATAATGCTGTATCAAATGGATGTTAAAAGTGCATTCCTAAATGGCTACATAAGTGAGGAAGTCTATGTCAAACAGCCATCTGGATTTGAAAATTCTGATTTGAAAATGTGTTGGACCAAAATATGACTTTTACCTTCAAAGGTAAAAGGATTTTGAGTTTGGTAAAGCTCTATGGTCTACTTGCTATTTTTTTTGAAATAATTAAGGAAAGAACTTTAAGGATCCATGACATTTTATGTTTTAGACATTAGAACCAAGAAAATAAGTGAAATATTTTTCCCCTAAAACTCAGCATCGCAGTGATCTATCTTGAAGATAGGGATCAAAATATTTAAATTTCCTTTCATACTAGTATTTGATGATGTAATATGTGTATTTTGATGTTGAAATGTTGAATCTCAGTTTTGACAATGTTTGGTATTTTGCTCATAATTTTGAGTGTATTCATCTTTTTCAAATGGTTCTGCTTGAAATAGAAACTAAACTCATTTATCTACATTTTAAGCACAAACTTGACTTAATTTGAAGAGGTTTTGATATTTGAAATAAGACAAGAAGTCATCAAACAATAAGTTGTCTAGTTTTGAACACTCGAGACTTTCTTGTGAATTCTTAATCAAATGACTTACTATTTGTAAACTTCAACTTTTAATTTGAAAAACAAAAAGACATCCGCAACTTTTCAGGGAGTGGTCATTTATCGAATATGAACATTGTTTTCTATTTTAATAAAATTGTTAAAGTTTATTCTAATATGCAAAAATTGTTAGAAATGATTAAATGCTAAAGTGTGCATAATATCTTACTTCTATTTTCATACAAATTGTAAAATGATTTCTGTTCTTGAAATATTAGGTTTTGGGCTATGAATTCTTTAGAGATGGGCCTAGTATATACAGGAGAACTTTGACACAAAGGCTTTGTTGGAACCAAGTTGGTTCTTGCAATTAAAGTTTTGATGTTAACAAATGTATTTTATGAAAATAACATATTTGATTTAGAAGAAGAATGAAAAATGTCACCAGAAGAATAGATCAGAGGATGACGTCACCAGAAGTAGAAATCAGAGGATGATGTCACTAGAAGATGACGTTACCAGAAACAGAAATCAGATGATGACGTCACCAGAGGATATCATCAGAGGAATCTGTCAGAGAAAAATGCTCAAAACAGAATTGGAGCAAAAGAGTCGAGATATAGAATCTAGCTAAAAGTATGCTCAAAACATAAGCGAAGCAAAATGCTCAAAACAGAGTCAGTGAGCAAAAGACTCAAAACAGAATCTGAGCAAACTACTCCAGAATATTCTCAAAATAGATTAATCAAAATACACTCTAGAAGTAAAGCATCAGTGAAGTCCTAAAGTTTAACTATAAATAGAGACTTAATGGTGAAGATTAGAGAATCGAAAACCACGATAACTCAAGCTTAAATTCAACATTATCTGAGAGTTCAAAATAGAGAAACACAAATGTGCAAGAGCAATATTTTCTAAGTATTTTCCAGAGAGAAATTCAGTGCAATAATCAGCTTTCCAGAAGCAACAAAAGAGTGCAAGAATAAGTGCATCAATCAGCTTTCTAGAAGCAACAAAAGAGTGCAAGAATCAGTGCAGCAAACAGCTTTCTAGTAGCAACGTTGCAAAGTTCCAAACCTTTATTATATAACCCGATAGTAGTGTATATTCCTTCTTCAATCTGGGGTTGTTAGATAGGTAGGAGAAGACTTGACTTGTAGAGTCAAGGTGTTGTTATTGTTCCTCAAATGTCTGGGGTTGTTAGGCTATTTCAAAAGACTTGACTGGTTTAGTCAAGGTGTTGTTGTTCCACAAAAGTCTGGGGTTGTCAGGCTGTTTGAGAAGACTTGACTAGTTTAGTTAAGGTGTTGTTGTTCCTCAAAAGTCTGGGGTTGTCAGGCTGTTTGAGAAGATTTGGCTGGTATAGTCAAGGTGTTGTTGTTCCTCAAAAGTCTGGGGTTGTTAGGATATTTGGGAAGACTGGCTTGTAGGGTCAGTGGTGTTGTAATTCAAAGGAGTTTGAATTAGTGAAAAGGCCTTATGGAGGAAGGGACTGGACGTAGCCTAGTTAACGGCGAACTAGTATAAATTGATGTGTTATTATGTTATTATTATCCGCTGCTGAATCTGATTAGTGATCTATCGAATAATTCACATTAACATTCAACAAAGTAGCAAAAGTAATCAAGTTTGACAAACACAATTCAACCCCTCTTCTCGTGTTTGCACCTTCAATTGGTATCAGAGCTCGGTCTCAAGGCTTAGCACTTTACAGTGTTTGAGGAAAGATCCAAGGGTTCAAAACGTCTGGATGCAATGATGAAGCTGTTGGAGGAAACATCAACAAACCTTCTCTATTTGATGGAGAACGATTTGAGTACTAGAAGGACCGGCTGAGAAGTTTTTTTATTTCACAAGATCTTGAACTTTGGGACTTGGTGGAAGATGGTTATACTGCTCCAGAAGATGCTGATGGTGTTAAAATTTCCAGGAGAGATATGGATACTGACTTGAAGAAGATGTTCAAGTTGCAAATCACAAAACGTTCATGATCAATGCAATCACATTAAAGGAGTTTGACAAGTGCACTAATAGAGAAACAGCGTAGAGCATATATGATAGTCTAATTCTGACTTACGAAGGCAGTAAGAAAGTCCAATAAGCAAAGGCTAACATTCTAGTCAAGAAGTACAAGTTATTCAAGATGGAAGAAGATGAAGACATTGAAACTATGTTTTCCAGATTCCAGACTCTAGTATCGGGATTAAGGGTACTAGAAAAGAGTTACACTACTGCTGATCATGTAAGGAAAATACTTAGAAGTCTGACAATCAAGTGGAGACCAAAAATCACTACTATTCAGGAAGCTAAAGATCTGAATACTCTAAAGCTGGAAGGATTAATCAGCTCTCTCAGATCACATGAAATTGAGTTGGAAGAAGATGAACCCTAGAAGAAGAACAAAACTCTAGCTCTGAAATCCAAGCAGAAGAAGGCTCTGAAAGCAAAATCAATATCAGAAGATAGTGATTCAGACAATCAAAGTCTCAACTCAGAGGAAGAAGAGATTGTTTTCTTATCCAGAAAGTTCAGAAAGATGTGGGACAACAGAAGGAATAAATTTTCTTAAAGATATTCCAAGCAGTCCCACAAAGGAAGTGATGATGCACATGACAAGAAAGGCATTATCTGCAACGGATGCAATGAATCTGGACATATCAAGTCAGAATGTCCAAATATGGAAAAAGGGAAGTACCATAGGAAAGACTAAGAAGAAAAGCATGATGGCTACATGGATGATTCTGATGAATCTTCTGAAGATGAACAAGCAGATTTGGCTATGATGGCTCACACCAACTCTAGATCCAACACAGAATCTGATTCTGGAAGAGAATCAGAAGATGATGAAATTGAGGTATATTCTGAATTCACTCGATCTGATTTGATTACTGCTCCGAATGATTTTTTAAACAGTAATTACAAATTATCTTTAAAATTGAAAACTCTTAAGAAAGAAAATACAAATCTAAAAGAAGAAGTTAATGATTTAAAGAATTAGATTGCAGAATTTAAAACAGAAAGTGTCATTCTTGAAACTGATATTGCAGAATTGAAAACAGAGCATGTATGTTTGAAAAACAGTTTTGCTGAACTTAAAGATGAAAGTTTAAATCTGAAAAATAATCATAATTCAACAACAATTGAAAATACCACAAGTAATTCTTATATGCATAACAAGTTTTTCAAGAATTTCTTGATAGTGGTATGGAGAGAAGCAAATATGCTTCTATGATTTATGGAGTCAGTAGGAATGGAAATAGAGGTATAGGCTTTGAAGAAACTATAACTGAACCTAAACTTGTGCTTAATCCTATTCCCACTGATATTGTGTGTGCTGTTTGTTACAAGAAAGATCATTCCAAAGTGTCTTGTCCTATGCTAAATACAAGGAAAAACAAGAAACTTTTCAAGACTAACAAACCTGGACTCAACCAGATTTGGGTACCAAAATATAAAATTGTTTATGTTGCAGATGTTCTGAGCAACCAAAGTGAAACACCAGTCATGGTGTCTGGTCAATGGATGCTGGCAATATATGAATGGAAAAAGGTCAATGTTCCAACATCTACCAAACATAGTCCAATTGACTATGGTAGAAGAAGAACTGGTCAACACAATACCTATCAGAACCAGAACCAGAATCATAGGAGGAACAGGAAATATCAAAAAAATCACACATATCACACAAGTCAGAACAGACAGAGAAATCACTCATATCAACAAACCTGGAACTACCAGAAGAATCAGAATTACCATCAGTTCCAGAACCAGAAGAATCAAAATTATCATCAGTTCCAGAATTATCAGAGGAACCTGATATGCCAGCAGAAAGACAAGAATCAGAATCAGGAGAGTTCTTCAAACACTCCAGTAAAATACATCAAGACTGCAAACCAAGAAGGGAATTCAAATCCCTTCATCCAAACCATCTAATCACAGAACATACAGATTCAGAATCTAAAAATCAGAAACAAGAGGATTTTCAGAGTAAAGCTGAAACTGTTGACATAGAGGTTACATCTTGCTGTAAATACTATTATTGTTTGATATTTATGTTTAATGTGATAACAAGAAGCTTGATCTTAAAAATCAAAGCTAGATAAGTATTCTGCAGGTTTTTAAACTGTTAGAGGAACCAAGTGATTCACGTGATGTGAACACTTCAACAGAAACAGTTTTTCAGTGGTTTTAAAAACAAGTAGAAACCACCAGAAGTAGAATTAATGGTTTGGCTGTATTGAGTTCATTTTTAAATTATTTGATTTGTATTATGTTATATGACAAATAGCTTGACCTGAAAAGTCAAAGCAAGATGAATTTTATGTAGGTTAACTAGAACTAGAGGAAACTGATGCTGGTTTACCAGAACCAGAGGAAACCGATGCAGGTTTTCTAGAACTAGAAGCTGATACAGATCTACCAGAACCAGAAGCTGATGTAGACAAACCAAGAGAGCTTGAAAAGATGGAAGATGAAAGAAGAACCTGACAAATCTTCAAAGGATGAATCTGAAGATAAGTCAGAAGAAAGATGGATGGAAGTACAAATCTTCACATCCCAAATTGCTAATCATTGGGAGTGCAAGTGATCTCTTAAGGATCAAATCATCACTTAAAGAAATCAGTTTCTTTGGCATACTCTCATCTATTGAGTCTATTTTTGTTGATGAAGCACTAAGGGAAGATGGATGGATTCTTTCCATGCAAGAGGAGTTAAATGAATTTGAAAGGAATGATGTTTGGGATCTAGTTCCAAGACCAGAAAAGAACATTATTGGAACCAAGTGGGTTTTCAAAAACAAGCTAAATGAAAAAGGTGAAGTAGTCAAAAATAAGGCAAGGCTTGTGGCACAAGGTTACAGTTAACAAGAGGGCATTGATTACACTGAGACATTTGGTCCAGTGGCCAGGTTAGAAGCTATTCGTATCTTGTTGTCCTTTGCTGCAAATAATAATATCATATTATTTCAAATGGATGTTAAAAATGCTTTTCTCAATGGTTATTTGAGTGAAGAGGTATATGTTAAACAACCTCCAGGTTTTGAAAATTCTGAATTTCCAAACCATGTCTTTAAACTTAGAAAATCCTTGTATACGTTAAAACAAGCACCTAGAGCATGGTATGATAGACTCAGTAATTTCTTACTTAAAAATAACTTTGAAAAAGCACAAATAGACAATACTTTGTTTAGCAGATCAATTGACAATGATATTCTGATCATTCAAATTTATATTGATGATATTATTTTTGGATCTACTAATGGCATTCTTTGTCAAGAATTTTTTGAATTAATGCAGCATGAATTTCAAATGAGTAAACCTATGGCTACACCAATGCAGCATGAATTTTTTAAGATGAGTGATTGCAAACCTATGCCTACACCAATGCATCCTACTTGTTCACTTGATAAAGATGAATCAGGCCAAAAAGTTGACCAGAAAATCTACAGAGGAATGATCGGATCATTACTCTACCTTACTGCTTCTAGACCTGATATCATATTTAGTGTGTGTGTATGTGCTCGATTTCAATCTGATCCTAGAGAATCTCATCTAACTATTGTTAAGAGAATTCTTAGATATCTGAAAAGCACTACCAACCTCACCTTGTTTTAAAAGAAAACTCCTACATACAAACTGAATGGATACTGTGATTCTGACTATGCTGGAGATAAACTTGAAAGAAAAAGCACTAGTGGCTATTGTACCTTTTTAGGAGACAATTTAATTTCGTGGTCCAGTAAGAGACAACACACCATTGCCATGTCAACAGTAGAGGCTGAATACATTTCAGCAGCTGGCTGCAACTCTCAACTACTATGGATGAAACATCAACTTGAAGACTACAAAATATTAGAATCCAACATACCCATCTATTGTGATAACACCTCTGCAATTTGTCTAACCAAAAACCCGATTCTACACTCAAGAGCCAAACACATAGAGATCAAACATCGTTTTATCAAAGATTATGTTCAAAAAGGGTATTTAACATTCAATTTGTAGACATTGATCATCAATGGGCTGACATATTCACTAAACCACTACCTGAAGATAGGTTTGAATTCATCAAGAAAAACCTTAATCTTATCTTCATCCCTAACCTAATAGCTTAGTTTCATTTTTTGTATGTTATTTTATTTTTCGTGTATTTTATAATTAAAAAAAAAACAGAGGATCTCTTTTCTTCATTCAATCCTTTTTGTCTGACGACAAAGGGGGATAAGATGTAATATTTGATAAAATATATGAGGGAAAAGATGATGTATTTGAAAGGAGGAGAAAATGATGTATGATGTATTTGATATGATATCTGGGCATTAGACTTAGGGGGAGAAAACATAAAATGAAACTTAGTCTTAGGGGGAGTCAAAGTCAAAAGAAAGAAAAAGTATTATAAAAAATACATTGTTTGTCATAATCAAAAAGGGGGAGATTGTTGGAATCAAGTTGGTTCTTGCAATTAAAGTTTTGATGTTAACAATTGTATTTTATGAAAATAACATATTTGACTTAGAAGAAGAATGAAAAATGTCACCAGAAGAATAGATCAGAGGACGACGTTACCAGAAGTAGAAATCAGAGGATGATGTCACCAGAAGATGACGTCACCAGAAGCACAAATCAAATGATGAGGTGACCAGAGGATATCATTAGAGGAATCTGTCAGAGAAAAATGCTCAAAACAGAATTGGAGCAAAAGGCTTGAGAAACAGGATCTAGCTAAAAATATGCTCAAAACAGAATCTGAGAAAAATGCTCAAAACAGAATTGGAGCAAAAGACTCGAGAAACAGAATCTAGCTAAAAGTATGCTCAAAACAGAAGCGGAGCAAAATGCTCAAAACAGAGTCAGTGAGCAAAAGAATCAAAACAAAATCTGAGCAAACTACTCCAGAATATTCTCAAAACAGATTAATTGAAATACACTCCAGAAGTAAAGCATCAGTGAGCAAAAGACTCAAAATATAATCTGAGCAAACTACTCTAGAATATTCTCAAAACAGATTAATCGAAATACACTCCAGAAGTAAAGCATCAGTGAAGTCCTAAAGTTCAACTATAAATAGAGACTTAATGTTGAAGATTAGAGAATCGAAAACCACGATAACTTAAGCTTAAATTCAACATTATCTGAGAGTTCAAAATAGAGAAACACAAATGTGCAAGAGCAATATTTTCTAAGTGTTTTCCAGAGAGAAATTCAGTGCAATAATCAGCTTTCCAGAAGCAACAAAAGAGTGCAAGAATAAGTGCATCAATAAGCTTTCCAGAAGCAACAAAAGAGTGCAAGAATGAGTGCAGTAAACAACTTTCTAGTAGCAACGTTGCAAAGTTCCAAACCTTTATTATATAACCCGATAGTGGTGTAGATTCCTTCTTCAATCTGGGGTTGTTTGATTTGTAGAAGAAGACTTGACTTGTAGAGTCAAGGTGTTGTTATCATTCCTCAAAAGTCTGGGGTTGTCAGGCTGTCTGAGAAGACTTGGCTGGTATAGTCAAGGTGTTGTTGTTCCTCAAAAGTTTGGGGTTGTTAGGCTGTTTAGGAAGACTGGCTTGTAGGGTCAGTGGTGTTGTAATTCAAAGGAGTTTGAATTAGTGAAAAGGCCTTCTGGAGGAAGGGACTGGACGTAGCCTAGTTAACGGTGAACCAATATAAATTGTTGTGTTATTATGTTATTATTATCTGCTGCTAAATCTGATTAGTTATTTATCGAATAATTCACATTAGCATTCAACAAAATAGCAAAAGTAATCAAGTTTGACAAACACAATTCAACCCCCCTTCTCGTGTTTGCACCTTCAGGCTTGTCCGAATAGGGAACCAAGTTTTGAGTCTTCCATTTGTTGGGAGGACAAGTTTCAAGTCTTTTCATATTAACCTATTTAAATTAGTGCTTAAATTTTATGAGATTGAAAATATTAAGTACAATCTTAAAATTGTTAGATTTGTGGCTATGAATTCTTTAAAAGGTTGAGTCGAGTACATGTTAAGAAAACTTTGAAACAAAGATTCATTCAAAAAGGAATCGAGTTGTGAAGCCTCCTATTTACGGGGAGGACAAGTCTCATATTTTTGTGTCCTAATTGGTGTTTAATTCCTTAGTGTCATCCATTGCATGTTGATTTATAGCTTCCACATATATTCTTGGTGGAATTCCCTTCACAAGGATGTAAACAAATGAATTAGAAATTTCATTTGGTCTGGTGACATTGAGCATAGAAAATTGGTTACCGTTGTCTGACATAAATTTTGATATCTCCTTAAGGGAAGATGGTATTTGAACTAGGTCTTTAAGAGACATTAATAATGTTGTTATTATTAAGCTTGCTTGAGACTTTAGTTACTTCTAGTCAAAATTGGTCTATTCTTCTTCGAGGTCGGATCTTTCGAAGGAATGTACATATTAGATATCACATTGATTTCTCCATCTAGAATGCACTCAATGCTAAGTTAACTATTATATACGAGACCAGCCAATGGCAACTTGACAAGGGTAACAATATTAAATTTTGGGTTGACACTTGGTTGTACGATTCTCTGGTTTCTATATTTAACATTGATGAGGGAGAGCAATATCATCTTTATGCCATTGTCAATTATTTCATTCAAGATGGTCATTGGAAAGTTCCTTCTACTCTCATACATAATTACCCTCACATTTTTTGTTATTATTATTATTATTATTATTATTATTGTTATTATTATTATTATTATTATTATCATTATTACATTTTTACTTCTGGATACATATATAAAAATAACTATAATAAAACAATAGTAAAATAGAATAATAATAAAATTGGATAACACATAAATATTTTCTACCCAAGAACTACGTGTGTTTTGATTTCCCTATTGCATCTAGGGATACGTAGGAGCAATGTTTTTTTCCTTGTCAAACCAAATTATAAAAAAAATATTTTTCTTTCTTTTATTAATGTAAATAATTTATTTTCCTTTTTATTATTCTTTTAGGGGGTAAAATAAATAATTAAGTAAATAAATAATTTGTATACAATTAATTATAGGGTAACCGTTTTAACGAACGATGTAGGGTAATATTACTTTCTCTACTCGTAATGGACTCCCGAATCCATTTTTTTGGTTCAAAAACTTTATTTTAGGTTTTATCTAATTTTTCTTTTTTTTTCTTAAAATAAAATAAAATTGGTGGCGACTCATTTTTCGCAGACAAATCGGACGCGACAGTTGTCGACTCTGCCGGGGATTTTTTGAGAGTCAAGCCCAACCTAATTAATTCTATATAATTATTTATTTATTTTTATTTATATTATCCCTCTTGTTTTTATTTGTTTTAATTATTTTATCATATATTTGTTTTGAAAATAATTTTGTGATTTTATTTATTTTTTGTCATTTACATGCATTTATGGTAATTTGTTCTAATTGTGGTAATTGTTTTATTTTTTTCTCTAAACACTACATTAACACGCGATTCACACACTTATGAGTGGGCTCTATACCCGGGCTGAGTGCAACCTAAGATAAGTTAGAGACTGTGTAATGATAATCTTCTGGATGTACATCTTGTTTGGTTGTCATGAAAGTCTCACCTAGAGTTGACCTTTTCTATAATATTCCATTTTAATAGTTTACCTATTAATTGGTTTAATATTTTAGAATTGAGTTGTGTGCTCTAGGAACCGATTTAGAACTATAGAGCCACCCATGGTGAAGGTTCACGTTAAAGACTATAGAACAATAAGAAAATAACCATTTAGGTAACATGCATATTTGAGAAAAAAAAAACTAAACTACCTCTGTATCATATTGCATCGCATAATCATGCATATTGCATCTTTTTATTTCATTTTACGACATTTTTTTTTAGAAAAAATCATTGCATATTAGGAGATAGTAAATTTTTTTTTACATAATCATTTCATTCACGTTTTTTACTTTCCCATAACATTTTCCTACATAAAAAAAAAATAAAAAAGAAAAGTAAAAAAAAAAAAGCATAAAAAGAGTATCATGACACCCTTACCAAACATGTTCCCGAACTAAAATCATGGATGAATTGGAACATACAAAGATGATTTAAACCAACTGAAAGACCTTATGGCTAAAAGTTTGGAAATCTTACAAACTCTTCATACTTGAAATCATGAGAATCCTTCATGAAAAAATATATCACGAAGAACTCATGTTTACCCCTTGATTTCATAAGTCTGACAATTTTCACCTTTTAGTCTACTTTTTGGTTATACTCTACCTCAAGTGAATTGTCCACAAGATTTGAACCTGATATTGATGAGATTCATCTTCATCATCCACCCCCTACTTCTAGGTCATGACCATACTTTCTTGGCTTTTCACCACAAGTAAACCTCTAGAAGTTGGGTCGTCTATCTTGAACTTTCATCATTACTGCTTATTACTTTGATGCCATGAAAAAAATTCATTAATCTAAAAGAAAAATTCATCATTACCTTTAAGGACAATTGAAAAAACCTCGACTAAACATTATGTTGAAGACATTGACAGTGTTGCGTATAGTTTCTGAGTTTATCCAAGGGACAAAGTCAACAATGAAGATATTATCAACTTCTCTCATGAATTTTGATTTGATTATGAAACACTGATAATATTGCTAAGGATAAATTCTTACGATACTTTATTATATTGACACACTCTTGTTTCCTTAATATTATGAATATCAATAAATGCATTTTGTATTGTTTCCTTTTCCTTCTCACCCATCATATATTTCACAACTTCTTACCAAACATTATTTGTCTTTCTCTTCTTTAAACCATATACCAAGCATATTTGGAAGTAGTCCATTCATAAATAAGTTTGCTAAAATCTCATACATAATTTTAGTCATGCTATTAATTTCACTGAATGTGAGAGCGATATAAATAAACTCCATTATCTGGATGAACCTCAATATGTTGCATGTAATTAACATCACGTTAATCCCCTAGACAAGTCACTTTATCTTTATGTGCTTTGAATATACCAATCACGTAGGGGAATTTGAAGTTTGTACCAAGGATATTCTAGTCATCTACGAATCGAAAAGTGAAAATGTTGAAAGTACATGAAAGTTGAATGTAATCCTCAATCAGCTAAATCAAGAATGGAAAAACTAGGATAAGAAGATGATCATTTATATATACATATTAGACAAATGTCTAAAAAAAATATTTGAAGTCATTTTCCATCATGTCCTTCAATAATATAATCAACT
This sequence comes from Cicer cuneatum, assembly GCA_037974295.1. Taxonomy (NCBI): domain Eukaryota; kingdom Viridiplantae; phylum Streptophyta; class Magnoliopsida; order Fabales; family Fabaceae; genus Cicer; species Cicer cuneatum. The sequence continues at coordinate 39,920,977 of JBBPBO010000004.1, read as the reverse complement.
AGCTAACATTCTAGCTACTTTATCTTCAATGAAGAATAGTCACTTACAAGAATGAAAATCACGACTATCTTTCTTATTATCAAATGTATAAGAAAAGCTAGATGGAAATTTCTCGTACCAAATACTACCTCATAAATGTGGAATACCCTTCTCGAGTATCATACTATAACTGGGGCACCCCTTTGTTCCTTATTGTATAGAATAAAGGTAGTGCGACCCACTCAAACAAAAAAAACCCTTATCAAGAGTAATGATCTGTGTTGACCGACTGAATTCAATTCAAGAAAAATGTTTACTGCCTCATGTCAAGGACAATTATTTCAAAAGATCTTAAAAGAAGAACACATGAATTTCAGAGCTTCAAAAGAAAGAATTAGCGCTCAAGAAGATTTTACATATCTAAAAGGACAAGCATGACAAGTGTACTCCCAACTATATGAGCCCCAATACCATAAAAGAAAAATACATTCAAGTGTGGTTCTGATGCACACCAATATGGATCGAGAAGACTTATCACTACTTGAACATGTTGATGCTTCAAAAAGTATCACATCTAAATGAAGACCCGCTAGGTTGAAAATCCAAAAGGACAACCTAGGCAAAAATTAGGGTATACAAAAATAAAATAATGATAATAATAAATACCCGCTAGGTTGAAAACCTAAAAGGACAACTTGGGCAAAAATTAGGGTACAAAAAACATAAAAATAAATACCCGCTAGGTTGAAAACCTGAAAGGGCAACCTAGGCAAAAATTAGGGTACAAAAATGAGTAAAGACCCACTAGGTTGAAAATCCAAAAGGACAACCTTGAAAAAAGAGTTAGGATCCAAAGTCAAATAAAGACCTTCTAGATCAAAAACTCGAAGGGGGGACCTAGGCGAAAATGAATGAAGACCTGTTGGGTAATAAACCCAAAAGGGCGACCTAGGCAAAAATTAGGGCCACAAAAAAAAAATGAAGAAGTTCACTAGCTTGAGAATAAAAGAAAATGAGCAAATAATATGGTTTATGCAAATCAGATCAAAGTCGAAGCAGAATATATTCTGAAAGATTGTGAAGATAAATTAGGACAAATCATATCCTCCAAAATGAATTAAAAATGTGATTAAAATTATGACATGAGTTACTAACACACTTCTTTTATGAAATACTACTAACAAATTGGGTCATTTACCCATACGAGATCACTTTATCTTCTTTTCTTTCTATGAATCCTTCTTTTTTTGTACCATATATTAGCTCAGTAAATATCATATTCTAAACCTTGCTTCACTAATTTCTTGTATTATAAATCTTTTTGCCAAAATGCATTTTCTTATGATAATCATATGTTGGGGCACAAAATATGTGAGTGTCAAGAGGCCAAAACTAGTATGATGTCTTTACACATAAGACAATGGCAACTAGAGATCAAGTCGAATATGTTACAAAAAATATCTTTAAAGATCAAAAGGACAATCACCACTATGTATTCAAAGTGGTGCGCATATTTCATCCATGAATCCAAGGACCATGTTTGTAAGGAGGTGAAAGAAAAAAAATAAAAATAAAAAAATTGTAAAAAAAAAATTGATTGAAAAAATTGAAAAAAAAAATATAAAAGTGAAGGAAAATGTTCATTCATCAAATGCATTCATGACATTTCATATTTTCAATAGTGTATAAATTTAAAATCGGGACTACTGACCCGCACCCTCTAATTTAAAAGACGGGATGATTGACCCGTACACTCTAATTTAAAGTCAGGATGATTGACCCACACCCTCTAATTTAAAAGCCAAGATGATTTCCCATTATCTCACATTGATATTCTGGTTGACAATGCGGCCGACCATTCGGTCTTCTCTTTTATGGATGATTTCTCTGGGTATGATCAAATTAAGATGGCAACCAAAGATATGGAAAGAACGACTTTCATTTTTGGTCTGAAGAATGCCGGGGCGACCTACCAAAGTTCTATAGTAACCTTGTTCCATGACATAATACATAAAGCGGTAGAAGTTTATGTAGATGACAAGATTGCTAAGTCACAAATAGAAGAAAAACATGTTATGAATCTAAAGAAACTCTTTGAAAGACTTAGAAAGTTTAAGCTAAAACTTAATCCCTATAAGTGCACTTTCGGCGTGAGATCGGACAAACTATTGAGACTTGTAGTTAGGTAAAAAAGAATATAGATCGGCCTCGATAAGGTTCGGGCCATTTAAGAAATGCCTCCCCCAAGTACAGAAAGAGAAGTTTGCAGTTTTCTTGGGAAACTAAATTATATTTCAAGATTTATATCACAACTAACCGTCACTTGTGAACCGACCTTTAAACTTTTATGGAAAAATCAAACATTTGTGTGGAACGAAGAATGCCAAAATGCATTTGAGAAAATTCAATAGTATTTGCAGAAGCCTCCAATTCTAGTCCCCCCAGTTCCGGGCCGACCCTTGATTATGTATCTTACAGTCCTCGACGGGTCCATGGGATGTGTGTTAGGGCAACACGATGAAACAGGAAAAAAGGAGCATGCCATTTACTATTTGAGTAAAAAATTTACCGATGTTGAAACGAGATATACAATGTTAGAACGTACTTGTTGTGCCTTAGCCTGGGCGGCCCATCGCTTAAGGCAATATATTCTTTGCCATACAACTTGCTTGATATCTAAGATGGATCCAATCAAGTACATTTTTGAAAAGCCTGCCCTCACAGGGCGAATTGCTCGCTGGCAGGTGATGTTATCAGAATATGATATTACGTATGTTACTCAGAAAGCCATCAAAGGGAGTGCCTTGGCAGATTATCTGGCTAATCAACCTGTTGATGACTATCAGTCAATGCAATGCGAATTCCCTGACGAAGGTATCATGGTTTTGTTTGAAGAGTGCGATAATGGTAAATGGACCCTGTTGTTCGATGGGGCCTCAAACATAATGGGGCATGGGATTGGGGTTGTTTTAATATCTCCAAAAAAAAGGTTCATACCTATCACAGCACGCTTGTGTTTTGATTGTACCAATAATATTGCAGAATATGAGGCTTGTGCCATGGGAATTTTGGCTGCTTTGGAATCAAATGCAAGAGTACTGGAAGTATATAGAGATTCAGCTTTAGTCATTAATCAGCTTAACCAAGAATGGGAAACTCGAGATAAGAAGTTAATACCTTACTTTACATACATAAAGGAATTGTCTTTACAATTTGACGAAATAACCTTTCACCGTATCCCTCGAGAAAACAATCAATTGGCGGATGCTTTGGCTACTTTATCCTCGATGTTCCAAATAAGTCAAAACGATGAAATTCCATCCATTAAAATGGAGAGTCGAGATCACCCTGCCTACTGCCACGTAATGGAAGAAGAAACCGGCGGGAAACCTTGGTATCACGACATCAAACGTTATCTTATAAATAGAGAATATCCTCCTGGAATAACAGAGAATGAGAAAAGAACTCTAAGACGGTTATCCGCGAGCTTTTTCTTGAACGAAAATATTTTGTATAAAAGGAATCATGATATGGTACTCCTCAGATGCGTCGATGTCGATGAGGCAAAAGAAATTCTACAAGATGTCCACGATGGCTCTTATGGGATCCATATGAACGGACATGCCATGTCTAGAAAGACTCTTCAGGCCGGGTATTACTGGCTCACACTAGAGAAAGATTGTTTTAATTATGTAAAGAAATGCCATAAGTGTCAAATATATGCTGACAATATCCACGCCCCACCAATGCCCCTGAACACGCTTGCAGCGCCCTAGCCGTTCTCAATGTGGGGCATAGACGTCATCGGAATGATCGAACCGAAAGTGTCAAATGGACATCGCTTCATCTTGGTGGCAATCGATTACTTTACCAAATGGGTAGAGGCCGCTTCGTACGCCAACGTAACAAAAAATGTGGTGGTCAAATTCATAAAAAGGGAGTTAATATGCCGTTATGGCCTACCAAGCAAGATCATTACTAACAATGCCACAAATCTGAATAACAAAATGATGGATGAATTGTGTGCGACCTTTAAAATTCAACACCACAATTCATCCCCGTACAGACCGAAAATGAATGGCGCAGTTGAAGCATCAAATAAAAACATCAAAAAAATTATTCAGAAAATGGTTGTAACATATAAAGATTGACATGAGATGTTGCCGTTTGCACTACACAGGTATCGTACTTCGATATGCACTTCAACTGGGGCAACCCCTTTTTCCCTAGTATATGGGATGGAGGCTGTGCTACCCATTGAAATAGAAATCCATTCGCTAGAGGATTCAGAATGGGTGCAAATCTGTTTCGATCAATTGAATTTAATTGAAGAAAAAAGGTTGGCGGACTTATCCCAGGTCAATTATACCAGAAAAGACTAAAAAGAGCGTACGAGAAAAAAATGCGTCCTCGAGAATTCCGGGAAGGAGACTTGGTGCTAAAAAAGATCTTACCCATTCAAAAGGATTGCCGTGGAAAATGGACCCCTAACTATGAGGGTCCGTATGTCATAAAGAAAGCTTTCTCATGTGGAGCTTTGATCCTCACGAATATGGACGGAAAAGATTTAGTCCTCCATGTAAACTCAGACGCTGTAAAAAAGTATTATACTTGAATAAAATACCCGCTAGGTTGAAAACCTAAAAGGGCAACCTAAGCAAAAATTAGGGTAGAAAAAAAATAATAATAAAATACCCGTTAGGTTGAAAACCTGAAAGGGCAACCTAAGCAAAATTAGGGTACAAAAAAATAATAATAATAAAATATCCGCTAGGTTGAAAACCTGAAAAGACAACCTAGGCAAAAATTAGGGTACAAAAATAGAAAAGATACCTGATGATTTGAAAATCTGAAAAGGCAATCTAGGAGAAGAAGAAAAAAAACAACAACAAAAACAAAGAATACAAGATCAACAATATGGATCGAACTATGGCATGAGAAGTTAGTACAGTCTACCTTTGAATTACTAGTAACCAAGTCGGTTCTTCCACCCAATCTTTTATTTTATCTTATGTATATCCTTTTTATGACGAATATTGAACCTCAATATATTGATATATACTTTTATTATCTTTGTAATTTAACCCTCTATCCCGAATGCATCTTATGATTATCATGTACTGGAAAGTAAAACATATTCCATACCTTGATATAATGAATTGCGATAAAGTCATAGTAGAGTTTTTTTTTTAGGGTACAAGACATACGACAACATGAGATCTAGCTCAAGATCAAAACAAAAATTCTTCAAAAA
>JBBPBO010000004.1:39740051-39914182 GCA_037974295.1 Cicer cuneatum | reverse complement strand
GCCGGGAAAACGACTCGCACCCAAAGCCGAGAAAACGACCCGCATGTTGAAGCCGGGAAAACGACTTGCACATTTCTATAAAAGTACATTCCGGACAAAATTAGAGTCGTCATCTTTACTTATCTTTACTTTGATTCTCAAGTAAATTCTAAGTAAAGAGGGGCAGCTGTTGACACCTAATTTTGTCCGCTTTATTTAGACATTTTTATATAATATTATACATAAAAAAATGAGAAAAATATAATAAATACGAATAAAAATAAATAATTAGACTATAAACTTTATACAATCATGAGTGTTTTTGGTTCTTATTTGTCTCTGATTCCTGTTCGGGCGTTCACTCTTTTCTAAAACAAAAAAAAAGGTACATAATTGAATAAAAAGAAATTGAAAGGAAATGTATTGATGACAATAAAAATTAGTATAACAGTGACCATTTGAATGAAAAAAAAAATGAAAATAAATTGATGAATAATAATCAGCATAATGGTGACCATTTGAATGAAAAGAAACCGAAAACAAAGTGATGAATAGTAATAAAAATCATCATAATGGTGACCATTTGAATGAAAAGAAACCGAAAACAAATTGATGAATAGTAATAAAAATCAGCATAATGGTGACCATTTGAATGAAAAGAAAACCGAAAACAAATTGATGATTAGTAATTGGTAATCAATCCACAATTATTTCTTTGTCTTTTGTAACCTTCAACCTGAAAGTCTATAAATAGTCTACACCATGAGTAGAAGAGGGAGGGGAGCACGATTGAAAACAAAAACAGAGAGAACAAGAGGCAAAAATAGGGAGGAGTAGACAATTGGTACTTTGATAAAGTCAGTCTAGCAAAAACCAATTGAGCAGTAAGGTACCAATGTTCTTATCCTCCTCTTATTTTCTTTTTATTATTGCTTCAATTTAATAAAATAAAAACGCAATTTAGTTTTTCTAAACTTTCATTTTTTTAATCTATTGTACGTGTTCCTAAACTTTCATTTTTTTAATCTATTGTACCTGTTCATAAAAACACAGATACTAAAAAAAATATATAAATAATTTATGCTCATAAACCAATCACCAAGTAACACAAACTTCACCCAATTGTAATATAACACAAAATTCAAATAATGGTTTATCAAATAAAAAAAAACAATCATAACAACGAATAAATAGTTTTTTTTTCTTTTTTTAGAATTAACAGTCGCCGCCGGATGAAATTTATCCTCGCTCGCCGCGCCACATCACTTAGTGGCCTTTATGCCGTGACTGATCCGACAACGCGTAAGCAAATCCTTTAATAGGCTGCTTCACTGTCGTGTCCATCTGTTTCGTGCATAAACCACCGCATTACCGTTATTTTCTATAAAAAAATCAATTGTTCTTTATTTAAAAAACCAAAAAAATACAAAAATATTAAAATATACAATTTATGAACAGAAATCTCACATTTTTTGTTATTATTATTATTATTGTTATTATTATTATTATTATTATTATCATTATTACATTTTTACTTTTGGATACATATATAATAATAACTATAATAAAACAATAGTCAAATAGAATAATAATAAAATTGGATAACACATAAATATTTTCTACCCAAGAACTACGTGTGTTTTGATTTCCCTATTGCACCTGGGGATACGTAGGAGCAAGGTTTTTTTCCTTGTCAAACCTAATTATAAAAAAAATATTTTTCTTTGTTTTATTAATGTAAATAATTTATTTTCCTTTTTATTATTCTTTTAGGGGGTAAAATAAATAATTAAGTAAATAAATAATTTGTATACAATTAACTATAGGGTAACCGTTTTAACGGACGATGTAGGGTAATATTACTTTCTCTACTCGTAATGGACCCCCGAATCCATTTTTTTGGTTCAAAAACTTTATTTTAGGTTTTATCTAATTTTTCCTTTTCTTTTTAAAAATAAAATAAAATTGGTAGCGACTCATTTTTCGCGGACAATTCTGATATATAAGCTTAAAAATATATCACGACTCATTCTTCAAAAATAATCATAACATGCTCTTCATGTTATGCATGATAAATTATGTTTGCTAAGGTGTTTTTCTAATTCAAAACCTTTGATGGATATTGAGAATTAGGAAATTAACAAAGGCACACAAAACCATCTATACTAAATCTAATTTAGACATACATCAAAACACTAAGTGGAACCAAAAGAGGCTTGCACTCACGACACTTTTCTCCCTATTGGTTGTTTTTCTGAGTTTGATTGTTGGATCTGGTTTTTAGTTTATGATTGATGCTTCATAGGAGCAACAGAAATCTAGGATTAGGGGAAAGTGATTTTTTGGGATAGTTTAAAATGTTTTGGTTCTTCTCTCTCTGTGTGTGTAACGATTGTATTTTTAGAGAGTGTCGGAAATAGACATATACGTTTGGTTTTGATAAAAAAAAAAAAAGGTAAATTGTTGGTTTTTTATTAATGTTATAGAATTTGGATGAATACAATTTTGATGGTAGGGTCAACAAGGAGAAAGGGAATATAAGGAAAAAGAAAGAGAAAAAGGGAATCAAAATATTATTTTTATAAAAAAATGTCAAATCACATTAAAAATTGTTATATTTTTGCCACATAATCATTTTTGGATGGATAAATGTCATTATGGTAGAGGTAACAACATATTGTTAAGTAATGATAATTAGGTCTTACAAGCGATCTTCATAATCTAACACTAAGTGTAACTTACTCACGAGTGTGATGACATCTACGTGTTCTCAAAGTATGTTCCTTAATTTTCCATATTAACCATGTTATTTATCATGTCTCCAAATAAATTCTTCTATTCAAAAGATAGCAAACTAAGAAAAGTCATGGTTGTGCAATCTAAATAATCATTCTTATTTTTTGGGTGTATATACCCTTCAAAAGTTTAAGATTCTTCTAAAATTTATATTCATCACTTAATTCACAATCAAAAATTAACTTTGTCTTTGTACTATATTTTGTTGTGATTATTTCAAACCTAAAGATCACAACAACAACATCATTTTTCCTAACAACTTCTTAAACCCATTTTATCAAATTATTCCTTGTAGCAAACAATTACAGTGAAAACAAATAAACAAAACAAACATCATTTAATGTTGTTTTCCTATTCAAAATTACAAGAATAAGTGAAAATATCTTACATTGTCGTGGTAGACACAAAAATAGAATCCATTAATTAACTTTCCATATTTTAATCCTTCAATGTCATTAATATATTTCTCAATTTAAACATGTTATTTATCATGTCACCAAGTAAATTCTTCTATTCAGAAGATAGCAAACTAAGAAAAGTTGGGGTTGTGCAATCTAAATAATCATTCTTATTTTTTGGGTGTATGTACCCTCAAAAGTTTAAAATTCTTGTAAAATTTATATTTGTCACTTAATTCACAACCAAAAATTAATTTTGTCTTTGTACTTGATTTTGTTGTGATTGTTTCAAACCTAAATATCACAACAACTACATCATTTTTCCTAACATCTTTTGAGATCCATTTTATCAAATTATTCCTTGTAGCAAACAATTACTGTGAAAACAAATAAACAAAACAAACATGATTTAGTGTTGCTTTCCTATTCAAAATTACAAAAATAAATGAAAATATCTTATATTGTCGTGGTAGACACAACAATAGAATCCATAAATTATGTACTACGACTTCATTCTCAATAATAACATTTGTTCATCGAAGTCTATTTATTACAAAGCTGGAAAAAAACTAAAACATGTCACTGTATATGAACTAAGTTCATATAACCCACATAAACTGAATTAATTTTGAATTCACGTGAACTACTTCAAATTGTATATGTTATTTGAGATCATTTAGCATACATTAACTCAATTTGTGTATATTTACGTAAACCTAGTTAGCATTATGTTAATATAAATTTTAATAGTTTTACATGTACGTGAACTAAGTTCATATACAATTCAAAAATGTTAAAAAAATACCAATAGAAAGAACACACTTACAGCGTACAAATAGAAAAAAGCACTTATCTAAGCAATTAACTAAATAGAAAGAACACACTTATACCAATAGAAAGAAGCACTTACCTAAGTAATTAAATAGTAATGGGCTACCTTATGGTTTAGTTAAAGATTACACCCTCCTTTCCATTATAAGTAAATCATTTGATTATTTTACACACATTAAAAAAAGTGTATAAATAAAAGAGAGATAATGCTACTTTTATCAAATTATCCTTATTTAGTAAAAAATATTGCATTGAAAGTGATGCACGTAATATTAATTAAATGGTACAATTGAAAAAAAGTGCATTGAAAATTGAAAACGTCATTTACTTTAGGGCAATTAATTCAATAGGAAAATGTCGATATTGTTAGGTTGAATATCTCGTCCCGAGTTTTCTTAGAGGTAACACATAGGCCATGTTTGGTTATGCCAATAAGCTAGCTTATAGCTTATTAAACTACCTTATAAGCTTGTTAGATTAAAAGAGATGTGTTTGGTAAACAAGTTTTTCTCACCAGCTTATAGTTTATTCAAAGACACTATTTCAAGTAGCGTTTGAGCTTATAGCTTTTTATATTTTCTTCCATTTATAACCTTATTATTTTATTTTTATTATTATTTTATCCTTATATAATACAAAATAAATATCCCGCTCACTCATCACTCTCTCACACACTAGTTCACAACATCATGTATATCTTCTTCCTAGTGAACTGTACTCAGTTTCTTTAATTACTTGTCAAAATAACTATAAAAAAATTTATGTTATTCATCTTAGAAGAAATTGATTAAGGAATGCATTACTATATTTATTATTATTTCTTCATCTTCTAATTTATCATTGTGATAAAGTTAAATTCATTTTTTATATCAAGTTGTAAGATATGAAGAATGATGTTGTTGCACATATGAAAATATGGAAAAGAAGAAAGTAAAGTAGGAAAATTGAGTAAAACAATACTTATGAGAGATCGGATAAAAATGTCACATTTTTTGTTATTTTAAATTAAATAATTATGTTATTTTATATTGTTAAAAGCTAAATTTACCTAACATTTTAATTTCAATTAATTAACTTTTCAGCTATCAGCTATATTTTCAGCTAACAACCAACTTTTCAGCAATTAGCTAACTTATAAATTAATTTTACCAAACAGAGCCATAGGCACAATACAAGCTTAAGAACGACTCAAACTTAATTTGCATTATTTGATGCACAAAATATATTTTTTAGACAATTTTAATTCATATAAGAAAGAAAACTATTGGGATATACTATATATTTTTTAATCTATTATAGTTATTTTATAAATAGTGAAATAGTTAAAACTACCATTGTGATAGTTAAATAATTTTAGTGTTTAATAATTTTATCAAATAATAAGTATGAGGATTTAATCCAAAAACAAATACGAGAGAAATTATTATTATATTTTTTTTACTAACATTCAATTATATGCACAAAAATAAAAAAATGTGAGCAGTTTTTGTAACTTAAACCTTTTTTTATTTAATTTAAAGTTGCATTAATAAAAAACGGGAAAAAAAGAACGAGGGGGCATAACCCTAACCATGGAAAGGAAAAAAAAAACAAAAGAAACATAAAATACTAAATATCAAGTGGATCCCTAGAGCGGGTTTTATAAACAATCGTGATCTTGGATGTTTTAGTTTTCTTCTTAACCTTAGAGATTAATTAGTAAAACCATTTTTCTTGTTCCAAAATTCATTCAAATTACACATGTTATGTGCAACATTTTCGCTGAAATAATGTTATGTAGGGGTTTGATGACTTTGCATAGTTTCATTTTCTGACAATGCATCACTCTAAGAGCCTACAAAACGCATATCAAGAAACGAATTACCTCATTACCCTCTCTTTGAGTTTCCTCAATGTTTTCCACTATATTGTTAGTTGTCTTAGACAAACTACATCTAAAGACATCGTGAATGACAATAGCAACCTCTTAATAAATAGTAGTTTTTAAACCAATATTGTTAGTCATATCTTGTTGCAGGAGACAACATTAACGAACTTGCTGTTAACAAGAGTTTTTAATTGGCTTGATTCATCAAATCCCAAAAGTGGGTTGTTATCCACCTCTTTGGAAGTAGTTGTCTTAGACAAACTACTTCCAAAGACATCATGAATGACATTAGCAACCTCTTAATAAACAATAGTTTTTAAACCAATATTATTAGTCATATCTTTTTATTGCACGAGACAACATTATTCAACTTGCTGTTAACAAGAGTTTTTAATTGGCTTGATTCGTCAAATCCCAAAAGTGGGTTGGTATCCACCCACAAATTAGAAGACACATTATTGATTCCACGAAGGGCTACCTTATCAACCGTAGGCTTTTGAACTGCAACAAAATCATTCATCCCTGAAGTTTCCTTATTAACCATAGGTTTTTATTTATAACATTTGTATTGCCTTCTACTTTGTCAAAACTTCCTCATTAATTGGGACATATCTTCTAACTACACGTTTTACAACTTTTGCCTTACCTTGAAGAGAGTTATCTTGTTCCATATTTATAACATTTGTTGAAACCAAGTTGATTTGAAGAAATATGTATCTTGGTTATGTTGATGAAAACAAAATCGTAGGTGGGACCAATTTAATGCTCTAACATTTTGATTAAGTATGCAAGTTCGAGATCAAGTTATTGTTCAATAGATTCTTATTATATCTTCTAATAACAAGACAAACACAAAGATACAACACAACTTCGTCTCGCTTCATTTCTCAAAGAATGATACACAAACAATGTTGTGTCCTAGTTGCCTTTGGAAATGCAAGCAATTTCGTAGTTAAACTACCTCTGCCTCTAATAAGCATGACAAACAACTAAATGCTTATGCCTCTGAAAATCACATCAAGCATCAGATCGTCTGACTCTAAATTATTACGTATTGTATGAAAAAAGTCAACACTCTGATAAAGTCAACACTCTAAAAGTCAACGCTCCAAAGAAGACAAAGCAATTGCACGTCCTGTTATGAACATCCTGAATCTACTATTTGTCTAAAGATCATAAGGCATCCTTTGACCATCGTATCTGTAAATATGCAAGAATACTTATGTTTTTTTAGGAACATAAAGACCAAGCAAAGTGATCAAGTTGCAAGTTCAAAATGAAGTCAACAATCAAGTCAACTATTGTCAATATGCTAGAAGACTTAGAGTTTAAGGTATATGATGCAATCTAATATTGTTATATTTCAAATGCACATGAGAACCTTATACTTTTACATATGCATCAAAAAGAATGTTCAAAATGCATGAACAAATGTTTGGAAAATCAATTTTTAAACAAAGTTAATTATGTATTTGACTACATATATGTATAGCCGAATACAGATGAAGTCAGTAGCAAAAACTGCACATCTGTATTCGACTACAGTATGTTGTAGCCGAATACAAACTCAAGTCAGTAGCTAAAGTAGCATTTTTGTATTCCACTACAAGATGTTGTAGCCGAATACAAATACCAAGTATGATACAACACAACTTCGTCTCGCTTCATTTCTCAAAGAATGATACACAAACAATGTTGTGTCCTAGTTGCCTTTGGAAATGCAAGCAATTTCGTAGTTAAACTACCTCTGCCTCTAATAAGCATGACAAACAACTAAATGCTTATGCCTCTGAAAATCACATCAAGCATCAGATCGTCTGACTCTAAATTATTACGTATTGTATGAAAAAAGTCAACACTCTGATAAAGTCAACACTCTAAAAGTCAACGCTCCAAAGAAGACAAAGCAATTGCACGTCCTGTTATGAACATCCTGAATCTACTATTTGTCTAAAGATCACAAGGCATCCTTTGACCATCGTATCTGTAAATATGCAAGAATACTTATGTTTTTTTAGGAACATAAAGACCAAGCAAAGTGATCAAGTTGCAAGTTCAAAATGAAGTCAACAATCAAGTCAACTATTGTCAATATGCTAGAAGACTTAGAGTTTAAGGTATATGATGCAATCTAATATTGTTATATTTCAAATGCACATGAGAACCTTATACTTTTACATATGCATCAAAAAGAATGTTCAAAATGCATGAACAAATGTTTGGAAAATCAATTTTTAAACAAAGTTAATTATGTATTTGACTACATATATGTATAGCCGAATACAGATGAAGTCAGTAGCAAAAACTGCACATCTGTATTCGACTACAGTATGTTGTAGCCGAATACAAACTCAAGTCAGTAGCTAAAGTAGCATTTTTGTATTCCACTACAAGATGTTGTAGCCGAATACAAATACCAAGTATGATACAACACAACTTCGTCTCGCTTCATTTCTCAAAGAATGATACACAAACAATGTTGTGTCCTAGTTGCCTTTGGAAATGCAAGCAATTTCGTAGTTAAACTACCTCTGCCTCTAATAAGCATGACAAACAACTAAATGCTTATGCCTCTGAAAATCACATCAAGCATCAGATCGTCTGACTCTAAATTATTACGTATTGTATGAAAAAAGTCAACACTCTGATAAAGTCAACACTCTAAAAGTCAACGCTCCAAAGAAGACAAAGTAATTGCACGTCCTGTTATGAACATCCTGAATCTACTATTTGTCTAAAGATCACAAGGCATCCTTTGACCATCGTATCTGTAAATATGCAAGAATACTTATGTTTTTTTAGGAACATAAAGACCAAGCAAAGTGATCAAGTTGCAAGTTCAAAATGAAGTCAACAATCAAGTCAACTATTGTCAATATGCTAGAAGACTTAGAGTTTAAGGTATATGATGCAATCTAATATTGTTATATTTCAAATGCACATGAGAACCTTATACTTTTACATATGCATCAAAAAGAATGTTCAAAATGCATGAACAAATGTTTGGAAAATCAATTTTTAAACAAAGTTAATTATGTATTTGACTACATATATGTATAGCCGAATACAGATGAAGTCAGTAGCAAAAACTGCACATCTGTATTCGACTACAGTATGTTGTAGCCGAATACAAACTCAAGTCAGTAGCTAAAGTAGCATTTTTGTATTCCACTACAAGATGTTGTAGCCGAATACAAATACCAAGTAAGTAGCTAAAATAACATTTTTGTATTCGACTACTAGGTGTCGTAGTCGAATACAAAATCACGTCAGCGGCAAAATTCACTCGTCTGTATTCGAATACATGCTTAAAATTGTTTGAAAAATCTGAACGTTACAGAGGTGTATTCGACTACACATAGGCTGTAGCCGAATACAAATGCGAAACAATATGATTTATCAAGTCTGATTGATTATGGATCATTGCATATGTTCATCAAACTTCTTGGGAAGATTGCCACTGATCTGAAGTGATGCCTTAGAATTATAAATACCTCCTAGGCTCAAGTTTAACTTAACAACTTTCATAACAAATTCAGAACTTTCTTTGAAAAATTTAATGATCCATTAAGAGTCAAACTTTCATATTTCAAGTGCAGATTGTTACATTGTCATATCATTGCAAAGGTTCTGTGCTGCACTTGAAGTACAATAGTATTGGATTGTTATCATTGTACAAAGAAAGCATATTAACTGTATATTCACTTAAGTTCAATCAAAATCATTAGTGTAAAATCATTCAAGTTATTATTGAATAAAGTGGTGTACTTTCTTCAAGTATTTCTAATTAATATAGTGGTGTGCTATCTTAAGGAGAGTGTTAGAAGTTTGTAATAGAAGTCTTAGAGTTAGATTTGTAATTTTTCTAACATTAGTGGAAAATCTCTTGTTGTGTGCAAGAGGACTGGCTGTACCTTTGGTTATAAGGGGAACTAGGATAAATTCTTTGTGTTCTTTATTTTTCTGCCATTTACATTTTACTTCACTAATCATAGTCAGAAAAATAATCCACTAAGTCTCTAAAAACCAAAAAATTTCTAAACACCTAATTCACCCCCCTTTCTTAGGTGCACCTCTTATCTAACAATTGGTATCAAAACATGTTCAGGAAAGTTACTCCTCGATCCTTATGCATGGCTTCCGCACATCCAGTTTTTAGAGATGGTGGTAATAGCAATAAACCATCTTTCTTTATTGGAGAACACTATGACTTCTGGAAGATACGCATGCAAGCATATCTTGAGGCACAAGGAGATGATAATTGGGATGCGGTAGAAAATGGCCCCTATGTTCCAAAGACAGTCATCAACAATGAAGAGCAGATAAAGACAAAAGCCTCATGGTCAGATGATGATAAAAGGAATGTGTTGTTTGACAAAAAGGCCAAAAACATGTTAAAATCAGCACTTGGAATGGACTAGTTCTTCCGCATATCTCATTGCAAAACCGCCAAAGATATCTGGGATACTCTTGAAGTAACCCATGAAGGAACTATTGAGGTAAAACTTTCTAAACTTAATACCTTATCTCAAGAATATGAATTGTTTCGTATACAGCCCAGAGAACCTATTCTAGACTTGTAGAAAAGATTTTCTCATCTAACCAACCACTTGACAGTGCTTGGCAAGATTTTCACTAATGATAATTGAACCTTAAAGTTCTAAGATCATTAACTAGGGCATGACAACCTAAAGTAACGACAATTTCTGAAAAGAAAAGCATGTCAAAGATGTCTCTTTCTGCGCTTTTCAGAAAGCTTCAAGAACATGAAATTGAACTTGGAAGGCTAGAAAAGAATGAAAGTCAAGAAAAGAAGCCAAAGAGCATTGCCTTAAAAGCGGAGTCAAGGGAGCAAATCGATGATGAGAATTAAGATGAAGATGAGAACATCACCTTCCTTATAAAGAAATTTGGTTAGTTCCTTCAAAATGATAAAACTTTTAAGAAAAGGAAAACTTTCAGGAAAAAGGATGTCTCCCTTTCAAACCAAAACTTCACTTGTTTTGAGTGTGGCAAGCAAGGACACATAAAAGAGGAATGCCCAAATATTGTCAAGAAAAGTGCTCACAAGAAGAAAGAATTCAAAGAGGTCTATATAGCATGGGAGGACAATGAAGTCAGTTCATCCTCAAATTCGGAGAGTGACGAATATGCAAATGTTGCTTTAATGGCTTTACACCAATTTGACGAAGAAGAAGAGGTTAGTAACAAAGATTCTTTTTCTTTTAGGAAAATATTCTTAATATGCAAAGATATTCCAATGACAAGAGTGGTCTTGGTTATTCAAAATTTGATAAACCAAGTATTAATAAAACCATTTTTGTTAAGGCAAATGATCAATCCAACAAAAAGAAAGTTAAAGCTGTACAAAATAATCATCATTGTTCAAGGAAGAATTTTGTTCGAAGGAAACCTCTTATGCCTAAATATAGGAGTAAATCTATTCCTACATGTTTTTATTGTGATCTAAATGGCCACACACCTAATGCCTATCATTTTAGAAAATTTGGTGTTCCAAATGTGCATTATGTGTGGATCAAGAAAGATACTAATACTCAAGGACCCAAAGCACTTTGGGTGCCTAACAAACTATGATCCTATTTTGAAGGAATGCATAAAAGGTACCTCTAACATGTGGTACTTAGATAGCGGATGTTCAAAACACATGATCAATGATAAAACAAAATTTTCAGCACTTACTCTTGAATCAAAAGGCTATGTGATTTATGGAGATAACAACAACGGTAAAATTTTGGGTATTGGAAAAATTGGTGCTGCTCCATCTCCTTCAATTGAAGATGTTCTATATGTTGAGGGATTAAAGCACAACCTTATTAGCATTAGCCAGCTTTGCGACAAGGGTTACAAAATAGCTTTCAACAAGGACAAATGCATTATCCGAAATGAGGTATCAAATGAAATCCAGTTTGTTGGTAAGCATTTTAAAAAATATTTTTATAATTATTTTTTATGATTTGTCTTTAAGAATGAAATGTCTTATGGTAAGCGACAACAATTATGCATGGCTATGGCATAAAAGATTTGCACATATCCACATGGATCCTTTAAATAAATTAGTAAAGCATGAACTTGTTGTAGGCTTACCAAAGATGAAATTTATTAAAGACAAGTTGTGTGATGCTTGTCAAAAGGGTAAGCAAACTAAGGTTTCCTTCAAACCCAAAATTATTGTATCAACTTCAAGACCACTTCAATTGATACATATGGACCTGTTTGGTCAATCAAGAACTAAAAGTCTTGGTTGAAATTCATATGGACTAGTAATTGTTGATGATTTTTCGAGGTTCACTTGGACCTTATTTTTGGCAAATAAAAATGAAGCTTTTAAAAGCATTTAAGAATTGTGCCAAACTACTCCAAAATGAACAAGCAACCAAAATTGTATAAATAAGAAGTGATCATTGAGAAGAGTTTCAAAATGTTTCTTTTGTAGAGTATTGTGAAGAACATGGAATCCTCACTTGTTAAGTTAATAGAACTGAATCTTTGGTGTATGTATAAGTGTTTTCGCTACATGAATATGTTCTTAAATATGTTTTTTGGTAAAAATTCGACTGAAAATTAAAATTTTTCTATATATTAAAACTTTATGCAAGGGGTTTGTAATAATTGTTGATGTATGATTTAGACAAGTATCATTTTTAAACTACGCTTTTGATGTTATATTCCCTACCTTGTGATCTATTTTTATTCCCTATATACTTTGTATGCTTGGAATATTTGCCGATTGTTTTCTTCCTTTTAGATCATGTCCAAAGGGGGAGAAAATTGGTATTCTTTTGTTGTTAAAGAATTTTTAGGTTTTCAAACTTTCAACACATAATGGCATGAACTCAAGTTCAAAGGGGGAGTAAACATGCATTAAGGGGGAGAAAAATCAAACATATAAACTCTTTGAAATTTCAACAACAAGGTTTTGTCATCATAAAAAAGATGGAGAATGTAAATATGCAAGAATACTTATGTTTTTTTTATGAAGACAAAGACCAAGCAAAGTGATGAAGTTGCAAGTTCAAAATGAAGTCAACAATCAAGTCAACTATTGTCAATATGCTAGAAGACTTAGAGTTTAAGGTATATGATGCAATCTAATATTGTTATACAGATGAAGTCAGTAGCAAAAACTGCACATCAGTATTCGACTACAGCATGTTGTAGCCGAATACAAACTCAAGTCAGTAACTAAAGTAGCATTTTTGTATTCCACTACAAGATGTTGTAGCCGAATACAAATACCAAGTAAGTAGCTAAAATAACATTTTTGTATTCGACTACTAGGTGTCGTAGCTGAATACAAAATCAAGTCAGTGGCAAAATTCACTCATATGTATTCGACTACAAGGATTTGTATTCGAATACATGCTTAAAATGGTTTGAAAAATCTGAATGTTACAGAGGTGTATTCGACTACACATAGGTTGTAGCCGAATACAACTGCGAAACAATGTGATTTTTCATGTCTGATTGATTCGGGATCATTGCATATGTTCATCAAACTTCTTAGGAAGATTACCACTAATCTGAAGTAATGCCTTAGGAGTATAAATACCTCATAGGCTCAAGTTTAACTTAACAACTTTCATAACAAATTCAGAACTTTCTTTGAAAAATTTAACAATCCATTAAGAGTCAAACTTTCAGATTTCAAGTGCATATTGTTACATTATCATATCATTGCAAAGCTTCTCTGCTGCACTTGAAGTACAATAGTATTGGATTGTTATCATTGTACAAAGGAAGCATATCAAATGTATATTCACTTAAGTACATTCAAAATCATTAGTGTAAAATCATTCAAGTTATTATTGAAGAAAGTGGTTTACTTTCTTCAAGTATTGTAAACTAAGATAGTGGTGTGCTATCTTGGGAAGAGTGTTAGAACTTTGTAATAGAAGTATTAGAGTTAGACTTGTACTTATTCTAACATTAGTGAAAAGTCTCTGGTGGTGTGCAAGAGGACAAGATGTGCCATTGGTTATAAGGGGAACAAGAATAAATTCTGTGTTCTTTATTTTTCTGCCATTTACATTTTAAATCACTAATCATTGTCAGAAAAATAATCCACTAAGTCTCTAAAAACCAGAAAATTTCTAAACACCTAATTCACCCCCTCTTAGGTGCGCCTCTGATATAAGAATATCCTCTATTTCCTAACTGTTTTAAACAATATATGATGAATCATTACAAGGTCATTTTTTTGGAAAGTTTCTATGGAAAATCAATTCCACAAAGATATAATACGAAACTTCATGAATCTTGCTGATTTCATGAAATTAGGACAATTGCCAGAAACCCTAATCGGTCTCTATATAAGGACGAGAATCCCTGAAGACAAAATATACACAAGCAAAAAGCACATATGTACTCTTGCTCAATATCACTTTGTTTTATCCTACTGCTAAGAAAGTATGAAGTAACAAATCTGTAAACATTCTCTAAGAAAGCTAATTTAGAAAAACTCAACAATCCTTTTGTTTGTAACCTAGCCCAGTAGTGGATGCCTCTTTCAACAGCTTGATTGTACTAAACTAGAAAGTTGAGAAGATTAAACACATTCAGTGTAACTAGTATATGTTCATGTGTGAGTTTGATTATGTGGTAAACTAGTGGATTAATTCCTTCAAGTTGAAGAGACTGGACGTAGCCATCGTGTTGGTAGTGAACAAGGATAAATTGTTGTGTATCTCTGCTATGTTTCCTTTCACCTATAATACTTTCTTTACCTTAGTATAGTCGTGCGAAAAATTATTTTAATCAGAAAATACAAGTCAAACCTCCTTTATTGTGTTTTTCATTCTACAATTGGCATCAGAGCACAGTCATAAAACTGAGCACTTAACTGTGTTTGAGTAAAAATCCATTTTACTTATGGCTAACTGTCGTGAAGAAGTTACATGTGGAAATGTTAATAGGCTTCCCCTATTTGATGGAGAGATATTCGGGTACTAGAAAGACAGACTCAAAAGTTTCTACATCTCTTACGTTCTTGAACTCTAAGACATAGTTGAAGATGGCTAAACGCTCCAAAAGATGCTGCTGGCATTGAAATATCCAGAAAGAACTTTGATGCGGACCAAAATAAACAATACAAAATTTATCATAAAACTAGAACCTTTATGATGAATGTTATGACCTTCAAGGAGTTTTAAAAATCCAGCAACAAAGAAACATCTAAGAGTATATTTGATGTTTTTGGTTCTTAACTATGAAGGAAACTAACAAGTACAAGAAGCCAAAGTTAATCTTGAAGGTGCAAACACGAGAAGGGGGGGTTGAATTGTGTTTGACTTAACTTGAATACTTTTCCTGTTTTAATACTTTCAAAACAAAACTTGATGTATAATTAAAACAGAGTTAGCAGCGGATAAAAATAAAAATAAAACTCACAGATTTTATACTGGTTCACCGTTAACGAGGCTACGTCTAGTCCCTTCGCCTTGAAGGATTTCACTAATTCAAACCTTGAATTACAACCTTGCTACTGACCCTCCAAGTCAGTCTTCTCAAATAGTCTAACAATCCTAGACTTCTTTGAGGAAAAACAACTCCTGTTCTTCAGCCAATCTGACACCCCAGATTGTAGAAGAATTCACAACACTATGAATCTAATTGCTAAGTACCTTGCTACCCTTTCTGAATCCCTCAGTTTGTAGACTCTACTTCAACAACTTAGATACAACCCTATCTAATTGCCAAGTAACCTGCTACCTCTACTGACTCCCTCAGATTGTAGACTCTACTTCAACAACTTAGATTTTCCACAGTGGAAAGAAAATAACCGAGTACTTGCTTCTTGAAAGCTGAAACTCACAATTGACTTATATGAAAATTTGAGAGTGGTTGCTTTGGAAGTGTATGACTCTTTTTGTGATTTTCGATACTAAGCATTCTGCCTTGAGCCTCCTTTTGTAGATGCAGATTTGGGCCTCTTCCAAGCTTAATTTCGAACTGAATCTAGCTGGATTTTCTTGCAAAAATAACTTGACCAATTGGGCTTCATATAAATAAAAAACATATCTTCAGATTTCCTTTCAAAATAACTGGCCAATTAAATCTGTTGGTTCCTTCCCGCCACAGCTCCTAAATTCCACAACACCTCACTTTATTTTTGTAATAAATCTTTTTAATCCTTTGATCAAAATAAATTAAATTCTCCACTGTATAAATTTCCTGATTAAATCTGGACCATTGGATCTTCATGCGCTAGTCCACATATGGACCATACTGATTGTTATGCTGTGATCCTCTGATTTCGGCCTTCCTTGGACCACACTTCCTGACCCTCTGATCTTCTGATTTCGGCCATCTTGGATGCGCACCTGATATGCTATAATCCTTTGAATTTGGCCTCTGCTGGACTATACATTATGTCCCTCTGATTTCGGCCAACACTGGGCCATGGTCTGATTTTCTGATCTGGACCATCACTGGACCAAATAATTAATTCTGAACCACTAATCTGGAAATCTTCCCTCTGATCTGGACTAATTCTGGACTTTGGTCTGGATTAAATTGAAATTAAATCTGGACAATAAATATTTCAGTTTGGGCATTTTACCTTTGATTTTAGATCAGGTCTGGATCATTCTGGAAATCATTTCTTCTTGTCTTGACTTAGTTTCATGCCCTGAATCATGCTATCTTATGGTCTGGGTCATATCTGGATTGATTTTCTTGTTCTGGACCCTTAAACATAGCTTCTGGTTGAGTCTGGAACAAGTCTGGGCAGTGTAATTTTTCACTGCCAGGCCATCTTCTGGTCAGAATAACTTCTGGAAAAAAATTGATATTTGATTCCTGTTTGTCTGAAACAACTCTCCTTCTGGCAGGCTTTCCAATGGTATGATCCATGTTTCATTCTGATTTTTATTCCTTCTGATCTGGGTCATCAAAGATATCTTCTGGTCATGTTTTTGACATTCCTGGATATCTTCTGGTCAATCCAGAATTCATTTTTCTGGAATCCTTTGATCTCTGCTTCTGTTTCCTTCAGTTTCTGGGGCATTTAACTTAATAATTCAAAGTACAAAATAAGTTTACATTGAGTACATTTGTAAGCATCAAAATCCTAAGTACTTAGAACCAACTTGGTTCCAACAATCTCCCCCTTTTTGATGATGACAAAACCTTAACTTATTTTGCTAACTTATAATTCGAAAACTTGAATTACTCCCCCTCAGACCAATCTCTCCCCTTAAGTCTGATACTCTCCTTTTCAACTCCTTCTTTTTCACTCTTTCTTTTCTTCTCTTCTCCTCTCCTTTTCAACTCCTTCTTTATTCTCTCTTTCTTTTTCTCTCTTCACGTTTCCTCTCCTTTTCAACTCCTTCTTTTTCACTCTTTCTTTTCTTCTCTTCTCCTCTCCTTTTCAACTCCTTCTTTATTCTCGCTTTCTTTTTCTCTCTTCACGCTTCCTCTCCTTTTCAACTCCTTCTCTTTTTCACTCTTTCTTTTTCACTCTTTCTTTCTTTTTAACTCTCCTTTTCTACTTATTTCTTCTTTTTCTCTCTCTCTCTTTCTCCCCCTTTTTGTCATCAGCCAAAAAGTGGTCCTGCTATTTTTGTATTTTTTTTGATTTTTTCTTTACAAATTACAGAAAGTAAAAGCTGAAAATAAAAGACATAAAATAAAATTGCAAAAATTTAAAAACTCCTAAGATGACTACTTGAGCTAGTCAGATATAGAGGTCATGCTGAGATGCTTTTTAATGAACTCGAACCTATCTTCTGGTAAAGCCTTGGTGAAGATGTTAGCCCATTGATGATCAGTGTCCACAAACTGGATGCTTAAACTTCCTTTCTGAACATGGTCCCTAATGAAATGGTGTTTTATTTCAATGTGTTTGGCTCTAGAGTGTAAGATAGGGTTCTTGGTTAGGTTTATGGCTGAAGTGTTATCACAGAACAAATGGATATTGTTTTTAAAGATGTTGTAATCTTTAAGTTGGTGTTTCATCAAGAGTAACTGTGAACTGCATCATGCTGCTGATATATATTCAGCTTCTGCTGTTGACATGGCAATGGTGCTTTGTCTTTTGCTTGGCCAAGAGATCAGATTATCACCTAAGAAAGTGCAGTTGCCACTTGTACTTTTCCTTTCCAGCTTGTCTCCAGCATAATCAGAATCATCAAAACCTTTGAGGTTGTAGGTGGGGGTTTTCTTGTATAACAAGGTAAGGTTTGTGGTTCCTTTGAGGTATCTTAGAATTCGTTTGAATGCAGTTAAATGGGATTCCCTAGGGTCAGCTTGAAATCGGGCACAGACACAAACACTAAACATAATGTCAGGTCTAGAAGCAGTTAAATAGAGAAGGGATCCAATCATACCTCTGTATGTTTTCTGGTCTACCTTTTGGCTGGTTTCATCTTTCTCAAGTGAGCAGGTTGGGTGCATGGGGGTGGCCATAGGCTTACAGTCACTCATTTTGAACTTTTTGAGAAGTTCTTTAGTATATTTTGATTGGTGAATGAGTATACCTGATTTACCTTGGTGAATTTGAATTCCCAAGAAGAACTTAAGTTCTCCCATCATGCTCATTTGAAACTCCTTCTGCATTAGGTCAGAAAACTCTTTGCACAAAGTGCCATTAGTGGATCCAAATATGATATCATCAACATAGACTTGAATAATCAGAATATCATGTTTAATGGATTTCCTAAATAGTGTATTATCAATCTGGCCTCTATTAAAATCATTCTTAAGCAGAAAGTTACTAAGTCTGTCATACCATGCCCTTGGTGCTTGTTTTAAACAGTATAAAGATTTTTTAAGTTTGAAAACATGGTCTGGAAAATCAGAATTTTCAAATCCAGGGGGCTGTTTGACATAGACTTCTTCACTTATGTAGCCATTTAAGAATGCACTTTTGACATCCATTTGATACAGCATTATATTGTGATTAGCAGCAAATGATAAAAGAATTCTTATTGCTTCTAACCTGGCCACTGGAGCAAAAGTCTCAGTGTAATCTATACCTTCCTGTTGACTGTATCCTTGAGCTACAAGCCTGGCTTTGTTCCTTACCACTTCACCCTTTTCATTGAGTTTATTCATAAAAACCCACTTGGTTCCAATAATGTTTTTGTTTGGTCTGGGTACCAGATCCCAAACATCATTCCTTTGGAATTCATTCAGCTCTTCTTGCATTGCAAGTATCCAACCTTCCTCTGTCAAAGCCTCATCAACATTGTTGGGTTCAATTGTTGAGAGTAAACCAAACAGACTGGTTTCTCTACTTGATGATCTGGTCTTTAGAGGTTCTGTTGCACTGCCAATAATGAGAGATTCTAGATGTGAAGATTTGTACTTCCATCCATTCTTTCCCTCTGACTTGTTTTCAGAGTCAGCATGTTCTTCTTCAGCTAGGTCGTTCTCAGATTCTGCTTCTGGTTCAGCTTCTGGTTCCTGTGCCTCTGGTTCACCTGCATTTTTCTCATCTTGCTTTGACTTTTCAGAGTCAAGCTGTTTATCATCAAACTTAATGTGGATTGATTCTTCCACAGTGTTAGTTTCTTTGTTAAACACTCTATAAGCTTTTGATCTCTCAGAGTAGCCAATAAAGACACACTTTTGAGATCTAGAATTACACTTAGCTAGGTTGTCTTTAGTGTTCAACATAAAATAGATGCAACATAATTGCTTAAAGTAGGAAATATTGGGTTTCTTACCTATTCCAAAGTTCATAGGGAGTTTTATTTAAGATGGACCTGATGTAGACTCGATTCTGAATATAGCAAGTTATGTTGATAGCTTCTGCCCAGAGGTAGATGGCAACCTTCATGTCATTCAGCATGGTTCTGGCCATCTCCTGCAGTGATATGTTCTTCCTTTCTACCACTCCATTCTGTTGAGGTGTTCTGGGGGATGAGAAGTTGTGAGAGATGCCATTCTCATCACAGAATTCTTCAAAGTACTTGTTCTCGAATTCACCTCCATGATCACTTCTGATGGTTATGATTTTAGTGCCCTATTCATTCATAACTTGTTTGCAGAATGAGATAAATACTTTGTGAGATTCATCTTTGTTCTTTAAAAATTTTACCCAAGTCCACCTTGAGTAATCATCAACAATCACAAACCCATATTTCTTACCACTTAGAGAAGCTGTTTGAACAGGACCAAACAGATCTAAGTGAAGCAGTTCAAGTGGTTGAGAGGTAGAAACACATTTTTTAGTTTTAAAAGAGCTTTTAGTTTGTATACCTCTTTGACATGCTTCACACAGAATCTCAGTTTTGGAACTTACCTTGGGCAGCCCTCTTACCAACTGGAGTTTGCTTAACTCTGATATGAGTCTGGGGTTTGCATGCCCTAGCCTCTTGTGCCAAATCAGATTCTGCTCACTTACAAATAATAAGCATTTAACCTGTTGCTTAGCAAGACTAAATAGATCAATTTTATAAACATTATCCTCCCTAGTTCCAGTAAATAAAACAGTATCATCAATTTGACTAACAGCTTTGCAAGTTTTTTGATTAAAGATAACATCATATTTGCAGTCACTTAATTGACTTATGCTTAGAAGATTGTGTTTTAAACCTTTAACAAACAGAACATTTTTAATAGATAAGGGAGAAGAAGTGTTACCAACAGTTCCTGTACCAATAATCTAACCTTTCTGGTATCCTCCAAAGGAAACTTTGCCTCTATTCTTCATAGTCAAATTCAGAAACATAGATTTATCTCCTGTCATGTGTTTAGAGCAGCCACTGTCAAGATACCATGTTTTGTGTTGCTGATCAGACTTTGCCTTTTCTCTATCAGAATCAGAGTTAGAGTCAGACTCAGATTCAGACTTAGCTTCTGTTCTAGCCATTAGAGAAAGTTCTTCTTCTGGCCTGTTTGAGCAGTTTCCTTGATTCTGCTTTGGTTTATAAACCATGTTCCTCTGATGATTCTGGAACATGTTTTGGTTCTGGTGATTCCAGTGACTTGGGTGAATCTGGAAGTTCTGATGAATTTGGTAATTCTGATGATTCTGGTGACTTCTTATTTGACTCTGGTTCTGGTTCCAGAGGTGATTTTGATTCTGGTACCAGTATTTATTCTGATTCCGGTTCCAGAGTTGATTCTGATTCTGGTTCCAGTATCTGTGCTTCTAATACTGATTCCAGTTCCTATTTTGATTCCAGTTCCTGTTTTGGTTCTGGTTCCAGTTTTGGTTCTGATTCCGATTCCGGTTCTGGTTGAGATGACCAGACCTTCTTCCATCAGACTCAGATTGCCTTTGTCTTGTTGTAGCAGGAACATAGACCTTCTTCTGCTTGTGCATTGCTAACATCCATTGTCTAGGCACCATTGTTGGTGTCTCCTTCTGGTTGCTCAGAACATCTGCAACATAGACAATTTGATCTTTTGGTACCCAAAACTGATTGGGTCGAGGTTTGTTAGTCTTAACAGCTCTCTGATCTTGTTCAGATTTTACCATTGGACAAGATAATTCAGAGTGACCTTTCTTAGCACAGAAAATACATAAAACATCAGAATAAGCAGTTTTATTTTCAGTACTTGTTTTTGTAAAACCAAGACCTCTCTTTCCAGAGTTGCTGTTTCCATAAATCATAGATGCATACTTACTTCTTTCCATTCCATTTGAAATAAAGTTTTGAAAAAATTGCTCATGCATATCAGATTTACAAATAGTCTCAGAATTGGAATAATTATTATTTTTCAGAGTTTGGTTTTCAGACTTGAGTCTTGCAACTTCAGTTTTCAAATCTTTGATTTCAGTTGCATACTTAGAAATTCGAATCTTTGAAACTTGGACCTCTTTGGTTAGATTTTTCTTATCTTCCCTAAGAGTTTTCAGTTTTAAAGATATCTTATTATTTGCATTTAACAAGTCCTTTAAAGTATCAATTAATTCAGGTTTAGAAAGATCAGAAAATACCTCACTGTCTTCATCTTCTGATTCTGTTTCAGAGCAGTATTTAGAACCTGAGTTTGTATGAGCCATCAGAGACAGAATTGTTTCCTCTGATGTGCTTCCAGACTTGCCTGAGTGATTGCTTCTATCACTCTTCCTTCTGCCTGTTTTCCCTTCTGGAATTCGTGCCTTTATGAGGTCCAGAAGCAGACTTGATGTGAGCTATCTTTGCTATTTCTGCCTCTTCTTCATCAGAAGATTCTTCCTCTGATTCTGATACATCCCAAGCAGCCATCAGACCTTTCTTTCTGTATCTGGAACTCTTCTTGTGCTGTTTTCCTTTTTCTAGATTTGGACATTCTGACTTGATATGTCCAGGTTCATTGCATCCATAACAGATGATGTTCTTCTTGTCAGATTCTTCATTGCTATTATGTTTCTTCTGGGAACCTCTCCTCTTTCTGTTTTCCCAGATCTTAACCATCTTTTTGGTTAAGTAAGCCATATCATCACAATCACTATCACTATCCTCTGATTCTGATTCTTCCTTTGCAGCTTTCTTCTGTTTCGATTTCAGAGCCAGATTCTTCTTCTTCTTAGGTTCATCTTCTTCCAGTTCTATTTCATGAGACCTGAGTGAGCTGATCAAATCTTCCAGCCTCAAGGTACTCAGATCCTTAGCTTCCTGAATTGCAGTAACCTTTGGTCTCCACCTTTTTGGTAGACTTCTCATAATTTTCCAGACATGATCTTCAGTGGTATAGCTTTTGTTTAATACTTTCAGTCCTGATACCAAAGTCTGGAACCTGCAGAACATTGTGTCAATGTCTTCATCCTCTTCCATCTTGAACAGCTCTTACTTTCTGACCAATATGTTAGCCTTTGTTTGTTGAACCTGCTTGGTTCCTTCATAGGTCAGAACCAGATTGTCGAATATACTCTTTGCTGTTTCTTTATTTGTGCATCTATCAAACTCCTTGAATGTGATTGCACTGACCATCGTGGTTCTGGACTTGTGATGAAGTCTGTGTAATCTGATCTGATCTGGTTTCATATCAAACATATCCAGTTTCTTAGTTGGATCTTCTGGATCAGTAGGTGCAGTGTATCCACCGATTATCATCTTCCATAGCTCAGGATCTTGAAATATGACAAAGCTTCTCATTCTGTCCTTCCAATACTCAAACCTTTCTCCATCAAACAGTGGTGGTCTGTTGATGTTGTTTCCCAATTCTTCTGCCATATTGAACCCCTTGGACCTTTACTCAAACATTGTTAAGTGCTCAGCCTTGAGACCGAGCTCTGATGCCAATTGAAGGTGCAAACACGAGAAAGGGGGGCTGAATTGTGTTTGACTTAACTTGAATACTTTTCCTGTTTTAATACTTTCAAAACAAAACTTGATGTATAATTAAAACAGAGTTAGCAGCGGATAAAAATAAAAATAAAACTCACAGATTTTATACTGGTTCACCGTTAACGAGGCTACGTCTAGTCCCTTCGCCTTGAAGGATTTCACTAATTCAAACCTTGAATTACAACCTTGCTACTGAACCTCCAAGTCAGTCCTCTCAAATAGTCTAACAATCCTAGACTTCTTTGAGAAAAACAACTCCTGTTCTTCAGCCAATCTGATACCCCGGATTGTAGAAGAATTCACAACACTATGAATTTAATTGCTAAGTACCTTGCTACCCTTTCTGAATCCCTCAGTTTGTAGACTCTACTTCAACAACTTAGATACAACCCTATCTAATTGCCAAGTAACCTGCTACCTCTACTGACTCCCTCACATTGTAGACTCTACGTCAACAACTTAGATTTTCCACAGTGGAAAGAAAATAACCGAGTACTTGCTTCTTGAAAGCTGAAACTCACAATTGACTTATATGAAAATTTGAGAGTGGTTCCTTTGGAAGTGTATGACTCTTTTTGTGATTTTCGATACTGAGCATTCTGCCTTGAGCCTCCTTTTATAGATGTAGATTTGTGCCTCTTCCAAGCTTAATTTCGAGCTGAATCTTGCTGGATTCTCTTGCAAAAATAACTTGACCAATTGGGCTTCATATAAATAAAAAACATATCTTCAGATTTCCTTTCAAAATAACTGGCCAATTAAATCTGTTGGTTCCTTCCCGCCACAGCTCCTGAATTCCACAACACCTCACTTTATTTTTGTAATAAATCTTTTTAATCCTTTGATCAAAATAAATTCAATTCTCCACCGTATAAATTTCCTGATTAAATCTGGACCATTGGATCTTCATGCGCTAGTCCACATCTGGACCATACTGATTGTTATGCTGTGATCCTCTGATTTCGGCCTTCCCTGGACCACACTTCCTGACCCTCTGATCTTCTGATTTCGGCCATCTTGGATGCGCACCTGATATGCTATAATCCTCTGAATTTGGCCTCTGCTGGACTATACATTATGTCCCTCTGATTTCGGCCAACACTTGGCCATGGTCTGATTTTCAGATTTGGACCATCACTGGACCAAATAATTAATTCTGAACCACTGATCTAGAAATCTTCCCTCTGATCTGGACTAATTCTGGACTTTGTTCTGGATTAAATTGAAACTAAATCTGGACAATAAATATTTCAGTTTGGGCATTTTACCTTTGATTTTAGATTAGGTCTGGATCATTCTGGAAATCATTTCTTCTTGTCTTGACTTAGTTTCATGCCCTGAATCATGCTATCTTATGGTCTGGGTCATATCTGGATTGATTTTCTTGTTCTGGACCCTTAAACATAGCTTCTGGTTGAGTCTGGAACAAGTCTGGGCAGTGTAATTTTTCACTGCTAGGCCATCTTCTGGTCAGAATAACTTCTGGAATAAAATTGATATTTGATTCCTGTTTGTCTGGAACAACTCTTCTTCTGGCAGGCTTTCCAATGGTATGATCCATGTTTCATTCTGATTTTTATTCCTTCTGATTTGTGTCATCAAAGATATCTTCTGGTCATGTTTTCGACATTCCTGGATATCTTCTGGTCAATCCAGAATTCATTTTTCTCGAATCCTTTGATCTCTACTCCTGTTTCCTTCAGTTTATGGGTCATTTAACTTAATAATTCAAAGGACAAAATAAGTTTACATTGAGTACATTTGTAAGCATCAAAATCCTAAGTACTTAGAACCAACTTGGTTCCAACAAATCTACTCGTTAGAAAGTATGAACTCTTTCAGATGGAAGAAAATGAAGACAATGAATTTTGTTTCTAGATTCCAAACACTCATTTCTGGACTGAAGGTTCTCTAAAAGAGCTAAACTACTGTCGACCACGTCAAAAAGATCCTTAGAAGTCTTATGAGTAAATCGAAACCAAAGGTAACAACTATTCATGAGGTTAAGGATCTAAACAAATTGCCTCTAGAAGAACTAATGAGTTCCCTCAGATCTCATGAGATTGAACTAGTTGAAGATGAGCCCAAGAAGAAGTCAAAATCCTTGGCCCTCAAATTCCAAAGAAATAAGACATGCTCTAAGGCTCTGCAAGAAACTAAAGACTTAGAGGAAAGCGAATGGGAAGATCAGAGTAAAGATTCATATGATGAAGAGTTGTCCTTTATCTTCAGAAAAATCTAGCACATGTTGAACAACAAGAAGAAATCATTTCCCAATAAATGTTTCAGACGATCCCAAAATAGCAGAGAAGGAATTGAAAAGCTATACAAAAGAAAGTTCATCTACTATGAATGCAAGGAGCCATGTCATTTCAAATCAGAATGTCCTAAACTTGAGAAAGGAAAATCCCACATGAAAAACTTCAAAACCAAGAAGACAGGTCTTATGGCAACTTGGGATGATTCTGATGAATCATCTAATGAAGATGAAGAGCATGCAAACACGGCTCTGATGGCAAATATTGACTCTGACTCTGAAGATGCTGATGAAGAATATGAGATATTCTCTTACTTATCTCGTAGTGAACTTATAGATATTCTAAATGAGTTTCTCAACAAAAACCATAAGGTTTCTTCAAAACATAAATCTCTTAGAAAAACTCATGACATCTTAACAATCAAATGCAATTTCCTTGAAAAATATTTTAAAAACCTAAAAAGGGAAAATCTAACCCTAAAAGAAAAGGTTTCATAAACTTCAGATGATAAAGTCTGCAATTCTGTTAAGTATGAAATAACCTTTCAAGAATTTCTTGCTAAAGGCATAGACAGAAGTAAACAAGCTTCTATGATCTATGGTGTCAGTAGAAACAATAAATGTGGCATAGGTTTTGAAGAAACAATAGAAAATCCTATATTTAATCAACCTAATATTTTTTTTGCATATTGCCATAAGAAAAGTCACTACAGAATAACTAGTCATATACTGAAAACATGGAAAGCCAAGATACCTTTCAAGACTAACAAACAAGGACCCAACCAAATTTGGGTACCTAATAATAAAATAATCTATCTCATAGATATCCTTAGCAACAAAGTTTCAACACCAATCATGGTACTTGGATAATGGATGCTCACGACATATGACAGGAGAAAAGTCTATGTTCCAAGACCCGACCCTCAAGAACGGAGGATTCGTAGGTGATTAGAAGGGTAAGATCATTGGAGATGACACAATAGACTTTGCAGAAACTTCAGAGGAACCAGATAAAACTGAAGAATCGTCAAACTCAATCCAAAGTGAATAAAAAAATTCACTTGATAACTTATATCAAAAGCATCAAGAATCCAAAACTGGATGGAAATACGAGTCCTCTCATCCAGACTCTTTGATCATAGGAAACACAAATGATTCCTTGAAAACTAGATATGCTCTTAAGCTCTTCTTGCATAGATGTCTACTATCTAAAATTAAACCTACACCCATAGATAAAGCACTATTCAATTATGCATGGACACTAGCTATGCAAGAAAAGCTTAATCAATTCAAAAGGAATGACGTTTGGGATCTAGTCCCCAAATCCAAATAAAAGAAGCCAATTGGAACCAAGTGGGTTTTCAAAAACAAAGCTAGACTTGTAGCCCAAGGATATAGTCAACAGAAAGGTATTAATTACACTAAAACTTTCACCTATGTGGCAAGGTTAGAGGCTACCATACTTTTACTTTCGTTTGTTGTATTTAATAAAATCACTATATCAAATGGATGTGAAAAGTGTTTTCTTAAATGGTTACATTAATGATGAAGTGTATGTAAAACAACCTCCTTGATTTAAAGACAATGAATTTCCAGACCATGTCTTCAAACTAAAGAAATCTTTGTTAGAACCAAGTTGGTTTTATACTTATAGTTTTGATGATAATAAAAGTATTTTATGAGAACAATATATTTAACTTCAAAGAGTATGAAAGAAGATTCGTGTTTTTGAATAAAATCTAAAATAAGATTTGATTCAGATTTATAAATTGAAGAAAATCTAAAATAACATTTGATTCAAATTTATAATTGAAGAAAATCTAAAATATGATTTAATTCAAATTTATAATTGAAGAAAATCTAAAATAAGATTTGATTCAGATTTATAATTGAAGAAAATATAAAATAAGATTTGATTCAAATTTATAATTGAAGAAGATCTTATCAAGATTTAAAAAAATATTTGATCAAGATTTGAAGAAGATTTTATCTACAACAAAATATGAACAGAATCAATCTGACGAATTTACAAACTCAATCTGAACAAAATACAAACAAAATCCATCTGAAGAACCTACAAAATCAATCTGAAGAATATGCAATTCAGAATTAAACAAGGACTAAATTGAAGCCCAAATTTTAACTATAAATAGATAATCAATGCTGAAGAAGAAAAGCATAGAAAATCATAAGAAAGTAAAAGAACTCAAGCTCAAATTCCAAATTCAACTTAGAGTTCAAAGAGTGAAATATTGGTTCGAATGAGAAATATTTTCAAAGTGATCTTTTCTTATAGTGTGAGAGTTATTATTATTATTATTATTATTGTTATTATCAGCTTTGTTAATAACAAACACTTAAACTTTCAATCTTTTGTATCCAACTCGATAGTGGTTTCGTTCCTTCTTCAATCTGGGGTTGTTAGGTTGTTAGGAGAATACTTGGCTTGTAGGGTCAAGGTGGTTAGTTCCTCAAAAGTCTGGGGTTGTCAGGTTGTTTGGGTAGACTTGGCTTGTAGAGTTAAAGTTGTGTTGTTCCTCAAAAGTTTGAGGTTGTCAGGCTGTTTAGGAAGACTGACTTGGAGGGTCAGGTGCTTTGTAATTCAAGGTATTTGAATTATTGGATTAAAGCCTTCTAAATGAGGGGAATGCATGTAGCCAAGTTAGTGGTGAACCATGACAAATCTATGTTTCCAATTATTTATGCATTCATTGTTTGCTGCCTCTAAACCCAATTGCTTCTAATATAAGTAATTCATAAAAACCAATCGGCCTTCATCAAATGAGCAAAAAAGTTATCAACTTTGGCAAACACAATTCAATCCCCATTCTCTTGTTTGCACCTTCATTCTTTATACGACCTAAAAACAAGCTCCAAGAGCTTGGTATGGCAGACTAAGCAACTTCCTTTTAGAAAATAATTTTGAAAGAGGTCAGGTTGACATACTTGAAGGTGCAAACACGAGAAGGAGGGTTGAATTGTGTTTGACTAACTTGAATACTTTTTAGTTTTAAAACAAAACTGTTATGTATGAATTAAAATAGTTAGCAGCGGATATAAAGTGAATAAAAACTCAGAATTTTATACTGGTTCACCGTTAACTAGGCTACGTCCAGTCCCTTCACTTTGAAGGATTTCACTAATTCAAAAACCTTGAATTACAAAGTACCACTAACCCTCCAAGTCAGTTTTCTCAAAAAGTCTAACAATCTTAGACTTTTGAGGAAAAGAACCTTGAATCTAATTGCTAAGTAATCTGCTACTCATTCTAACTCCCTCAGATTGTAGACTCTACTTCAACAACTTACACCTAACACAAGGGAAAGAAAAACTTAGAGTACTTGCTTCTGGAAAGCGGATACTCACAACTGACCTCACTGAAAACTCAAGTATTTTGCTTTTGGAAGTGTATGACTCTCAAGTATTTTCGATGCTGAGTCTTTTGCCTTGAGCCTCCTTTTATAGACAAATAATTAGGGTTTCTTCCATGCTTAAGTTCGAGCTGTATCTTTCCAGATACTCTTGCAAAAATAACTTGGCCAATCGGGTTTCACTTAAATAAAATACATATCTTTTTATCTCCAGATTTGCATTCAAAAATAACTTTGGCCAATCTGTTCTTGATTAATTCTAGACCAAATCTTTCTTCCCGCCAATAGCTTTTGAATTCCCACAAGACTTCAATTTATTTTTGTATCAAATCCTCTTAATACTTTGATCAAATTTCTATTAAAATTTAATCAAGTCTTATTCGAATTTAATCAAGTCTCCACTGATTATCATCATGATTAAATCTGGACCGTATGATCTTCTGATCTCGACCAACTCTGGACTTGTGTAATCTGACCTGCGCCACTTCTGTGATCCACTAATCTCGGCCAACACTGGATCATATGAACTAATCCAGACTATTTTATGATCTTCTTGTTGGAACCAAGTTGGTTCTAAGTACTTAGGATTTTGATGTTTACAAAAGCACTCCATGTAATCTTATTTTGTACCTTGAATTACTATATTAAAATGCCACCAGAAGATGAAGTTATCAGAGGATACACCTCCAGAAGTCACCAGATAATGCATCCTGAAGGCACTAGAGGATACACCAAGATGTCAAAACACTATCAGATGATATCTTTCCTGGCCCATATCAGAAGGAAGCAGAGTCCAGAATGAGACCTGGACCAGACCAGAAGGAAGCCTACCAGAGGGAGACTTGTTCCAGACCACAAGGAATCATAAGTCAAACTTAGTCTAGAAGTTATTCTGACCAGAAGATAGCCTGGCAGTGAAATGATAAACAGTCCAGACTTGATCCAGACTTAATCAGAGGATAAATTAATGGGTCTAGAATAAGATATTTAATCTAGATTTGACCCAGGCCAGAAGATAGCATGGTTTAGAGTATGAAACTCAATCAAGATCAGAAGAAATGATATCCTGATTTAATCCAAACCTGATCCAGATCAAGAGGTAAATGTCCAGAATTAAATATCCTTTGTTCAGATTTAATTTCAGTTAAATTCAGACCCAGTTCAGAATTGGTCCAGATTAGAGGGAAAAGTTTTAGATCAATGGTCAAGATTTAAGTATATGGCCCAGTGTTGGCCGAGATCAAAAGATCAGACCATGGCCCAATGTTGGCCGAGATCAGAGGGTCAGAACGTGTGGTCCAAGATTGGCCGAGATCAGAGGATCACAGGAGAGCAGATTGCAAGTCCAGAGTGGTCGAGATCAGAAGATCAGAATGTGTGGTCCAGGGTTGGCCGAGATCAGAGGATCACAGCAGATCAGTTTGTATGGTCCAGATGTGGACGAGATTAGAAGATCAAACGGTCCAGATTTAATCATGATGATAATCAATGGAGACTTGATTAAATTTGATCAAAGTATTAAAAGGATTTGATACAAAAATAAAGTGAAGTCTTGTGGAATTCAGAACCTATTGGCGGGAAGAAAGATTTCTTCCAGAATTAATTCAAGTCAGATTGGTCAAAGTTATTTTCGAAGGCAATCTGGAGCAGAAAAAGATATGTTTTTTATTTAAGAGAAAATAGATTGGACAAGTTATTTTTGCAAGAGAATCCAGCAAGATACATCTCGAATTTAAGCTTGGAAGAGACCCTAATTAACATCTATAAAAGGAGGCTCAAGACTGAAGACTCAGCATCGAAAAATCACAAAAGAGTCATACACTTCTAGAAGCAAACACTCGAGTTTTCAGTGAGGTTAATTGTGAGTTCCAGCTTTCTAGAAGCAAGCACTCGTGTTTTTCTTTCCCTTGTGTTAGATCTATGTTGTTGAAGTAGATTCTACAATCTGAGGGAGTCAGAAGGGGTAGCAGATTACATAGCAATTAGATTCAAGGCGTTGTAATTCCTTCTACAATCTGGGGTTGTCAGATTGGGAGGAGAAGACTTGACTTGAGAAGTCAAGGTGTTGTATTCCTCAAAAGTCTAGGATTGTTAGACTGTTCGAGAAGACTGACTTGGAGGGTTAGTGGTACTGTTGTAATTCAAGGTTTTGAATTAGTGAAATCCTTCAAAGTGATGGGATTGGACGTAGCCTCGTTAACGGTGAACCAGTATAAAATTTTGTGTTTTATTTTTACTTTATATCCACTGCTAACTTTGTTTGATTTATACATCAGGTTTTGTTATAAAACTGCAAAAACAGAAAAAGTATTCAAGTTAGTCAAACACAATTCAACCCCCCTTCTCGTGTTTGCACCTTCAAATGTCATCAGATTTCGGTCTCAAGGCTGAGCACTTAACTAGTCTTTGAGGAAAGGTCCAAGGGGTCAACAACATGGCAGAATCCAAAGATGATTTTGGAGACAGGTTTGAGTATTGGAAGAACAGAATGAGATGTTTCTTCATATCTCAAGATCCTGAATTATGGAAGCTGGTAGTCAAAGGATACACTACACCTATTGTTCTAGGAGATCCAACTAAAGAACTGGACATGGAAGATATGAAACCAGATCAGAGCAAATTATACAAATTGCATCACAAGTCCAAAACCATCATGATCAATGCGATCACATTCAAGGAATTTGACATATGCATAGAAAAATAAACAACAAAGAGCATATTTGACAGTCTTGTTCTGACCTATGAAGGAAGCCAACAAGTTCAAGAAGCAAGGGCTAACAAACTGGTCAAACAGTATGAGATGTTCAAGATGGAAGATGATGAAGACATTGATGGAATGTTCTATAGATTCCAGACTCTGATATCTGGACTGAAGGTCTTGAAGAAAAGCTACACAACAGCAGATCATGTCAAAAAGATTCTAAGAAGCTTACCAACCAAGTGGAGACCAATGGTGACTGCAGTTCAGCAAGCCAGAGATCTGAATAACTTAAGACTTGAAGATCTGATCAGCTCACTCAATGCTCATGAAATAGAACTGGAGGCAGATGAACCAAAGAAGGAGAAGAATCAGAACCAGTATAAGTATCAGAATCAGAGGATAGTGATAGTGACGGTGATGATATGGCTTACTTAACCAAACAGATGGTTAAGATATGGGAAAACAGGAATAGGAGAGGCTCCAGGAAGAAACATAACAGCAAAGGAAAGGAAGAATCTGACAAGAAGAGCATCATCTGTTATGGATGCAATGAACCTGGACATATCAAGTCAGAATGTCCAATTCTTGAAAAAGGCAAACAGCACAAAGAGAGTTCCAGATTTCAAAAGAAGGGTCTGATGGCAGCCAGGGAAGTATTAGAATCAGAAGAAGAATCGTCCGATGAAGAAGAGGAAGAAACAACAATGATGGAACACATCAGGTCTGCTTCTGGACTTCGTAAAGGCAAAGTTTCAGGAAAGAAAGCAGGCAGAAGGAAGAATGATCGAAGCAGTCATTCAGGCAAGTTTGGAAGCACATCAGAGGAAGCAATTATGGCAATGATTGCTCATACCAACTCAAGTTCTAGATACAGCTCCGGCTCTGTAACAGATTCAGAAGATGAAGACATGAGGTATTTTCTGATCTCACTAAATCTTAATTAATTGAGGCTGTAAAAGATTTTTTAAAAGCAAACAATAAGATGTCCTTAAAACTGAAAACTCTTAGGGAAGATAAGAAAAATCTTACCAAAGAATTTCAAGTTTTAAAGAATCAAAATTCTGAGTATGCAACTGAAAACAAGGATTCTAAAACTGATGTTGCAAGACACAAATCTGAAAACCAAACTCTCAAAAGTAATATTTGTTCCACTTCCAAAACTGTTTGAGAATCTGATATGCATGAACAATTTTTTCAAAACTTTATTTCTAATGGAATGGAAAGTAGTAAATATGCATCTATGATTTATGGAAAAAGTAACATTGGAAAGAGAGGTCTTGGTTTTACAGAAACTATTGCTGAAACTAAAATTGTTCATTCTGATGTGTTATGCATTGTTTGTGCTAAGAAAGGTCACTCTGAATTATCTTGTCCAATGGTAAAATCTGAACAAGATCAGAGAGCTGTTAGAACTAACAAACCTAGACCCATTCAGTTCTGGGTACCAAAAGATCAAATTGTCTATATTGCAGATATTCTGAGCAACTAGAAGGAGACACCAACAATGGTGCCTGGACAATGGATGTTGGCAATGCACAAGCAGAAGAAGGTTTATGTTCCTGCTACAACCAGACAGAGGCAATCTGAGTCTGATGGAAGAAGGTCTGGTCAACTCAACCAGAACCAGAATCAGAATCAGAACTGGAACCAGAATCAGAACAGAAACTAGAACCAGAATCAGAACAGAAACTGGAACCAGAACCAGAACAGGAATTATCAGAATAATCAGAATCACCAGATTCATCAAAACCACCAAAATCACCAGATTCATCCAAATCATCAAAATCATCAAGGTCATCAGAATCACAAGATTCACCAAAGTTACGAAAACCAAAACATGTTCCAGAATCATCAGAGGAACATGGTTTATCGGCCAAAGCAGAATCGAGGAAACTGCTCAAATAGGCCAGAAGCAGAACTGGCTCTGATGGCTCAAACAGAATCTGAGTCTGAGTCTGACTCTGACTCTGATTTTGAAAGAGAAAAAGTAAGGTCTGATTAGCAACACAAAGCTTGGTATCTTGACAGTGGATGCTCCAAACACATGACAGGAGACAAATCCATGTTTCTGAATATGACTATGAAGAATGTTGGCAAAGTTTCCTTTGGAGGAAACCAGAAAGGTCATATTATTGGTACAGGAACAGTTGGTAACACTTCTTCTTCCCTTTCTATTAAAAATGTTCTATTAGTTAAAGGGCTAAAACATAATCTTCTGAGCATAAGTCAATTAAGTGATTGCAATTATGATGTTATCTTAAATCAGAAAAATTGCAAAGGTGTTAGTCAACTTGATGGGTCTATTTTATTTACTGGAATTAGGAAGGATAATGTTTATAAAATTGATCTGTTTAGTCTTGCTAAGCAACAGGTTAAATGCTTATTATCTGTAAGTGAGCAGAGTCTGATTTGGCACATGAGGCTAGGGCATGCAAACCCTAGACTTATATCTGAGTTGAGCAAACTCCAGTTGGTAAGAGGGTTTCCCAAGGTAAGTTCCAAAACTGAGATTCTGTGTGAAGCATGTCAAAGAGGTAAACAAACTAAAAAGATCTTTTAAAACTAAAAAATGCGTTTCTACCTCTCAACCACTTGAACTGCTTCACTTAGATCTGTTTGGTCCTGTTCAAACAGCTTCACTCAGTGGTAAGAAATATGGTTTTGTGATTGTTGATGATTACTCAAGGTGGACTTGGGTAAAAATTTTAAAGAACAAAGATGAATCTCACAAAGTGTTTATTTCTTTTTGTATGCAAGTAATGAATGAATAGGGTGTCAAGATCATAACCATCAGAAGTGATCATGGAGGTGAAATCGAGAACAAATACTTTGAAGAATTCTGTGATGAGAATGGTATCTCTCACAACTTCTCATCCCCCAGAACACCACAACAGAATGGAGTGGTGGAAAGAAAGAATAGATCACTACAAGAGATGGCCAGAACCATGGTGAATGATATGAAGCTTGCCACCTACCTTTGGGCAGAAGCTGTCAAAACAGCTTGCTACATTTAGAATAGAGTGTACATCAGGTCAATCTTAAATAAAACTCCATATGAACTGTGGAAAGGTAAGAAACCTAACATTTCCTACTTCAAGCAATTTGGCTGTACTTGTTTTATGTTGAACACTAAAGATAATTTAGCTAAGTTTGACTCTAGATCTCAAAAGTGTACCTTTATTAGTTACTCTGAGAGATCAAAAGCTTATAGAGTGTTTAACAAAGAAACAAACACTATGGAAGAATCAATCCACATTAAGTTTGATGATAAACAGCTTGACTCTGAAAAGTCAAAGCAAGATGAGGAAATTGCAGGTAAACCAGAGGCACAGGAACCAGAAGCTGAACCAGCAACAGAACCTGAGAAAGATAAAAGCAAGGAAGAAGAACATGCTAACTCTGAAGACAAGTCAGAGGGAAATAATGGATGGAAGTACAAGTCTTCACATCCAGAAACTCTCATTATTGGCAGAGCAGCCGAACCTTTAAAGATCATCAAGTAGAGAAACCAGTCTGTTTGGTTTACTCTCAACAATTGAACCAAGCAATGTTGATGAGGCTTTGGCAGAGGAAGGTTGGATACTTGCAATGCAAGAAGAACTGAATGAATTCCAAAGGAATGATGTTTGGGATCTGGTATCCAGACCAAACTAAAACATTATTGGAACCAAGTGGGTGTTCAGGAATAAACTCCATGAAAAAGGTGAAGTGGTAAGGAA
Source organism: Cicer cuneatum (assembly GCA_037974295.1). NCBI lineage: Eukaryota > Viridiplantae > Streptophyta > Magnoliopsida > Fabales > Fabaceae > Cicer > Cicer cuneatum. The sequence goes on along the minus strand of JBBPBO010000004.1, from coordinate 39,879,020 downwards.
CAAAGCCAGACTTTTGCTCTAGTGGCCAGGTTAGAAGCAATTAGAGTTCTCTTATGATTTGGTGCTAATCATGATATAATTCTGTATCAAATGAATGCTAAAAGTGCATTCTTAAATGGCTATATAAGTGAGGAAGTCTATGTCAAACAGCCCCCTGGATTTGAAAATTCTGATTTTCCAAACCATGTTTTTAAACTTAAAAAATCTTTATATGGTTTAAAACAAGCACCAAGGGCATGGTATGACAGACTTAGTAACTTTCTGCTTAAGAATGAACTTGATAGAGGCCAGATTGATAATACTCTATTTAGGAAATCCATTAAAAATGATATTTTGATTATTCAAATTTATGTTGATGATATCATCTTTGGATCCACTAATGGCACTTTGTGACCTAATGCAGAAAGAGTTCCAAATGAGTATGATGGGAGAACTTAAGTTCTTCCTGGGAATTCAGATTCACCAAGGTAAATCAGGTATACTCATTCACCAATCTAAATACACTAAAGAACTTCTTAAAAAGTTCAAGATGAGTGATTGTAAGCCTATGGCCACCCCCATGCACCTAACCAGCCAAAAGGTAGACCAGAAAACATACAGAGGTATGATTGGATCCCTTCTTTATTTAACTGCTTCTAGACCTGACATTCTGTTTAGTGTTTGTGTCTGTGACCGTTTTCAAGCTAACCCTAGGGAATCCCATGTAACTGCTGTCAAACGAATTTTAAGATACCTTAAAGGAACCACCAACCTTACATTGTTAAACAAGAAAACCCCCACCTACAAACTAAGAGGTTTTTATGATTCCGACTATGCTGGAGACAAGCTGGAAAGGAAAAGTACAAGCGGCAATAGCACTTTCTTAGGTGATAATTTGATCTCTTGGTCAAGCAAAAGACAAAGCACCATTGCTATGTCAACAGCCGAAGCTGAGTATATATCAGCAGTAGGATGTAGCTCATAGTTAATCTAGATGAAACATCAACTTGAAAATTACAACATCATTGAAACCAATATCCCTTTGTTCTATGATAACACTTCAGCCATAAACCTAACCAAGAACCCGATTTTACACTCTAGAGCCAAACACATTGAAATAAAACACCATTTCATTAGGGACCATGTTCAAAAAGGGACTTTAAGCATCCAGTTTGTGGACACTGATCATCAATGTATTAAAATCTTCACCAAAGCATTACCTGAAGATAGGTTCGAGTTCATCAAGAAGCATCTCAACATTATCTCCATATCTGACTAGCTCAAGTATTCATCTTATGAGTTTTTAATTTTCTTGTAATTTTAATTTATGTCTTTTATTTTTGTGTTTTTAATTTATGTACTTTGTAAAGAGAAAAACAAAAATACAAAAATAGTAGGACCTCTTTTTGGCTGATGAAAAAAGGGGGAGAGAGAGAAAAAGGAGAAATAAGTTGAAAAGGAGAGGAAACAGTGAGAGAGAGAAATAACGAAGAGCGAAAAAGAAAGAGATGAAAAGAGAATGAGTTGAAAAGGAAAGGAAACAGAGAGAGAGAGAGAGAGAGAGAGAAAAATAAAGAGAGAAAAAGAAAGAGTGACAAGGGAAGGAGTTGAAAAGGAGAAGAAACAGGGAGAGAGAAAAATAAATCAAAAAGAGATGAATAGAGAACGAGTTGATAAGGAGAGCATAAGAGAATAAAAGAAAGAGTGATTCAAGAAGGAGTTGAAAAGGAGAAGAAAAAGTCAGTATTAGACTTAGGGGGAGAGATTAGTCCAAGGGGGAGTATTTCAAGTACTTCGAGTTACAAGCTAGCAAAATAAGTTAAGCTTTTGTCATCATCAAAAAGGGGGAGATTGTTGGAAGCAAGTTGGTTCTAAGTACTTAGGATTTTGATGTTTACAAAAGCACTCCATGTAATCTTATTTTGTACCTTGAATTACTATATTAAATGCCACCAGAAGATGAAGTTATCAGAGGCAGAAGCTGAAGTCACCAGAGGCAGGGGATGAGTAATCAGAAGGTAAAATCATACCAGAGGATACACCTCTAAAAGTCACCAGATAATGCATCCAGAAGGTACCAGAGGATGCATCTTGAAAGCACCAGAGGATACTCCAGGATGTCAAAATACCATCAGAGGATATCTTTCCTGGCCCAGATCAGAAGGAAGCACAGTCCAGAAGGAGACCTGGACCAGACTAGAAGGAAGCCTGCTAGAGGGAGACTTGTTCCATACCAGAAGGATTCATAAGTCAGACTTGGTCCAAAAGTTATTCTGACCAGAAGATAGCTTGGCAGTGAAATGACAAATAGTCCAGACTTAACCAGAGCTTCAGATAAGTGGTCCAGAACAAGTGACTTGGTCCAGATTTGGCCCAGACCAGAAGATAGCATGATTCAGAGTATGAAACTAATTCCAGACTAGAAGAAATGATGTCAAGATTTAATCCAGACCTGATCCAAATCCGAAGGTAATTGTCTAGACTGAAATATCATATGTCCAGATTTAATTTCAGTTCAATCCAGAGCCAGTTCAGGATTGGTCCAGCTCAGAGGGAAAAGTTTTAGATCAATGGTCAAGATTTAAGTATATGGCCCAGTGTTGGCCGAGATCAGAAGATCAGACCATGGCCCAGTGTTGGCCGAGATTAGAGGGTCAGAACGTGTGGTCCAGCATTGGCCGAGATCAGAGGATCACAATGTAACACCCCGAATTTTAAACAACGCGAGTGTATTTTTTTTTTCAATAACCAATAAAAGATTTTCGACTTAATTCAAAAGAATTAAAATTAATTAAAATTTAATATGAATTAAACCAATCAAAAATAGTATTGCATCGTAATTCAAAATACAAAAGTAATTAAACAACCACATCATAATTATAGCCCAATAATTTAATTTTGGGAAATTGATCTTCAAAAATTACCAAAATAAATTACATCAAAAACTGTATCCTATACCCACCAAAACATTATCAGAGTGCAGAATAGATATACAATTATCCCAAAACAAATAAATACATCCACCAAGCACTAGGCCCTATACAACAAGACTAAACTGATCTGATCATGCACTAAAACTACTGATCATGCACTAAAACTACAGTAGCATGGTTTCCACCGCATCCTCTACAAGTCTCGTCTTCACTCCAGTTGTCCGTCCCTCTGCGCTGTCCACAAATATTCCGTACGTGAAGATCAAGGAAAACTAACAGCGTCTCTGTCGTTAGTGTATTCGTCGGTGGCACGGGTTTGGGAATCATCTGAGGGCAAAGCATAATTTCCACAATATTGTAAAGGGTCACCAACCGAAATTAACAATTACCACATAACAGTTATGTCAAAGATAACAATTATATTCATGGCATATTTCAATGTTATAACAACAATGAAAAATAAGTATGCTCACTTACTAAAATGGATAACATCTACATCTTTGCAAAACAGCCAGTTTACATATAAATCAGGTTGCCAGTACAAATACGATTAACAATCACAACAACTTATTTGGCACTTAGAATTCATAAAATACTTGCACAATTCAATTTCCACTCATCAATTCATATCAAATGATGACTCCTAGGTCAACCATCCCAATGCAATATGTATATGTCAATGTACTCAACTCTTGGAATTACCAAGGTGCAGTCTCTCACGAACCAGCACGATTTACAGATAGAATGGACCGTCTAATACACGCGGAACCAATCTGTAGCCCGGATAGAATGGACCGTCTAATACACGCGGAACCACTTTGAACCCGGATAGAATAGATCGTCTAATACACGGAACTACTCTATAACCCATCACAGTCACTACATTTACGTGTACTAGCCTCTCACAGGCCAAATACACAGAAATTAAATCCTCGCACGGATAGAATGGACAGTCTAATACACGCGGAACCACTCCGTAGCCCGGATAGAATAAACCGTCTAATACACGTGGAACTACTCTGAAACCCGGATAGAATAGACCGTCTAATACACGCGGAACTACTCTATAACCCATCCCGATTACTACTTAACTTTGCGGCCCATCACGGTCACCGCATCAACTCTGTGGCCTATCGCGGTCACCACCTGACTATGCAATGCATGAATATGCTATGTTTTCTCTTCACTGAAAACAGAATGCAATGCCATCTGAAACCCAAAACGTCCTAAACACAACATTAATTATTTTTACTCATCAACACCACAAAAAAAAACATCATCAATAACAGCAACCAAAAGCAGCAACAACAACTCTCAACATACATTATCTCAACAACATGCGTTTTACTCATTCACAAACCACATGCAAGGCAGATTTCAGGATCAACACAACACCAAAACATCATCAATACATCAACCACTGCACCAACCAAATAGAACAGCAACAAAACAAACACCACAAGTAGTTTACTCATTCATAAGAACATGCAAGGGCAGTTTCATTTTTAGAATAGAACATCGCATATAATCATCCATCACACATGCATTTACATCCCTAAATGCAATCTAGAAAGTTGGAAGGAGCCCCTTACCTTTGTTACGTTTTCTTGCTCGTTTTCGTTGCCGCAACTAAAACCGGCGAAACTCCCGTTCGCGTCGTCGCTACCAAAGTTGGTTCTCTAACACCGTAACGATGAGAGGAATAACTTTCCTTCTTGACATTTTCTTATTCGAGGCTTGGATTTCCAAGTAATTTGAGTTTTGAGTATCCCTTCTCACTACCAACACAAACAGAACTGAACAGAGGAAGAAGAAGAAAGCAGCTCGGGTAGGTGAGGGAAAGGAAATAAACTATTTTCTCTTTCTTTCTGATTCTGATTGTCTGTTTTTCCTTTTTTTTTCCTTGCTTCTCACATGCAAACATATATACAGACACATACTCTTGCCACCTCATATATATATATATATATATATATATATAATAATTAAACTTGACCCTCAAGTAACTAATTACTCCCGTCGCAATTACGTCGACAGATAAAATCTTAATTAACTGCCCAATATTTAATTACTCGTAATTAAATTAAATAATCATTCGTCCAATAATTTTACTTAATCTCAAAAATAATCATTCGTCCATAATTTCATTTTAAAATTAAGGGTCTTACATTACTAACCCCTTAAATTAGTTTCGTCCTCGAAACTACGTGTCGATAAACAATTCCGGATGTTGCTCCCCCATCTTACTCTCCAGTTCCCAAGTCGCATCTCCAGTAGTCGGATTCCAAATCACTTTGACTAGTGGGACTTCCTTATTCCTCAACTGTTTAATCTCCCTGTCCTCAATTCTTACAGGTAATACTTCAAATAACAGGTTATCCTTCAGTTGAATTGTGTTTGGTTTGATCACATGTGACGGATCCGAAATATATTTCCTTAACTGCAATACGTGAAACACATCGTGGATATTGGACAGTAAAGGAGATAAAGCAATCTGATAAGCCACTGGTCCAATTCATGCAGTAATCTGGTATGGTCCAATAAATTTCGGAGTCAATTTCCTTGATTTAATAGCTCTGCCAACTCCAGTTGTAGGCGTGACCCTTAGAAATACATGATCACCCTACTCGAATTCCAAAGGTCTGCGACGCTTGTCCGCATAACTCTTCTAACGATCCTGTGAAATCTTCATTTTCTCTTGTATCCTCTTGACTTTCTCTGTAGTCTGTTCCACCATCTCAGGTCCTACAATCATACTTTCTCCGTCCTTATACCAGCATAAAGGCGTCTGACACTTGCGTCCATACAAAGCCTCATAGGGTGCCATTCCAATACTTGCGTGAAAACTATTGTTGTAGCTAAACTCAATCAATGGAAATACATCATCGCAACTCCCTCTATCATCCAATACACATGCTCTCAATAAATCTTCCAAGGTCTGATTCGTTCTCTCGGTTTGCCCGTCTGTTTGCAGATGGTAAGTTGAACTCAATTTCAGTTTCATTCCCAACGCTTCATGCAGCACTCCCCAAAAGTGAGACGTGAACTTTAGATCACGGTCCAATACGATACTCGATGGTACTCCGTGTAATCTCACTTTCTCAGCAATGTAGATCTCCTTCAGCTTATCTACCTTATAGGTGGTCTTTATTGGTAAGAAATGTGCGGATTTAGTCAATTGATCCACTATTACCCAAATCGAATCATTTTTTCTCCTTGTCTTGGGCAATCCAGTTATAAAATCCATAGAAACGCTATCCCACTTCCATTCCGGTATATCCAAAGGTTGCAACATTACAGCAGGTCGCTGATGTTCCACTTTCGCTTTCTGACAAGTTAAACAAGTCGATACATACTCTGCTACATTCCTCTTCATTCCTAGCCACCAGTAATTCTGTCTTAAGTCCTGGTACATCTATGTCGCTCTAGGATGAATACTCAATTTGCTTTTATGAGCCTCTTCCAAAATTGTTCTCCTCATATCTGCAACGGCTGGTACACAAATCCTCCCATTACATCTCAAAATCTTATATGGTCCAATCCTGAACTCAGTTGTCTTTCCTTGCACTATTAGGTTCCTCTTCTCTTGGATTAATGCATCATCTTGAGAATTCGCAATATCCTCGAGTAAACCACTCGAAATTTTTATCATTCCACATTTTAAAGTTCCCGGTGCAAACTCTACGTCCAAGTGTAGATCTCTAAATGCTTCCCACAACTCTTGTTGTCTAGCCATTATCATTGAAGATACTGACACACTTCTCCTACTCAATGCATCAGCCACCATGTTGGCTTTCCCAGGATGGTACCGCAATGAAAAACCAAAATCCTTGAGAGTCTCCATCCATCTCCTCTGGCGCATGTTCAATTATTTCTGATCAAACAGATATTTCAAACTTTTATAGTCACTGAACACTGTGAACGTGCATCCGTATAAGTAGTGTCTCCAGATCTTTAATGCAAAAACTACCGCATCAAGCTCTAAGTCATGAGTAGGATAGTTTCGTTCATGAGTTTTCAATTGCCTTGAGGCGTAGGCTACAGCTTTCTTGTGTTGCATCAAAACACATCCCAAACTTTGGTGAGATGCATCACAGTAAACCACATATGGTTCCTCTGGTTATGGTAAGACCAATACTGGTGAGGTCGTCAGCTTTTCCTTAAGCAACTGAAAACTTTCCTCACACTTCTCTGTCCATGCAAACGGCTGATTCTTTCTAGTGAGTTGTGTCAAGGGAGCCATAATCTTAACAAATCCTTCAATAAATCTCTTGAAGTATCCTGCTAGTCCGACAAAACTTCGAATGTTTGTGATAGTCTGAGGCTGTTTCCAAGCAAGGATTGTCTCAATCTTTGTTGGATCCACAGCGATTCCTTCTTTGGTTATCACATGTCCTAAGAAGTTCACTTTTTCTAGCCAAAATTTGCACTTCGACAGATTGGCATACAATTGCTTCTCGCATAAAACTTCAAGAACTTGGCGCAAATGCTCTCCATGTTCCTCTTCACTTCTTGAATAAATCAATATATCATCGATGAACACCACAACGAATTTATCCAGAAACGGGCTAAAGATTCTATTCATATAATCCATAAAAATTGTTGGTGCATTCGTAACTCCAAATGGCATAACGAGATATTCATAATGTCCGTAACGGGTTCTGAAAGTAGTCTTTTGAATATCTCATTCTCTTACCCGAATCTGATGGTATCCTGACATCAAATCGATCTTTGAAAACACAGCGGCTCCTCTTAATTGGTCCATCAAATCATCGATACGTGGTAAAGGATAACGATTCTTAATAGTTACCTTGTTAAGTTGCCTATAATCCACACATAAGCGCGAACTTCCATCCTTTTTCTTAACCAACAACACCGGAGCACCCCATGGCGACACACTTGGTCTGATAAATCCTTTCAACAACATGCGTTTTACTCAACAACAAATCTCAACATACATTATCTCAACAACATGCGTTTTACTCATTCACAAACCACATGCAAGGCAGATTTCAAGATCAACACAACACCAAAACATCATCAATACATCAACCACGGCAGCAACCAAACAGAACAGCAACAAAACAGACACCACAAGCAGTTTACTCATTCATAACAACATGCAAGGGCAGTTTCATTTTCAGAACAGAACATCGCATATAATCATCCATCACACATGCATTTACATCCCTAAATGCAATCTAGAAAGTTGGAAGGAGCCCCTTACCTTTGTTACGTTTTCTTACTCGTTTTCGTTGCCGCAACTAAAACCGGCGAAACTCCCGTTCGCGTCGTCACTACCAAAGTTGGTTCTCTAACACCGTAACGAAGAGAGGAATAACTTTCCTTCTTGACACTTTCTTATTCGAGGCTTGGATTTCCAAGTAATTTGAGTTTTGAGTATCCCTTCTCACTACCAACACAAACAGAATTGAACAGAGGAAGAAGAAGAAAGCAGCTCGGGTAGGTGAGGGAAAGGAAAGAAATTGTTTTCTCTTTCTTTCTGATTCTGATTTTCTGTGTTTCCCTTTTTTTTTTCCTTGCTTCTCACATGCAAACATATATACAGACACATACTCTTGCCACCTCATATATATATATATATATATATATAATAATTAAACTTGACCCTCAAGTAACTAATTACTCCCGTCGCAATTACGTCGACAGATAAAATCTTAATTAACTGTCTGATATTTAATTACTCATAATTAAATTAAATAATCATTCGTCCAATAATTTTACTTAATCTCAAAAATATTTATATATATATATATACATATATCAAATATTTTACAAATATCCCAAAATATACTTGAAATTAAATCCATAATTTCATTTTAAAATTAAGGGTCTTACACACAGCAGATCAGATTGCAAGTCCAGCGTGGTCGAGATCAGAAGATCAGAATGTATGGTTCAGGGTTGGCCAAGATCAGAGGATCACAGTGTTGGAACCAAGTTGGTTCTAAGTACTTAGGATTTTGATGCTTACAAATGTACTCAATGTAAACTTATTTTGTACTTTGAATTATTAAGTTAAATGCCCCAGAAACTGAAGGAAAGAGAAGCAGAGATCAAAGGAAAATGAATTTTGGAATTTCCAGAAGATGTTCCAGGATGTCAAAACATCATCAGAGGATATGTTTGGTGGCCCAGAACAGAAGGAAGAAAAATCATAATGAAACATGGATCATACCATTGGAAAGCCTGCCAGAAGGAGAGTTGTTCCAGACAAACAGGAGTCAAAGATCAATTTTATTCCAGAAGTTATTATGACGAGAAGATGGCCTGGCAGTGAAAAATTACACAGTCCAGAATTGTTCCAGACTTGACCAGAAGGTATGTTTATGAGTCCAGAACAAAAGGATCAATTCAGATTTGGCCAAGATCATAAGATAGCATGATTCATGGCATGGAACTAAGTCCAGACCAAAAGAAATGAGTTCCAGAATCAATCCAGACCTGGTCCAAAATTAAAGATAAAATGTCCAGACTGAAATATTTTTTTTAATAGGCTAAATTTTACATTTTCACAGGTGCTATTTAGCCTAAATTGACTAAAACTCACTGCATAATTGTTATTGTCCATGTTAAATTCATTGAAAAAGTATAATAATTGAGGAACTATTTAGCAAACATATTTCAAATTTAAGGTGTTATTTATGTATTTTAAAAATTAAGGGTTTAAAATGACTGGCCCCGCTATTTGGTGATTTATCATAATTGTATTGATAATAGAAAAATTTGTTTTATAAATAACTAAACAATAAAATGATAAAAAATTGATGTGAATGTGACGGCAAAAAAAACCTTACTTGATCTATAAAACTTCTTTGCCCCTCAAAAATATTTTCACTAATAATACTTAGTAAAATTCTATTTAATTTTCACTAATTTTATCGAAAAAAAGTGTAATAATGTTGTCACTCTTTGGGTCTTCCCCAGTAAACTTCTGTCTTTTTCACTCACGCCATGACATGAAAGAAAATCTGGTATCAACGCCTCTTCTTCCCTCCCATTCTCACAATCAACATTTCCATTTACATTACACACTTGACACTCACACATCCTCCTTCTTCAAAAGTTACCGCATTCCTTACATTTCCAACAACATTCATTTTCCTTCTGTTTATTCATCACTAACTAACTACCTCACCCAACAACTTCATACATAATCACATTCTCAATTTCTCAGCACCAAAAAACCAACACCAATTGCCACACACACACAAAAAAATAAAATAAATACAATACAATACAATCCTTAAAAAATGCCTCCTCAAACACCAACACCAAACAAATTCTATTTCTACTACGGTCACCGCAAACCCTCCCAAAACCGGCCAACCGTACGCGGCGGTCTTTTCTCCAATCGCCAAACTCCCAAACCTAAAACCACATCCCGCCCTTTCGAAATCCAAAAGTGGGACCCACACTTCCTCTCTCAACAAAACCCCTCACCATCCCCGGAAGCATCATTCTTCGCCTCCCTCCGCCTCTCCCCGGTCGCTCGCTTCATCGTCGACGCTTTCCGCAAAAACGGTTACAAGTGGGGCCCATCGGTTATCACTGAACTGAATAAACTCCGTAGGGTTCCTCCCAACCTTGTTGCTGACGCCATGACATGAAAGAAAATCTGGTATCAACGCCTCTTCTTCCCTCCCATTCTCACAATCAACATTTCCATTTACATTACACACTTGACACTCACACATCCTCCTTCTTCAAAAGTTACCGCATTCCTTACATTTCCAACAACATTCATTGTCCTTCTGTTTATTCATCACTAACTAACTACCTCACCCAACAACTTCATACATAATCACATTCTCAATTTCTCAGCACCAAAAAACCAACACCAATTGCCACACACACACAAAAAAATAAAATAAATACAATACAATCCTTAAAAAATGCCTCCTCAAACACCAACACCAAACAAATTCTATTTCTACTACGGTCACCGCAAACCCTCCCAAAACCGGCCAACCGTACGCGGCGGTCTTTTCTCCAATCGCCAAACTCCCAAACCTAAAACCACATCCCGCCCTTTCGAAATCCAAAAGTGGGACCCACACTTCCTCTCTCAACAAAACCCCTCACCATCCCCGGAAGCATCATTCTCCGCCTCCCTCCGCCTCTCCCCGGTCGCTCGCTTCATCGTCGATGCTTTCCGCAAAAACGGTTACAAGTGGGGCCCATCGGTTATCACTGAACTGAATAAACTCTGTAGGGTTCCTCCCAACCTTGTTGCTGAGGTGCTTAAAGTCTAAACTAACCCTACTCTCGCCTTCAAGTTTTTTCACTGGGTAGAAAACCAGAAAGGTTATCATCATAATTTCGCCTCATTTAATGCATTCGCTTATTGTCTTAACCGTGCAAATCATTTCCGCGCCGCGGATCAGCTCCCTGAGCTGATGGACGCTCAGGGAAAGCCTCCGTCGGAGAAACAATTCGAGATTTTAATTCGAATGCATTCTGACGCAGGAAGAGGTCTTAGGGTTTATCATGTTTATGATAAGATGAGGAATAAGTTTGGTGTGAAACCTAGGGTTTTTTTGTATAATAGGATTATGGATGCTTTGGTTAAGACTGGGCATTTGGATTTGGCTTTGTCGGTTTACAGTGATTTTAGGGAGGATGGATTGGTTGAAGAGAGTGTTACTTTTATGGTTTTGGTAAAGGGATTGTGTAAAGCTGGGAGGATTGATGAGATGTTGGAGGTTTTGGGGAGGATGAGGGAGAAATTGTGTAAGCCTGATGTTTTTGCGTATACCGCGTTGGTTCGGATTATGGTTGCAGAGGGGAATTTGGATGGTTGTTTGAGGGTTTGGGAGGAAATGAAGAGAGACGGAGTCGTGCCAGATGTCATGGCATATGGTACTATCATTGGTGGTTTGGCTAAAGAGGGAAGGGTTAAGGAGGGTTATGAGTTGTTTAAGGAGATGAAGAGTAAGGGTCATTTGATAGATAGAGCAATATATGGATTGTTGATTGAGTCGTTTGTGGCGGGGAATAGGGTTGGTTTGGCTTTTGATTTGTTGAAGGATTTGGTGAACTCAGGATACCGAGCTGATTTGGGGATTTATAATAACCTTATTGAAGGTTTGTGCAATTTGAATAAGGTTGAGAAGGCTTATAAGCTTTTCCAAGTCACTATCCAGGAGGGTCTTGAACCGGACTTCTTATCTGTAAAACCGTTATTGTTGGCCTATGCCGAAGCGAAACGAATGGAAGAATTTTTTAAGTTGCTAAAAAATATGGAGAAATGGGGATTTCCAGTCATCGACAATCTGTCCAAATTCTTCTCCCATTTGGTTGAGAAGAAAGGACCAGTAATGTCACTAGAGGTATTTACACACTTGAAAGAAAAAGGTTATGTTAGTGTTGAAATATACAATGTTCTTATGGATTCTCTTCGATTGTGTGGTGAAGTGAAGAAAGCATTGTCACTCTTCGATGAAATAAAGGTCTCAGACATGAAGCCTGACTCGTCAACATATAACATAGCAATTCTATGCCTTGTTGATCGCGGTGAAATTCAGGAGGCTTGTGTATGTCATAATAAGATCATTGAGATGTCTTGCATTCCTTCTGTGGCTGTTTATCGTCGCCTTGCTAAAGGTCTTTGCGAAATAGGAGAGATTGACGAAGCCATGATGCTTGTTAGAGATTGCTTAGGCAATGCTACTAGTGGACCTATGGAGTTTAAGTATTGTCTTACCCTTATTCACATATGCAAATTTAATGATGCAGAAAAGGTGATTGACGTATTGAATGAGATGATGCAACAAGGTTGCCCTTTATGCAATGTTGTATGTTCTGCAATCATCTCTGGCATGTGCAAGCATGGAACAATTGAAGAGGCCAGAATGGTTTTCTCAAATTTGAGAGAGCGCAAATTGTTAACAGAATCTGATATTATTGTGTACGACGAATTACTAATTGATCACATGAAGAAAAAGACAGCGGACTTGGTAATATCAGGATTGAAGTTCTTTGGTCTAGAGTCTAAACCAAAGTCAAAGGGTTGTAAGCTCTTGCCAAGTTGAAAACTGTTATGGTGGAGACTAATTGTTTCCTTCTTTTTGGTCATGTATAACGATGCTGCCTGAAAACATTTTGGAGAGGTCAACTGTTTTTTATTTTTTTCTCAAGCATCTCAATCCAATATCTGATATGTTCAATTCTGTGGCTGCGAACACTTTGCATATTACAAAGAATTAGACACATGTTGCTGGATATTATTGCATACTTTATACCATTGGACACTGTTGAACTATGGTGGTCATCCATTCTGGGTTGCACAGATTGTATCATGTAACAGACAATGGCGCTTTGGAAAGATCACTCGACATCAAATCATAGCATAAGCTTATGCTCGCTTTGTGGGGGTATTTGGAGTTCCGAGGATCATCTTCTAGTGTTGTCTGCTTCAATCTTTTGTAAAATGAAAAATAAAGTATAGATCTTTTAATTTATATTTTTATCGGGATAAAGTATACGATGTAGAGTATTGATGTGATATTAACATTTAAGCAAAATCTCTTTAGTCAAAGTTAATCCACCTTTTCTTTATTTCCTCAGTAGATCTTAGGAACCCAATAAAAGGCCTTATACCTTTTAATGTTAGAGAATTAGAGTTTGTTCGGTTTCCATTTCACTTTTCTGTTTTCATTTTCTTTTTGAAGTTTTATTTTAATTACAAAATGTCATCTTGTTTCCATTTTGTAATTAAAATTTAAACAAGAAAGTGAAAACAGAAATTGCTTTTTGAAATCAAACAGGCCCTTAGCTTTTTGTTCTAACGTTGCACTCTATCTCTCAGTGTATGCAGATTGTTAGCATGTTTGTATAAGTTGATAGAAGCAGAACCATTGTTTAAGAAAATTTAAGCTGCATTAATTAATTGTACCAATATACGAATGGAAGCACGACTCGCCACAGTTGTTGATATATCAAGGTGAAGAACTATATCATTACATTTGCCAGCTTATCTATAAAAGCATGTAGGTAACTTGTACAAAGATGAGCTTTGCCTATACTCATACTGTACTACTAGCGATTTATATTGCTGCTGTGTGTGATAAATACATGACTGTAGCTAATTCTGCTAGTTAAAAAGAGCAAGATACATTTTCATTTATTTTGTTACTTTTTGTTCTCTGCATTCTCCTTCATATATATTTTTTCTTAGATGTCAATCATCTCCAAATTAGTGGTTGGAAACAACCTGATTAAATTGATAAGGAAATTGTGTTTTGGTTTTCCTTGCTGCCCCTCTCTTTCTCCACTTACCAGTAACTCGAACCTTTATTTCAATTGTGAAGTGGGAGCTTGCTTACATTTTTGCAGGGGAGTGCATAATTTGTTGTTAACCATACCATATTTGTATACTCATATTCTGGAGCATGCCACACTAAAAAGGGCCAAACATTATGCCCCAAACTGGGTTATATCACTGCAGCCTTGTTTCCATTTATAAGTTTCTCATTTTCTGAATCTCTACCCATTTGATACTCACTTTTTCTTCTTTCTCCGAGGAAACTAGAACCTGCCCTTAAATCCTCATATCAATCTGTGAGTTCCACCAACTTAGCAAATTAAGAACTCTAAACCGCTGCTCATGCTCGTACGTATTTCTTCTCATGTTATGATTCTTGCTTCATTTCAGCCGTGATTATTCTTCTACTCTTTTACGTTACTCAAGGACACTCTGGTGCAAAAATGAGGTTTACCACACTATCTTTTCTTTCTCGTCATTTCATATGATGTTCTCTTGATTCTTCTATAACGTGTCTTTTGTTTGGTATTTTACCTTTTGGCATTAGTTTGTGTTTTGATGTTTTAAGGAAGAGTTGGAATCATATCATACAAGCAGAAGATAAATGAATTTACGGATGATTAAGCTTAATTTTTGTTAGCAACATTACATGGTTGAGGTAATTTATTTATTGTTCCTAGTTATTCTTCTTTCTATATATTTTCTGCTAGTGTTTTATAATGTTGCTGCTTCAATCCTGTTATATATCATGTGATTCATGATGCTTCAATCTTGTTATATATCCTGTGATTCATCCTCCTATTGGTAATTAAAAGTTCTGGACTAGATTATTTTGCTGCTCTTGGAAAGACGCAAATGATAGATTAGTTGTTATTGCTACAACTGCAAGTGTTTGCTGTCTGGGAGGTGTAATGGAGCGGAGTGATTTTAAGATGCTAAGTGAGTGATATTTAGGTACCAGGTTTGATATATGAACATAGCCAATAGTATGAGTGTTGTTTCTTATTTTTTATCTGCCTTCTTTGGAGATTCAGATGGTACATCAAGATAAAGCTAACTGAAAATGGGATTTTGCTGCTATAGTGTAGCCACAAACTTCTTTAATTTGATTTTTGCACTATTTTTGTACACACATCTAATATGTTAGAATTGGAAATGTTTCTCATTGTGGTAAAAAATTTGTTTTAAATGCTGCTATTTTGTTGATAACTGCTTGTTTCATTGAACTACAATTAATATTGCTTTCATGTTTCAATATCATTCTTCAATTTTAGCTTTGTATAGGGTTAGTTCTTTGAATTTTCATTATGGTTAAAATAATTAGGTTCTGTTTTTGTCTTATTGAGTACAATGAAGTGATTCTATAGTGTTACGCACCTGCCAATTACTAATGATATCATGATTAATCTAATAGAAGCCAACTGGTATTATTATCCCATCCCATTGCTTTAGGTGCTCTAGAGGTGGCATTGAATCCATGCTCAACCAGTCCCTTCCAACTAGAGTAGCCTTGTCTGCAAGGTGAAGGAAAGGACACTAAGTGGTGAGTAACATTAATCTTTACAAAAGTTTCAGTGTTTTGGAAAATTGTCCAATTAATTCAACAACTGTGGCCCCATATTCCAAAGCTTCCTATGTGCCAACACCTTAGAGACAGCACATCAAATCTGCCTGACAAGTTCATATATCTTCTTGTCTAATGTGAATAAGATACACGTTTGAGTTCCAAATATAACTTGACAGCCATTCTTAAATTTTCTATTATCAGAAGAATCATCCAGTAATTGCAAAGTGCAGTCATGAAACTGTCACTACTATATATCTAATGTCTTGTTGAGTCTGTTAAAAAAAATGTTAAGTTGAGCAATCATCATTCTTGGCATTAAAATTTTAGGAATTCCAAAAAAGTTGTTGTAGGTGTTGTAACCCTAGAGTAACAAATATCTTGCTTCAGACACACAATAGTGATTTATATTTGTGATGGTGTTTTTATCGTCAAATGCTATCCTCTTTTGTTTTTTACTCCCCTTATCTTGTTTATTTACTCAGAGGATTGAAACTAAACTAAATTTTCTAATGTTCAAGGCTCAGGAGGCGGGACCATGCATGCTTGGAGTATTGAGATGAAAAACGAGGTATTTATCTGTTTTCTACTGTAATATGATTATGCAATCCATAAAAATTTATTTAATTTAAAGAAGTTACTCTAAAATTACATTTTATACTATTGAGAAGTATGTCCAAGCCATCATATTTAGTTAATAGAAGTAGAGGTTTATGAATGTATTACTGGAATGATTTGGGTTGTGCAACTTCTTCCATGACTATTTTGTAATTGAATTTGTAAAGCCCCGCTTTATTTCTGACGGCTTTGTTCCCAACCTGATGCATTGAAACCGATTATTTTCTTGTTTTGTCTTGTTGCCAAATATATAGGATTTTATTCAAGCATTAATAATGACCGTTATATATATATATATATATATATATGACATAACAGAAGATACAAAAGAACTTACAATCTATATATATATATATATATATATATATATGACATAACAGAAGATACAAAAGAACTTACAATCAAGAAGGTAGATATAATCTATATGAATAGAAAATGAACCAGTTAAGAATTACTCGAAAGCAAAATTGAGATTGAGGAAGTTATACAAAAGAACACAAAATCAATGTTGAATACAATAGGATGATGTTGCTGTTCATAGAGCTAAGCTCCTTTACAGAATCAAAGCTCTCTCCCCGAACAAACTGTATGATTATACTTAATACCTTTTGCTCTCCCCTCAGCATCCGTATAAGAGTTTCCCTTGCACATTTCCTTTCCCACTTCTCTCCTCTCACTCAGTCACGTGGATATTCCCACTATGTCCTCTATTTATCTTAACACAAACTCTCCACACTGTGGCCCGTGGGCCTTGGCAGACAAGAATCGAGCAAGGAGACAAATTTTGGATCATAACTAGATTGATACCATGTCAATGGAATTGCTTCCTTCCCAAAGCTACTACTATGATACCAAGCCAAACAATTTATATAATTTAATATCGTATCCATAGACAACAATTAGAAGTGTGTAAGCATGTTCCCACATATAGAATGAGAGCTTTGAAAATTCATCCATATGTGTTCAGCTGGTTTTGGCAAAACTTTTGCATCCCCCTTCATTAAGTTTCCAATGGGTTTGTCTTGCAGAGGACACAGAAACTATACTCTAAATAGACCACCTAAGACCCCTGTGTTCTCAACCCATATGCTAAATCAAATTGAGCCAAGCCCATTAGGTTTACATTTGGACCAACTTACAGATGTCTGGTTTTGTCCCTCTTTCGTCCACCTTATTCAAAGCCAGTTCTTCAATGGTGGTTTCTTCAATAGCCACCAGAAGCAAATTGACATCCGCCGTCTTAGGCTGTTGAGATACCACAACAATGGGATCAATCCAATCTAATCCAACAACTACACTCGGAGTGGTTTCTGACAGTTTTGGTTGTGGACGGACTGTCGCTAGTGGATCTGTGATTGGTAAGTGACACATCTAGAAGCTTTGATGGTGGAAGGGTTGCCATGAGTGAGTCTGGGTATGGCTGTTCTGTTAGTAGTGACCGCATGGTTGTCATGACCGATGTCACATGGTTCCGGCCACGGTGACAACATGTTTGCCATCTCCTTAAACAGCAATCTAAGAGTTGTCGCAACTGACCGTGGGCGTGAAGGATCCTCTAGTGAGTCGGTATCTAGCAGTTTCAACTCTGGACGGGTCGCTGCAAGTGGACTGGTGTCTGGTGGTATATATCAGTTATTTTAAAGCACAAAATATGATCTGCATCTGTTTTAATTTTTTTATATATTAAGTTTAGATGAGGAGAGTTCGAATTCAAGGCTAGTAGAGCGTATAACGCATGGTTTTCTTCCCTTTCTTCTCTGTAGGTAGCATGTTGGAGCAGCCATATTGGTGTGCCTTGGTGCTTGAAATGGGCCCCTCGCTGGGCCATGTTTGCAGCAGCCTCAACTGTTCTCACGTTTTGGATACCCAACAACGAATCAAAGCTGAAAGCCGAGTAAGCTGGGACAGACGCTGAAGCGGGACCACAGCCCCATCCACTTCTCCACTGAACCAACTAAATACCTCTGAAGCTGTGCTACCATTTCCGTTTCTCATGGTGCATCAAGAAATCAATTTATATATGTTTATATTAGCTGTGAGTTTGACAAAATTATGGTGAGACTGTGACAATGACGAAGCTCCAAAGATAACTTTTACCAAATCTAATTCTGGTAATCTCACCTTCAATCCAACTATGCGCTAAGGCCTTGTGAATTATCAACAGCTTCTTAGCTAGTTTGCTTACATTTTATGAAAATTTTAAGGATGCAATTAGATGTTGTCAATTGTAAATTCCATCGTTGAATATA
The DNA here is from genome assembly GCA_037974295.1 of Cicer cuneatum. NCBI lineage: Eukaryota > Viridiplantae > Streptophyta > Magnoliopsida > Fabales > Fabaceae > Cicer > Cicer cuneatum. Next base: position 39,860,390 of record JBBPBO010000004.1, on the reverse strand, counting down.
GTTTAAATTTTCAAAATTTTGACTGTGTTAAATACACTTTCATAGTCAGAAACCAAACATGCATTTAAATTATTTAACTATATAGTTATCAGACCTTTACATGTTAAGTAAACATCTTTAGTGATGCAACCAACGAAACGTGAGTGGATCCCATGATACACCACGTGTTACACCAAATGTGGTACCATGCATCGCAAATACTTCCAACGGACACAATATGTTGTCACTTTTTAATACTTCTTTGGTTATATTTATTTTCGTTTCAAATCAAAACTCATTTTTCTTATAATTATTTTAAGTTTAATTAAAGTTGTCTCCTATTTTTACTGATCTAATAATTAACCCCTTTATTTTAAATGCAACAATTTTGATCTCTCCATTATATTTTTAATTTTAAAGAATAAAAAGATACATAAATTATTTATGCTATTAATTGAATTATAAAAAAAATATTTATTGTTCAATGTAATGGGTATTATATGTCTCACGTTTATAAAAAAAACAAATATTTAGTATTCAGTGTAGGGTTATTATATGTCTCACATTTATAAAACTAAAACAGAAACCGTGAAAATAAGAGACCAAAAATCTTATGAAGCATTCTTAAAGGTAAGCAATACGCTCATATCATGTACCCTTGTGTCATTGTTGCTACTAATGAAATATAAATTCATTAACACATTGTAGGGAGTAGTTTGTGTGAGATGAGGCATTTTGACCATATATTAAACATGTTTATCATCACAGTAATTATGTTAGAAAAGCTAATTTTTCATTACTCAAGGATCTCTTATCTTGAAAATTTTTATCTTCAGAAATAAAAGATCCCTTATCCCTTGAGCGAATTTTTCATCACTCAAGTATGCTTGGTGCTACGACAAAGCTTTTGGTCTCCCCTCCTTTTTCTTGTACACTCTAGCTCCAAATAGGGGGTGTACCTACAAAGACACTTTGATGCCAAAGTAAGACATGGAGTAAGCATATAACAAGTATAGTGATTGGATGAGTAATGTGTGAAATACTTGGGAGTGAGTCCCCTGTTTAAAGAATAGCCTAACTCACATCTCTTGCGATTTATTGCTATTGTTATTGAGGTGATCATGGGGATCATAGCGGGATTGTTGTTATTTGTGATGTAACTGCATACTAAGATACGTAATGGATCTTATCTAGTTTTATTGTGATCCGTGAGACGCTAGAAGATCGCCAATGCTTCAAAGTTTGCACTTCTAGGGATGATGTCGAAGGTAGTTTCCATGATGTGTCATCTATTGGTGTTGATGTTATCTTGTTGAACCTCACTCAGTTTAGATCTCGCTATTGGGTCAACCTACTCTATTTATATTGGATTTTCTTAGTGGTTGATCCATAATATAATTAGGCTGAGCCTCTTAGACTCGTACCATTACACTACTTTACATTTATTATAGTGAAAAATTTATCAATAGTTAATAAAAGTAATTTGACAAAATGACAATTCTCTCTCTCTTTTGTCTATTATTGCATTTCTTGATATGTACAAAATTCTTAAACTGACACTCATTAGAAAACAGTGATATCTTAGACTACCTCCAATAGTGAATATCTAACTAGAATAATGTTAACAACATACTCTTTAACACACGCTTTCCAACACACTATTTTTTTGAGTTGAAATTCACATGAGTCCCACCAAATTTAAATGGGACCCACATAATTTGGTGGGACCCATATGAATTTCAATAAATAGAAGAAAGTGTGTTGGCATGTGTGTGTTAGTTACTCGTGTGCCTAACCAATAAGCATTGGTACCAAACATATACTCACATTGGGATATAAAATAAGAGTACTTATTAGGAAGAGAGACTTTAATAAACACTCTCCCAATGTGACTCACATTTTTTAATATTAAAATAAATAAATATCGATGAAATACAATGATGTAGAGTTATTGATGAAACTTATTTAATAATTGTTTTGATGTTCTGAGTTAGAAAAATTGAGTGTTTATTTTTTCTGTATAGAGAAGAGATGATAAATACTTACCACCATAAACTCACACTCAGTTGCGAGATATCGAGTTTGAATTTGAGGCAAGACGACAAACCTGACACAATTGACATCTGTCAGTTGAACTCAGACTTAAGGATAAATTAAAGTTTGTATTATTAAATACTAAGAGGAGTGTATTGGATTGAGATTTTAAAGGATTGTTTTGAGAAAAAAAATCTTCAAGGTTTTAAAAGATTTTGTAGTAATGTGTTGATATTAAAAGACTCTTTATAAGATTTTAAAAGATTATTTACAATTAAGATTTCAAAAGACTCTTTAATGGATTTGTAACACAAGATTTCAAAAAAAAATTATGAATTTATAATATTGAATGACAAAATATAATATGTATTATAAAGTTTGAATAAATAAAAACAAAACTAATATGGTTTTTAAAATATTTAAAGAAGAAAATAGTTTCTAGTTTCATGTTCTCCTAAGTAGCATTTATCTACATATCTGTAGCTATAATATTCCCTCATAAATTAGAATCTTTGCATTCTTGCTCTTGGGTTTGAACATTAGGTTTATAATTATGGTTTTCGTTAATTGGTAATATCAGAGATGAAGATATATCTACATGCTCAAATGAAAATTCATCTAAACAACATTCTTAGAAATCTCAATTGAATACTTCGGGAATTATTTATAGTCTTCTAAAATTTTAATCGAATATCAAAGGATTTTTTTAATCAAAATATCTTTTAAAAGCCGTAGAAATCCCAATTCAATACCCCATTCCGGTTATTTCCAAAAAAGGGTTTTTTCCAATATTTTTTCAATTAAATAAATTATTGGCGGCGACTCCATAGATTACAAATAATTGGTCAAATTTTTCTGTAGCAACATTCGTTTCTTGCTGGAAGCATTGTTCTTGTCGATGATGTGAAGTAGGGGTGTACAAAGGACGAGTTAGGTCGGGTTTGATGTGTCTCTTACCCGGTTCTAATATTTGATCGAGTCAATTTTTAGGTCCAAACTTGTCCCTTAACCCAATCAAACCTGATTAGTTGCGGGTTCAATAAAGATATGACAAAATAAGACGAGACCGGGTTGGTCCTAAGACGAGACCAGGTTGGTCCCAAGATGAGTCACAAACTAGTAATTCTTGAATTTAAAAAAAAAATTAAAATTAAAATAACTTATAGCAAACCACCTATGATTACCACTTGTCAATTCATTTAAAAGTAGTAATTCATAACATTGTCATACAAAATACAAAACATTTAATCAAAACAAATAACCTACTACCTACCGGGCCCATAGATCTTTCTCCACCTAATAGTCTTACTATTTAATCAAGAGTAGCATCAAACCAATATTGTCTTATAATAATATTAATAATAATAATAATAATAATAATAATAATAATAATAATAATAATAATAATAATAATAATAATAATAATAATAATAATAAGTAAGAAAAAGATGCAGAAAGGAGAAGAAAAGTGAATACGCAATTGTGGGGAGGAGAAAAGATGCAGGGAAGGGGAACTTTTTTAAATCCTAAGTAAAGTTAGTCCACTGAAATCAACAATAAGGTAAAATAATAAATAAATAAAATTCATTGTCTTTAGTGTATTTTGAGACGGGACGGGTAACCCGGATGGTGACCCGAATCTAGTCATTGTCTTATTTTTTTTGTCCTTATTTTTTTGGATCAGGTCAGACCCAACCCATTACTTATGGGTCAGGTCGGATTCGTAGGACGAACCAAGTCTTGTACACCCCTAATGTGACGGGTACTTATTTTTCTCATTTAATTTCGTAATTTAATTTCCTTTTCAAAATAAAAAAATTGAATCATGTATTATTATTTTTGTTTTAAAAATCAAATTATTATAAAAGAGGTTAAATGATCAAATACCTTTATAGAAGTGCATTGACTTTTATGAGGTGGCCAATATTTTTTTAAATTTGACTAGTGAATAAAAAAATTCATCATAATTTTTACTAATATACAAAATGTAAATTAATACCGCAATAAAAAAAATAAAAATCGACATTAACTATTTAAAAAAGTAATATTTGACAACACCTTAAGAAGTCAAATTAATTAATATTGAATTATAATAACTAACAATGTATTTTTTAATATAAATAAAAAAATTATTTGCAAGAAATTTATATTAAGTTTATTTATCAATGACGTCTTAACAAAATGTTTTATTTGTAATTGCAATGTAAATACAGAAAGTCTCAAATAATACGAAGAAATATATCAATTATATAATAATTTTTGACTTTTTTTTGTTTCTTCTTATTTTTGGGTAGCTAAATATATATTATTGAAGTAGATAAATATAAAATTATATTTATTTATTCTAAAAGGAATACAAATTTGGGGTAGCTTATCTTCGTCTGTTACTATGAAGTTTATAAACTTTTAAATATATTTAAAGAGAATTAAAGAGATTAAAAAAAAAATTAATGTATATCAAATAGATAATTTAATGTTGATTTGTTTTTGTGTTTCGTTGCGGTGTTTTATTTTTAATTTTTTGTTGTAAATTTAATTAAAAATAATGAAAATATGTTCGTAAGATTTAACTCAATTAAGATAGGTGGATATTATCGGTATGCCAGTTTTAAGTAATGTTAAATATTTGTTTACGGAAAAAGAAAAACTAAATTATTTTAAAAGTATTTTTAAACCAATAATATAAACTTGTGAGTTATTTTGTAATTAGTAGCCCACACACTACTACTCGAGGAAAGGAAAGGAAGAAAAAAGTTGAGAGCAAAGAGCGGCAAATAAATATGAGAATGATTATTGATTGATTGATTGCGGTATATTTATCGGAAAGATTCTCGCAGAAAGGGTTTTTATTCAGTTGCAAGGATACGGTATTTTCAAATCCCATTGCATAACAACACCTTGCTTTTAGTTTCCAAGATTTGCTTCATAATTCTTGTTTCGCACCTTGTGAAGTTTTGGATGAACAAATCCTCTACATATTAAGTACCACGCTTGTGGATTTAACTATACTATGGTAGCCATGGGTTGAGATCAAATTCGTGTTATGCATTCCAAGTCTTTGTAGCTTTTATTGAGAATATTTTTATTGTAAGTAAATAGCATTTTATGGAGGTGGTTTTTAAAGTAAAGTAAAACAAAAAAAAATGGAATTATTAGTGCAATTTAACCTTATTACATTAATTCTTACGTACATGTTAGATCGGTTATTTGTCCGATCTAACATCAAGCGTTGTAATAAATAGTTAACTATAAAATCGGCTAAAATAATATATGTAACAAGTCAAAATTTAAAATTGATTGATTAGTCGGTTAAATTTGAACCAATATAACAAGTCAAATTCAAAATTAATTTATTATATTAATGAGCTAACTGATTTAAATAATTAACTTTTTAAACTTTTTTTCTTCTTAGCTTTGATTCCTCACATACGCATAGTTTCACATTTTACTCTATAAACTAGAATAATTTCTTATTCAACCATAAAACACAAAACTTTCATACAAAGCTTTACATTTAAAAATCAATGATAATGAGTCATAAAAATCTTACAAAATTAGAATTATCAAATTCAGAGTTACATAATCATCACTACTTGTTTAAAAAACAATACATAATCTTCTATGAACAGTTTAAAGATACTAAAATGATACAAGTGTTTCAAGCATTTTCAATTAGTTCAAGAATCAAGCTTAGAACGTGATTCAAAGTTTTGTCGAATCAAGCTTGGTTCCTTTAAGCAATCATGAAATGATGGTAGAAAGAGCTTTATCCCAATTAGAAAATCTGCCCCAAAGAGAAAATTCTTAGTTATTGTACGAGAGACAGCTCCTTCAGTATGAGTCAGGTAGCACATATCCAAAGGAAACCATTTGATACAACAACTTAATCATTACCACATCAGCAATCATCCCATAGAGACCGCTTTATACACGTTGACAATTATGACTTACAATGAAATATACTGAATCATAACTCTAGTGGAAAATTATTATGATATATCAATTTAACAAGCATGGTCTTTTGTGATGACTTACCTCTTAAATAATCCATGATAAAGGAATACAAATGCGTCTCACCAATCCTCCACCAGACTCTTTCTCCAGCATAGCTCTTATAGATCCATGAAACATTACAAAAAAGCGAGTGAATTTCCTTCAGAACTTTTCTCAATGCATCATCCCTCCATATAGGTTCTGAATCATTGCTTTTCTCCACCACCTACAAAGCAGTCAACAACTTCATATATATCACATGAAATTGCACAAAGGTGAAGTGATATTATGACAACATCTAAACTCAGGAATTCAAGTCTTAAAAACTACAAACTCAACCGCATTATATGTTTGTGGAATAAACAATCATTTTATTATACACAATAACTCAACTGCATAATGACTGGTTGCAGACTGTTCAGTTGGAGCCTAATGTGATCTCAATGTCCTTCATTCCAATTACCTCTCTATTAAGCGGAGTTCCGGGGAGTGGATTATTGAGCCATGCCATAAACCTTTATTTACGATGTGAGCAAAGTTGCTAAAATACAAAAGAAACATTTATTGAATAAACTTTGTAAATGTTTCACTATCATTAGAAGTTAGCATTGAAAACCAAACAATAACATAGACATACCACCAGACAAATCACTTGAGCTTAATATGAGTAAAGGCCTGTTATCTTTGTCAACTCTTTTACTCTTCCTCGCCCCGCAACAACATAAGAGCAAGCATATTAAGATTATAGATCCAAATGCAACTATAGCAACAATAATCACTTTCTCTTGTTTGTCATTATTTGTTGGGTCAAAATCACGAGGAGGAGGAGGAGGAGGAGATGGTGACACAAATGCAAAATCATCATATGAGAGCTCAGGAGTTAGAGGTGGAGAAATGATTCATACTTCAACGCGACTTTCCGGTTTTAATGATGAAATAGAATAAGGGCTTTGTGGTGTCTGATTATGTTGTGACTATGAGAGTAAATATCTATGTCCACCTGCTAAACCAAAGAGTGACACATAATGCTTATTCAACAAATGTCTTTCTTCTTCTGAAACGGGAATAGGAAGATTTCTTCTGTTTCTTATGCAATCCAAAAAGTTTTGTTTCATACTACAAGAGTAGATCTCTTTTCGCTTGTTCCATCCAATAGATGCAAGTCAAATTCTTTGATATCATTATTCATCTCTATCATTTCTTTCCTACAATACTTCCACACCTCCTCTACTTGTGTCAACTGATTGAAAGAATGCAATTCATCATACAACAAATCGTAATCACAAAACCAACATAATTGGACTATAACTCAAGCTGATCTTTAACTACATTATAGCTAGCTCGCTATGCATATTTTCATTATATCAAGATGCTCAAAAACCTCAGTAAATTGTTTGGAGTACAACATTAATATCATATTTTTCAATAGTTACATGGTAAATTATAGTACACTAAACAATAACAACCCGGATTTGAATCATGACCGAAAGAATTCTTGATCAAAATTTACTTACCTCTAGATCGAATGCCTCATTCCCCTGAACTTAAAAAAAAAAAAGAACACTAAACAATAATACGATCAAACTCATAAGATCATAACTACAATTTTGCTAAATTAATATCAATTTATTCCAATATACATTGAGAATACTAATAAAAATCATAAATAACTTATGATATACCTTATCTCCAACATGATGTGTATAAAACTCGTCATGTTTCCATCTTTTCCCCTATGAGCCCCCTTTGGTGAAAGCAAAAAGAAGAATGACATAAACAAATCAAGATTGCAGACCCAAATCAATCCTAATTCAAGTAGAACCATTTATCAAGTGTCATATTCTAAATTTAAATACAATAGAACAACTGAAACCAGAGACCAAATGTGCCATAAGTTTTTATCAAGTGAAAATTGGCTTGTAGTTGGAACTTGGAACATACCAACAATCGCCTTCCTAATCATATTATAAGTCCACATCAATTTTGTTGTTGTTGAAAATGATGTTGATAAGTAAGGTAAAATTGTGTCGACTTAACAAAAATGAATCTCACTGAAGAAATAAGCAAATAGATGCAACCGAAGACTGTCATAAATGTGGTATTACATTCATTAACATATAAAGATCAAAATACAAACATATAAATCCTTGGGCATAAAACAACAGTTAATATACTAGAGAAAAAGTCTATTTGATTCAAATGAATCTGTGTGTAAAGTGAGCTAAATGCACACAGAAAATCAATGTTAACAAAAAGAAATTTCATCACCGCCATTAAATTATATATCGATAAATAAATAAAAATATTCCATTATGCTTCTTCATAACTATTTAGAAATATAAATCAACAGTCATTAGAAATTTAACAGGTTCATGATTCCAAAATGAATTGTGTGTGTATTGCTTAAATATGATATGCCAAGGAAAGACTACCAACAGAAATCAAAACCGACTTCTTTCAGTTCCTTCCTACTAGTTAAGCCAACCCTTGTTTGTTATACATTAGAGCAGGGTACCCACAATTCCAAAAACTGAGAAACTATGTTGTTAAAACTTATACGACATTAAGATTTTGTCCCTTATTTAAGCTTCTTCTGGTTTTTTACTTTCGTTATTTTGTTTTGAAATTTTATTTTTCTGAGAAATTCCTCATAAATAAGATCTTTTTGACTAACCTATGTGAGATAAAAAATCCGTCCAATTGATCAATAGCAAAATCAGAAAAATCATACAACAAAATCAATAGAGAAATCAGCAAAATCATTAGGCAAATCCATAGCAAAATTAGCAAAATTAAACTGCTAGAACCAAACATGTTTGGTAAATGACCTAGAATCAAAATTGCTAAGTAAGAAACAAGAATTATCATAAAATTACCAAAGAAAGGAACAAACCTGTTTGGAAGAAACACCAAGTTTGATGCAAAATTGTTCTTCTTTACCTAGACTTCATCTTCTGTTCAATTGAAAAAGAACACCGACTTAGGGTTAAAACAACGACAGAGGGAAGGAGACGAACATAAATAGAAAAGACAGGAAGAAACATTTGCTCGACGGAGGACAACACTTCTCAACGGTGAAAGAAATCGACATCGACACTTCTCGATGGCAATGCTTCTCGACAAATAGAAGGAGAAGAGAAAGAAACTCTTCACCGGTGCGAAAGTAGAAAAACATTGCGGTCGATCAAGTCGTCGACGACGCTGAAGTCGGTGTGAGAGAGATGACAAAAACTTGAGTTACTAACATAATTAGTTTGACAATGAATTGAGTTAATCTAAAAATTTAGTTACTAACATAATGCGTTTAATCTAAAAAATTGAGTTACTAACATAATTAGTTTGAGAATGAATGAACCGTTGATTTAACTCTTGAGTTTCATGTTTGATTTTCATAGAAGACAAAAACTTCCTAAGAGTTCAATTGCTATAAAAGGCAAAACCTCGCTAATTTTCAATGGTAAAAAAGGGGATAGCGAAAAGATCGCTACTAATAGTGTCGGTAAGAGGGGTTGAGCTGTTACAATAAAATAATTTGTGATGAGAATTTATTTATATATAATTCAAGCTCAAATTAGTTTAGTAATATCAATTTGTCAAGTGTATCAAATTATGCAAGTAATAATAGTGATAAAGAAAAGTCGTATCCACAGAGATTGTGTATAATTTCTATCACAATAGAGTGAATAACACTTAAGTGAATACAAGAGTATTGTTTGATTTAATGAAAAACGATTAGGATTTTGAATCTCCACGATTGTGTATAATTTCAATTGCAACAGAGTGAATAACACTTAGGTGAATACAAGAGTATTGTTTGATTTAATGAAAAACGATTAGGACTTCGAATCTCCACTTTTTCGCTGTATGAATATTGGTAGCAATTGAGTTCTTACATGAATACTAGAATTAACAAAATAAATTAAGTACAATCCTTTGGTTCAAAACCAATTTTTCATAACAATAATCCCCAAATCTTTAAGAAATTACTTGGTATTCAACATTCAACAATCACTAATTTATGATGGAATGATAATTTTCTACTACTTCGGTTCTTAATTATAAGACTTTCTTGAGAATTTTTCTTGTTGCTTTTTTCAAAACCTTTTAATTTTCAACCTCAAATACAGATAAATACCAAAAACCACAATTTAATTTTTATTGAGTTTTGAATTCACATTTAAAAATTAAATACCAGATAATAGCATAGATGTATCTCTTTATTAGTGACCGAATATTTTGTAAAAATAATAGATTCAATCGCATAAATGTGTCTCTTTATCAATTGAATTTAAACAATATCTGATTCAGCCGCTAAAAGAAACAACGACCAATTTTTAAAAAATAGACCAAAAAGGCGGTCACTAAAGGCGGAATTTCTAATAGTGATTTAGGAAGTTTGTGGAACTTTTGAAAAAGTTATATATAAACATTATGTTCACTAAAGCACTATCTCAAATGTCGTCATATGCTAAGTTTTTGAAAGAAATTTTGTCAAACAAAAGAAACTTTGACGACAATGAGACAATTGCTTTAACTGAGGAATGTAGTGCCATAGTTCAAAATAAATTGCCTCCCAAACTTAAAGATCTTGGATGTCTTTCTATTCCTTGTGTTATTGGTGATATGAGTTTTGAACGTGATTTGTGTGATCTTGGGGCTAGTGTGAGCCTCATGCCTTTGTCAGTTTGTATGAAGCTTGATATGGGTGAGTTAAAACGCACAAACATTTCCTTACAGCTAGTTGGCCAATCTATCAAGTATCCGGTGGAAATATTAGAGGATGTTCCTATCAAAGTAGGACAATTGTTTATATTGGTTGACTTTGTGGTGTTGGATATGGAAGAGGACTCCCAAGTCCCAATTCTTCTTGGGAGACCTTTTCTAGCAACAGGAGGAGCTGTTATTGATGTGAAACATCGAAAGCTTGCCTTCCATGTTGGTGATGAAAAGATTGAATTTAATTTGTCTAACCTTATGCAAAGTCCTTCTCTTGAAGATTCTTGTTGTAGGGTCGATTTAATTTATCATTGTGTTAAGGAGTGTTCTTTTGGACCACTCTCCCAAGATGGGCTGGAAGCATGCTTGATTGGAAGCACAAGTCATGCAACTTGGCAAAGAAAGCCGATGCATATGCTAACTTGTTGGATGAAAATCCCCCTCTTCCAGACTTAAATTTTGAGATATTGGCAGCGGAAAATTCAGCACCTCTCCCAAAAGAGGCTCCACAGGTAGAACTTAAGCCTTTTCCCTCAAATCTCAAGTATCAATTCCTTGGAAAAAGTTCTATGTCTCCTGTCATTGTAAGTGCTGAATTAAATGGTGAAGAAACTGAAAAAATTGTTTGGAGTCCTCAAGATGTACCCAAAAGGACTATAAACCCTCTATTGAGCATCAAAATAGATGCTGCGGTAATTTACCCTATCTTTAATAGGAAATGGGTTAGTCCTATTCAAGTAGTTCCTAAAAAGGGAGGTATCACTGTTATTAAAAATGAAAAAAATGAATCCATTGCAGCTAGGACAATTACAGGGTGGAGGGTGTGTAAGAATAAAGCAACTCGTAAAGGTCACTTTCCTTTCCCCTTTGTTGACCAAATGTTAGAAAGGGTAGCAAAGCATTTACACTTTTGCTATTTGGATGGTTATTTTGATTTTTTTCTCCAAATTCCCATTCATCCTAGCGACAAAGAGAAAACCACATTTCCTTGTCCTTATGACACTTATGCTTATAGAAGAATGCCTTTTGGTTTGTGCAATGCCCTTGCTACCTTTCAACGTTGTATGATGTCAATTTTTCTGATTTTATTGAGGACAAAATGAAGCTATTCATGGATGACTTTTCTGTGTATGGATCTAGTTTTAATAACTGTTTAGCCAATCTCGAAAATGTACTTCAAAGATGTGAACAAGTTAATCTTGTTTTTAATTGGGAGAAATGCCACTTTATGGTTAGAGAAGGAATTATTCTTGGACATTTGGTGTATGAGTGAAGTATTGAGGTAGACATGGTAAAAATAGAGGTAATAGAGAAAATGTCACCTCTCATCTCTGTAAAAGAAGTGAGAAGTTTCTTGGGGCATGAAGGATTTTATCGCTGATTTATTAAATATTTGAATCCTCTAACTAGTTTGTTCCTAAAGGATGCATCTTTTGTCTTTGATGAATTTTGTCTTTGAGAAAAGACAAGAAAGTTCACACTATCTATTATGCCTGCAGGACTTTGGATGAAGCTTAAGTTAACTATGCCACAACTGAGAAAGAGCTATTGGCAGTAGTGTTTGCCATTGACAAATTTCGTTCCCACTTTGTTGGATTGCAGATAATTGTCTACACAGACCATGCAGCCATCAAATATCTCTTGACTTGTAACCATCTCAAGACTTGTTTAGGCTCCAAGACTTGTTTAGTGTCCTATTGAAGAAAAAAACACTGTAGGATTATATTTTTTAGACCCCAAGACTTGTTTTGTTTCATACATTTCACTAGTTGCTCACATTGAGCCTTACATGAATTATCTTTCTTGGTTCCTTGCTTTATTGATAAAATCATTCTTGGGTGCCCTTTTGAATAAAGTGGAGCAACTTAAAAAAAAAAACAATAAAAAAAGAAGAAATCAGAAAAAGAAAAGAAAAGAAAAAAATAATAAAAAACAAAAGAATTTTTGTTAGTCCTGGGTTGAGAGGACACAATAAGTTGCTCCACTCAGAGTAACATATTTGATCGATGAATGAAGTTTAGTCTGATGAAGGATTGTTTGAATGCGTTGAGCCCCAATTATTGGAAAAGGTTACTTGTAATCATATGTTTAATTTGATAAAGCCTTTTGAATATCCCTTTTTGGGTTTTCCCCACCTATTATCCCTTGGCCCCGTTACAACCTTGAAAAGTGTTTTTGATTCATATATGCTCTGATGAATGTAATGAAGATTGAAGGTGAAAACACGAGAAGGGGGGGGGGGTTGAATTGTGTTTGCTAAACTTTGAATCTTTTTACTGTTTTGTTGAATGTTGATGTAATTTACTTGATGAATAAATAATCAGACTTAGCAGCGGAAAATAACAGCATAAGAACACATCAATTTATCCTAGTTCACCAATAACTTGGCTACATCTAGTCCCTTCATCCTAAAGGCTTTAATCCACTAATTCAAATCTTTGAATTACAACACCTAACCCTCCAAGTCAGTCTTCTCAAACAGCCTGACAACCCTAGACTTTTTGAGGAATGAAAACAACACATTGACTCTGTTGGAACCAAGTTGGTTCTAAATATTTAGGATTTTGATCTTTACAAAAGCACTCCATGTAATCTTATTTTGTACCTTGAATTATTACATTAAATACCACCAGAAAATGACCAGAAGATGGCCTGACAGTGAAATAATAAACAGCCCAGACTTGATCCAGACTTAATCAAAGGGTAAATTAATAGGTCCAGAACAAAGAAATTAATCCAGATTTGACCTAGACCAGAAGATAGCTTGGTTCAGGGTATGAAACTAAGTCCATACCAGAAGAAATGATCTCCAGAATTGATCCAGAACTGATCCAAAATAGAAGGTAAAATGTCCAGACTGAAATATTATTTGTCCAGATTTAATTTCAGTTTAATCCAGACCAAGTCCAGAATTGGTCCAGATTAGAGGGAAGATTTTCAGATCAATGGTTCAGATTTAAGTATTTGGCCCAATGTTGGCCGAGATAAGAAGATCAGACCATGGCCCAGTGTTGGCCGAAATCAGAAGGTCAGAATGTGTGGTCCAGCAGTGGCCGAAATCAGAGGATCACAGCAGATCAGTTTGCTGGACCAGGATGGCCGAGATCAGAAGATCATAAGGTTAGGAAGTGTGATCTAGGGATGGGCGAAATCAGAGGATCACATCATATCAATTAGTATGGTCCAGATGTGGACTAGTGCAAAAGATCAAATGGTCCAGATTTAATCATGAGGATTAACGATGGAGATTTTAATTGATTTTGATCAAAGTATTAAAAAGATTTATTACACAAATAAAGTGAAGTATTGTGGAACACAGGAGCTGTTGGCGGGAAGAAACTAAAGACTTGATTGGCCAGTTATTTTGAAAGAAAATTTGAAGCTTAAAAAAGATATGTTTTTTATTTAAATGAATCCCAATTGGTCAAGTTATTTTTGCAAGAGAATCCAACAAGATTCAGCTCGAAATTAAGCTTGGAAGAGGCCCTAATCTGCATCTATAAAAGGAGGTTCAAGGCAGAATACTTTGCATCGAAAATCACAAAAGAGTCATACACTTCCAAAGCAAACACTCAAGTTTTCAGTGAGGTTAATTGTGAGTTCCAGCTTTCAAGAAGCAAGCACTCGTATTATTTTCTTTCCCTTGTGTTAGATCTAAGTTGTTGAAGTAGAGTCTACAATCTGAGGGAGTTAGAATGGGTAGCAGATTACTTGACAATTAGATTCAAGGCGTTGTAATTCCTTCTACAATATGGGGTTGTCAGATTGTCAGGAGAAGACTTGACTTAGGAAGTCAAGGTGCTGTATTCCTCAAGAGTCTAGGATTGTTAGACTGTTTGAGAAGACTGACTTGGAGGGTCGGTGGAACTGTTGTAATTCAAGGTTTGAATTAGTGAAATCCTTCAAGGTGAAGGGACTGGACGTAGCCTCGTTAACGGTGAACCAGTATAAAAATTCTGTGTTTTATTTTTTAGTTTATATCCGCTGCTAACTCTGTTTTTATTCATCAAGTTTTGTTTTAAAAGTGTAAAAACAGGAAAAGTAATCAAGTTAGTCAAACACAATTCAACCCCCCTTCTTGTGTTTGCACCTTCAGACTCTACAAGTCAAGTATTCTCCTACCAATCTAACAACCCCAGATTGAAGAAGGAATCTACACCACTATCAGGTTTGATTACAAGGGTTTGAAACTTTGCAAAGTTGCTTCTAGAAAGCTAATCGCTACAATGAATTTTTTCTCGAAAACACTTAGAAAATTTTGCTTTTGCCGTCAAGTGATTCTCTCTTTTGAACTCTCGGATTGTGTTGAATATGAAGCTTGAGTTCTTGTATTTTCGATGATTGATGCTGTTGCGTGAAGCCTCCTTTTATAGCTGCAAATAAGGCTTTGTCCAAGCTTAAATTCGAAATAGATCTTGCTCAGATTTCCTTTGAAAATACTGTTGGCCAATCCTGTTTCACTTAAATAAAAATCATATCTTTTTAGCTTCAAATTGCATTCGAATTTCTTCAAGTCTTCGGTGAATTTTTGAATCAAATCCCCTTAATACTTTGATGAAATTTCTATCAAAATTTAATCAAGTCTTCTTCGAATTTTAATCAAGTCTTCACTGATTTGCATCATGATTAAATTCTGTACCGTATGATCCTCTGATCTCGGCCAACTCTGGACCATTTAATTTGATATGTACCAATTCTGTGATCCTCTGATCTCGACCAATTCCAGACCATGTGATCTGATATGTACCATTTTGTGATCCTCTGATCTCGACCAATTCTGGGCCATGTGGTCTAATTTGTACCAATTTGTGATCCTCTGATCTGAACCATTGATATTCTAATATGGACCATTGATCTTTTAATCTAGACCATTGATATTTTAATCTGGATCATTGATCTTTTAATCTAGACATTTATCCTCTGATATGGACCAAGTCTAGATTAAATCTGGACTAAGTTTTATGTTCTGGACAATTATATCTTCCGATATGGACCAAGTTTTATGTTTTGGACCATGCAATCTTCTGGTCTAAACCAAGTCTGGACAAAGTCATTTGTTCTGGAGCAGTTATTGAAGGTGCAAACACGATAAAGGGGGTTGAATTGTGTTTGTACTACTTGAATTCTTTTTCTGTCTTTGATGATTATTTGAAATCTGAAATATAATCAAGTAGAGTTAGCAGCGGATAAAGTAAAATAAATAACACAAGGATTTATCTTGGTTCACCATTAACTAGGCTACATCCAGTCCCTTCACCTCGAAGGATTTTTTCACTAATTCAAAGCCTTTGAATTACAACAATACTACTGACCCTCCAAGCCAGTCTTCCCAAACAGTCTAACAATCTTAGACTTTTGAGGAACACAACACCTTGACTTCACAAGTCAAGTCTTCTCCTACCAATCTGACAACTCCAGATTGTAGAAGGAATTACAACACCTTGAATCTAATTGCTAAGTCACCTGCTACTTCTTCTGACTCTTCAGATTGTAGACTCTACTTCAACAATATAGGTTTAACACAAGGGAACGAAAAACACGAGTACTTGCTTCTGGAAAGCTAAAACTCACAATTAATCTAACTGAAAACTCGAATGTTTGCTTCTGGAAGTGTATGGCTCTTTTACTGATTTTCGATGCTAAGTCTTCTGCCTTGAGCCTCCTTTTATAGATGAAAATTAGGGTCTCTTCCATGATTAAATTCGAGCTGTATCTTGTCTAGATTCTCTTGCAAAAATAACTTGGCCAATCGGGTTTCACTTAAATAAAAATCATATCTTTTTAGCTTCAGATTTCATTTGAAATTTCTGTTGACCAATCTTGTTTCTTTTAATTTCAAACCATATCTTTTTAAGCTACAGATTGCATTCGAATTTCTCCAAGTCTTCAGTAATTTTTTTAATCAAATCCCCTTAATACTTTGATCAAATTTCTATCAAAATTTAATCAAGTCTTCTTCGAATTTTAATCAAGTCCTCACTGATTTTCATCAGTATTAAAATCTGGACCGTATGATCTTCTGATCTCGACCACATCTGGACCATACAATCTGATCTGCCTCAATTATGTGATCCTCTGATCTCGGCCAACACTTGACCACATGTTCTAATCTCGGCCAATCACTGGACCATATGATCTGATCTTCTGATCTCGGCCAACTTTGGGCCATATGATCTGATCTGCTGATCTCGGCCAACACTGGGCCATGATGCTTAAATCTGGACCATTGATCTGAACACTTTCCCTCTGATCTGGACCAATTCTGGACTGAGTCTGGATTGAATTGAATTAAATCTGGACTGATGATATTTTAATCTGGATATTTACCTTCTGATCTGGATCAAGTATGGATTAAATCTGGACAATCATTTCTTCTGATTTGGACTTAGTTTTATACTCTGAACCATGCTATCTTCTGGTCTGAACCAAGTCATTTGTTCTGGACTAGTTATCTGAAGCTCTGATTAAGTCTAGACTGATTATTATAATTACTATTAGGCTATCTTCTGGTCGAATTTAATTCTGGACCAAGTCTGACTTATGATTCCTTCTAGTCTGTACTAAGTCTCCCTCTGACAGGCTTCCTTCTGATGATGCTATTTGACCTTTGATATTTTGCCTTTGATGACATCGTCTGATATCCTCTGGAGGTGTATCCTCTGGCGCCTTCAGAATGCATCCTCTGGTACCTTCTGGATGCATTATCTGGCCTAACCTTCTGGTGACATTTCTATACTCTAGTTGCTTCCTCTGGATGTATCCTCTGGTGGTGTCATCCTCTGATTTTGCACAACTTATGATTTGCTCTTCTAAGTCAACATACTATTTATATAAAATACTTTTGTTAACATCAAAACTAAGTATAGAACCAACTTGGTTCCAACAGTTATCTTCTGCTCTAAACCAAGTCTGGATGAAGTCTGGATTGAGTTTCCTTCTGGTATGGACCAAGTCTCCCTCTAACAAGCTTCCTTCTGGTCTGGACCAGGTCTCCTTCTAGACTCTGCTTCCTTCTGATCTGGGCCAAGAAAGATATCCTCTGGTGATGTTATTTTTACTTCCATTTGATGATATCCTCTGATGTTTGCCTTTAATGACATCCTCTGGTATCCTCTGGAGGTATCTTCTAGTACCCTCTGATGACATCCTCTAGTATACTCTGGTATCCTCTAGATGTTTCCTCTAGTATCCTCTGGACAAATTTTCTGATAGCATTTTTATCCTCTGGTTGCTTCCTCTGGATGTATCCTCTAGTGGTGTCATGCTCTGATTTTTTCTTCTAAGTCAAAATACGATTTACATAAAATACTTTTGTTAACATCAAAACTTTGATTGAAAGAACCAACTTGGTTCCAACAAAGATTTGGCTAATAGTCAAGCCCATGGTAGGACACTTTGCATTGATGAAATTTTGAGTGAATGCCCTTTACCTTAAAACATTGAGAAAATTTGAGTGTTGAGTGTCCTATTGATGAGAATTATGTTTTTAGAGGAGCCTATGTCACTAAATTTGGAACCGATGTTGGTTATCCTTTGGTTTTGGAATTGGCCCATTGTGTACACTTGAACTGAATGTTGAGTTTCCTATTCACGGTGTCTACTTGTCCATACATTTTACTTGAAATAATTGCTTAAGGACAAGCAATGATTTAAGCATAGGGGAATTTGATATGCCAGAATTTATCTGTTTTTATAACTTTGCTTGATAGGTTAATTTGTTGTTTTGAATTGGGTTTTAGTTCTATTTTACTAACTTTTTGTTTTGTTTAGATTGCAAGGAGAAGCTAGGAGGGCTATCCATTTATACTTCCTCCTACAAATCACGATTCAGAAAAGTATTTTTTACATCAAGATGGTTAAAAGACCAATCTAAATTCATTGCCGAGGACAAGAGAACTCTAATAGTGTTTAATTTGGCAACAAGAGCAAAAATCTATGAGCAACGAATGCCATATGTTGAGTAAATCCTTTAGCAACCAAGCATTCCTTGTATCTTTCAACTATGTTATCAGAATTATATTTCACAATAAATACCCATTTATAGTCAATGGTATTCTTTCCTTTAGGTAAAGTCATGACTCTCCAAGTTTGATTCTTCTCAAGGGCTTTCATCTCCTCAAGAACAGGTTCTTTCCATTTTGGAATTTTTAGAGGCTCCTGTACATTTTTTGGAATTGCTACAACAAACAATTGAGAGGTAAATGCAACAAATGAAGAAGAAACTTTTTAGTATGATACATAATTAGACAAATGATGTTTAGTGCATGATCTAACAGTTTTCCTAATTGCAATAGGAAGGTATATATCAGGATACTCAACATGACTCTTAATAATAGTAGGAGACTTACCTGTATTAGGACGATGTGTAGGATTATCTATTGGTTCATAATCTTAGAAGGGTTGGAGAATGAGTCCTTTATTCTCTGTTTATGATTTCTTCTTTCAAAGACACTTATCTTCAATGTAGGGTCAATGGTAGTAAACTTTCTTTGTGTCTCTTTATCTAAGTCATTATGTTTTGGCATTTTAGGTGGTCCTTCATTATTATCGAGATCAATAATTTGTTAATTGTGATTTTGATTTGAAATTATCGCCCCAAAATCTGTCGGAACCTCATTCATAAGGTGAACCTAGTTTCAATATGGATTCTTGGACATTTTCTTTTGGTGCATCAATATAAGTTCCATAATTTTGTGACAACACTATATCACCTAAAGTAATGATGTTTCCAAAAGATGAACCTTCCTTAAAATTCTCCCTCAAGATGAATGTTGTAAGACCCTTAAAATTAAGAATTAAATTATGGAATTAATATTAAGTTTATTTTGGGGATATTTGTAAAATATTTAATATATGTATGTTTTGAGTAAATATATATATATATAAATATTTATTTTGGAAGATAAATTAAGATTATTGGATGAAGTGTAAATTAATTTAATTACGAGAAATTAAATTATCGGGCAATTAATTAAGGGATTATCGACTAATTGCGACGAGACTGGTTAAGTGATGGAGGATCAGACAAGTTTCGGGTGAGGTGGCACCTACAAATGCCTATAAATATGACTGAGGAGGAAGAGCACAGGCAGAAACCATACCTCCTCCATACTGCATGTAACAGTATCCCTTCCCTTCCCACTCTGATTTCTGTTCACGTTCAAAAAAAAAAAGAGAGTTCCTCAAAAGTGAGATTACTTGGAAATCCAACCACCAAACCAGAAAACTTCCAGTACAAAAGTTGTTCCCCTCATCATTACGGAGCTAGAGAACCCACTTTCGTAGCGGCGAACGCAAAACAGGAACTTCGCCGATTTTTGACGCATAAACGTGTACGAGAGCAGAAATTTAATAGAGGTAAGGGCACCTTCCACTTGCTAGTATGCATTTTAGGGCTGTAAATGCATCTTTGATGTATGATCATATTTGAGTTTCTGTTTTGAAAAACGAAACTGTTATGCGTGTTGTCATAAAATGCGAAAAATGCATTATGTTGGTGTTTTAATAATCTGTGATGTTTGCTGTTCTGGTTGTTACTTCAATGCTGTTTTGTTTGTGTGGGAAAACTGAAAAATGTTTTGCATGTTATTTTAAAGATGATCAAAATGCATGTTCATAAAACTATTTTGTATGTTGCTATAAAATGCAAGAAATGCAATCTGTTGATGTTTGAAGAGATGTGATGCTTGCTGTTCTGGCTGAATACATCAGTGTTGATTTGTTGTGTGAGAAAACTGGAAATTTCTCTGCATGTTGTTTTGAGAATGCTCAAAATGTAAACTTTTGGAAATGCATGTTCTGTTTTGAGTTTGATATTCTGTTTGGGTGATTTAAGCAAAACTGTGATGTTGTTTTTGGTGTTGGTGATTCTGTTTCTGTTAGGGTGAAATAATCTGGTGTTGCTGATGTTTTCAAAAGAAAAGGATTTAAAATGATGAATGTACTTTCTGGAAAATTTGTTATTGATGAAAAATGTCTGGGTTTTCTGGTTTCCAAAAGAGGGGTAAAACTGTTTTAGGGTTGTTGGTTTTTCAAAGGAAACAGTTTGAAAATGTGTTGAAGTCTCAGGAAAAAAATTTCATTGAATTCGAAGGTGTATTCGAATACAACATGAGTGTATTCGAATACAGCCTGCCAAGCTTCTATTTTACTCAAGTTTTCGAACTTGTATTCGAATACAGGCCTCTGTATTCGAATATAGATGAAGGATTTTTGCTTCTGACATAGGCTCTGTATTCGGCTACGACCCTGTTGTATTCGAATACAGGACTACAATTTTGCCACTGTATTCGCATATGTATTCGACTACGACAGCCACGTATTCGAATACAGAAAACTGATTTTCACTCTTTTAGCTTCTGTATTCGAATACAAGGGAGCTGTATTCGAATACAGATTCGTCTTTTTCTAGAAATTCAAGTTTTAGCTTCTGTATTCGAATACAAGGAAGCTGAAGGTGCAAACACGAGAAGGGGGGGTTGAATTGTGTTTGACTTAACTTGATTATTTTTCTGTTTTTATACTTTCAAAAGAAAACTTAGTGTATAATTAAAAATAGAGTTAGCAGCGGATAAACATAAAAATAAAACTCACAGATTTTATACTGGTTCACCGTTAACGAGGCTACGTCCAGTCCCTTCGCCTTGAAGGATTTCACTAATTCAATCTTGAATTACAACCTTGCTACTGCCCTCCAAGTCAGTCTTCTCAATAGTCTAACAATCCTAGACTTCTTGAGGAAAACAACCTTGTCTTCAGCCAATCTGACAACCCTAGATTGTAGAAGAAATCACAACACTATGAATCTAATTGCTAAGTACCTTGCTACCCTTTCTGATTCCCTCAGTTTGTAGACTCTACTTCAACAACTTAGATACAACCCTATCTAATTGCCAAGTACCCTGCTACCTCTACTGACTCCCTCAGATTGTAGACTCTACTTCAACAACTTAGATTTGCCACAGTGGAAAGAAAATAACACGAGTACTTACTTCTTGAAAGCTAAAACTCACAATTGACTTCTATGAAAATTTGGGTGTTTGTTTCTTTGGAAGTGTATGACTCTTTTGTGATTTTCGATACTTTATTCTTCAGCATTAAGTCTCTATTTATAGTTGAACTTTAGAACTTCACTGATGCTTTACTTCTGCAATATATTTAGATTAATCTGTTTTGAAAATATTCTGGAGTATTTTGCTCAGATTTTGTTTTGAGCCTTTTGCTCACTAATCTGTTTTGAGCATTTTGCTCCGCTTCTGTTTTGAGCATTTTTCTCAGATTCTTTAATCCTCATGATCAAATCTGCACCATTGGATCTTAATGCGATAGTCCACATCTGGACCAGCTTATTTGATATTCTGTGATCCTCTGATTTCGGCCATTCCTGGACCACACTTCCTAACCCTCTGATTTCGGCCACCATTGGGCCATGGTCTGATTTTCTGATCTGGACCATCACTGGACCAAATAATTATTTCTAAACCATTGATCTGGAAATCTTTACTATGATATGGACAGATTCTGGACTTTGGTATGGAACAAACTGAAATTAACTTGAACAAAAAATATTTCAGTCTGGACATTTTACCTTTAATTTTGGACCAGGTCTGGATTGATTCTGGAACTCATTTCTTTTGGTTTGGACTTAGTTTCATGCCCTGAATCATGCTATCTTATGATCTGGGCCAAATCTGAATTGATCCTCTTGTTCTGGACTGATAAACATACCTTCTGGTCAAGTCTGGAACAAGTCTGGACTGTGTAATTTTTCACTGCCAGGCCATCTTCTGGTCAGAATAACTTCTGGAATAAAATTGATATTTGATTCCTGTTTGTCTGGAACAACTCTCCTTCTGGCAGGTTTTCCAATGGTATGATCCATGTTTCATTATGATTTTTCTTCCTTCTGTTCTGGGCCACCAAACATATCCTCTGGTGATGTATTGACATCTTGGAACATCTTCTGGAAATTCCAGAATTCATTTTCCTTTGATCTCTGCTTCTGTTTCCTTCAGTTTCTGGGGCATTTAACTTAATAATTCAAAGTACAAAATAAGTTTACATTGAGTACATTTGTAAGCATCAAAATCCTAAGTACTTAGAACCAACTTGGTTCCAACAGAAGCTGTTTCGAATATTGATTCGTGTTTTCCAGAAAATCAAGTTTTAAACGCTGTCATGTGAACTTTAAAGTGTTGAGAAACTCTGGAAATGGTTGAAATGATTTAAAATGGAGTTTTTGAAATAGTTTTGCAAAGGAGATGATGAGATTCTTGAAACGTTTAATGATGTTGGGAAAATGCTGAATATACATTGTTTTGCCTTCTGTATTCGAATACAAGTATGCTGTATTCGAATACATAATGTTGAAATTGTAGTTTCAGCTTCTGTATTCGAATACAAGGGATATGTATTCGAATACAGATTCGTGTTTTTCAGAAATCCATAGTTTTAAACATTGTTTTATAAACTTTAAGTGTTGGGGAGTATTTGGGAAGGTTTGTGACAAATTAAAATGGAGTTTTGTGATAATTTGAAGTGGTAATGATGAAGCTTTTGAGACTTCTACTGATGTTTTGAAAATATTGTTTTTTGCACTGTGACAGCCTCTGTATTCGAATACAAGGAGGTTGTATTCGAATACAGAGTGTTGATCCTGCCCTGTTTTTGGCTTCTCTATTCGAATACAATGAAGCTGTATTCGAATACAGATTCGTGTTTTCCAGAAATCTCAGTTTTAAACACTGTTTTATGAATTTTAAGAGTTGGGGAAACATTGGAAAGACTTATGATAATTAAGAATGGAATTTTGAGATAATGTAAAGTGATAATAATGGGATTGGTTGAATGTTTAACTATTGATGTGATGATGATGAAATTAATTGTGTTGAGATGTTTTGGGAAAATGATGGAAAGGTTGAATTCTTCTGATGATACATATTGTTTTCAATGAAGAGAAAACATTGCATATTCATGCACTGCATAGTCAGGTGGTACCCGCGATGAGACACAGAGTAATGCGTAAACGTGCAGATCTGTTGAGCGATTGCACGAGTGCTGGTCTGTTGAGCGACTGCACTGGTACTCGTCTGTTGAGCGACTGTACCCTAAAATGCGCAAAAACGTGCTGATATGTTGAACGATTGCACGAGTGCTGGTCTGTTGAGTGACTACACTGGTACTGATCTATTGAGTGATTGTACCTTGGTATATGTTAAATGTGCTGGTCTGTTGAGCGACTGCACGAGTGCTGGTCTGTTGAGCGACTGCACTGGTGCTGATCTGTTGAGCGATTGCACCTTGGTCTTGAGGGCCGTTTAAGTCAAACATATTTAAATTGTGCTGGTCTTTGAGCGACTGCACCTTGGTGTCTCCAAGAAGTTGAATACATGAGCATATACATATTGCATCGGGGTGATTGACCGGTGGGTCACGATTTTGGGGTATATGTTGATGATTGGAAATTGTTGTGTGTAAGTACTTTATAAAATCTGAATTTCTGATAAATGATTGTGATTGTTGAAGTGTTGGCTGTACTTACAACATGTTTTCCATATTAATTGGTTGCTGTTTTGAAAAGGCATACATGTCATGAAATTTCAAAATGAGCACCTTTATTTATCATAATTGATTTTATGATATGCCATGGAGATGTTTGTTACTGTGATATAAATGCTATGTGTTAAATGTTAATTTCGGTCGGTGACCCTTTACTATTATTGTGGAATTTGGGCTTTGCCCTCAGATGCCCCCCAAACCCATGTCACCCGTGGGTCCCCAGACAACGGAAACGTCGCTCGATTTCATTGACCGTTCTATGCCTACTGCTTGGGTATACGACCCCATCTCAAGCAGGGCCACGTACACGGGGAGATTGTAGAGGACCTGTAGGACTAACGAAGCGGTGAACTATGTGGATCACACCTATGCGAGGATTGACTTTCCTGTGCCTTTCCGTTTGGTATTGGAGGCGTACAAAACTTTTGATGATGCGGAGGAGCCAGCTGGAGGGGTTGAGACGGAGGCCACCGTAGGAGTGGTGACTCATAACCCAGAGATTGGAGGGGCTGTACGTGATTCTGAGGCGCAAGAAAAGAACAAAGGGCTGACGCCAGTAGCAGCTGATATTCCGGGTCCATCTAGGATATCCGATGATTGTTATGAGATTCCGGCACCGCCGAAGCGACCTAGATTGTGCATCGATCTGACTTCGGAGGAGATTGATCCCTCTTTGTATGATGAGGATGAGGAGGTTACATCGAGGCGAGCGACGGAGTCATATGAGACTTGTATGGGATGCGGAGGAAATCCGTGCTACTGTAGCTTTAGTGCATGAACGGTTAGATTTGATTTATAGGATTTTGAGTTGGAAAATGTAATTTGTTTTCTTTTGGAAATTATTGTACTACTTTTCCGCTAACCTATTCCGCACTCTGATATTTCCTTTTGGGATGATATGACACTGATCTTTTGAAATGTATTAATGTTTATTATTAATTCCCAAAGATAAGTACTTAGTGATATTTATGATGAAACTAACTAATTACGTCCATCGATTAAATTACGACGTACCATTTTATGAAATGAATTAAAGGAAATTTTATTTCAATTCCTTTGAAGTAATGAATTGGAAAATCATTTTAATTATTTATTTAAAAAAAAAATACACTCGCGCTGTGTTTTAAACTCGGGGTGTTACAATAGTGGTATCAGAGCATTTGGTTAAAATTTTGGGTTAAAGCTCTGATTAAATTATTAGTTTTGAGTCATTACCTGATCATGCATAGGAGCAAGTAGTTAAAGTGTCAAGTCTTGTGTAAGTTGTGGTGTGACTGAAGTGATGATGGTTTTGTAGGAAACAATGCCTCCATGAAGAGACGACACTGCAAGAGCCAACGTCAGCCGGGAGGATAGAATGGCTGAAGCTATGAATAACATGGTTGCGTCTGTTGCTGCACAGACGGCTGCAAAGACTCAACGAGATCTAGAGAAGAGAGAAAGAGAGATTCGTGCTGCTGAATGAAGGGGACTAGAGGATTTTCGTCGTCATAATCCTCCAAAGTTCAAGGGTGTTGAGGGTCCAGAAAGAGCGGACCAGTGGATTCAAGTGATGGAAAAAATCTTCGAGATGATTAACTGTCGAGCAGCGGTGAAGGTCAATTATGCCACGTATTTGCTGATAGGAGATGCAGAGTATTGGTGGAGAAGTACAAGGCTACTAATTGGGTCAGCTCAGGAGGAGGTGAACTGGGAGTCGTTCAAAAAGAATTTTTTGGACAAATACATCCCGATGAGCACTAGGACCAAGTTGGGTGACGATTTTCTGAAATTGCACCAAGGAAACATGACGGTGGGAGAATACGCAACTAAGTTTGAATCACTATCAAGGCATTTTAGATTTTTCCGCAAAGAGGTGGATGAACAGTTTATGTGTCATTGTTTCCAAAATGGACTGAAATATGAGATTCAAGACTCTGTTTTACCCTTGGGAATTCAACGTTTCCAAGTCTTAGTGGAGAAGTGTAGAGAGGTTAAAGAGATGAAGAACAAGAGGGCCAACAGAGGAGGGAGCTTTAATTTAGAAGGGCCTAGTCGGATGCACTATCAGAACAATAAAGGAAAGCAAGTTGCTAAGCCGTATAATCGGCCACAAAACAACAAGAGAGGTCAGAATAGGCCGGGAAATCAGAATTTTGGACGGCAATTGGGACAAGGAGTCCGGTGTTATCGATGTGGGAAAGAAGGACATATTGCTACTGCTTGTACCACAAGGGATCTTATGTGTTTCAATTGCCAGAAACCAGGACACGTGGCGAGGGATTGCCAGGTTCTGAAGGTGGAACCAATAGTGAACGCAACTAGGGCTACTCGTCCTCTTGCTAGGGGACGCGTTTATCACATGGGTGCTGAAGTTGGGAGTCAAGCTCCTAATTTAATCCAGCAAGATTGTGAGATTGCAGGTAACACACCAACTGCACTTTTTGATTCGGGGGCAACCCATTCTTTCATTGCTATGGACTGTGTGAATCGTTTGAGGTTATCTGTGTCCGCTTTACCTTTTAATTTGGTTGTTTCCACACCTGCTAAGACTTTGACCGTAAACTCTACATGTTTACACTGTACTGTAACGATTCAAAATAGAGATTTTTTGGTTAATTTAATCTGTCTACCCCTACAATCACTTGAGATCATTATCGGCATGGATTGGATGACGTATAATTACGTAGTCTTGGATTGCACTCGAAAATTAGTTATTTTCCCCGAACTTGGAGTCATTCGGTATTTAGTTGCTAACCAACTCGAAGTATCTCTGAGAGAAGGAACTCAGAAATTTTTATCATTGGCTAACGTGGAGACCAAGATGGATGTGAACATAGAAGATGTGGTGTTAGTCAAAGAATATCTGGACGTATTTCCATGAGAAATTCCAAGATTACCCCTGGTAAGAGAGGTGGAGTTCTTCATTGATTTGCACCCAGGAACTGGACCTATTTCAATTGCGCCGTACCGGATGTCGCCATTGGAATTAAGCGAGCTTAAGGGTCAAATTGAAGGCTTATTGGAGAAAGGATTTATCAGACCAAGTGTGTCGCCGTGGGGAGCTCCGGTGTTGTTGGTTAAGAAGAAGGATGGAAGTTCACGCTTATGTGTGGATTATCGGCAACATAACAAGGTAACTATTAAAAATTGTTATCCTTTACCACGCATCGATGATTTGATGGACCAATTGAGAGGAGCCGCGATGTTTTCAAAGATTGATTTGAAGTTAGGATACCATCAGATTCAAGTAAGAGAAGGAGATATTCAAAAGACTGCTTTCAGGACTCGTTACGGACACTATGAATATCTCGTGACGCCTTTTGGAGTTACGAATGCACCAGCAATATTTATGGACTATATGAATAGAATCTTTAGCCCATTCCTAGATAAATTCGTGGTGGTGTTCATCGATGATATATTGGTTTATTCAAAGGATGAAGAAGAACATGGAGAACACCTACGCCAAGTTCTTGAAGTCTTACGCGAGAGGCAATTGTATGCCAATTTGTCGAAGTGCGAGTTTTGGCTAGATAAAGTGAACTTCTTGGGACATGTGATAACAAAAGAAGGAATCGCGGTGGATCCGGCAAAGATTGAGACAATCCTTGCCTGGAAACAGCCTTAGACTATCCGAGACATACGGAGTTTTGTCGAATACAGAAGCTGAAAACTGCAATTTCAACACTCTGTATTCGAATACAGCATACCTGTAGTCGAATACAGAAGATAGAACATGTGTAAATTCAGCATTTCCCCAACATCATTTAAGGTTTTCAAGAATTTCATCATCTCTTCTTCAAAACTATTCCAAAAACTCCATTTTAAATCATTTCAACCTTTCCAATGTTTCCCAACACTTTAATGTTCCCATGGCAGTGTTTAAAACTTGATTTTCTGAAAAACACGAATCTGTATTCGAATACAGAAGCTAAAACTTGAGTTTCTGGAAAAACACGAATCTGTATTCAAATACAGCTCCCTTGTATTCGAATACAGAAGCAAAAATTGTGAAAGTTAGCATCCTGTATTCGAATACGAAGCTGTCGTAGTCGAATACAGATGCAAATACAGTGTTAAAATTTCACTTCTGTATTCGAATACGACAGAGTCGTAGTCGAATACAAATGCTAAGTCAGAAGCAAAAATCCTTCCTCTGTATTCGAATAAAAAGGCCCGTATTCGAATACAAGTTTGGAAACTTGAGTAAAACAGAAACTTGGCAAGCTGTATTCGAATACACTCATGTTGTATTCGAATATACCTTCGAATTTAGTGAACTTTTCTTGAAAAACTACAACACATTTTCAATCTTTTTCCTTTGAAAAACCAGTACAACCCCAAACAGATTCTGCATGTCTTTAGAACCATAAAACTCAGGCATTTTCATCAATAACAATTCTCCAGAAAAACACTTTCATCATTTAAAATCCCTTTTTCCTTTGAAAACATCAGCAACACCATATCATTCATCACAGTTTTTCTCAAACCATTCAAACAGAATGTCAACCACAGCAAAAGACATTTTTAACCATTTACATTATGATCTTTTCTCAAAATACATGCAAAGCATTTCCAGCTTTCTCACACAAACAAAACAACATGTAAAGCATTTCAGCTTTCTCAAACCATCAGAACGACATTAACACATTCAGCCAAACAGCAAGCATCACATAGCAGCAAAACACCAACATAATGCATTTTCGCATTTTAAAACAACTTTCAAAACAGTTTTATGAACATGCAATACATTTTTCAATTTCGCCACATAAACAAAACAACTTTAATGCATTCATCCCAAACAACAATCATCATAGAACTTTTAAAACATCACAGAGTGCATTTTTCATTTCTTTCAATCAACAGGCAAAACAGTTTTTCTTCAAAAACAGTAATAAAAACACCAGTAATGCCATGACAATTATGTACTTACAGCCCTAATGCATCTAGAAAGTGGAAGGTGCCCTTACCCATGTTGCGTTTCTGCTACTTCTCACGTTTCTGTTTTCGTTCCCGTTTACGCGTCAAAAATCGTCGAAACTCCCG
The DNA here is from genome assembly GCA_037974295.1 of Cicer cuneatum. Taxonomy (NCBI): domain Eukaryota; kingdom Viridiplantae; phylum Streptophyta; class Magnoliopsida; order Fabales; family Fabaceae; genus Cicer; species Cicer cuneatum. The sequence continues at coordinate 39,831,086 of JBBPBO010000004.1, read as the reverse complement.
CCTGCGTTTGCTGCTACGAAAATGGGTTCTCTAGCTCCAGAATGATGAGGGGAACAACTTTTGTACTGAGGGTTTTCTGGTTTGGTGCTTAGATTTCCAATTAATGCCACTTTTGAGGAACTCCCTCTTTTTATTCTTTTGAACGGACTGGAACAGAAAACAGAATGGGAGGGAAGGGATACTGTCACATGTAGTATGGGCAGTGAGGGAGGAGGAATGGTGTTTTGATTTCACCATCCTTCTCACTCCTATATATAGGCTTGTGTGCGTGCCACCTCACCCGACACTTGTCTGATCCTCAACACTTAACCCGTCTCGTCGCAATTAGCCGATAATCCCTTAATTAACTGTCCGTTAATTTAATTACTCGTAATTAAATTAATTTATTCTTCATCCACTAATCTTAATATATCTTCAAAAATAAATATTTATATATATATATATATATATTTACTCAAAACATACATATATTAAATATTTTACAAATATCCCCAAAATACACTTAATATCAATTCCATAATTTTAATTTAAAAATAAGGGTCTTACAAATAACCCTAATTTTTTTTGGATGTTTGTATTATGCCTCCACTATTAGTTCTCACAACTCCAAGTTTGATTTTAGAGCAAGAAAATCCATTTTCTTGGGATTCAAAACAATATCAAAAGGTTATGTCTTATATGATTCAAATAATAAAGAGATTTTTGCATCAAGGGATGTGAATTTTGAGGAATTAGTCTTATCCTTCAGCAAAAATCAAGAGAATTCAACTTCCATCAAATGGAATACATAAAAGATGAGCATACTAATGAAAGTCCTAATATATCACTTGATCATTCAAGGATTACACCTAAATGTGATAGAGCTAGATCAACAATAGATAAGGGGTTTGCACAACCTTCAACGATACCAATAGAAAGACAGCAAGACAACTCTTTTACCACTGATTCACATGGTGTTAGTCAAGATAACACACCCAGGAAACAAGTCTAAGGAGGTCTGGAAGAACCATTAATAAATCAATTTATCTGAATGGTTATGTATGCAACATCTACAAAGACAAGGAAAAGAAAATGAGTACTCCTAATTCTATCTCTAATTATGTTTCTTATGCTAACCTCTCCCTTTTACAACACAATTTTATTTTGTCAATCTCTGGTGAAATTGAACCAAGAAACTTCTTTAAAGCCAATAAGTCTGAGCACTGGATCAGAGTAATAAAAGAAGAAGTAAAAGCTCTCTAATCCAACAACACATGGAACTTAATCACCTTGCCATAAGAGATCACACCTATTGGAAGCAAATGGGTCAATAAGACTAAGAGAAAAGCAGATGGAACCATTGATAGATACAAGGCCATATTAATTGTAAAAGTTAACAACCAAGGGAAGGGACTAGATTACTATGATACTTTTAGTCCATTTACAAAGATCACAATAGTTAGAACTTTGCTAGCTTTGGCTTTAGTTCAGAACTGATACTTGCACCAACTAGATATAGACAACACATTCCTCCTTGGTGATCCACATGAGGATGTCTATATAAACACACTCCGGTTATGATTTCTACCTTTTAAATCCAGTTTGTAAACTAACAAAGTCCTTATATAGTGTTAAGCATGCTAGCAGGCAATGGCATGAGAAATTGCTCACAACTTTAGTCAAGGCAGGATTCCATCAAATTAGCTTATATCATTCTTTATTTGCCAAGGTTAAAGATCAATCATTTATTGCACAAGCTATTTATGTGGATGATGTAATCCTAGCAGGAAATGATATTCAAAGTTCCAAGCCATCTAGGGAGTCCTACACAACAAATTTGGAATCAAGGATATTGGTGAAGTTTGAATAACACAAGAAAAGGGGGTTTGAATTGTCTTATGGTTTGTTAAAACTGTTTTTGAAATTTAATTGTGACTTGGTGATTAAGACAATTTGAAAATAAAAGTAAAGAGAAAAAGAAGAATACACAAATAATTTTATACTGGTTCACCACCAACCTGGATGGCTACGTCCATTACCTCAAGATATATGAAGAATTCACTAGGTCAAGGGTTATTTTTTCCAAGAGATTCAGAGTTAAAACTAACTGGTTTTAGTAATGTTGATTAAGGAACATGCAAGAATAGCAGAATATTAAATTTAGGATATTGTTTCTTTTTGGGAGACTATCTTATTAGTTGGAAAGCCAAGAAGTAGACAATTGTGGCACGATCATCTTCCGAGTGAATTGCAATGGATTATTTACTTGCTTAATGATTTAAGGATCAAGTTAACTAAGACACCGATTCTATATTCTGACAATCATAGTGCATCACATTGTTGTCAATCCAATTTTTCATGAGAGAACAAAGCACTTAGACATTGATTGTGATATAGTATGGGAAAAGACTCAAAATGGAACCTTGAAGTTATTACCAATTTTAGGAAAAGACTAGCTAGCTGATTTTTTCACCAAGGTTCTTCTACCTATTGTTTTCAACTTATTCATAAGCAAGCTTGGTTTGCTCAACTTATATCCCTCACCAACTTGTGGGGGCGTGTTAGAAAACAAGGTTTAGTCAACATGCAAGAGATCAGTTCAAGCATCAGCCACAAGCTCACAATCACCAGACACAAGCTCATAGTCGCTAGCCAAACACAGTCACCAACCAGACACAGTCACCAGCTAGACACAGTCACAAGCTCACAGATCACCAGCCATTAGCTCAAAGTCACCAGTTAGACACAATCACAAGCTCAAAGATCACCAGTCATTAACTGATGAATCAGTCAACTCATCATCCAGTCATGAGCTCATCAGCGTGTCCAAACTCATCAACTTGTCCATTCATGAACTCACCAACTGATTTTTCTCATTAATTGTAGAAGTTAGTTAGGATTATTAAGTTAGTTATTCTTGTTATTCTCCATGTGTTGGTTAGTTAGCAAATACAATCGTTATAGTTAGTTAAAGGTCTCTTTGGTTGAGCTTGTATATAAGGATCCTGATCCTCTCTTTGTATACATTCAATCAATAATAATTCAATGAATATTTAGTAAAATCTTTTTTCTTCATAATTCTAACAGGAATATTGAATCCAAGGTATGAGGATATAGAGCTAAAGGCAAATGAAAGACGAAAACAACTATTGTTGAACAAAATGAATCGAATGACAATGATGAGGAGAATATTTTTTTGCGCTCCCAATTGAAATATATTTTCTTTGTCATAGTAGGATTTTGTCATGTTTGTTTAATTAATACAAAAATGAATCAAATGCCAATGATTAAAACCAAAATTTTGGCCAAAGGAAAATGCAAAATCCAAAGAGTAGAATATGATATCCATGTACTCCTAATCCGAACGTAATTGTATTTTTTTTTGTTTTTACTTACTCTTATAAATATTCTATTTTGTTAGCCGAAAACATCTAGTTTGCAAAATGGATATGAGCTGAATTGATGTAAGTCGAGGTGATCACATAATAATTAGAAATTAGTTGAGGGAGAAAGGAGTTGAGTCTTGTTCAGTAACACCAAGTATTATTTCATTTCCTTGAGTAAAAAATAGTTCAACATTCATTTTAATTGATAATTTGACCCATTAAAAAACTGTTTCCCTATCTATTTTATGAACATAAGTGGGAGACAAAAGGGAGGGAGTGAAGTGGTTGCTTTTTAGGAACCGTGATAAGGAGGAGGAAATAATGCACATGGACAATAAACCAGGCCATACAACTTGTGAATTAAGGTGCAAGCAAAGACATTCCATGATCTCATAGTCGATTTAAGCAGTACATGCAAGATCTTTGATTTGCCAGATGTCGCGGCAGATATGATTAGATTTTAACATTTTGTTTAAAATAACCCTTTGCAATTATTATTATAAACAAACATTAATCAATCAAAATATATTTTTAATTGAAACTCATCTTTACTTTATATACACTTATGCTTTACTATTTTGTACGTAAGACCTCGTGCCATACGGTATGTTATAGCGTACAATTTTTCTATATTCGTATGTTCTTATCCTTAAATTAACATGGTGTGAATTTGCTTTGATTTTGATCAAAATAAAAGTATTTTAATAATTTACATATTTTTTTGTGGCCATAAAACTTTCATCAAAAGTTTAAAATAAAATTTTATATTTCGGGATGACCGGTTAAATTTTATCGGCCAATCAAATTTGAAATGAACTCTAATTTCAATAAAAATTAAGAAATGGCTTATTAGTGTGGTTTGTGATTTTTTAGGTTTGAGTTCTTATATCTGATGATGTAGGAAGGTTTACGGTCAGGATCGAGGAAGAAATGGTTTTGCGGACAAACACAGCGGGAAATGCATAAAACGATCGTCCGGTGTCAGATTGCCTATTATTAAACCTTTCCGGAAAGGGAATCGCGCCACAAACACAACTCACAGCTTTGCAGTGATATATGGGCTCTAGATCCGTTTTGGGCTCGTCTTAGGCCTCAAAACAGCATTTTCAGTTTTTCCTGTAATTTCATATTTTTCCTGTTTTGCCTAATTTTTGCGCTAGGGTTTCCATTAAGTATTTAAGACTTTCTATGCTGTAACGGGAGGTACCTTTTAATTAAATAATTGATTTCGAGAGTTTTCTCTTTTCTGATGGATTCCAGAACTTGTTTGTTCTTTTGGATTTAGCGCTTGCTAATCTTTAATTTGTAATTCCGACTGCATCATCTGACTTTTGTAAAATTGTCAAAGTCATGTGATGTTTTAAATCAAGATTAAATGAAATTATGGTACATGTATTTTCATGATTAACTTGATGTTAGTGCGTGGTAGTAAAATTTATGTAGAAATCCTTAAACAAATTTCTTATCGTATTTGAAAAATCATGTGAATTTTACTTGTGGTTTAATTTTCATCCGAATTTAGAATTTGATAACTCTGATGCATAGTACCACATTATAGTTTTCTTTTTCAAATAAATGATTAGATTGCACATCATACATTTGCCTTAGATTCTTTGACTTGATCATTCCTTTGTAGTTTACACATAAAGCATGGAAGATATCCATTATTATCTCTTTCTTATTAAGTTTATCATACTCTTTTAATGGGATAATAATATCCATCATAAAGTACCTTTGATTTTTTATATAACTTATAGTTTTTTTTTTCTCTTGATGAAGTTTCTTTCTGTGAATGACAACATATTTGTCATTCTTTGGAGCTTCGTACCCATCTTCTAAATAAACAAATAAAATTAAAAAAAAAAGTTATTATGTAAATTCCTCTTAATTGTTTTGAGTGGAATAAACGAATGATATAATTTTATTTAAAAACTCATTTTCAGTTAATTTCTTTCTATTTCTTTTTCAATATTGACATATGCCTTATGCAAAGAGAATTGTGGTAATCACACATGCATACAATAAAATGATTCAACTTTATAAGAATCGACACTACTGAAATAAATAAAGTTTTTAAATTAGAATAAAATCTTAAAATTTTACACAAAGTAAAAATAGAAAGACATCTTTACTAGTGCATCATAACATAAAAATTACATCCATTACACCAGTTTTATGAATATAAAGTGTAACAAGTCTCTACAGTGACAATTTTGTAAATAAAAAATATATTGTATAAAATGCATAATATTGACCATGATTAAAAAAATTTACAACTTTTAATTAAACATATAACACTTGTCTTTAATTAAAACAGGTGTTATATATTATCACATAATACACTTAATATAAAAAAAAACATAGATATGATGTATTATTGAAAATAAAGTTAATTTTTTAATATAATATATAACCCCTGTTTTGTACAAAAACCAGTGTTATATGTTAATATTTTAAAGGCTAAATAGCATCTGTGATCCCTTAACTTAATTTCAATTAACGTTTTAGTCATTTATCTTCTTTTTTTTTTCCTGATTTGGTCCTTTATTTTAATTTTAAGTGACAATTTGATCTTTTATGTTTTAAAATGTCAACAATGCTATCCTTTTTTTTACAATAATTCAAAAAATTCATCAAAATTTTCAACCAAAACTCATAAAATTAATTAAATTCTTCAACATAATACAAATTTAATCAAATTCGAAACTCAAATCTTCAAATAAACTCATATTTCCATCTCTAACAACATCAAATAAAGAATGAAAATATGAGTTTCTTTGAAGATTTGAGTTACAAATTTGATGAAATTTGTATTATATTAAAGAATATAATTAATTTTATGGGTTTTGGTTGAAAATTTTGATGAATTTTTTGAATTTTTGTAAAAAAATGATAATATTGTTGATATTTTAAAACATAAATTATCAAAGTGTCACTTAAAATTAAAATAATCGACCAAATCGGAAAAAAAAAGAAGATAAATGACTAAAACGTTAACTAAAATTAAGTTAAGGGACCACATGTGTTATTTAGCCTATTTTAAAACTATTTAGAAAGTGCATACTTTTTCCTTCTGCTCCTTCCTCTATCCCATATGAAGCTGCGCATTCCTCATCACTTCAACTTCTAATCCTTCTGCTCGTATTTGTTTTCCTCTCGCTGTCACTCAAATTCACATTCGGCCGTTCTTCCTCTTTTGCCTCTTTTAGTTATGTTTCTCCCCTCTCAGTCACTTCATTCTTCCTCTCTGTCGCGCATGCCTGTTCCTTCTCTGTCATGTTCGTCGTGTTTGTTGGAACCAAGTTGGTTCTTGCAATTCAATGTATTTTATGAAAATAACATATTTGACTTAGAAGAAGAATGAAAAATGTCACAAGAAGAATAGATCAGAAGATGACGTCACCAGAAGCAGAAATCAGATGATGACGTCACCAGAAGATATCACCAGAAGGTGACGTCACCAGAAGCAGAAATCAGAGGATGACGTCACCAGAGGATATGTCCAGAGGATATCATTAGAGGAATCTGTCAGAGAAAAATGCTCAAAACAGAATTTGAGAAATATGCTCAAAACAGAATATGAGAAAAATGCTCAAAACAGAATATGAGAAAAATGCTTAAAACATAATTGGAGCAAAAGACTCGAGAAACATAATCTAGCTTAAAATATGCTCAAAACAGAATTTGAGAAAATGCTCAAAACAGAATTGGAGCAAAAGACTCGAGAAACATAATCTAGCTAAAAGTATGCTCAAAACAGAAGCGGAGCAAAATGCTCAAAACAGATCAGTGAGCAAAAGACTCAAAACAGAATCTGAGCAAACTACTCTAGAATATTCTCAAAACAGATTAATCGAAATACACTCCAGAAGTAAAGCATCAGTGAAGTCCTAAAGTTCAACTATAAATAGAGACTTAATGCTGAAAAATAAAGCATTGAAAAACAAAGAACTCAAGCTTCAATTCAAAGTTATGTGAGAGTTCAAAAGAGAGAAACACAAATGAACAAGAGCAATATTTTCTAAGTGTTTTTGAGAGAGAAATACAGTGCAACAATCAGCTTTCCAGAAGCAATAAAAGAGTGCAAGAATAAGTGTAGCAAACAGCTTTCCAGAAGCAACATTGTAAAGTTCCAAACCTTTATTATAGTGGTGTAGACTCCTTCTTCAATCTGGGGTTGTCAGATTGGAAGGAGAAGACTTGGCTGGTTTAGTCAAGGTGTTGTTATTCCTCAAAAGTCTGGGGTTGTCAGGCTGTTTGAGAAGACTTAGCTGGTTTAGTTAAGGTGTTGTTGTTCCTCAAAAGTCTGGGGTTGTCAGGCTGTTTGGGAAGACTGACTTGAAGGGTCAGTAGTGGTGTTGTAATTCAAAGGAGTTTGAATTACTGAAAAGGCCTTCTGGAGGAAGGGACTGGATGTAGCCTAGTTAACGGTGAACCAATATAAATTGATGTGTTATTATGTTATTATTATCCGCTGCTGAATCTGATTAGTTATTTATCGAATAATTCAAATCAACATTTAACAAAACAGCAAAAGTAATTAAGTTTGACAAACACAATTCAACCCCCTTCTCGTGTTTGCACCTTCAGTGTTCTTCATCGGAAATCGCAGTGAGAAAAGCGAGATAATCAATTTATCCAAATTTTCGTTTTCTTTTTAGTATAATCTTCTTTATTGTTGTTGATGTCAACAACAATTTTTCTTCTCTTTTTCTCTTTTAAATTTTGTGTTTGATTTTAGGATTTGATTTCATTGTTAGTTTGATAGGTTATTGTTTATTATTGTTATCTATTTGATTTTGTTGTTTGTTTGATGTACGATGTATGTATGTTACGACTATTCCATGTGTAAGACCCTTAAATTTAAAAATTAAATTATGGATTTAATATTAATTGTATTTTGAGGAATAATTGTAAAATATTTAATATATGTATATTTTGTGTAAATATATATATATAAATATTTATTTTGGAAGTTGAATTAAAATTAGTGGATGAAGGATAAATTAATTTAATTACGAGTAATTAAATTATTGGGCAGTTAATTAAGGAATTATCTGCTAATTGCGACAAGACTGGTTAAGTAATGGAGAGTCAAGTAATATTATACTATTAATGTGGGATGAGGTGGCACATGTATGTGCCTATATATATGAAGGAGTGACAAGAGCAAAGGCAGAAACACGTTTCCCTCCTCCCTTACTGCATGAAACAGTAACCTTCTTCTTCCTCTTCCCATTCTGTTTCCTGTTTATAGAGAAAAAAAAAAGTTGCTCAAAAGTGAGATTACTTGGAAATCCAAGCACCAAACCACCAAGTACCAAGAACAAAAGTTGTTCCTCTCCTCATTACGGAGCTAGAGAACCCACTTTGGTAGCGCCAAACGCAAACGGAAACTTCGCCGACTTTTGTCACGAAAACGTGAACGGGAGCAGAAACGTAACAGAGGTAAGGGGAACCTTCCACTTTCTAGTTTGCATTTTAGGGCTGTAAATGCATGTTTGATGTGTGATCATATTTTAGTTTCTGGTTTGAAAAACGAAACTATTGTGCATGTTGTTATAAAATGCGAAAAATGCATCCTGTTGATGTTTGATGATTCTGTGATGTTGCTGTTTTGCCTGATATAACATTGCTGTTTTGGTTGTGTGGGAATACTGGAAAATGCTTTGCATGTTGTTTTGGTTGTGTAAGAATACTGGAAAATACTTTGCATGTTGTTTTGAGAAATGATCAAAATATAAACGTTGAAAAATGTCTGTTTTGTTGTGGTTGACATTCTGTTTTGGGTGGTTTAAGCAAAACTATGATGATGTTCTGGTGTTGGTGATTCTGTTTCTGTTATGTTGAAAAAAATCTGGTGTTGATGATGGTTTTCAAAAGAAAAGGATTTAAAATGGTGGAAGTGTTTTCTGGAAAATCTGTTGATGATGAAAAATGTTGAGTTTTGTGGTTAAAGAAAAATTGTGATGTGATTCTGGTGTTGATGATTCTGTTTTCTGTTGTGTTGTTAAAAATCTGTTGTTGATCATGTTGAGGGTGATTTTTAAAGGAGAAGGATTTAACTAGGAGAAGGTGTTTTCTCGAAAATCTGCTGTTGATGAAAAATGTTTTGAGTTTTGTGGTTTCAAAAGAATGGTGATTTTGTTTTGGTGTTGTGTTGGTTTTTCAAAGAAAAGAATTTGAAAATGTGTTGAAGTTTTCTGTCAAAATTCACTGAATTTGAAGGTGTATTCGAATACGGCATGAGTGTATTCGAATACAACCTGCAAAGCTTCTATTTTATTCAAATTTTTGAACTTGTATTCGAATACGGGCCTCTATATTCGAATACAGATACGAGATTTTTGCTTCTGACTTAGCATATGTATTCGGCTACGACCCTGTCGTATTCGAATACAGGATTGAAATTTTGTCACTGTATTCGCATCTGTATTCAAATACAACACCCTCGTATTCGAATACAGAATGCTGATTTTTCACTATTTTAGTTTCTGTATTCGAATACAAGGGAGCTGTATTCGAATACAGTTTCGTGTTTTCCAAAAAATCAAGTTTTAGACACTGTCATATGAACTTTAAGAGTTGGGGAAACATTGGGAAGGTTTGTGATGAATTAAAATGGTGTTTTTGAGATGGTTTGGGGTGGGTGATGATGAGGTTCTGGAGTTCTTTATTGATGCTGTGAAAAATGTTGAGTTTACACTGTTGTAGCCTATGTATTCGAATACAAGGAAGCTTGTATTCGAATACAGAGTGTTGATCCTGCACTGTTTTAACTTCTGCATTCGAATACAAGGAAGCTGTATTTGAATACATATTCGGTTTTTCCAGAAATCTCAGTTTTAAACACTGTTTTATGAACTTTAAGAGTTGGGAAAATATTGGGAAGACTTGTGATAAATAAAAATGGAGTTTCTGAGATAGTGTGAAGTGGTAATGATGAGGTACTTGAATGTTTTTATTGATGTAATGATAATGCAATTATTTGGGTTGAGATAGTTTTGGGGAAATGATGGAAAGGCAGAATTTTGCTGATGTTTGCATACTGTTTTCAGTGAAGAGGAAACATTGCATGTTCATACATTGCATAGTCAGGTGGTAACCGCGATGGGCCACAGAGTAATGCGTAAAACGTGATGGTCTGTTGAGCGACTACACGAGTGCTGGTCTGTTGAGCGACTGCACTGGTACTGGTCTGTGAGCGACTGTAACATGAAATGCGCAAAACGTGCTGGTTTGTTGAGCGACTGCATGAGGGCTGGTCTGTTGAGCGACTGCACTGGTACTGATCTGTGAGCGACTGTACCTTAGTATATGTGAAACGTGTTGGTCTGTTGAGCGACTGCACTGGTGCTAATCTGTGAGAGATTGCACCATGGTCATGTTGGCCATTTAAAGTCTAACATATGAAAATCGTGCTGGTCTGTGAGCGACTGCACCTTGGTAATTCCAAGAAGTTGAGTACATGAGCATATACATATTGCATCGGGGTGTTTGACCGGTGGGTCATGATTTGGATGTATGTTGATGATTGGAAATTGATGTGTGTAAGTATCTTATAAAATCTGAATTTCTGATTAATGGTTGTGATTGTTGAGTTGATGGTTGTACTTACAACATGTTTCCCATATTAATTGGTTGCTGTTTGAAAAGGCATACATGTCATGAAATTTCAAAATGAGCATCCTTATTTATCATCATTGTTATATGATATGCCATGGATATATCTGTTACTGTTGATATAAATGCTATGTGTTATTTGTTAATTTCGGTCGGTGATCCTTTACTATTATTGTGGAAATTGGGCTTTGCCCTAAGATGCCCCCCAAACCCATATCAGCAGTGGGTCTCCAGACGACGGAAACGTCGCTCGATTTCATTGATCGTCTCCTTCCTACTGCTTGGGTATACGACCCCATCTCAAGCAGGGCGACGTACACGGGGAGACGGAAGAGGACCTGTAGGACTAACGGGGTGGTGGACTATGTGGAGCACACGCATGCGAGGATTGACTTTCCTGTGCCTTCCAAATTGGTATTGGAGGCGCACGGAATTTTTGAGGACGCGTAGCAGCCGACGAGAGGGGTTGAGACGGAGGCCACAATAGGTGTGGTGACTCCTAACCCGGTGACTGGAGGAGCTGTACATGATACAGAGGTGGAAGGGGAGAATCAAAGACCAACGCTAGTAGCAGATGATGTTCTGGGTCCATCTAGGACATCCGATGACTGCTTTGAGATTCTGGCACCGCCGAAGCGACCCTGATTGTATATTGATCTGACTTCAGAGGAGATCGATCCTTCCTTATGTGATGAGGAAGAGGACGTTACGTCGAGGTGAGCTGCGGAGTCGGACGAGACTTGCATGGGCTGCGGAGGGAATCCTTGCTACTGTAGCTTTAGTGCATGATCAGTTTAGACTTTTTTGTATATGGTCTCTATTTCGGTGGATGTAATTTATTTTGGGAATTATTATATAACTTTTCCGCTGTTCTCTTCCGCACTCTGATACTTTTTAGTGGGCCATAGGCCGAGTGTTATATTTTGAGATGATATGACATTGTTTTTTTTTTAAATGTATTAATGTTTATTATTAATTCCCAAAGTTAAGTACTTAGTGATATTATGATGAAATTATTTAATTACGTTCATCGATTAAATTATGACGTACTATTTTATGAAAAGAATTAATGAAAATTTTATTTTAATTCCTTTTGAATTAATCTGAAAATTCTTTTATTTATTATTTAAAAAAAAATACACTCGCGTTGTGTTTTAAACTCGGGGTGTTACACCATGTATGTAAGTAAGACCAATTTCATAAACAATGCTGAGTTTTTTAAAATACCATTAAAATTTTGTTGTGTTACAATTTTCATTTAGAAGATGAGTTTTTTTAATCCAACTAGAACTATACACTATTATAAAATTTTTTATTTTATATAATTATGGATTAAGATTATGCATTTTTTGATGCAGTCGGAATCACAAAAGATTAGCAAGCGCTAATCCGAAAGAACGAACAAGTTCTGGAATCCACTAGAGAAGAGAAAACTCTTGAAATTAAGTATTGAATTGAAAGATACCCTCCGTTACAACATAGAAAGTCTTTAAATAGAAAATTAGGCAAAACAGTAAAAGTCCAAAATTACAAGAAAAACTTAAAACACTGTTTTGAGGCCCAAGAGGAGCCCAAAATGGATCTGGAGCCCATACCTCATGGCATCGCCATGGGTTGTGTTTGTGGCGCGATTCTCTTTTCGGAAAGGTATAATAATAGGCAATCTGACACCGGACGATCGTTTTCTGCATTTCCCGCTGCATTTGTCTGCAAAGTCGTTTCTTCCTCGATCCTGGCCGCGAACCTTCCTACATCATTTTTGTATTCTAGTTAGGAATTTTTTATAGATATTGATCTCATTACTCCTATGGTTGAGAGATGGAGATATGGACTGCATGTACCTGTCTGCATTGCTTTCATATTGGTGAAAAACATTATATGGATAGTGTCACACTTCAGTTTGACTTCTATCAACAAATACCACAACCACCCGAGGACATGAAAATCTACCATGAGATCTACATGAGGCATGGCGTTGATGATAATTGGAACTGAGTTTGGATAGAAGAGATTAAACATTAGAACGAGCGTGAGAATTACGTATTGCAAGGTAATATAGGTGTTTTATGCCACATCACATAATATATGAATTGGTTTAGACAACACACCAAATTATATATATATATATATATATATATATATATATATATATCTGTCGAACAATATATGTGTGATTCCCATTTGCAACCATCATCATATTCTCACATGCAGTCGACCTCCCAATCAACCCATACAAAATTCCATATTATGGTCCATCACCACCACCAGGTGTACATGTATCTGCAAAAATGCCGACTCAGTATTACGTTTCGTTGATGCCAGAAATACCAACCTCCGGTCGTCCGACAGAACGTGGGATTTTCTATATTTTGTTTGGAACTCAATGCACAACTCCTGAGTCGGCTTATGCTGTTTTTGATTCCATATTTAACCCACAAACTCAAAATTATATGGAGGCAAGTGGTAGTGGTTCTATTCCACCTACAAATTACAACGACGACAACAATCAAGTTGAGGATGAACCAGAACAACCTCAACTTGTCCAACGAGCTAGACGAGTTCGACAACATCCTAGATGTGGAACTGTAGGTCATTTAGGTGGACATCATTAACATAAATTTGATGTATTTTTTTCTTCAAATTTAATGTATTTTTTATTTATTCAATGTTATTAATATAATTTACTTTTTTTAATTATAGTTATTATTATTATTATTATTATTTTTATTTATTATATCTGGAGAAAAAAATAGGAGGTATTTGTTAAGAAAATAGAATTAAGTGGCTAATTTATCTGCAAAATAGAGAAGGATTGTTAAAACAATACAATAAGTTATTTGTTTTGACATATCTACTCAACCATCATTTTTATTCAATTTAATGTATTTTAATTTATTAACAGTATTTTTTTTAAGTAGTTTAATTATTTAAAATTTATTAGATAATACAAAAACCAGAAGAAAAAAAAAATTTCCTAGTTGCATCTCCGGGATGCGACCTCCTGAAGGGGTTAAAAAGTAAGACAATTCCGTATTTTAATTTTAAAGTGGGATATTTTAGTTATTTTTAAAGAAAAAAGGGATATTTTTATAAAAAAATCTCTAATTAGATGTATTTTTAATTTTTTTTTGTGTGTTGTTGATTCATTGGGGTATATAGAAGTAGTACCCGAACCAACAGAAAATGAGTTATGGTTGATGGCTCGATAGAAAAAATCAGGAAATTATACATCTGAGGCAACAACCTTAGTGGCTTCTAAAATTGTATTAAATCTTTCTTTTGATAAATGTTCTTATTTTATAATTTATGCATTATCTCACATTTATATATTATAGGGGGAGTTAGTTGAACAAAGTACACAAGGTACTTTTATTCCCAAAGATACATGTGGATGTTTTAAGTACACAAGGTATTTTCATTCCACAAGAGCGCTTTGGTGGTCATGTGCTACTGTTCCTTGGGGTGTGGGTATTAAGACTTACTATGGAGGACATTCACGCTCTATCTCAAAAGGTGTTTTAAAAAATAAGTATGAGGCACTTGAGCAAAAAAATCCAAAATAATATTCAACAAGAATAAGAGCATAAGCAAAAGGATTTTGAAAACAAAATGCTGAAGGAGATGCAAGAGTTCCAAAGGAAAATCATTATGTAAATGAATCCGTAACAACAAAAGAATGCTGTATGTGTAACTTTACACAATTAATTGGTTAAAATTTACTAACTGTTTTTATTTATTTATAAATTTAACAAATTTAATTAATTAGTTTTATGAATTTTATTAATGTTCACTTTATACATAATATTCAACATGTGGGCACAAGCAGGATATTGTATACTAATATCTTTTTTTTTTTAATTTCCAAAATGCCCCAGATTGACGAAAAAATGCCCTACTTTTTGGGCTCAGTTGCTCGTCGCAACCTGGGCCTGCGACGACCTGAAGGGGCTTTTTTTTGAGGCAGTTGCTCATCGCACCCCCAAGGTGCGATGGGTGCGATGATGTACCCCCTTAATTTTTTTTGCTGATCGCACCCCCAGGGTGCGATGATGTACCTTTTTTTTTTTTAATTTAATAATTAAAAATAATTATAATAAATTATAAATATTTAAAATAATTAATAAAACATATACCCTAAATTTTGTTTTTAATTTAATAAATTAAAATAATTATAATAAATTATAAATATTTAAAATAATTAAAAAACCCTAAACCCTAAAATGAAATAAAAAAAATAAAAAACTTTCATAAATAATAATAATAATATTAATAATTTTAATAATTACAGATTAAATAATAATAATAAATAAAAAAAGAAAATTATAATAATAATAAACATAATAAAAAATTAAAATAAATCAATATTTAGGATAAAAAAATTTGTAATAATAATAAACATAACAACAAAATAAAATTATAAACATAATTAATTATTTCCAACTAAATTATAATAATAAATTATATTAATAAATTTAAAAAAATACATTAATTTGAAATGAAAAAAATACATCAAATTGAAAGGAAAAACTACATCAATTTGCAATTAATTATTTCCATCTAAATGTCTTCCAGTTCCATATCTACGCGGTCGTAGAACTCGTTTAGCCCTTTGTACGAGTTCAGGTTGTTGTGGTTGATCCTCATTTTGATCATTATCTTCGTTATAAGTTGTATGTGGATTAGAACCACTATCACCTGCCTCTGTATAATTTTGAGTTTCGATGTTATACATTGAATAAAAAACAACATAAGCCGACTCAGATATTGTGCAATGAGTACCAAACAAATTATAGAAAATTCCGCTATCTATCGGATGAACGGGTGTTGGCAATGTTGGCACTGAAGGAACGTAGTCGTGAGTCGGTATATATGTAGATTCGTGTAGATGTGTTGGTGACGATAAAGATGGTATTTGGTGCATGGTATGTTGTTGTGGCATTGATTGAGGGGTTGAGTGAACATCAGAATACATTGAAGGTTGCAAACGTGGATCACGTAGATATCTTTCCACAGATATATATAATTTGGTGTGATTTATGAACCAATTCATATATTCGTTACTGTGGCATAAAAAACCTTCTATTAATTGACCGTGCAGTACGTAATTCTGACGTTAATTCCAATGTTGAATCTCATCTTTCCAAACCACCCTCCAATTTTCATCAATGCCACGCCTCATGTCGACCTCATGGTACATTTTCATGTCCTCTGGTGGTTGCGGAATTGGTTGATGGAAGCCGAACTGAAGTGCGACTCTATCTACATGATGTTTTTCGACAATATGATAACAATGTAGATAGGTACATGCCATCCAAGTGTTCATCTCTTGTTCGGATACCTCGTGTTGGAACCCGAGATACGGCCTCCACCGAAACTGATATGTTAAAAATATGCTAAGTAAATATTAAGACATATAGAGACAAAATGTCGATTAAGTTGTACGCTAAGTGTTCCCCAAGTAAATGTTCTCCATGTAAGGGTAACTCTGCAATGGATGTTGTCAACAATTTAAAAGATCCATGATTTATTTAATATTAGTTGTAATGGTAGAATTATGCTATGTTAGATTCATCTATGTAATTCTTAAATTATGTTATTTATATTATTTATGTAATTTTTAATCTAAATTATTTTTACTAGTAATTCAGATACACAAACAACCTTTATTCCAGATAACACAAATATCAACATTTGACAAGAATATCACATTAATCAAAATTAAAATCATGTACATTTAATACTATTTGTAACTTTATTCCTAATGCTACTCTATCTGTTCCTACGATATAAAAATACATCTTGTGTGATCTGCTGCACACATTCATATGAATTCTCTCCTCCCTCGTCTCATGTGCTTCAAGTACAAGGTCTCTAACCATCCTGCAAATCTACAGCGTGTAAGCTACATCAAACACGGACTCATGTTGTATGACGACCTCCAAGGCTACAGGTCTAGAAGGATTTCCTTCTGGAAATGATTGCATGAAATGATGGGAAACCATACAAAACCAAGTTACATATCCAACTACGATTTTCCAACTCCTGTTCAAGAATAGCACCCGCATATCTGAAGTAACTAGATGCAATCTAAAATCCATATATGTCTAGATGTCAACATTTCATGCTAGATTTGCATCTAATTCAGTGATACCAACATATTTCCTCCAACAGACGAGTTAGACAGTGGTTGTCATAAGGAGAAAACTAATAATCTTGAATCTCTAATCGATCTAGTGTATTCTTGTATGTCTCTGCGAGTGGATGACCTCGATGTTGAACGAACATACATGCTCGTGGGAGGGACTCGTCATATTCATCTTGTAGAGTCCGCAAAATTATGGTAGGAAAATATGATCAATGCCTGAAGTAAAAAAAAAATTGATTAAAAGTTAAATATAAATAACGTTCCAATAAAATTAACTAATATTTTAAAAAATATTCCAATTAAATTAACTCATAATTATAAATAATTCAATAATTACACACTATTAATTACTTGGAGGAGAGACAAGTAACCAACTATCTATTTCGTCTTAGGCTTGCTAGCATCCCCTAGCTGGCTGTACAAAAGAGGAGCAACACCTATGTATACTCTCAAACACTACCCAAGTCTATGAAGTACTAAACGTACATAACATCGACGTACATTGTGTAACACCCCGAGTTTAAAACACAGCGTGAGTGTATTTTTTTTTCAACCGAAATAAATAAATAAAAGAATTTTCGAATTAATTCGAGATAATTAAAATAAAATCTTCATTAAGTCATTTTCTTAAAATAAATGTCGTAAATTCAAACGACAAAAGTAATTAATTAATTACACCATGTTTATAACCAAATAAGATAATTTTGGGAATTTAATCTTCAAAATATATAAAAATAATAATACATCGAAAACTGTATCCTGGACCCACCAAAATATTATCAGAGTGCGGAAAAATATACAATGATCCCAAAATAAATGAATACAGCCCTCAACACTAGGCCCTATTCAAAAAGTCTAATCTGATCATGCACTAAAGCTACAGTAGCACGGTTTCCACCGCATCCTCTACAAGTCTCGTCTTCACCCAACTGTCCGTCCCTCTGCGTTGTCCACAAATACGCCATGCGTGAAGATCAAGGAAAACTAACGATGTCTCCGTCGTTAGTGTAACCGTCGGTAGGAAGGGTTCGGGTATCATCTGAGGGCAAAGCCCAATTTTTCACAATAATAGTAAAGGGTCACCGACCAAAATTAACAAATACCACATATCATTTATGTCAACAATAACAAATATATTCATGGCATGATATATAACAACGATGATAAATAAGGATGCTCATTTTTGAAAATACATGACATTTGTACCTTTGCAAAACAACAACCAAATTAATATAAAAATCATGTTGCAAGTACAAATACATTCAACAAAACACAACAACTCATAACACTTAGAGTTTATATGTTACTTGCACACAACGATTTCCGCCCGTCAACATCATATCCAATCATGACTCACCAGTCGATCATCCCAATGCAATATGTATATGCCAATGTAAACAACTTCTCGGAATTACCAAGGTGCAGTCTCTCACGGAACAGCACGATTTACCCATGTTAGCCTCTCACAGGCCAAACATTACCGGAGTGCAGTCTCTCACGGACCAACACGATTTACGGATTTGAATGGACCACCACGAACACGCGGCCATTCTGTAGCCCAGATAGAATGGACCACCACGAACACGCGGCCACTCTGACCCAGATAGAATGGACCACCACGAACACGCGGCCACTCTACAACCCATCACAGTACTACATTTACGTGTATTAGAATGAACCACCACGAACGGATAGAATACAGAGAAGTTAAATCCTCGCGCGGATAGAATGAACCACCACGAACACATGGCCACTCTATAACCATCATGGTTACTACTTAACTTCGCGGACCATCACGGTTACCGCATCAAGTCTGTGACCCATCGCGGTCACCACCAGACTATGCAATGCATGGACATGCTATGTTTTCTCTTCACTGAAAATAGTATGCGGAACACAATCTGAAATCCAGACATTCCATTACCACCTCAATTCATCCCAAACTATCTCAAAAATCTCATTTTCATCACATCAACAAAGAATTGAAAAAAATATCATCATTACCACCTCAAACCTTCTCAAAAACTCTATTTTACTTCATCACAAGCTTTCCCAATGTTTCCCCAACTCTTTAAGTTCATAACAAATGTTAAAACTGGAAATTTTGAAAAGAAACTAATTTGTATTCAAATACAGCTTCCTTGTATTCGAATACATAAGCTAAAACAGTGAAAAATCAGTATTTATCACACATCAACAAAGAATCTCAAGAACTTCACCACTACTACCTCAAACCATCTCAAAAACTCCATTTTAATTTATCATAAACCTTCCCAATGTTTCCCTGACTCTTTAAGGTCATAAACCAATGTTTAAAAAACTGGAATTTCTGAAAAAACTAATCTGTATTCGAATACAGCTTCCTTGTATTCGAATACAGAAGCTAAAAATAGTAAAATATCAGCATTATGTATTCGAATACGAGGGTGTCATAGTCGAATACAGATGCGAATACAGTGGCAAAAATTGCAATCCTGTATTCGAATACGACAGAGTCGTAGCCGAATACAGATGCTAAGTCAGAAGCAAAAATCACTCATCTGTATTCGAATACAGAGGGTCGTATTCGAATACAAGTTCAAAATTTGAATAACACAGAAGTTTTGCAGGCGTGTATTCGAATACACCAATGTCGTATTCGAATATACCTTCGAATACACCAATTTCGTATTCGAATACACCTTCGACATGTTTTCAAACTCTTTTCTTTGAAAAACTAACACAACACCAAAACAATCTCACCATTTTTTTGAAACCAAAGAAAACTCAGAACATTTCTCACCAACACAACAACAACAAATTTTCCAGAAACACCTCCACTCATTTTAAAAATCCTTTTCTTTTAAAAACCACCATCAACACCAGAATGACCTCACAGTTTTCTTTAACCACCAAAACAGAAAGTCAACCACATAATGAAAACGATTTTATTCACCACAATAAAACCATATCAACATCCTTAGCTCAACAACAAGACAACACCAGTAAAAACCTTACCCCCAAAAATAATCACAAAAGAAAATTATAGAAAAGAATATGCTAATTATTTGTCATTATATATACAAATACATTTTTGAAAAATGCAGATTTTTTATCACATTTTGTCAAAAATAAAAGGTTGTTTTTATCACATGATTTATTTGGGGTTAAATGTGGTCATGTGATTAATGATTTTTTTTAGGTGCATTTAGCCGCATAGTCAAAAAAAATTATTTCATTTATGTGTCTTAATGTATATTAACAACATTCATTTTCTAGAATGTACAACAACAAAAAATTTGATTTTAGAAAGTATTCAATTCAAATTAAGAGTCTATTTGAAAAGAGGGTAGAATATGTTTGTAAGATGTTAATTTTATTTGTTGCATTTGAAAATAAATGCTTTTAATAGAATATTAGTATCACAATAGATGATTAATTTATTAGATAAGTGTCATGTGTACTATTTTATTTGAAGTAAGACAATTGTTTATTGTTAGAACCAAGTTGGTTCTTTCAATTAAAGTTTTGATGTTAACAAACGTATTTTATGAAAATCATATTTTGACTTACAAGAATGAAAAATCAGAGGATGACGTCACCAGAGGATACACCAGATGATGACATCAGCAGAAGATACCTCTAGAAAATACAACCAGAAGATACAAATCAGAAGCAGAAGATGTCATTAGAGGATGACGTCACCAATAGATAAAAATGCCACCAGAAAATTCGGCCAGAAGATATCAGCAGAGGATACATCCAGAGGATGTCACTAGAGGATACCAGAAAATACCTCCAGAGGATACCAGAGGATGTCATCAAAGGCAAACATCTGAGGATATCATCAATTAGAGGATATCATTAAAGGGAAGAAACAATAACATCATCAGAGGATATTTTTCTTAGCCCAGATCAGAAGGAAGCAGAGTCTAGAAGGAGATTTAGTCCAGACTAGAAGGAAGCTTGTTAGAAGGAGACTTGGTCCAGACCAGAAGGAAACATAAGCCAGACTTGGTCCAGACCAGAAGATAGCTTGGTCTATAATAGAAGACTTGGTCCAGACCAGAAGATAGCTTGATCCAGAACATAAGACTTAGTCCAGACATTCTGGAAACATAAGTCAGGCTTGGTCCAGACCAGAGGATAGCTTGGTCCATAATAGAAGACTTGGTCCAGACCAGAAGATAGCTTGATCCAGAACATAAGACTTAGTCCAGACATTGTCCAGATCAAAAGATCAATAGTCCAGATGATAAGATCAATGGTCCAGATCAAAAGATCAATGGTCTAGATCAGAAGTTCACAGAATGGTACATATCATATCACATGGTCCAGAATTGGTCGAAATCAGAAGATCACATAATGGTACAGATCAGATCGCATGGTCCAGAGTTGGTCGAGATCAGAAGATCATACGGTCCAAAATTTAAATCATGATGTAGATTAGTGAAGACTTGATTAAAATTCGAAGAAGACTTGATTGAATTTTGATAGAAATTTGATCAAAGAATTAAGGGGATTTGATTCAAAAATCACTGAAGACTTGAAGGAAATTCGAATGTAATCTGAAGCTAAAAATGATACGGTTTAAAATTAAAAGAAACATGATTGGTCAACAAAATTTTAAAATGCAATCTGAAGCTAAAAAGATACGGTTTGATATTAAGTGAAACAGGATTGGCCAACAAAATTTTCAAAGGAAATCTGAGCAAGATTTATCTCAAATTTAAGCTTGGACAAAGCCCTAACTACAGCTATAAAAGGAGGCTTCAGGCAGCAGCATTAGGCATCGAAAAACACAGAACTCAAGCTTCAAATTCAAAGTTATCCGAGAGTTCAATAGAGAGAAATTGTTGAGTACAAAAGAAATATTTTTTAAGTGTTTTCGAGAGAGAAATTCAGTGCAACAATCAGCTTTCCAGAAGCAACAAAAGAGTGCAAGAATCAGCGCAGCAATCAACTTTTCAGAAGCAACTTTGCATAGTTCCAAACCCTTGTAATCTAACCGATAGTGGTGCAGATCCCTTCTTCAATCTGGGGTTGTCAGATTGGTAGGAGAAGAATTGACTTGTAGAGTCAAGGTACTGTTATCATTCCTCAAAAGTCTGGGGTTGTTAGATTGTTTGGGAAGACTGACTTGGAGGGTCAGGTGTTGTAATTCAAAGGTTTTGAATTAGTGGATTAAAGCCTTCAGAGTGAAGGGACTGGATGTAGCCAAGTTAATGATTAACCAGGATAAATTGTTGTGTTCTTATGTTGTTATTATCCGTTGCTAAGTCTGATCAATTATTCATCCAATAATTCGCAGCAACATTCAACAAAACAACAGAAGAAATTCAAGTTTGACAAATACAATTCAACCCCCCTTCTTGTGTTTGCACCTTCAGTTTATACCGTAGATTATAGATGTAGATATTATTCATTGAACCCTAGAGTTTATGCAAAATACGTATACATGAAGAGACTAATTTTTACTCATTGTATTTTGGCTAGTTAATTTTTAAATGCAAAAGAACTGGTATACTATCACGGAACTCCTAACCTTGCAAGCCTATCAACTAACTTAACAATTAAGCAACTAAATCGTTTTCAATATCCATTTCAAAAATATATATATAATTTTTTCTCGGAATTTTGACAGAGTATCCTCTGTAACTTCAACATTTCCAAAATCCCTGTTTAAACTTCTAACTCAGTCAATTTAAAATAGCATAATCTAAATATTTAATACATTTCCCAAAAGGCTTTCTAGACTCAAAATAGCTGCAAAATACATCATGACTCAACAGACATTACAAAAAAAAGGGTCCTCTATCAAAGAGGCCTACCAAAAAATATGATCGTGACTTAAATCTTCTAACGGCTTGCTACTTAGTTGCCTGTGAATCTGAAGAAAAAAAACATGAAGGGGTAAGTCACAAAGAGTTAGTGAGGAGACAACAACCATCACCAACTAGAAGGAAAAACACAAAAAGACACGAATAATTGTTTTACACACTTGTTGCAATTATACTAAACAATACTGCCAAAAATATAGATAATTCTCTAGTAAAGTACACACACAATAAAACCATTAATTTAAAATCCAATTTGTACAAAAGTGAAATCACAATGATCAACCAAAAAAAATCATAGGAAATAAAACAAGTAAAAATATGAATTTTTGAGAACTAGGAGGCGACTTCATCTCATTGATAGCCCTTTCCTCTCAATCCTGCAATGCATCATCACGAATCAATCAGGGAGCTTACATCTTATTGATAGCCCTCTACTCCTACGGATGACATCTCTCATAAGGACAACTCCATCTAACGGGTAACTCTCCCTAATTAAAACAATGTAACTAGGTGCACCTACCGCCGTTAATGATTTCATAATTATAACAACAATTTCCAAAACACGTTTAAAAATTATTTCCTATTTCATCATAACTCAGGCATAAATCAAACTAATGACATATTATATTATATAACAAAGACCATGAAAATAAATAAATGATGAAATCGAAAAAAAATCAAAGGTTGTGTTCCCCAAATTTTTAAATAACACTACGCCAAAAATAGCCTTTTAAAGCACTTTTTTTAAGCCATTTACAACGTTTTTAAGCGCTATAGTATCTAGTGCTGTTAAAAGATACAACAACGCTATTGAAAATAAAAAAGCGCTGTAATAGAAAAATATATAGCGCGTTTCTCTTAGACTAGTTTTACAACACTTTTTCAAAAAAGCGCTGTAATAGGCACATATATATAGCGCGCTTGTATTATCAACTAGTTTAACAGTGCTTTTTCAAAAAAACGCTGTAAAAGGTACATATATATAGCGTACTTGTATTATCAACTAGTTTTACAGCGCTTTTTTCAAAAAAGCGCTGTAATAGGTACATATATATAGCGCGCTTGTATTATCAACTAGTTTTACAGCGCTTTTTTGAAAAAGCGCTGTAATATGTACATATATATAGCACGCTTGTATTATCAACTAGTTTTACGGCGCTTTTTCAAAAAAGCGCTGTAAAATGATGAAATCATGTGTTTTATGCCATTTTTAAAAAAAACGCTGTCTTTAAAATGAGATTTCCATTTTTTTTCAAATTCATATTCTTATCAACATCAAATATCAAGTACATATCAAATTCAGATTCTTATCGAATTCAAATTCATATCAAATTCAAATTCACATCAAATTCAGATTCTTATCAAATTCTGATTCATATTCACAGCAACAAATATCAATAATATCAATTACAAATTCACAATATCAATTACATATATATTCACAGCAACAAATATCATGAAGTTCAGTAGCAATTTTCAGCAATTTCTTTCTTTACCCTATTTTAACAAAAAATAAAACAAACTAATTAGAATAATGATCAGTTCACACCAAAATATACAATAATAGTTGTCGCGTCTGGTTTGTCTGCGAAAAATGAGTCGCCACCAATTTTATTTTTTTTTTAAAAAAGGGAAAATTAGATAAAACCTAAAATAAAGATTTTGAACCAAAAAATGAATTCAGCAGTCCATTACGAGTAGAGAAAGTAATATTTCCCTACATTGTCCGTTAAAACGGTTACCCTATAATTAATTGTATACAAATTATTTATTTATTTAATTATTTATTTTTCCCCCCATAAAGAATAATAAAAAGATAAATAAATTATTTAAATTAATAAAAGAAAGAAACATATTTTTTTATTAATTTGGTTTGACAAGGAGAAAACCTTGCTCCTACGTATCCCCAGGTGCAATAGGGAAATCAAAACGCACGTAGTTCTTGAGTAGAAAATATTTATGTGTTATTTAGTTTTATTACTATTCTATTTTAACTATTATTTTAATATAGTTATTATTATATACGATCTAAAAGTAAAAATGTAGTAATAATAATAGTAATAATAATAATAATAACTAAAAAAATGTGAGATGTCTATTCACAAATTGTATTTTTGTTTTTGTATTTTTTGTTTTAAAATAAAGAAAAATTGATTTTTTGTTAAAAAACAACGGTAACGCGGTGATATGTGCACGAAACAGATGAACGCGGCGGTGAAGCAGTCGGTTAAATGATTTGCTTGTGCGTTGTCGAATCAGTCACGATACAAAGGCCACCGGCGGTTAGGGGTGATTGATACGACACGGCGAGCGAGGATGAATTTCATCCGGCGGCGGCGACTATTAATTCTAATCCAAAGGAAAAGAAAAAAAATTATTTATTCATTGTTATGAATTTTTTTGAGTTATTTGATAAACCATGATGTCAGTTTTGTGTTATGTTACAATGGGGTGATGTTTTTTTTACTTGGTGATTGGTTTATAAACATTAATTATTTATATTTTTCTTTTTAGTATTTGTGTTGCAAAAATAATTTTAGGAACAAACAACTTAAAAAAAATTAAAGCTTAACATAGGAGTCTACTTTTTTCATAAACAGAAAAAGAAAGAAAAAAAACTAAACTACATTTTATTTTAAAGGATGCGATACAAAGAATAATAAGAAGAAAATTATAGAGTTATAAGAAAGCGATACCTTACGGCTAAATTGGTTTTGCATGGACCGATTTTACCGAGTTCAGATTCTCTGCTCCTCTTTTGCCTATGATTCTTTTTTTTTTACTCTCAATCGTGCTCCCCTTCTCTACTCTTGGTGTTGACTATTTATAGACTTTCTGGGTGTAGGTTACAAAAGATAAGGAAATGATTGTGGATTGATTACCAATTACTATTCATCAATTTTTTTTCAGTTTCTTTTCATTCAAATGGTCACCATTATGTTGGTTTTTATTACTATTCATTAATTTCTTTTCAGTTTCTTTTCATTCAAATGATCACCATTATGTTGATTTTTATTACCATCAATCCATTTCTTTTCGATTTCTTTTCCTTCAATTCATCACCATTATACTAATTTTTATTACCATCAATCCATTTCTTTTCAGTTTCTTTTTATTTAATTATGTATTTTTTTTGTTTTAAAAAAGGGTGAACGTCTGAACAGGAATCAGAGGAAAATAAGAACCAGAAGCACTCATGATTGTCTAAAGTTTATAGTCTAATTATTTATTTTTATTTTTATTTATTATATTTTTCTCATTTTTTTTATATATAATATTATATTTTTTTATATAAAAATGTATAAATAAAGCGGACAAAATTAGGTGTCAACAGCTGCCCCTCTTTACTTAGAATTTACTTGAGAATCAAAGTAAAGATAAGTAAAGATGACGAATCTAATTTTGTCCGGAAAGAACTTTTGTAGAAAGATGCAAGTCGTTTTCTCGGTTTCAACATGCGGGTCGTTTTCTCGGCTTTGGGTGCGAGTCATTTTCTCGGCTTCAACATGCGGGTTGTTTTCTGGGCTTTGGGTGCGAGTCATTTTCCCGACTTCAACTTGCGGGTTGTTTTTCTAGGCTTTGGGTGCGAGTCGTTTTCCCGGCTTCAACATGCGGGTCGTTTTCTCGGCTTTGGGTGTGAGTCGTTTTCCCGGCTTTAACGTGCAGGTCGTTTTATCGGCTTTAGGTGCGAGTCGTTTTCCCGACATCAACATGCAGGTCATTTTCTCGGCTTCAAATTTATGAAATTTCATGAATGAATGAATGAATATGTTTGTTTTTATTATTTTTTTATTGGACACGATCATTCAAATCATGGATAAGAAGGGCACTTATACATTTTTCTTGAACTTGATATCTTTGATCTCTCTTTTGTCTTCTCTCTCTGTTTTTTTTTTGAAGAAGAATTTTTGTTATGATCTTAAGCTAGATCTCATGTTGTCGTCTGTCTTGTACCCTAAACAAACTCTACTATGACTTTATCGCAATTCATTATATCGAGGTATGGTATATGTTTTACTTTCCAGTACTTGATAACCATAAGATGCATTTGAGATAGTGTTAAATTACAAAGATGATAAAAGTATATATCAATATATTGAGGTTCAATGTTCGTCTAAAAAAAATTAATAAAATATATATATATATATACATAAGATAAAACAAAAGAAATGGGTGGAAGACCCAACTTGGTTACTAGTAATTCAAAGGTAGACTATACTAACTTCTCGTGCCATAGTCCAATCCATATTGTTGATCCTGTCCTTTTGAGTATGTAATCTTTGTTTTTGTTTGTGTTGTTGTTGTTGTTGTTTTTCTTCTCCTAGGTTGCCCTTTCAGGTTTTCAACCCAACAGGTATTTATTACTATTTTTTGTACCCTAATTTTTGCATAGGCTGCCCATTTCAGTTTTCAACCTAGCGGGTATTTATTACTATTTGTACCCTAATTTTTGCCAAGGTTGCCCTTTCCGGTTTTCAACCTAGCGGGTATTTTATTATTATTTTTTTGTACCCTAATTTTTGCCTAGGTTGCCCTTTCAGGTTTTCAACCTAATGGATATTTTATTACCTTTTAACAATATTATATTTTATGAAAGAATAAAAAAAAAAAAGAAACTTTTGGATTGCTGAATAAAAAACTAGACGAAATAAGAAAGCAACGGAATCATCATAGTCTTTTAAAAATAGTATCAAACAAAAAAGAAAGGTGGTTATTGGATTATTTATTGATCTGGGTCTGAAAGACCCGGTATATATTTTTTTTGTACCCTAATTTTTGCATAGGTTGCCCATCTAAGTTTTCAACCTAGCAGGTATTTTATTATTATTTTTTCGTACCCTAACTTTTTCCTAGGTTGCCCTTTCAGGTTTTCAACCTAGCGGGTATTTTTTTTAAGTATAATACTTTTCTAAACGGCATTGAGTTTATAGGGAGGACTAAATCTTTTCCATCCATATTCGTGAGGATCAAAGCTCCACCTGAGAATATGGGCCCTCATAGTTAGGGGTCCATATTCTCAAGTGGAGCTTTGATCCTCACGAATAAGGCCGCCAACCTTTTTTTTTCAATTAAATTCAATTGATCGAAACGGGTTTGCACCCATTCCAACTCCTCTAGTTTGGCTTCCTTTAATACTCTTAGCGAAAGGATTTCTACTTCAATGGGTAGCACAACCTCAATCCCATATACTAGGGAAAAAGGGGTTGTCCCAGTTGAAGTGCGTATCGAAGTACGATAACTGTGTAGTGCAAACGGCAACATCTCATGCCAATGTTTGTATGTTACAACCATTTTCTAAATAATTTTTTTGATATTTTTATTTGCTGCTTCAACTGCGCCATTCAATTTCGGTCTGTACAGGAATGAGTTGTGGTGTTGAATTTTAAAGGTTGCACACAATTCATCCATCATATTGTTATTCATTTTATTGGCATTGTCAGTAATGATCTTGCTCGGTAGGCCATAATGGCATATTAAGTCCCTTTTTATGAATTTGACCACCACATTTTTGGTTACATTTGGTAAAGTAATTGATTGCCATCAAGATGAAGCGATGTCCATTTGATGCTTTCGGTTCAATCATTCCGATGACGTCTATGCCCCACATAGAGAATGGCCAGGGTTGTGTAAGGGTGCTCAAGGACATTGGTGGGGCGTCGATATTGTCAACATATATTTGACACTTATGGCATTTCTTTACATAATTAAAAAAATCTTTTTCTAGTGTGAGCCAGTAATACTCGGCCCGAAGAATATTTCTAGACATGGCGTGTCTGTTCATATGGATCCCATAAGAGCCATCGTGGACATCTTGTAGAATTTATTTTGCCTTGTTGGAACCAAGTTGGTTCTTGCAATTAAAGTTTTGATGTTAACAAATGTATTTTATGAAAATAACATATTTGACTTAGAAGAAGAATGAAAAATGTCACCAGAAGAATAGATCAGATGATGACATTACCAGAAGCAGAAATCAGATGATGACGTCACCAGAGGATGTCACCAGATGTATAAATCAGATGATGATGTCACCAGAAGATGACGTCACCAGAAGCAGAAATTAGAGGATGACGTCACCAGAGGATGATCATCAGAGGAATCTTTCGGAGGAATATGTTAGAGAAAAATGCTCAAAACAGAATTGGAGCAAAAGACTCGAGAAACAAAATCTAGCTAAAAATATGCTCAAAACAGAATCTGAGAAAATTGCTCAAAACAGAATTGGAGCAAAAGACTGGAGAAATAGAATCTAGCTGAAAGTCTGCTCAAAACTGCAGCGGAGAAAAATGCTCAAAACAAAATTAGAGCAAAAGACTTGAGAAACAGAATCTAACTGAAAGTATGCTCAAAACAGAAGCGGAGCAAAATGCTCAAAACAGAATCTGAGCAAACTACTCTAGAATATTCTCAAAATAGATTAATTGAAATAC
This sequence comes from Cicer cuneatum, assembly GCA_037974295.1. Taxonomy (NCBI): domain Eukaryota; kingdom Viridiplantae; phylum Streptophyta; class Magnoliopsida; order Fabales; family Fabaceae; genus Cicer; species Cicer cuneatum. The sequence goes on along the minus strand of JBBPBO010000004.1, from coordinate 39,801,703 downwards.
ACTCCAGAAGTAAAGCATCAGTGAGCAAAAGACTCAAAATAGAATATGAGCAAACTACTCCAGAATATTCTCAAAACAAATTAATCGAAATACACTCTAGAAGTAAAGCATCAGTGAAGTCCTAATTTCAACTATAAATAGAGGCTTAATGCTAGAGAATAAAGCATCGAAAAATAGAAGAACTCAAGCAAAAATTCATAAGTATTCAGAGAGTTCAAAGGAGAGAAACACATGCTTAAAAGATAAATATTTTCTAAGTGTTCTTTTCTTAGAGTGTGAAGCTGATCGTCATCATAAATTATTCAGAAGCAAACACTCGAGTTCACTTTAAGCATATTGTGAGTATCAACTTTCCATAAGTAATTACTCAGTTCTAATTTCGACCCCTTATATTAAATCCTATAGTGTTGAAGTTTCTTCTAAAATCTGGGGTTGTTAGGTTGTTAGAAAAAGACTTAGCTTTGAGGTTTAAGGTTGTGAAGTTCCTCAAAAGTCTGGGATTGTCAAAGTGTTTGAGAAGACTTGGATGGTTTCGTCAAGGTGTTGTTGTTCCTCAAAAGTCTGGGGTTGTCAGGCTGTTTGAGAAGACATAGCTGGTTTAGTTAAGGTGTTGTTGTTCCTCAAAAGTCTGGGGTTGTCAGGCTGTTTGAGAAGACTTGGCTGGTATAGTCAAGGTGTTGTTGTTCCTCAAAAGTATGGGGTTGTCATGCTATTTGGGAAGACTGGCTTGTAGGGTCAGTGGTGTTTTAATTCAAAGGAGTTTGAATTAGTGAACAGGCCTTTTGGAAGAAGGGACTGGACGTAGCCTAGTTAACGGTGAAGCAATATAAATTGCTGTGTTATTATGTTATTATTATCTGCTGCTGAATCTGATTAGTTATCTATCGAATAATTCACATTAACATTAAACAAAACAGCAAAAGTATTCAAGTTTGACAAACACAATTCAACCCCCCTTCTCGTGTTTGCACCTTCAATTGGTATCATAGCTCGGTCTCAAGGTTGAGCACTTTACAGTGTTTGAGGAAAGATCCAAGGTTTCAACATGTCCGAATTCAATGAAGAAGCTACTGGAGGAAACATCAATATACCGCCTCTGTTTGATGGAGAACGATTTGAATATTGGAAGGACAGGCTGAGAAGTTTTTTTATTTCACAAGATCCTGAACTTTGGGACTTGGTGGAAGATGGTTATACTGCTCCAGAAGATGCTGATGGTGTTAAAATTTCCAGAAGAGATATGGATGCGGATCAGAAGAAGATGTTCAACTTGCATCACAAATCCAAAAAGTTCATGATCAATGCAATCACGTTCAAGGAGTTCGACAAATGCACTAACAGAGAAACAGCGAAAAACATCTATGATAGTCTGATTCTGACTTACGAAGGCAGTAAGCAAATCCAAGAAGCAAAGGCTAACATTCTAGTGAAGAAGTACGAGTTATTCAAGATGGAAGAAGATGAAGACATTGAAACTATGTTTTCAAGATTCCAGACTCTAGTATTAGGATTAAGGGTACTAGAAAAGAGCTACCCTACTGCTGATCATGTATACTTAGAAGTCTGACAATCAAGTGGAGACCAAAGATCACTGCTATTCAGGAAGCTAAAGATCTGAATACTCTAAAGCTGGAAGAATTAATCAGCTCCCTCAGATCACATGAAATTGAATTGGAAGAAGATGAACCCAAGAAGAAGAACAAAACTCTAGCCCTGAAATCGAAGCAGAAGAAGGCTCTAAAAGCAACACTAGAAAATAGTGATTCAGACGATCAAAGTCTGAACTCAGAAGAAGAAGAAATTGCTTTCTTATCCAGGAAGTTCAGAAAGATGTGGCATAACTGAAGGAATAAATTTCCCTAGAGATATTCCAATCAGTCCAACAAAGGAAGTGATGATACACATGACAAGAAAGGTATCATTTGCTACGGATGCAATGAATCTAGACATATCAAGTCAGAATGTCCAAATATGGAGAAAGGGAAGTACCAGAGGAAAGATTCTAGACCCAAGAAGAAAAATCTAATGGCAACATGGGATGATTATGATGAATCTTCTGAAGATGAAGAAGCAGAATTAGCCATGATGGCTCACATAAATTCTGCCTCTGGATCCAACATAAAATTTGACTCTGGATGTGAATGAGAAGAAGCAAAATTGGCTCAGACAGTTCGCACTTATTCTGCCTTTGGATCCAACTCTGAAAGGAAATCAGAAGAAGCAGAATTGGCTTTTATGGCACACATTCATTCTGCCTTTGGATCCAACCTAGACTCTGATTCTGAAAGTGAATCAGAAACAGAATTAGCTATGATGGGTCACACCAACTCTGGATCCAACACATAATCTGATTCTGGAAGTGAATCAGAAGATGATGAAACTGAGGTATATTTTGAATTCACTCGATCTAATTTGATTACGGCACTGAATGATTTTTTAAATAGTAATTACAAATTATCTTTAAAACTGAAAACTCTTAAGAAAACAAAATAAAAATCTAACAGAAGAAGTTAATGTTTTAAAGAATCAGATTGTAGAATTAAAAACAGAAAGTGTCATTCTTGAAACTGAAATTGCAGAATTGAAAACAGAGAATGTATGTTTGAGAAACAGTTTCGCTAAACTTAAAGATGAAAGTTTAAATCTGAAAAATAATCATAATTCAACAGCAATTGAAAATACAACAAGTAATTCTGATATGCATGAACAAGTTCTTCAAGAATTTCTTGATAGTGGTACGGAAAGAAGCGAATATGCTTCTATGATTTATGGAGTCAGTAGGAATGGAAATAGAGGTATAGGATTTGAAGAAACTATAATTGAACCTAAACCTGTGCTTAAACTTGTTCCCTCTGATATTGTGTGTGCTGTTTGTTACAAGAAAGGTCATTCAAAAGTGTCTTGTCCTATGCTAAATACAAGGAAAAACAAGAAACTTTTCAAGACTAACAAACCTGGACCCAACCAGATTGGGTACCAAAAGATAAAATTGTTTATGTTGCAAATGTTCTGAGCAACCAAAGTGAAACACCAGTCATGGTGCCTGGTCAATGGATGCTGGCAATATATGAAGGGAAAAAGGTTTATGTTCCAACATCTATCAAGCAGAAGCAAAGTAACTTTGGTGGAAGAAGAACTAGTAAATACAATACCTATCAGAACCAGAACCAGAACTAGAATCATATGAGGAACAGGAAATATCAAAGAAATCATACAAATCAGAACAGACAAAGAAATCATATATATCAACAAAACTGGAACTACCAGAAGAAACAGAATTATCATCAGTTCCAGAATTATTAGAGGAACCTGATATATTAGCTAAAAGAGAAGAATCAGAATCAGGAGAGTTCTTCAAACACTTGAGTGGAATTCATCAAGACTACAAACCTGGAAGGGAATTCAAATTCCTTCATTCAGACTCTCTAATCACATAATATGCAAGTTCAAAATCTGAAAACCAAAAAAGAAGAAATACGAGGGTTTTCAGAGTGAAACTAAAACTGGTCATATAGGTATGTTGCAGTTTCTCAAATATATAAAGGAACCATGTGATCCACAAGAATTGAACACTTCAGCAGAAACAAAATTCCAGTGGTTTTAAAAACAAAACAAGCAGAAACCATCAGAAGAAGAATTAAGGTTCACCAAAACTAGAGGAAACTGATGCTGGAACCAGAGGAAACCGAAGCTGGTTCACCAGAACCAGAGGAAACTGATACAGATTTACAAGAACCAAAAGCTGATGTAGACAAACCAAGAGAGCTTGAAAAGATGGAAGATGAAAGCAAAACAGAAGAACCTGGCAAATCTTCAAAGGATGAATCTGAAGATAAGTCAGAAGAAAGATGGATGGAAGTACAAATCTTCACATCTCGAAATGCTAATCATTGGGAGTGCAAGTAATTTCTTAAGGATCAGATCATCACTTAAAGAAATCAGTTTGTTTGGCTTACTCTCATTTATTAAGCCTACTTTTGTTGATGAAGCACTGAGAGAAGATGGATGGATTCTTGCCATGCAAGAGGAGTTAAATGAATGATGTTTGGGATCTAGTTCCAAGACTAGAAAAGAACATTATTGGAACCAAGTGGTTTTCGAAAACAAGCTGAATGAAAAAGGAGAAGTTGTCAGAAACAAGGCACGACTTGTTGCACAAGGCTACAGTCAGCAAGAAGATATTGACTACACTAAGACTTTTGTTCCAGTGGCCATAATTTTCTAAATTGATGCAGCAGGAATTTCAAATGAGTATGATGGGAGAACTTAAGTTCTTCCTAGGAATACAAATTCAGCAAAGTCAAAAAGGTATATACATTCATCAATCAAAATATACAAAAAAGCTTATCAAGAAGTTTAAGATGAGTGAATGCAAATCTATGGCTACTCCAATGCAACCTACCTGCTCACTTGAAAAGGATGACTTAGGACAAAAAGTTGATCAAAAATCCTACAGAGGAATGATAAGATCTCTACTCTATCTCACTGCTTCGAGACCTGATATCATATTTAGTGTATGCGTATGTGCTAGATTTCAGTCTGACCCTAGGAAATCCCATTTAACTGCCGTTAAGAGAATCCTTAGATACCTAAAAGCCACTACCAACCTCATCTTATTTTACAAGAAAACTCCTACACACAAACTGAGTGGATACTGTGATTCTGACTATGCTGGAGATAAACTTGAAAGAAAAAGCACCAGTGGCTATTTTACCTTTTTAGGAGACAATTTAATTTCGTGGTCCAGTAAGAGACAACGCACCATTGCCATGTCAACAGCAGAGGCTGAATACATTTCAGCAGCTAGCTGCAGCTCTCAACTACTATGGATGAAGCATCAACTTGAAGACTACAAAATATTATAATCCAACATACCCATCTATTGTGATAACACCTCTACAATTTGTCTAACCAAAAACCCGATCCTACACTCAAGAGTCAAACACATAGAGATCAAACATCATTTTATCAGAGATTATGTTTAGAAAGGAGTACTCAACATTCAGTTTGTAGACACTGAACATCAATGGGCTGATATATTCACTAAACCACTACCTGAAGATAGGTTTGAATTCATCAAGAAAAACCTTAATCTTATCTTCATTCCTAACCTAATAGCTTAGTTTAATTTTTTGTATGTTATTTTATTTTTCGTGTACTTTTATAATTAAAAAAAACAGAGGATCTCTTTTCTTCATTCAATCCTTTTTGTCTGATGACAAAGGGGGAGAAGATGTAATATTTGATAAAATATCCGAGCGAAAAGATGATGTACTTGAAAGGAGGAGAAGATGATGTATGATGTATTTGATATGATATATGGGCATTAGACATAGGGGGAGAAAATATAAAATGAAGCTTAGTCTTAGGGGGAGTCAAAGGCAAAAGAAAGAAAAAGTATTATGAAAAATACATTGTTTGTCATCATAAAAAAGAGGGAGATTGTTGGAACCAAGTTGGTTCTTGCAATTAAAGTTTTGATGTTAACAAATGTATTTTATGAAAATAACATATTTGACTTAGAAGAAGAATGAAAAATGTCACCAGAAGAATAGATCAGAGGATGACGTTACCAGAAGCAGAAATCTGAGGATGACCTCACCAGAGGATGTCACCAGAAGATGACGTCACCAGATGCATAAATCAGATGATAATGTCACCAGAAGATGACGTCACCAGAAGCAGAAATCAGAGGATGACGTCACCAGAGGATGATAATCAGAGGAATCTGTCAGAGGAATATGTTAGAGAAAAATGCTCAAAACAAAATTGGAGCAAAAGACTCGAGAAACAGAATCTAGCTAAAAATATGCTAAAAACAGAATCTGAGAAAAATGCTCAAAACAGAATTGGAGCAAAAGATTGGAGAAACAGAATCTAGCTGATAGTGTGCTCAAAATTGAAGCGGAGCAAAATGCTCGAAACAGAATTGGAGCAAAAAACTTGGGAAACAGAATCTAGCTGAAAGTATGCTCAAAACAGAAGCAGATCAAAATGCTCAAAACAGAATCGGAGCAAAAGACTCAAAACAGAATCTGAGCAAACTACTCCAGAATATTCTCAAAATAGATTAATTGAAATACACTCCAGAAGTAAAGCATCAGTGAGCAAAAGACTCAACAGAATCTGAGCAAACTACTCCAAAATATTCTCAAAACAGATTTATCGAAATACACTCTAGAAGTAAAGCATCAGTGAAGTCCTAATTTCAACTATAAATAGAGGCTTAATGCTAGAGAATAAAGCATCGAAAAATAGAAGAACTCGAGCAAAAATTCATAAGTATTCAGAGAGTTCAAAGGAGAGAAACACATGCTTAAAAGATAAATATTTTCTAAGTGTTCTTTTCTTAGAGTGTGAAGCTGATCGTCATCATAAATTATTCAGAAGCAAACACTCTAGTTCACTTTAAGCATATTGTGAGTATCAACTTTCCATAAGTAATTACTCAGTTCTAATTTCGATCCATTATATTAAATCCTATAGTGTTGAAGTTTCTTCTAAAATCTGGGGTAGTCAGGTTGTTAGAAAAAGACTTAGCTTGTAGGTTTAAGGTTGTGAAGTTCCTCAAAAGCTTGGGATTGTCAGACTGTTTGAGAAGACTTGGCTGGTTTAGTCAAGGTGTTGTTGTTCCTCAAAAGTTTGGGGTTGTCAGGCTGTTCGAGAAGAATTAGCTTGTTTAGTTAAGGTGTTGTTGTTCCTTAAAAGTCTGGGGTTGTCAGGCTGTTTGAGAAGACTTGGCTGGTATAGTCAAGGTGTTGTTTTTCCTCAAAAGTATTGGGTTGTCAGGCTGTTTGGGAAGACTGACTTGTAGGGTTAGTGGTGTTGTAATTCAAAGGAGTTTGAATTAGTGAAAAGGCCTTCTGAAGGAGAGGACTGGACGTAGCCTAGTTAACGGTGAACCAGTATAAAATGCAGTGTTATTATGTTATTATTATCTGCTGCTGAATCTGATAGTTATCTATCGAATAATTCACATTAACATTAAACAAAACAGCGAAAGTATTCAAGTTTTACAAACACAATTCAACCCCCCCTTCTCGTGTTTGCACCTTCATGCCTTATCGACATCGACGCATCTGAGGAGTACCATATCATGATTCCTTTTATATAAAATATTTTAGTTTAAGAAAAATCTTGCGGCTAACCATCTCAGAGTCCTTTTCTCATTCTTTGATATTTTGGGAGTATACTCTTTATTTATAAAATATTGTTTGATGTCGTGATACCAAGGTTTCCCATCAGTTTCTTATGCCATTACGTGGCAGTAGGCAGGATGATCTCGACCATCCATTTTAATGGATGGGATTTCATTATTTCGGCTTATTAGGAACATCGAGGATAAAGTAGCCAAAGCATCAGCTGATTGATTGTTTTCTCGAGGGATACGGTGAAAGGTGATTTTCTCAAATTGTAAAGACAATTCCTTTATGTATGTAAAGTAAGGTATTAGCTTCTTATTTCGAGTTTCCCATTCTTGGTTAAGTTGATTAATGACTAATGCTGAATCTCCATATACTTCCAGTACTCTTGCTTTTGATTCCAAAGCAGCCAAAATTCCTATTGCACAAGCCTCATATTCTGCAATATTATTGGTACAATCAAAACACAAGCTTTGTGATAGGTGTGAACCTTTTTTTGGGGAGATATTTAGACAACCCTTATCCAATGCCCCATTATGTTTGAGGCCGCGTCAAACAATAGGGTCGATTTTCCATTATTGCATTCTTTAGACAAAACCATGATGCTTTGATCTGGGAATTCAAATTACATTGACTGATAATCATCCACCGGTTGATTAACTAGATAGTCTGTCAAGGCACTCCCTTTGATGTCTTTCTTAGTGACATAGGTATTATTATATTATGATAACATCACCTACCAGCGAGTAATCCGCCCTGTGAGAGCAGACTTTTTCGAAAATGTACTTGATCAGATCCATCTTGGATATCAAGCAAGTCATATGGCAAAGCATATATTGTCTCAAGCGATGGGCCGCCCAAGCTAAGGCACAACAAGTTCGTTCTAACATTGTATATTTGTAAAAAAAATTACTCAAATAGTATATGGCATGCTCCTTCTTTCCTGTTTCATCTTGTTGCCCCAGTATGCATCCCATGGACCCGTTGAGGACTAGAATTGGAGGCATCTGTAAATACTGTTGGATTTTCTCAAATGCGTTTTGGCATTCTTCATTCCACACAAGTGTTTGATTTTTCTGTAAAAGTTTAAAGATCGGTTCACAAGTGCCGGTTAATTGTGATATAAATCTTGAAATATAATTTAGTCTCCTAAGAAAACCGCAAACTTCTCTTTCTATACTTGGGGGAGGCATTTCTTAAATGGCCCAAACCTTATCGGGCCGACCTCACTCTTAAAGTGCACTTAGAGGGATTAAGTTTTAGCTTAAATTTTCTAAGTCTTTCGAAGATTCTCTTTAGATTAGTAACATGTTTTTTTTTTCTGTTTGTGACTCTTACCTCTTTATGTATCATGTCATGGAACAAGGTTACCATAGCTTTTTGGTAGGTCGTCCCAACATTCTTAAGACAAGAAATAAAAGTAGTTTTTTCCATATCTTCGGTTGCCATCTTAATTTGATTATACCCAAAGAAACCATCCATAAAAGAGAGCAGCGAATGGTGGGCCGTATTGTCAACCTGAATATCAATCCGGGAAATCATCTTGGCTTTTAAATCAGAGGGTGCAGGTCAATCATCCCGACTTTAAATTAGAGTGTATGGGTCAATCATCCTGTCTTTTAAATTAGAGGGTGCCGGTCAGTAGTCCTGATTTTAAATTTATACACTATTGAAAATATGAAATGTCATGAATCCATTTGATGAATGAACATTTTCCTTCATTTTCATATTTTTTTTACTATTTTTTTATTTTTTTTTTCACCTCCTTACAAACATGGTCCTTGGATTCATGGATGAAATATGTACACCACTTTGAATAAATAGTGGTTATTGTCCTTTTGATCTTTAAAGATATATTTGTTACATCTTCGACTTGATCTCTAGTTGCCATTGCCTTAAGTGTAAAGACATCATACTAGTTTTGGCCTATTGAACTCACATATTTTGTGCCCTAACATATATTTATCATAAGAAAATGCATTTTGTCAACAAGATTTATAACACAAGAAATTAGTGAAGCAAGGTTTAGAATATGATATTTATTGAGAAAATCTATGGTACAAAAAAAAAGGATTCATAGAAAGAAAAGAAGATAAAGTGATCTCGTATGGATAAATGACCCAATTTGTTAATAGTATTTTATAAAATAAGTGTGTTAATAACTCATGCCATAATTTTAATCACGTTTTTAATCCACCTTGGAGGATATGATTTGCCCTAATTTATCTTCACAACCTTTCAGAATATATTCTACTTCGACTTTGATCTGCGTAAACCATATTATTTGCTCATTTTCTTCTATTCTCAAGCTAGTGAACTTCTTCATTTTGTTTTGCCCTAATTTTTGCCTAGGTCGCCCTTCTGGGTTTTTGACCCAACAGGTCTTCATTCATTTTCACCTAGGTCCCCCCTTCGAGTTTTTGATCTAGAAGGGGGGGTTGAATTGTGTTTGACTAACTTGAATATTTTTTCTGTTTTTGCAGTTTTAAAACAAAACTTGATGTATGAATAAAACAGTGTTAGCAGCGGATATAAAGTAAAAATAAAAACACAGAATTTTATACGGGTTCACCGTTAACGAGGCTACGTCCAGTCCCTTCACCTTGAAGGATTTCACTAATTCAAAACCTTGAATTACAACAGTTCCACTGACTCTCCAAGCCAGTCTTCTCAAACAGTCTAACAATCCTAGACTCTTGAGAAATACAGCACCTTGACTTCCTAAGTCAAGTCTTCTCCTACCAATCTGACAACCCCAGATTGTAGAAGGAATTACAAAGCCTTGAATCTAATTGCCAAGTAATCTGCTACCCTTTCTGACTCCCTCAGATTGTAGACTCTACTTCAACAACTTAAATCTAACACAAGAGAAAGAAAATAACACGAGTGCTTGCTTCTCGAAAGCTGGAACTCACAATTAACCTCACTGAAAACTCGAGTGTTTGCTTTTGGAAGTGTATGACTCTTTTTTGATTTTCGATGCTAAGTATTCTGCCTTGAGCCTCCTTTTATAGATGTAGATTAGGGTCTCTTCCAACCTTAATTTCGAGCTGTATCTTGCTGGATTCTCTTGCAAAAATATATTGACCAATCGGGCTTCACTTAAATAAAAAACATATCTTTTTAAGCTTTAGATTTGCTTTCAAAAATAACTGGGTAAGGTTCTGTGAAACCAATATCCCTTTGTTATGTGAAACAGGGGTTCTGTGAAACACCAACATCTTACCCTTACCCTGATTCCTGAAGCTTATCCCAATATCCCTTTGTTCTGGGTAAGGTTCTGTGAAACACCAACATCTTTGAAACCAATATCCCTTTGTTCTGTGATAACACTTCAGCCATAAACCTAACCAAGAACCCTATCTTACACTCTAGAGCCAAACACATTGAAATAAAACACCATTTCATTATGGACCATGTTCAAAAAGGGACCTTAAGCATCCAGTTTGTGGACACTGATCATCAATGGGCTGACATCTTCACCAAAACATTACCTGAAGACAGGTTTGAGTTCATCAAGAAGCATCTCAACATTGTCTCCATATCTGACTAGCTCAAGTAGTCTTCTTAGGAGTTTTTAATTTTCTTGTAATTTTAACTTTATGTCTTTTATTATTATTTTTTTTAATTTCTGTACTTTGTAAAAAAAACAAAAATACAAAAATAGTAGGACCTCTTTTTGGCTGATGACAAAAAGGGGGAGAGAGAGAAAAAGGAGAAATAAGTAAAAAAAGGGAGATAAAAAGAAAGGAGGAGCGAAAAAGAAAGAGATGAAAAGAGAAGGAGTTGAAAAGGAGAAGAAACAGGGAGAGAGAAAAATAAAGAGAGAAAAAAAGCAGAAGTTGAAGGAGAGGAAACAAGGAGAGAGAAAAAGAAAGAGTGAAAAAAAGAAGGAGTTGAAAAGGAAAGGCAATGTGAAGAGAGAAAAGAAAGAGCGAATAAAGAAGGAGTTGAAAAGGAGAGGAGAAAAGAAGAAAAGAAAGAGTGAAAAGAGAAGGAGTTGACAAGGAGAAGAAAAAGTCAGTATCAGACTTAGGGGGAGAGATTGGTCTGAGGTGGAGTAATTCAAGTCTTCGAGTTATAAGCTAGCAAAATAAGTTAAGGTTTTGTCATCATCAAAAAGGGTGAGATTGTTGGAACCAAGTTGGTTCTAAGTACTTAGGATTTTGATGTTTACAAAAACACTACATTTAATCTTATTTTGAACCTTGAATTATTATATTAAATGCCACCAGAAAATGAAGTTTCTAGAGGCAGAAGATGAAGACACCAGAAAATGCATCCAGAAGGTACCAGAGGATGCATCCTGGAATTGCCAGAGGATATCTTTGCTGGCCCAAATCAGAAGGAAGCAAAGTCAGAAGGAGACCTGGACCAGACCAGAAGGAAGCCTGCTAGAGGGAGACTTGATCCAGACCAGAAGGAATCATAATTCAGACTTAGTCCTAAAGTTATTCTGAACAAAAGATGGCCTGACAGTGAAATGATAAACAACCCAGACTTGATCCAGACTTAATCAATCCAGATTTGACCCAAACCAGAAGATAGCATGGTTCAGGGTATGAAATTAAGTCCAAACCAGAAGAAATGATCTCCAGATTTGATCCAAAATAGATGGTAAAATGTCCAGACTAAAATATTATTTGTCCAGACTCAGTTCAGAATTGGTCCAAATCAGAGGGAAGATATCAAGATCAATGGTTCAGATTTAAGTATATGGCCCAATGTTGCTGAGATCAGAAGATCAGACCATGGCCCAGTGTTGGTCGAAATCAGAAGGTCAAAATGTGTGGTCCAGCATTGGCCGAGATCAGAGGATCACAATAGATCAGTTTTCTAGACCAGGTTGGCCGAGATCAGAAGATCAGAAGATCATAAAGTTTGGTCCAGGGTTGGCCGAAATCAGAGGATCACAGCAGATCACTTAGTATGGTCCAAATGTGGACTAGGGCAGAAGATCAAACGGTCCAGATTTAATCATGAGGATTAACGGTGGAGATTTAATCAAATTTGATCAAAGTATTAAAAGGATTTGATTCAAAAATAAAGTGAAGTCTTGTGGAATTCAAAAGCTGTTGGTCGGAAGAAACTAAAGACATGATTGGCCAGTTATTTTTGAAAGCAAATCTGAAGCTTAAAAAGATATGTTTTTATTTAAGTGAAGCCCGATTGGTCAAGATATTTTTGCAAGAGAATCCAGCAAGATACACCTCGAAATTAAGCTTGGAAGAGACCCTAATTCGCATCTATAAAAGGAGGCTCAAGGCAGAATACTTAGCATCGAAAATCACAAAAGAGTCATACACTTCCAAAAGCAAACACTCGAGTTTTCAGTGAGGTTAATTATGAGTTCCAGCTTTCGAGAAGCAAGCACTCGTGTTATTTTCTTTCCCTTGTTTTAGATCTAAGTTGTGGAAGTAGAGTCTACAGTTTGAGGGAGTCAGAAGGGGTAGCAAATTACTTGGAAATTAGATTCAAGGCGTTGTAATTCCTTCTACAATCTGGGGTTGTCAGATTGGTAGGAGAAGACTTGACTTAAGAAGTCAAGGTGCTGTATTCCTCAAAAGTCTAGGATTGTTAGACTGTTTGAGAAGACTGACTTGGAGGGTCAGTGGTATTGATGTAATTCAAGGTTTTGAATTAGTGAAATCCTTCAAGGTGAAGGGACTGGACGTAGCCTCGTTAACAGTGTACTAGTATAAAATTCTGTGTTTTTATTGTTACTTTATATCTGCTGCTAACTCTGTTTTATTCATACATTAAGTTTTGTTTTAAAACTGCAAAAACAGAAAAAGTATTCAAGTTAGTCAAACACAATTCAATCCCCCTTCTCGTGTTTGCGCCTTCATATACTCATTTTTATTACCATCAATCCATTTCTTTTCAGTTTCTTTTTATTCAATTATGTATTTTTTTGTTTAAAAAAAAGTGAACGCCTAAACAGGAATCAGAGGCAAATAAGAACCAGAAACACTCATGATTGTCTAAAGTTTATAGTTTAATTATTTATTTCTATTTTTATTTTTATTTTTATTTATTAGATTTTTCTCATTTTTTATATATAATATTATATTTTTTCATATAAAAATGTCTAAATAAAGCGGACAAAATTAGGTGTCAACAATAGTTTACAATTTCCAGCAATGTGAAACTCACCTATTAACAAATTATATAACTTTCAGTTGGACCACATACTGACACCTATCTTCTTTTATTTCAATTAGATCACTTTCAGAGAATGTTGAATCGAAGTTGTCAAAGTACTATGCAATATAGTATTTGAACATAAATAAGTTATAATCATATATATATATATATATATATATATATATATAGTTTATATATGAAAATCAAAATATAATGAAAAGCTAACTCAGAAAGACATGACTAGAGGTAATTGATTGAATATAGTAAAATGAAAATATAAAGAAATAGTTTAAACATCTTTTACTAGTAGTTGTGCAGTTGTTAACAACTTCAATAATGTTCATCAAGCTTCATTAATTTCATATGATGCTTCATAATTAATTACAACTATCAAATCAAAACAATCAAAAACACCAAAACAAATTACAGTCATACAGTAACGCATTCAGTAATTTGAGGGATGCCAAACATAAAATCAAATGTTTTTGAGGCACCATACAATCAACAAAGGCAAACAAAGGATTTAAATCTGAACACATGAAATTTCAACTGCAAGTGACGTCAACAAAAGATTTAAATAACAGTCCACAACTACAATTTGTGACAACGACATTAACAAATTTTATACATATGTTACAACCGCAATTACGACACATTATTTGACTGCAATATTCCATAATATCAATGATCACAACACGATAGTTAATTAAAAACCGCAATCTCAACCTATAAACACAAGTTTGAGTGTAACGAGCCATTAAATCGCAACTTCATTAAATGAAATTAAACGAGCAACAAACATACCAACAAATCAATGGGAAGAGACTCAAGCCTTGATTTCGATTGACACTCTTCAATTCTCAGAGTTTTCGACATCCCCAGCAAATCACTCTGTTTAACCAAATTAATAGGAGAAAGCATAAGAGGACTTTTATCAAACACTTTACCGTCATTAACCTCACTATTCTCCTGGGACTTTTATCAAACACTTTACCGTCATTAACCTCACCCGATCCCGAACCTAAAGACTTGTTACACCGAAGCTGAGCAAGAGTTCCAGGTTTCAAATACTTGTTCCCTGAGCTTTTCAATTTTTTTCTCCTTTTTCCAACCTTTCAATTTCTCTCCTTCGGCGTCACTTTCTCCATCGCTATATCACCGTAAAATTCCGATTTGAATAAACAGACTCAATTCAACCTGAAAAAAATACAGAATCACTGAAATTGAATTCGACTATAAACTATCATAATAAAAGAAAAACAAAAATAAAAAATAAAATTAATTATTAAATAGAAATTTCAATAAAATGAAAAAGAAAAAAAAGAAGAGAACTCACATTAGAGACAACAACAATTTTATCAGGTAACAATTTAACAATTTTAGAGACAATTTTAAATACACTACCTGAGACAACAATCACTCAGTAGAGGAGAGGAAGGTTCGTAATAGGGTTCGAAGGGATAGAACATATTAAATATGTTTTTATTTATTAATTTATCAAGTATATATAACTTGAATTGAACTTGTAATTTTACAGCGCTTTTGTCCATAAGCGCTGTAAAAGGCTTTTAAAAATTAAATTTCAAAACATTTACAGAGTTTACAGCGCTTTTATACAAAGCGCTGTAAATATAGTGTGAGAGCGCTATATTTTACAGCGCTTTTATAAAAAGCGCTCTAAAAAGCATTGTAAAAAATTATATGAGAGCGCTATATTTTACAGCGCTTTTATGCGAAGCGCTGTAAACATTATGGGAAATCGTTATGACCCTACAACAGCACTTTTCTGTAAATCTTAAACCCTTCATGACCCTACAACAGCGTTTTTTCTAAAGCTCTTGTCATTAAAGCGCTGTTGTATCCTCCGTTAATTTTAAAATATTATACAACAGCGCTTTTAGTTATGAAGCTAACAAATCTCAAGATAGGTGAGTGCAATTATTGATCCATGCCCAAAACATCCTTCTAGTAGAACACCAACTGATCTAGCTTTTGCAAATGGATACAAAGACAACCTTGCATATCTGAATGGAACAATTATCGTTGGTGCAAGGAGTTAAACTTCATAATTTTTACTTCCAATCCGCTTCTTTGTACCTTTCACAACATCCTTTGCTTGCCTGGAAATTTGGATGCTCCGAACGGGAACAAGAACGAGGTTGAGAATAACGTCAAAAATGGTGATGGAGAACAAGATGGAGGATTACGACGTCCAAAACAGAAAACGAAAAACAAGATAGAGGAGGATGGAGAACGAGAACGAAAATGGAGAACGATATGGTTGAGAGTGATTTTAGGTTTCACAGGAGATTGGAGTTGGTTTGGCTTTATTGAGTTATTCATATTATTATTATATATATATTTTTTAATGAAACGGTTCGTTTCATATACATTAATAATTCATAAGAGCTGATAATTAATAATCAGATTTTGAACCACGCTTAAATTTCACTGCAAGTATACTCATCAACATTTTTAACCTTCAGTGCTGATAATATGCACAATATTTTAGTATATAATAGTATGTGAATATTTAATTCGAACAATAAAATACATAAAGCAAAATTATGTTGTTTTGGGGATGTAGTTGGTGACTCAAGCAACCACAACTTTCTTGAGTAAAAAGGATTTAATATTAGGATGTTAATACAACATTAAAAAAATATGAATGCTAAGTCTCTATTCATTTTAAGTGTATTTTTGTTAAAAAAATTTATAAATTAAATTGACTAATAGAAGATATATTTGAAAATTAAATTATCTAACAAAAAAAACATTCGATGATTCAAATAAATAATAAAAGACACATTTAAATATTTTTTTTTAAATTTTGATAAATTCAAGAAGGGATGTCAACAAGGTGGGGCGGGAGCGGGCAATACTCTCATATTCTTCGTCCCTGCCACTCAAAATGTCCACCATCCTTATTCCTTACTTCAAAGAATTTTTTTCTTCTCGTCCCCATCCTCGTGGATCTCCATGGTTTCCATGAAGACCCATCAACATAAGAAGATAATTATATTTCTCTTATTTTTAATAAAATTGGTATTAAAAAAATTTAAAATTTAACCATAAAACAAATGAAAAATTGTGACATTATTGTTAGTTTTGTAATAACAATAGAAATGAGATATAAAACAAATTTATACACATTATGTGGAAAGATAAATAAACATAATATATAAAATACTTGAATAAAATTCTTGAATAAATACAAACAAAAGTTATTTGGTAAATTTTTCAGGGGCGAGTCCCCACGGGGCGAGGGTATGATTCATGACCTCATCCCCAAATCACTCTCGAGAGGACTTTATCCCTCATCCCTGTCCTTGCTGAGAAAATTTCCCGCACACGAGTAGAGCTGTCATAAATGTCCCAAATTCCAAAGCCTCTTTCATTAAACCCCTAACTAAGCCCCATAATAAAGAACCCTTGTTAAGGAGTTTTTTTGGCCCCAGTCCACTATTTTGTAATTTTTTTGTGGACCCAAGTCAAGGGGCTTCGGGGCTCATTTCATTTCATTTCCTGCTCACAATTTGGGAACACATAACACATGATTTGGAACCCTAGAAGTGTGCAATAACTTCTCATGATCGATTTTATTTTCCTTCACCATTGATTCTCATTCCAAACATTATTAAGTCATTTTCCGACCTCTATTAATGTCACCTTCTTCCATGCTAAGGTTCAATGTCTCGATTTTCATACCTCAGTTAGTGTTACAGTCATTTTCTAACTTTCATGTACTTTCAGATAAAAGTTCTACGATTATGAAGAAAAACAAATTATATAATTTTTCTATCTTCAATTATGAATCTTCTTAGAATCTCTGATAGGACTAAGATTCCCATTAAGTTTTGAATTTTTTTCACATACCCATTACTTTATTTTAATAGAAATATAAGTTTTTGAGAGTGAATTTGAATTGTTCTTGTGATTGTGACTTTGAGACTATTATATGCAAAAATGATTTTCCTAATAAATAAATTGTGGTTTTATGCACTATTTTATGCATATTTTGAAGCTTTTTATGTGATTATATCAAAACTTTTCCATATCATGTTTAATCGTTATATTCTCTTAACTGGTGACCTTATAGTTGCATCATTTAAAAATGTCCTTTATTAGTTATTTACTTGGCTAGCTACATGTTGCATGCTTAAAGTCTTTGACTATATACAATTTTATTTTAATAATCTCGTTATCCTAAGATTAATTGTATGTTATTAATTTGTTTAGATGCATAGGAACTTCTTTTTTATGTTATAGTATGGAGTTTATGAGTATAAACATGAACGTAGAAGATGAAATGGTTGATGAAGCTCCTTTTGTAGTATTTGGAAATATCAATACACATAAGAAACAATATCCACAGTTTGGTTTTTTTTTTTTTACAAAAATCGGTAAAGATGAAGATGGGGTTGAAAGGGTTGCATGCAATTTTTGTAGTAATGAATTAAGAATTGGAAAAACCTTAAGTTTGGGAAAAATTGTGGGACTTCACATCTAATACGATGTGTTTTCTTTGTAAAAGTATCCTATTGAATCTTTTTTATCAAGATGAATTGTCTAACATGATTAGAATCAACCAAAAAAATCATCGTAATTTGCTTACAAAAGCTAGTATTGCACATGGTCTTCCTTTTATATTTGCTTAAAATTCGAGTATGGGTGCATTATTTGAATATTTATGTTGAAACGGTCTCTAGGAGTACCATTGGGTCAAATATTGAGAAAGATTTAACAAAGAGAAGACTAAGCTTAAGGATATCATGGGTAGAATTCCAAATCAAATTTGTCTAACATCATATATTTGGACAACATCTACTAGTGAGGGTTATATAGTGTGTGTACAAGATGGAATATCACATATTTAATGCTTGAAAGTGCCTTAAAATATAGAAAAGGTTTTAAGTTTTTCCAAGTGGAAAATACGAGTTATAAACATTGTCCATCCGATGAGGAATGGGAAAGGGGGGGAAGCATTTGTGAGTTCTTAGAACCATTTTATGAAATCAAAAATTTGATTTCAGGTTTATCATCTCCAACTACGAACTTGTATTTCATGCAAGTGTGGAAAGTTTAGTGGATTTTAGAAAGAAAAAAAACAAGATAATGTTGATTTTGTTATAAAGAAGATGATTGAGGATATGAAATCAAAGTTTGACAAATATTAGAAAGATTATAGTGTAATACTAGCATTTGTAGCTATTCTTGACCCACACTTGAAGATTTTCTTTTTGAGGTATTATTACATTACCCTTAAGGCTTCAACCTACAAAGTTAAGCTTAAGAATGTGGAGAACATATTTAGAGTGCTTTATCAAAAATCAAGAATATGTCCACATTTTTACTAACCCAAGTGTTCCCTTCTCTCAATCATCCAAAGATACCATCTGAGTTTTTAAGCCATTCAGAGAAAGAAATAAGACTAAGAAATGTAAACTTATAAGTGTAAGCTTTTTATGCTAAAATAGTCATTAACTTTATTTCATTTTAACTCTTCTTGTTTTTAGATTACTAATATCGATATTGATTTATTACACATTATAGGGTTTTAAAGCTTTTCAAAATTAGTCTACATCAATCTATCACTAGGAATAGTGATTGTATATCTTGAGGAGAAGTCCATTGAACTTGATAAAGAATACTATGAAGCTTTTGAGGTACTCTTTTATTAGGAGGTTAATGAGAAAAAGCATCATGTACTCTCCTTAATGGCATTAGATGTGCTTAGTATTTCTATCACCATAGTGGCATAAAAATCTTTTTTCAGTATTGATGGATGTGTTCTCACCTCATACAGAAGTTCCATTCTTCTTGAACACATCCAAAAAGTTGATTTGTAATCGAAACATGAAACTGATTACATGGATTTTATGAAAATCCGAATGGTAATATTTAGTATTCTAATTTATTTTATCTTGGATAATTATCCTATGATTTATTATCTAAAATTATTTCAATTGGATGTGTTCTCAAGAAGATGATGGATACAATACTTCTATATGTGAGGATGAATCTAGTATTACTAACCATGACTCAGGAAGCTTCTAGATGACAAGACAGTGCTCTGTTTCAATTGGTTTTACTTGTTACTTCTTGTTAAAATTCAGTGTATATTTTAATTATTCCTTGATTGTGCAACATCGTAGATTAATTGTTAGTAATCTTAGTCAATACGACTTCTTATGCATTGAATGTAACTATTGCAGCATTATTATAAATAGAAAGTGTGTGATCTTGTTTGAGACACACAAGAAACACATAAATTACTCATATTTTTCATGGTATTAGAGCAGGTTTTGATTATGTGACTCATCTATGTTATTCACTACTGTTGTCGGCAACAACATTTGCCGCTGGCAGTACCACTTTTCAGTTTTTATTTTTGGTGACATACAGTTGTCTATCGCCGTCAACTATGGCTGCCTTTCTAATAACTAGCCACACCACTACCATTGTACTGCTGCCATTGTGTGCCCTTGTTCTCTTCCACTACGCATTTTCTTTCTGGTGTGCTACCACTATCAACTCTACATTTTACAATTGCACCATAACCAACATTTTTCTGTAGTACTATCCTTTTCCAATGAGACCCACCATCCAATACCAGAGGATATCACCAGAAGATACATCCAGAGGATACAACCAGAAGATATCATCAGAGGATACAACCAGAAGATGTCACCAGAGGATCCCACCAGAGGCAAAAATCAAAGGATATCATCAGAGGCAAGAATTAGATGACATCATCAGACAATACCATCCGAGGCAAACATCAGAAGAAGACATCTCCCAGATCATAAGAAGACATGGTCCAGATTCAAAACTTGATTCAGATTCGTAGAAGATTTGATTCAAAAATCAAAGAAGACCTGATGGAAATTTGAAGGAGATCTTATCAAAGGTTAAAGAAGATTTGGTTCAAAATTAAAAAGAAACATAATCGGGTTGAAGAATTTTCAAAAGAAATCTGAGCAAGATATAATTCGAAATTAAGCGTGGACCAAGCCCATATCTCATCTATAAATAGAGGCTTCAGGCGGCAGAAGAAATCATTGAAAAACACAAGAACTCGAGCTTAAAATCCAAAGTCATCCAGAGTTCAAAAGAGAGAAACACTTGTGTGCAAGAGAAATATTTTCTAAGTGTTTAGAGTGTAAGAGTCATTGTAATAATCAGCTTTCCAAACCCTTGTATCAAACTCGATAGTGGTGTAAGTTCCTTCTTCAATCTGGGGTTGTCAGATTGTTAGGAGAAGACTTGGCTTGTAGGGTCAAGGTGGTGTAGGTTCCTTCTTCAATCTGGGGTTGTTAGATTGCTAGGAGAAGACTTGGCTTGTAGGGTCAAGGTGTTGTTGTTCCTCAAAAGTCTGGGGATGTCAGGCTGTTTGGGAAGACTAGCTTGGAGGGTCAGGTGCTGTGTAATTCAAAGTATTTGAATTAGTGGATTAAAGCCTTCTGAATGAATGGACTGGATGTAGCCAAGTTAATGGTGAACCAGGATAAATTTATGTGTCCAAATACTTATGCTTTTATTATCCGCTGTTGCTGAATCTGATTGTTTATTGATCGAGTAATTTACATCAACGTTCATCAAATCATCAAAATGTATTCAACTTTGGCAAACACAATTCAACCCCCCCTTCTCGTGTTTGCACCTTCACAATCGTCCAGCGAGCACGACAGTGCTTTTCCTATCGCCAAATGACACTACATATGTTATCACGCGCGTCTGTCTTCTCTTCGTATGGGTCCCACGCGCCTCCACCAAATCCGCGTGTGCGAGTGCATGCACCTGTATCCGACCACCTTATACGGGTCTTTTCATGATTTGGTGATTTTTTGGTAACCTCTCATTTTTCAACCCCCCCCCCCACCTTCCATATTGTATTTGTTGTTGTGAGAACTTAGTTTCAAGGACAAAGTACCATTTGCTCATATAATCATTTTATTTCCACCGACGATTAATCTGGTGGTGACTCTATTCCCACATATGAATCATATTACTAGCTTCTTTTATTCCCACTAACGAGCAATCTTGTGGTGACTCTATTCTCACATATGAATTATATTAGTGGCGCGTTTTATTTCCACCGATAATCAATTAAATGGTGACTCTTTCATACATGAATCATTAATGGTGCATTCTCTTTTCAAACTAGTCCAACAAGTGTCAAACTAAGTTTCATTTTTTCTTTTCTGATAAAATGTTTTGATGTATTAAGCCTAAAGCATAAGTTTAGTTTGAGGTGGAGTGTTAAAATTCAGTGTATGTTTTAATTATTCCTTGATTGTGCAACATCCTAGGCTAATAGTTAGTAGTCCTAGTCAATACAACTTTTTAGTCATTGAATGTAATTATTACAGTATCATTATAAATAGAAGGTGTATGATCTTGTTTAAAACACACAAGAATCACAAAAATCACATATTTTTACACTTCTTGTTAGTTATGTCTCCGTAGCCTATTAGCTCTTTCTATTTGTAATAGACTTTTGCATGATTACTTGTTATAATACTTAACTACTATGAGGATCTTCATATATTGTCTTAAGTATCAAATTTTGATGAACTTCATTGGTTTGTGTTTATATTTGAAACTGTTTGTTGTCAATTGGTATACAGTTATTTGATTTTTATGTAGTTACGTAGATTGTGTTTGTATCAATCCTCTTCAAAACATCAAAATCTACTATTTTGTCAAGTGAAAACACATAAATTTGTATGGAGTAGTTGTTGTCATATCATATGATATTCTATGTATGGAGGATACTACACACAAATTTAAAAAAAAACATTGTGGAAAAGGAAAATTGAAAAAATGGGCCTAGGAGCCGTAAGACCTAATACCAAACATCTAGAATTTGGCATTATAATCCGTATATCTCCATAATATATAGACAAGTAAGAAAAATAAACAATAAAAATTAAATTTAGACAATTGAACTACATATAGACTTATAGTTTACAAATGTTTAAAACTAATTCATACGGTACAATGGATCAATCAAGTTTCTAAATTTAACTATTACATAAACTTTTAATACATCAAGCTCTACTACATCATGATTAATAATTAAAAACAAAAAAAAACAAAATTAATCCTCGCACATGAAGCTGCTCCAGAACTACCTCCAGCTGCTAAATTTTAAAATAAATAGTGTGAGAAATAAATCCCAGTGAGTTCAAAAATAAAGGAAATGGCAATAAAAATATCCCTCTCAAGGAGGCTTAGAAAAACATTAAATAATATGTTCTTTATTTAATAAAACACTTTCATAAAACTGTGTCAATTGACATTTGATTTTGATTTAGAAATCGTTGAAATACATGACTGAAAATTTTCCTTAGAGTATGGAAACGTTGTCCAATTGTTTTAATGTGGGTCACCAAAATAATTGAATCCGAATGGTAAAGTTGGCTTGGCCATAGCCCCAACCAGCATCCCGATTGTTCTTCCTTTATCTGTTGTTTCATGCCTGAAACAACCCCATCAAATGTCCCACCATGACTAGGGCCATGAATGTCATGAATTTATATGAATAAGATGCATTATGAGATGTTATGTCATGCATACATTATGTTCACAACAGCTTAAGGAAACACAATTTAACTCATATCAAATAAATTATAATTCCCTCATTCAAATCTGGGCCAGAGGCAACATGATCAGAGGTAAACTCTGATCAGAGGAAGCATGATCATTGGCAAGAATGGGAAAGAGAAAAATCAGAGGCAAGAAGAAGTGAATAAATCGGAGGCAAGTCAAGACAAGGAAATTAGAGGCACACTGAAGAAAGGAATCAGAGGCAAAGAGAATGGAGAAATCAGAGGCAAATTGAAGAAAGGAAATCAAAGGCAAAATACTTAAGAGAAATTATGCACCAGAGGCAAACTAAACAATAGTTTTACAGAGGCTACAACACTTAGAATTTAAGTGCGACCATCAGAGGCAAAATGATGAGGACATTTTACTAGAGGCAAAACTCATAGTTTTGCATATGCATCAGAGGCAGTAGTAACAAGCATAATTTGTACTCGACTGGCATCATAACCTTGAAACAAGGTCTCCGCATCTAATTAAACAGTCTTAATGCATAAATTGATTTTAAAACAACATACAATCAAAGTTTACAACATGTATGCCATCAAACATCATTAAAATGAAATTTGTGAAAATTCCCTATATGCTTAATCACTTCTTTTTCTCACTCATTCCTACTAGTTTCTTTCATTCCCTTTATCCCAAATCAGTTCAGAATATAGTAAGAAAATTGGAAAATGGTTTTATCCCCCAATCTCTCATGATAAAAAACTTAATGTAAAGAACTCACAGTTGTAGAATAAGAAGAAATGATGTTTCAAAGTCGTTTTCTGAACTCCTCTTGACTTCAAGCTCCTCGATTCAGTTTGTTTTTTCTTGGTTGGGTCGGGTTCTTCCTTGCCTTCCCGAGTTTGTTGGATTTATGAAAATGGAGGGACAGATTTGGACATGCAACAGAGGATAACGATTTTCAAGAGTCTTACGAACCTTTTGGTTCTAAAAAATTTGGAGAAGGAAGGGAAATGGAAGGTTTAGAGTTGAAGTGAATTGTAACAAATGGAGAAAGGTTTTGGGGCTACACATGGGAAAAAGAAGAATGGCTGGGAAAAATGAATGGCTTTTCTGTGAATGACATTAAGGAGGGAATATGGAGGAAATTTCCTTCCTTGCCTTTTCGATTTATTCCAATGTTACCTTATTGCCCCTTCATTAATTAATTAATTTTAAAACCATTTCTAACAATTCTAATTTAATAATTCCACTAATTAAATCCTAGATTGATGTAATTATTTTTATTAGTGGGGTTGTTACAGGGGCCCATTAAGCCATATGATTTTTTGGGCTTTTTGGTTTTGGGGCTTCCTTTAGTGGGGTTGTTTTAGCCATAAGGTTTTTTAGACCCCTCCAATATGTGGTCTAGGCTCAATAAATACGGAGCTTGGCAATTTGACACCTCTACTTACGGGTATAAGTTGATATCCCTATATTCAAGGATTAATGATACATCATTTCACATGTTAGAACCAAGTTGGTTTGAAGAACTATGATCCTTACTTGTTTTGATGATAACAACATTATTTTGTGGGAACAATTTAAAGCACCAATGTTATGTTTAAGTGTGCAGTTCCCAAATCAGGTTTATTTTGAAATGACTTTATGCTGCATCCTCTTGTGATTGGACTAAGTTAAAGGAACACCAAGACATTATTGAAACCAAGTTGGTTTTCCTCTTGTGATTTTGATGTAAACAATGGTATTTTATGAAAACAATTTGTTTGGACTAATGGCTTCATTCAGTTGTAGCCATTAGAACAAGAAAATCAGAGGAAGGTACCAAAGGAAGCGACCAGAGTAAGTCACCAAAGAAAGTGACCAAAAGATGAGGTCAGAGGAACACAAAAGCATACGCTTCTGCCTCTGAAAGCAATGTGCCTCTAAAGGTTACGAAGATTGTCTCTGAAGTTTGGGTCTGAAGACTGCCTCTGATAACTAGGTCTGAAGACTACCTCTGTAAGACCCTTAAATTTAAAATTAAATTATGGAATTAATATTAAGTGTATTTTGGTGACATTTGTAAAATATTTAATTTATGTATGTCTTGTGTGAATATATATATATATAAATATTTATTTTTAGAAGATGAATTAAAATTATTGGATGAAGAGTAAATTAATGTAATTACGAGTAATTAAATTATCGGGCAATTAATTAAAGGATTATCTGCTAATTGCGACGGAACCGGTTAAGTGCTGGAGGGTCCAGCAATATTTTAATATTATTTTTGATGAGGTGGCACATAGATGTGCCTATATATGGACGAGAGAGGGCAGAGTAAAAACAGAAAAACACTTCATCCTCCATACTGCATGTAACAGTAACCGTATTCCTTCCTTCCCATTCTAATTTCTGTTCGTTCAAAAAAAAAAAAGAGTTGCTCAAAAGTGAGATTAATTGGAAATCCAAGCACCAAAACACCAAGTACCAAGAACAAAAGTTGTTCCTCTCCTCATTACGGAGCCAGAGAACCCACTTTGGTAGCGGCAAACAGAAACTTCGCCGATTTTTTTACACAGAAACGTGAACGGGAGCGGAAACGTAACAGGGTAAGGGCACCTTCCACTTTCTAGTTTGCATTAGGGCTGTAAATGCATATTTTTATGGCATTAATGTTGTTTCATTACTTTTTTTGAAGAAAAACTGTTTTACATGTCACTTTGAAGGATGAAAAATGCATTTTGTTGAGATTTTAACAATCTGTGATGTTGTTGTTTGGTGGTTATCTCAATGTTGTTTTGTCTGTGTGGGAAAGTTGGAAAAAAAATGTTTTGCATGTTATTTTGAAGATGATCAAAATGCATGTTCATAAAACTGTTTTGCATGTTGTTATAAAATGCGAAAAATGCATTCTGTTGATGTTTGATGTTATGTGATGTTTGTTGTTTTGACAGAAATACATCAGTGATGTTCTGTTTGTGTGAGAAAGCTGGAAAATGTTTTGCATGTTGTTTGGACTATGTAAGAATACTGGAAAATACCTTGCATGTGTTTTGAGAAATGATCCAAATGTAAACGTGGAAAAATGTCTGTTTTGTGGGGGTTGTCATTCTGTTTTGGGTGATTCTGGTGTTGCTGATGTTTTCAAAAGAA
Source organism: Cicer cuneatum (assembly GCA_037974295.1). Lineage (NCBI taxonomy): Eukaryota > Viridiplantae > Streptophyta > Magnoliopsida > Fabales > Fabaceae > Cicer > Cicer cuneatum. Next base: position 39,775,718 of record JBBPBO010000004.1, on the reverse strand, counting down.
AGGGATTTAAAATGATGAAAGTACTTTTATGGAAAATCTGTTATTGATGAAAAATGTTTGAGTGTTGTGGTTGTCAAAAGAGTGGTGAAACTGTTTTGGGGATGTGTTGGTTTTCCAAAGGAAAAAGTTTGAAAATGTGTTGAAGTTTCAGGAAAAATTTCACTGAATTCGAAGGTGTATTCGAATACAGCATGAGTGTATTCGAATACAGCCTGCCAATGCTTCTGTTTTACTCAAATCTTCGAACTTGTATTCGAATACGGGCCTCTGTATTCGAATACAGATGAAGGATTTTTGCTTCTAACTTAGCATCTGTATTCGGCTACAACCCTGTGGTATTCGAATACAGAATTGAAAATTTAACACTGTATTCGCATCTGTATTCGAATACAACACCCTTGTATTCGAATACAGGATGCTGATTTTCACTATTTTAGCTTCTATATTCGAATACAAGGGAGTTCTTTTCCATATTAATTGGTTGCTGTTTGAAAAGGGCATACATGTCATGAATTTTCAAAATGAGTATCCTTATTTATCATCATTGTTATATGATATGCCATGGATATATTTGTTACTGTGATATAAATGTTATGTGTTATTTGTTAATTTCGGTCGGTGACCCTTTACTATTATTGTTGAAATTGGGCATTGCCCTCAGACGCCCCCCAAACCCATATTACCCGTGGGTCCCCAGACGACAAAAACGTCGCTCGATTTCAGTGATCGTTCCCTGCCTACTGCTTGGGTATACGACCCCATCTCAAGCAGGGCAACATACACGGGGAGACTGAAGAGGACCTGCAGGACTAACGGAGTGGTGGACTATGTGGAGCACACCTATGCGAATATTGACTTTCTTGTGCCTTCCAGATTGGTATTTGTAACACCGCGAGTTTAAAACACAGCGCGAGTGTATTTTATTTTTTTTAAATAAATAATTAAAATGATTTTCCAAATTATTACTTCAAAAGAATTGAAATAATATTTTCTTTAATTCATTTCATAAAAATAGCACGTCGTAACTCCATCGATGAACATAGTTACATAACTTCATCATAATATCACTAAGTACATAACTTTGAGAATTGATAGTAAACATTAATACATTTCAAAAGAGGAACAATGTCATATCATCTCAAAAGGAAATATCAGAGTACGGAATATGTTAGCGGAAAAGTGGTACAATAATTTCCAATTTAAAACAAATTACATTTTCCAGCTCAAAATCCTATACATCAACTCTAACTGATCATGCACTAAAGCTATAGTAGCACGGATTTCCTCCGCATCCCATGCAAGTCTCATCCGACTCTGCCGCTCGCCTCGATGTAACGTCCTCCTCCTCATCATACAGAGAGGGATCAGTCTCCTCCGAAGTCAGATCAATGCACAATCTAGGTCGCTTCGGTGGTGCCGGAATCTCATAACAATCATCGGATATCCTAGATGGACCCGGAATATCAGCTGCTACTAGCGTCGGCCCCTTATTCTTTTCTTCCGCCTCGGGTTCACGTACAGCCCCTCCAATCACCGGGTTAGGAGTCACCACTCCTACTGTGGCCTCCGTCTCAACCCCTCCAGCTGGCTCCTCTGCATCATCAAAAATTCCATACACCTCCAATACTAATTTGGAAGGCACAGGAAAATCGATACTCGTATAAGTATGCTCCACGTAATCCTCTACTCCGTCGGTCCTGCACATCCTTGCCAACCTCCCCGTATAAGTCGCCCTGCTTGAGAGGAGGGTCATATGCCCAAGCAGTACGTGAATGTCGATCAAGGAAATCTAGCGACTTTCCGTCGTCTGGGTACCCACCGGGAGTGTAGATTTGGGGGGCATCTGAGGGCAAAGCCCAATTTCCACAATAATAGTAAAGGGTCACCGACCGAAATTAACAAATAACATATAACATTTATATCACAGTAACAAATATATCCATGGCATATCATATAACAATGATGATAAATAAGGATACTCATTTTGAAAATTCAAGACATGTATGCCCTTTTCAAACAGCAACCAATTAATATGGAAAAGAACTCCCTTGTATTCGAATATAGAAGCTAAAATAGTGAAAATCAGCATCCTGTATTCGAATACAAGGGTGTTGTATTCGAATACAGATGCGAATACAGTGTTAAATTTTCAATTCTGTATTCGAATACCACAGGGTTGTAGCCGAATACAGATGCTAAGTTAGAAGCAAAAATCCTTCATCTGTATTCGACAGACCAGTACCAGTGCAGTCGCTCAACAGACCAGCACTCATGCAATCGCTCAACAGATCAGCACGTTTTTGCGCATTTCAGGGTACAGTCGCCTAACAGACCAGTACCAGTGCAGTCGCTCAACAGACCAGCACTCGTGCAATCGCTCAACAGATCAGCACATTTACGCATTACTCTGTGGCCCATCGCGGGTACCACCTAACTATGCAGTGCATGAACATGCAATGTTTTCTCTTCACTGAAAACAGTATGCAACATCACTAAAATTCAGCCTTTCCATCATTTCCCCAAAATATCTCAACACAATTAATTTCATTATCATCACATCAATAATTAACATTCAAGCATCTCATCATTACCACTTCACATTATCTCAAAACTCCATTCTTAATTATCATAAGTCTTCCCAATGTTCCCCTGACTCTTAAAATTCATAAAACAATGATTAAAACTGAGATTTCTGGAAAAACACGAATCTGAATTCGAATACATCTTCCTTGTATTCGAATACAGAAGCCAAAATAGTGCATAATCAAACTCTGTATTCGAATACAGCTTCCATGTATTCGAATACAGAGGCTGTCACAGTGCAAAAATTAGTATTTTCACAACATCAGTAGAGGTCTCAAAAGCTTCATCATTACCACTTCAAATTATCACAACACTCCATTTTAATTTGTCACAAACCTTCCCAATGCTCCCCAACACTTAAAGTTTATAAAACAATGTTTAAAACTCTGGATTTTTGAAAAAAACACGGATCTGTATTCGAATACAGATCCCTTGTATTCGAATACATAAACAAAAATAGTGAAAATCAGCATCCTGTATTCGAATACGAGGGTGTTGTATTCAAATACAGATGGGAATATAGTGGTAAAATTTCAATTCTGTATTCGACTACGACAGGGTCGTAGCCGAATACATATGCTAAGCCAGGAGCAAAAATCCTTCATCTATATTAGAATACAGAGGCCCGTATTCGAATACAAGTTCGAAAATTTGAGTAAAACAGAAGCTTTTCAGGTTGTATTCGAATACACTCATGCCGTATTCGAATACATCTTCGAATTCAGTGAAATTTTCCTGAGACTTCAACACATTTTCAAACTTTTTCTTTTGAAAAACCAACACAACACCAAAACAGTTTCACCACTCTTTTAAAACACAGAACTCGGGCATTATTCAACAACAACAGATTATCTAGAAAGCACTCTCATCATTTTAAACCCTTTTCTTTTGAAAACATCAGCAACACCAGAACCACCCAAAACAGAATGTCAACCCCCACTAAACAGACATTTTTACACGTTTACATTTGGATCATTTCTCAAAACACGTGCAAGGTATTTTCCAGTATTCTTACACAGCCAAAACAACATGCAAGCATTTTCCAGCTTTCTCACACAAACAGAACCACACTGATGTATTCAGCCAAAACAGCAAACATTACATAACATCAAACATCAACAGAATGCATTTCTCGCATTTTACAACCACGTACAAAACATTTTTATGAACATGCATTTTGATCATCTTCAACATAACATGCAAAACATTTTTCAGCTTTCCCACACAGACAAAACAGCATTGAGATAACCACCAAACAGCAATATCACAAATTGTTAAAATCTCAACAGAAAGCATTTTTCATCCTTCAAAGTGACATGCAAAACAGTTTTTCTTCAAAAACAGTAATGAAACAACATTAATGCCACAACAGTATGCATTTAAAACCCTAATGCAAACTAGAAAGTGGAAGGTGCCTTTACCCCTGTTACGTTTTTGCTCCTGCTTACGTTTCTGCGTCAAAAATCGGCGGAGTTTCCGTTTGCGTTTGCCGCTACCAAAGTGGGTTCTCTGGCTCCGTAATGAGGAGAGGAACAACTTTTGTTCTTGGTACTTGGTGTTTCAGTGCTTGGATTTCCAAGTAATCTCACTTTTAAGGAACTCTCTTTTTTTTTTTAACGTGAAGCAGAAATCAGAATGGGATGGAGAAGGTGATGGTTACTGTTACATGCAGTATGGAGGAGGAAAGGTTTTCTGACTTTGCCCCTCCTTCTAACTCCTATATATAGGCATATGTGGGTGCCACCTCATCAAAAATAATACTAAAATATTTGCTGAACCCTCCAGCACTTAATCGGTTTCGTCGCAATTAGCCGATAATCCCTTAATTAACTGCCCGATAATTTAATTACTCGTAATTAAATTAATTTACTCTTCATCCAATAATCTTAATTCATCTTCCAAAATAAATATTTATATATATATATATATTCACTCAAAACATACATATATTAAATATTTTACAAATATCCCCAAAATACACTTAATATTAATTCCATAATTAAATTTTAAATTTAAGGGTCTTACAGTATTAGAGGCGCACGGAATTTTTGAGGACGCGGAGGAGCCGACGAGAGGGGTTGAGACGGAGGCCAGAATAGGTGTGGTGACTCCTAACCTAGTGACTGGAGGAGCTGTACATGATATAGAGGTGGAAGAGGAGAATCAAAGACGGACGCTAGTAGCAGATGATGTTCCGGGTCCATCTAGGACATCCGATGACTACTTTGAGATTCCGGCACCGTCGAAGTGACCCCGATTGTATATTGATATGACTTTAGAGGAGACCGATCCTTCCCTATATGATGAGGAGGAGGACGTTACGTCGAGGCGAGCTGCGGAGTTGGACGAGACTTGCATGGGCTGCGGAGGGAATCCCTGCTACTGTAGCTTTAGTGCATGATTAGTGTAGACTTTTTGTATAGGGTCTTGATTTCGGTGGATGTAATTTATTTTGGGAATTAATGTATGACTTTTCCACTATTTTCTTTCGCACTCTGATACTGTTTAATGGGCCACAGGCCGGGTGTTCTATTTTGAGATGATATGACATTGTTCTTTTGAAATGTATTAATGTTTATTATTAATTTCCAAAGTTAAGTACCTAGTGATATTATGATGAAATTATTTAATTACGTTCATCGATTAATTTACGACGTACTATTTTATGAAATGAATTAGTGAAAATTTTATTTTAATTCTTTTTGAATTAATTCTGAAAATTCTTTTATTTATTTATTTAAAAAAAAATACACTCCCACTGTGTTTTAAACTCGGGGTGTTACAATTGTGGTATCAGAGCATTTGGTTAAAGTTTTGGGTTAAATCTCTTATTTAATTATTGGTTTTTAGTCATTATCTGATCATGCATAGGGGCAAGTAGTTAAAGTGTCAAGTCTTGTGTAAGTTGTGGTGTGACTGAAGTGATGATGGTTTTGTAGGAAACAATGCCTCCAAGAAGAGACGACACTACAAGAGCCAACGTCAGCCGGGAGGATAGGATGGCTGAAGCAATGAATAACATGGTTGCGTTTGTTGCTACATAGACGACTGCGAAGACTCAACGTGATCTTGAGAAAAGAGAAAGAGAGATTCGTGCTGCTGAATCAAGAGGGCTAGAGGATTTTCGTCGTCATAATCCTCCAAAGTTCAAGGATGATGAGGGTCCAGAAAGAGCAGAACAATGGATTCAGGAGATGGAGAAAATCATTGAAATGATTAATTGTCCGGCAGCGGTAAAAGTCAACTATGCTTCCTATCTGCTGATAGGGGATGCAGAGTATTGGTGGAGGAGTACAAGGCTACTGATGGGGTCAGCTCATGAGGAGGTGAACTGGGAGTCGTTCAAAAAGAAGTTTTTGGACAAATACTTCCCGATGAGCACTAGAACCAAGTTGGTGACGATTTTCTGAAATTGCACCAAGGAAACATGACGGTGGGGGAATATGCAGCTAAGTTTGAATCTCTATCAAGGCATTTTACATTTTTCCGGGAAGAAGTTGATGAACAGTTTTTGTGCCATCATTTTCAAAATGAACTGAAGTATGAGATTCAAGACTCGGTCTTACCATTGGGAATTCAACGTTTCCAAGTCTTAGTGGAGAAGTGTAGAGAGGTTGAAGATATGAAGAACAGGAGGGCCAACAGAGGAGGGAACTTTAATTCAGGAGGGCCTAGTCGGATGCACTATCAGAACAATAGAGGAAAGCATATTGCTAAGCCGTATAACCAGCCACAAAACAACAATAGAGGCCAGAATCAGCCGGGAAATCAGAATTTTGGACGACAATTGGGACAAGGAATCCAATGTTACCGATGTGGAAAAGAGGGACATATTACTACTGCTTGTACCACAAAGGATCTTATGTGTTTCAATTGCCAGAAACCAGAACACGTGGCGAGGGATTGACGGGTTCTGAAGGTGAAACCAACAGTGAATGCAACTAGGGCTACTCGTCCTATTGCTAGGGGACGCGTCTATCACATGGGTGCTGAAGCTGGGAGTCAAGCTCCAAATTTAATCCAGCAAGATTGCGAGATTGCAGGTAGCACACTAACGGCACTTTTTGATTCGGGGGTAACCCATTCTTTCATTGCTATGGACTATGTGAATCGTTTGAAGTTTTTTGTCTCTGCGTTACCTTTTGATTTGGTTGTTTCCACACCTGCTAATACCTTGACCGTAAACTCTGCATGTTTACACTTAACTGTAACGATTCAAAATAGAGATTTCTTGGTTAATTTAATCTGTCTACCCCTACAATCACTCGAGATCATTCTCGGCATGGATTGGATGACGTATAATTACGTAGTCTTAGATTGCACTCGAAAATTAGTTCTTTTCCCCGAACGTGGAGTCATTCGGTATTTGGCTGCTAACAAACTCGAAGTATCTCTGAGAGAAGGAACTCAAGAATTTTTATCATTGGCTAACGTGGAGACCAAGATAGATGTGAACATAGAAGATGTGGTGTTAGTCAAAGAATATCCGGACGTGTTTCCAACAAAAATTCTAGGATTACCCCCGGTGAGAGAGGTGGAGTTCTTCATTGATTTGCACCCAGGAACTAGACCTATTTCAATTGCGTCGTACCAGATGTCGCCAATGGAATTAAGCGAGCTTAAGGATCAAATTGAAGGTTTATTGGAGAAAGGATTTATCATACCAAGTGTATCGCCATGGGGAGCTCCGGTGTTGTTGGTTAAGAAGAAGGATGGAAGTTCACGCTTATGTGTGGATTATCGGCAACTTAACAAGGTAACTATTAAGAATCGTTATCATTTACCACGCATCGATGATTTAATGGACCAATTGAGGGGAGCCGCGGTGTTTTCAAAGATCGATTTGAAGTCAGGATATCATCAGATTCGGTAAGAGAATGAGATATTCAAAAGACTGCTTTCAGGACCCGTTATGGACATTATGAATATCTCGTTATGCCATTTGGAGTTACGAATGCACCAGCGATTTTCATGGACTATATGAATAGAATCTTCAGCCCATTTCTGAATAAATTCGTGGTGGTGTTCATCGATGATATTTTGATTTATTTAAAGGATGAAGAAGAACATGGAGAACATCTACGCCAAGTTCTTGAAGTCTTACGCGAGAAGCAATTGTATGCAAATTTGTCGAAATGCGAGTTTTGGTTAGAGAAAGTGAACTTCTTGGGACATGTGATAACAAAAGAAGGAATTGTTGTCGATCCGGCAAAGATTGAGCAAATTCTTGCCTGGAAACAGCCTTAGACTATCATAGACATACGAAGTTTTGTCGGACTAGCAAGATACTACAGGAGATTTATTGAAGGATTTGCTAAGATTGTAGCTCCTTTGACACAACTCATCAGAAAGAATCAGCCGTTTGCATGGACGGAGAAGTGTGAGGAAAGTTTTCAATTGCTTAAGGAAAAGTTGACAACCTCACCAGTGTTAATCTTGTCACAGTCAGAGGAACCATATGAAGTCCACTGTGATGCATCTCACCAAGGTCTGGGATGTGTTTTGATGCAACACAAGAAAGCTGTAGCCTACGCCTCAAGGCAATTGAAGACTCACGAACGAAACTATCCTACTCATGATTTAGAGATTGCTGCAGTAGTGTTTGCGTTAAAGGTCTGGAGGCACTACTTATATGGATGCACGTTCATGGTGTTCAGTGACCATAAAAGTTTTAAGTATCTGTTCGATCAGAAAGAATTGAACATGCGTTAGGGAGATGGATGGAGACTCTCAAGGATTTTGACTTTTCACTGCAGTATCATCCTGGGAAAGCCAATGTGGTGGCTGATGCATTAAGTAGGAAAAGCGTATCAGTGTTTTCAATGATAATGGCTAGACAACAAGAGTTGTGGGAAGCATTTAGAGATCTACACTTGGATGTAAAGTTTGCACCAGGAATTTTAAAGGGTGGAATGATAACAATTTCGAGTGGTTTGCTTGAAGAGATTGCGAACTTGCAAGATGACGCATTAATCCAAGAAAAGAGAATCTGATAGCGCAAGGACAAACAACTGAGTTCAGGGTCAGACCAGATAATATTCCGAGATGTAATGGAAGAGTTTGTGTACCGGAAGTTGCAGATATGAGAAGAACGATTTTGGAAGAGGCTCATAAGAGTAAGTTGAGTATTCATCTCAGAGCGACCAAGATGTACCAGGACTTAAGACACAATTACTCGTGGCCAGGAATGAAGAGGGACGTAGCGGAGTACGTATCGGCTTGTTTAACTTGTCAGAAAGCGAAAGTGGAACACCAACGATCTACAGGAATGTTGCAACCTTTAGATATACTGGAATGGAAGTGGGATAGCATTTCCATGGATTTCATAACTGGATTGCCCAAGACAAGGAAGAAGAATGATTCAATTTGGGTAATAGTGGATCGATTGACAAAGTCCGCACATTTCTTACCGGTAAGGACCACTTATAAAGTAGATAAGCTGGCGGAAATCTACATTGCTGAGATTGTGAGATTACACAGAGTTCCATCGAGTATTGTATCGGACCGTGATCCAAAATTCACATCTCATTTTTGGGGAGCACTGCATGAAGCTTTGGGAACGAAACAGAAATTGAGTTCCACTTACCATCCACAAACAGACGGACAGACTGAGAGAACAAATCAGTCATTGGATGATCTATTGAGAGCATGTGTGTTGGATGACAGAGGAAACTAGGATGAGGTGTTGTCATTGATTGAGTTTACTTACAACAATAGTTTTCACGAAAGTATTGGAATGGCACCCTACGAGGCTTTGTATGGACGCAAGTGTCAGACGCCTTTATGTTGGTTTAAGGACGGAGAAAGTATGATTTTTGGACCTGAGATGGTGGAACAGACTACAGAGAAAATCAAGAGAATACAAGAGAAAATGAAGATTTCGCAAGATCGTCAAAAGAATTATGCGGACAAACGTCACAGACCTTTGGAATTCGAGCAGGGTGATCATGTATTTCTAAGGGTCACGCCTACAACTGGTGTTGGCAGAGCTATTAAGTCAAGAAAGTTGACTCCGAAATTTATTGGACCATACCAGATTACTGCACGAATTGGACTAGTGGCTTATCAGATTGCTTTACCTCCTATATTGTCCAATATTCATGACGTATTTCACGTGTCGCAGTTAAGAAAATACATATCGGACCCGTCACATGTGATCGAACCAGACACAATTCAACTGAAGGATAACCTGTCATTTGAAGTATTCCCTGTAAGGATTGAAGACAAGAAGACTAAACAGTTGAGGAACAAGGAAGTCCCACTAGTCAAAGTGATTTGGAATCCGACTAACGGGAGACGCAACTTGGGAACTGGAGAGTAAGATGAGGGAACAATATCCCCAGTTGTTCATCGACATGTAGTTTCGAGGACGAAACTAATTTGAGGGGGGTGGTAATGTAAGACCCTTAAATTTAAAATTAATATTAAGTGTATTTGGGGACATTTGTAAAATATTTAATATATGTATGTCTTGTGTGAATATATATATATATATATATATAAATATTTATTTTTGGAAGATGAATTAAAATTATTGGATGAAGAGTAAATTAATGTAATTAGGAGTAATTAAATTATCGGGCAGTTAATTAAGGGATTATCTGCTAATTGCGACGGAACCGGTTAAGTGCTGGAGGGTCCAGCAATATTTTAATATTATTTTTGATGAGGTGGCACATAGATGTGCCTATATATGGACGAGAGAGGGCAGAGTAAAAACAGAAAAACACTTCATCCTCCATACTGCATGTAACAGTAACCGTATGCCTTCCCTCCCATTCTGATTTCTGTTCATTCAAAAAAAAAAGAGTTGCTTAAAAGTGAGATTAATTGGAAATCCAAGCACCAAAACACCAAGTACCAAGAACAAAAGTTGTTCCTCTCCTCATTACGGAGCTAGAGAACCCACTTTGGTAGCGGCAAACACAAATGGAAACTTCGCCGATTTTTGACGCAGAAACGTGAACGGGAGCGAAAACGTAACAGGGGTAAGGGCACCTTCAACTTTCTAGTTTGCATTAGGGCTGTAAATGCATACTGTTATGGCATTAATGTTGTTTCATTACTGTTTTTGAAGAAAAACTATTTTGCATGTCACTTTGAAGGATTAAAAATGCATTCTTTTGAGATTTTAACAATCTGTAATGTTGCTGTTGGTGGTTATCTCAATGCTGTTTTGTCTATGTGGGAAAGCTGGAAAAAAATGTTTTGCATGTTACTTTGAAGATGATCAAAATGCATGTTCATAAAATTGTTTTGCATGTTGTTATAAAATGCGAGAAATGCGTTCTGTTGATGTTTGATGTTATGTGATGTTTGCTGTTTTGGCTGAAATACATCAGTGATGTTCTGTTTGTGTGAGAAAGCTGGAAAATGCTTTGCATGTTATTTTGACTGTGTAAGAATACTGGAAAATACCTTGCATGTGTTTTGAGAAATGATCCAAATGTAAACGTGTAAAAATGTCTGTTTTGTGGGGGTTGTCATTCTATTTTGGGTGATTCTAGTGTTGCTGATGTTTTCAAAAGAAAGGGATTTAAAATGATGAAAGTGCTTTTCTGGAAAATCTGTTATTGATGAAAAATGTCTGAGTGTTGTGGTTGTCAAAAGAGTGGTGAAACTGTTTTGGGGTTGTGTTGGTTTTTCAAAGGAAAAAGTTTGAAAATGTGTTGAAGTTTTAAGAAAAATTTCACTGAATTCGAAGGTGTATTCGAATACAGCATGAGTGTGTTCAAATACAGCCTGCCAATACTTCTGTTTTACTCAAATCTTCGAACTTGTATTCGAATACAGATGAAGGATTTTTTCTTCTGGCTTAGCATCTGTATTCGGCTACGACCCTGTCGTATTCGAATACATAATTGAAAATTTACCACTGTATTCGCATCTGTATTCGAATACAACACCCTTGTATTCGAATACAGGATGCTGATTTTCACTATTTTAGCTTCTGTATTCGAATACAAGGGAGCTGTATTCGAATACAAATTTGTGTTTTTCCATAAATTCAAGTTTTAGACACTGTCATGTGAACTTTAAGTGTTGGGGAACATTGGGAAGGTTTGTGATGAATTAAAAATGGAGTTTTTGTGATAATTTGAAGTGGTGATGATGAAGCTTTTGAGATCTCTACTAATGTTGGGAAAAATACTGATTTTGCACTGTGACAGCTTCTGTACTCGAATATAAGGAAGCTATATTCGAATACAGAGTGTTGATTCTGCACTATTTTGGCTTCTGTATTCGAATACAAGGAAGTTGTATTCGAATACAGATTCGTGTTTTCCAAAAATCTCAGTTTTAAACACTGTTTTATGAATTTTAAGAGTTGGGGAAACATTGGGAGGACTTATGACAATAAGAATGGAGTTTTTAGAAAATGTGAAATGGTAATGATAAGATGATTGAAAGTTTAATTATTGATGTGATGATAATAAAATTATTTGTGCTGAGATGTTTTGGGTAAATGATGGAAAGGCTGAAGTTTACTGATGTTGCACACTATTTTCAGTGAAGAGAAAACATTGCATGTTCATGCTTTGCATAGTCAGGTGGTACCCGCGATGGGCCACAGAGTAATGCGTAAACGTGCTGATCTGTTGAGCGATTGCACGAGTGTTGGTCTGTTGAGTGACTGCACTGGTACTGGTCTGTTGAGCGACTGTACCTTGGTATATGTAAAACGTGCTGGTCTGTTGAGCGACTGCATTGGTGCTGATCTGTTGAGCGATTGCACCCTGGTCTTGAAGGTCGTTAAAGTCAAACATATTTAAATTGTGCTGGTCTGTGAGCGACTGCACCTTGGTAATTCCAACAAGTTGAGTACATGAGCATATACAAAGCATGTACAAAGCAAGTTGAGTGGGTCACGATTTGGATATTTGTTGATGATTGGAAATTGATGTGTGTAAGTACTTTATAAAATTCTGAATTTCTGATGAATGATTGCGATTGCTGAAGTGTTAGTTGTGCTTATAACATGTTTTCCATATTAATTGGTTGCTGTTTGAAAAGGGCATACATGTCATGAAATTTTCAAAATGAGTATCCTTATTTATCATCATTGTTATATGATATGCCATGTATATATTGGTTACTCTTATATAAATTTTATATGTTATTTGTTAATTTCGGTCAGTGACCCTTTACTATTATTGTGGAAATTGGGCTTTGCCCTCAGATGCCCCCCAAACCCATATTACCTATGGGTCCCCAGACGACGGAAACATCGTTCGATTTCATTGATTGTTCCCTGCCTACTACTTGGGTATACGACCCCATCTCAAGCAGGGCAACATACATGGGGAGACTGAAGAGGACATGCAGGACTAACGGAGTGGTGGACTATGTGGAGCACACCTATGCGAAGATTAACTTTCCTGTGCCTTCCACATTGGTATTGGAGGCGCACGGAATTTTTTAGGACGCGGAGGAGCCTATGAGAGGGGTTGAGACGGAGGCCATAATAGGTGTGGTGACTCCTAACCCGGTGACTGGAGGAGCTGTACATGATATAGAGGTGGAAGGGGATAATCAAAGACCGACGCTAGTAGCAGATGATGTTTCGGGTCCGTCTAGGACATCCGATGACTGCTTTGAGATTCCGGCACCACCGAAGCGACCCCGATTGTATATCGATCTGACTTCGGAGGAGACCGATCCTTCCCTATATGATGAGGAGGAGGACGTTACGTCGAGGCGAGCTGCGGAGTCGGATGACACTTGCATGGGCTGCGGAGGGAATCCCTGCTACTGTAGCTTTAGTGCATGATCAGTGTAGACTTTTTGTATAGGGTCTTGATTTCGGTGGATGTAATTTATTTTGGAAATTAATGTATGACTTTTCCGCTGTTTTCTTCCGCACTCTGATACTGTTTAGTGGGCCACAGGCCGGGTGTTCTATTTTGAGATGATATGACACTGTTCTTTTGAAATGTATTAATGTTTATTATTAATTTCCAAAGTTAAGTACCTAGTGATATTATGAGGAAATTATTTAATTACGTTCATCGATTAATTTACAACGTACTATTTTATGAAATGAATTAGTGAAAATTTTATTTTAATTCTTTTTGAATTAATTCTGAAAATTCTTTTATTTATTTATTTAAAAAAAATACACTCGCGCTGTGTTTTAAACTCGGGGTGTTACAGCCTCTGAAACTGGGTCTGAAGACTGTCTAAATATTGGATTTGAAGCATGCCTCTAAAGCCTTTATGTGTCTCTGATATGCACAAACTCAACATGCCTCTAAAGAGTTTACATCAAGATATCATTAACTCTAAAGAGATTCTTCAAGCCATGCATTTAGAGTTCATATTCCGCTAATTAAAAAGTTGCAACACATTGAAAATGATGCCTCTGATATGGCCAAAATATTGTTCACAAGAAGATATGATCAAAATATTATTCACAAGAAGATATGCTCATAATTTGTTCACAAGAAGATATGCTCATAATTTGCTCACAAGAAGATATCTCATTGTTCACAAGAAGATAGCCTCAGAATTATTCACAAGAAGATACACTCAGAATTATTTACAAGAAGAAACACTCAGAATTTGTTCACAAAAAAGATATGATCCAGATTTCACAAGGACAGAAATGAAACCCTAATCTCTTCTATAAATAGATACTCAAGGCTGAAAAAGAAAGCACGAACTGGTAAACTCAAAAATTCATACAATTCAGAAAAACTTTTGAGAGCTCAAATATCATAAGTATTCGAAGTTCAAAAGTTTAAGTTCTAGAGAAGCACTTGCTCAAAGAAATATTTTCTAAGTGTTTTAGTGTGAGAAATCAATTGTAACAATCTGCTTAGTATCAGCAAAATACAATATGTTCTAAACTTGTGTAACCTAGTCCGATAGTGGCTTTAGTGTTCCTCAAGAAATTTGTAGTTTTCATATTGTGTTGAGAAGACTTGACTTATAGGAGCAAGGTGTAGTTGCCTTTTTGTGGTAGTCATGACTCACTTACAATATTCCTTAATTCTCTGAAATTTCCAGAACTAACCACTCTATCTCTGCGTAACATTTTCTTTTGTGTTGGCGACGATGGTCGTGCTGAGCCTTTTTTACAAACAAAGAATGCAAGAGTGGCCTACCAAGTTGAGAACAAACGAGTGAAAGACAAGAGTAGTAATCTATTCATTATTTCCTATCTTTTCTTCATATTAGGATTCTGATTTGCTTCTCATGTCCTATATTTTTTGACTGATGAACAATCCTTTTTACTGCATGTTTGGAATTTCATGAACTTGTTATTTTGAATTCTTTTGTTTTTGAGTGATTTATGTGGGAGAAGAGTTTTAGCTTATTTGATGAATACAATTTAAACCTAAGGATTATTGTATATATTCATAGGGGATGAAAGTATCTCTATAAAATTTACATAGTTATGAGTCAACTTGATATATAGATTATGTAGTTTTGATTTCCTTCAAATTTGTATTTCCATGATTTGGTTATGTAGTTCGGTTTTTCCATCTTTGTGTTAAAATCGTTTAGGTAATAATAGTTCTAAGAAGGACATCTTTATAGGGATTGTGTTTAAGTTAATTATGCGTAAATAACACTTAGGTGATTAAAAGGTTTATAAATTGTATGCTTGGATACAAACGAAATAAAATTAACTAGATAAAGATTGTGAAAAAAAAATGATTAGGTAATTCGAATCATCTCTTTTTCACTATGCGATTATTGATTCACTATTTTAACAATCTAACTTATTTGATTACGTCAAATTAACAAACTAGACTAATACCAATTCTTTCACTCAAAATTCCTTTTTTATAACAACGAACCCTAATTTTTTAGGTGATCAGACTTGTTACTCGAGTCATGTACTATAATTATTTTTCAATTCCTTGACTCAATAATCGCATAGTGAAAATATTGGCCACTCAATTTATTGAACTCAATAATTGCATAGTGAAAATGACAACTTGTTTGAGTTCGTGTAAGACTCATAATCTGAATTTGTTTGAAGTTCATACAAGTTCTTGGACTTAATGGTGTTATTTTTTCAATTGAAACCAGTCCCAATGTTTAAGATCAGTATTAGTCTCTGAGTTCATCCCTGCTAGAGAAAATGATATGTTGTAGGTTGTGAACACAAAAAGATGTTGGGCTTTGTATAAAGGACATGGTGGACAATAAAGAAGCTAGGGGAGTCTTTGATACATATAAAATATAAAGTAGACCAAAATCAATCAGTTTGTTATGGTTGCAAATAAACATTAGTCTTATTAATAATTGTCTTTATGATTGCAAACAAACTTTACTCTTATTAATAACTGTCTTTGATAACTAAATTAAGATTACTTCAAATCAGAATCATTGAGAAAAGCATGATTAATGTTGTTTACAGTTGTTGTCATGAGTGTGTTTGTAGCATCATCCATAGATTTGAAATTCATAATTTTTAGACTATCCATTTAGAGAGTCACAGTTAGCTGAGTATTGGTAATAGTGAACCTCTTGTTTTCGCTAATACCAAGACTCTGAAAATCGAATGTTAGGAAAGCCTACTCTATTGCAATATAAATCTTTTTTAATACAAAGAGACAAAGAATCTCGCCAAATAAAATCAGTTATATGAAAACCTGCATTAGCAAATCTATCAGCATAATTATTACTCTCTTGATAAATATAAGTTATTCTAAAATGAGGAACTATGATAAACTGAATGCAACTACTCCATCTATTATTAAGATTTTGTGGAACAATAGAGGGATCACTAAATGCTTGAACAGTTATGTTAGAATCGCACTCCAACCATATATTCGTCCATCCCATTTTTACTGTCCACTCAATAGCCAATATTGCATCAGTTAGATCAACATGAAGAGCAATCGAGACTCCTAAGTTAGCTGCAAACCCACCAAGAAAATATCCATAATGATCTCTAAAAGGTTTCCCACAAGCAGAACAACCAAGGGAACCCCTAAGAGCACTATCAGTATTGCATTTTACCCTAGAAGGCGGAAGGATTTCCATATCATTCTTTAATCACCGGATCATTTGGAGCATGGTAAGCAATATTAAATTATTTGAGAATCTTAAAGTCATGCATAGAAAACCTCAAGCATTCGTTAGAGTTAGTGCCTAATAAGTAGACACTTACTTTGATATTATGAATTATCTGCGAAAGCACAACATTCTTAGTTTGGAGAATGCAAACTAAGAATATTGTGCTTTCACTTCCTTTGCAAATTTGTATGACTTTCTTCAAAATAAATCATGTTCCTACAAAACCAAATATTCCAAAAGAATTTAATGATAAGCGAAAGCACAACATTCTTAGTTTGCGTTCCTCAATCCATGCTACAAGTGTCCAAAACTGTCAAACGAGAAGTGAGATTGATCCTACAATTGAGAATTACTTCAAGCCAAGTCTAAATATTTCTAGCAAAAGAGAACTCCAAGAAAAGGTGTTGAGCAAAATCAAAACTATGCTCACATAGACTACAACAAGACACCCAAGGAATGCCTCTTTTAACCAAACTATCATATGTTGCAATGACATTTTAAATGATTCTCCAAAGCACCAACGATTTTGTAGGGGAATAATGGGATTTCAAATCAATTTTCCCCACAACACATTGTTTTGATGCCTAAATTGAGCACTATAGCATCCTTGAAGGTTAAGAAAACTATAAGTAGTAGCATTCCAAACAATACAATCAAGACTAGGGACAATGGAAATAACCGTAATTTTTATATCAGCAGAAGGAGTTGGGTATCTCAACTCAATGTCATTAGGAATAGGTCACTTACCATTATGAATAAAATAAGACACCTTACTTTTTAGAAAAGAAACATCTTCATTAGAAATTTGCAAGAAATCACAAACCATGAAAGCAAGCCAATTATCTTACAAGAAGTTAATACAATCACCATTACCACATTGTTCAAGTTGTGCTATGTTGAATGTTATCATACATACTTTTCATACCGTGTCAAATAGAAGATGATATATGATGTTTAACTAGTTTACCATTTCCAAAAAATATATCCTTTAAAATCATAGCCCATTGAGAAGGGTAATTAATCATATCTCAATAAAGCTTCAAACAACATGCTTTATTAATATTTGAGATACTTCTAATATCCTCCTTTAGCAAGGGGAAAACAAGTTTTGCACCAAAAGCAATTATCACTTTGTGGTCATCAATGTTACCTACGCAAACAAATTTCTAATACAAGCATCCAGATTTTCAATGAGAACGCATAGGGTAAGAATAAATTTTAAACTATAGAACAACATACCATGCACAATTTGAAGGTGCAAACACGAGAAGGGGGGTTGAATTGTGTTTGACTAACTTGAATACTTTTTCTGTTTTTGCAGTTTTATAACAAAACCTGATGTATGAATCAAACAGAGTTAGCAGCGGATATAAAGTAAATATAAAACACAATTTTATACTGGTTCACCATTAACGAGGCTACGTCCAGTCCCTTCATTTTGAAGGATTTCACTAATTCAAAACCTTGAATTACAACAATACCACGGACCCTCCAAGTCATTCTTCTCAAATAGTCTAACAATCCTAGACTTTTGAGGAATAGAGCACCTTGACTTCTCAAGTCAAGTCTTCTCCTACCAATCTGACAACCCCAGATTGTAAAAGGAATTACAACGCCTTAAATCTAATTGCTAAGTAATCTGCTACCCCTTCTGACTCCCTTAGATTGTAGACTCTACTTCAACAACTTAGATCTAACACAAGGGAAAGAAAAACACGAGTGCTTGCTTCTGGAAAGCTGGAACTCACAATTAACCTCACTGAAAACTTGAGTGTTTGCTTTTGGAAGTGTATGACTCTTTTGTGATTTTTCAATGCTAAGTATTCTGCCTTGAGCCTCCTTTTATAGATGCAGATTAGGGTCTCTTCCAAGGTTAATTTCGAGCTGTATCTTGCTGGATTCTCTTGCAAAAATATCTTGACCAATCGGGTTTCTTTTAAATAAAAAACATATCTTTTTAGCTTCAGATTTGCTTTCAAAAATAACTTGGGCCAATCCTGTCTTTAATTAATTCTAGAACAAATCTTTCTTCCCATCAATAGCTTCATGATTAAATCTGGACCATTTGATTAACTGATTTCGACCACGCTGGACTAGAAAACTGATCTTGTAACACCCCGAGTTTAAAACACAGCGCGGGTGCATTGTTTTTTTTTTTTAATTAATAATTAAAATAAGTTTTTCCCAAATTTATTCCAAAATTAATATTTAAAATTAAGGGTCTTACAATACTACCCCCCTTAAATTAGTTTCGTCCTCGAAACTACATGTCCGTAAATAATTGAGGGTATTGTTCCTTCATTTTACTTTCCAATTCCCAGGTTGCGTCTCTAGTAGTCGGATTCCAAATCACCTTGACTAGTGGGACTTCCTTGTTTCTCAACTACTTAATCTTCCTATCTTCGATCCTCACCGGAAATACTTCAAACGACAGCTTGTCCCTTAGCTGAATTGTATCAGGCTCGATTACATGTGTCGGGTCTGCAATGTACTTTCTTAGCTAAGACACATGAAATACGTCGTGAATGTTGGACAGTATTGGAGGTAACGCAATCCGATAGGCCAATGGTCCAATACGTGCAGTAATCTGGTATGGCCCAATAAATTTCGGAGTCAACTTCCTTGACTTAATAGCTCTGCCAACACCAGTTGTAGGCGTAACCTTCAAAAATACATGATCGCCCTGCTCGAATTCCAAGGGTCTGGGGCGCTTGTCTGCATAACTCTTCTGACGATCTTGTGAAGCCTTCATTTTCTCTTGTATTATCTTGATTTTCTTTGTGGTCTGTTCCACCTTCTCTGGTCCAACAATCATACTTTCTCCGTATAATGCTTCATATGGCGCCATTCCAATGCTAGCGTGGAAACTGTTGTTGTAGGTGAACTCAATCAATGGCAGAACGTCATCCCAACTCCCTCTGTCATCCAACACGCATGCTCTTAAGAGATCCTCCAAGGACTGATTCGTCCTCTCTGTTTGTCCGTCTGTTTGTGGATGGTAGGCTGAACTCAATTTCAATTTTGTGCCCAAAGCTTCATGTAGTGCTCCCCAGAAATGAGACGTGAATTTTGGGTCACGGTCAGATACTATACTTGATGGAACGCCGTGTAACCTCACAATCTCAGCGATGTAGATTTCCGTCAGCTTATCTACCTTATAAGTGGTCCTTACTGGTAAGAAATGTGCGGACTTTGTCAAATGGTCCACTATTACCCAAATTGCATCATTCTTTCTCCTTGTCTTGGGCAGTCCTGTTATGAAATCCATGGAAATGCTGTCCCACTTCCATTCTGATATGTCCAAAGGTTGCAGCATTCCAGCAGGTCGTTGATGTTCCACTTTCGCTTTCTGGCAAGTCAAACAAGCGGATACATATTCTGCTACATCCCTTTTCATTCTTGGCCACCAAAAATTCTGCCTTAAGTCCTGGTACATCTTGGTTGCTCCAGGATGAATGCTCAACTTACTCTTATGAGCTTCTTCCAAAATCATCCTTCTCATCTCTGCGACTTCCGGTACACAAATTCTTCCATTACATCTCAGAATATTATCTGTTCCGACGCTGAACTCAGTTGTCTGCCCTTGCGCTATCAAATTCCTCTTTTCTTGGATCAATGTGTCATCTTGCAGGTTTGCAATCTCTTCAAGTAGACCACTCGAAATTGTTATCATTCCACACTTTAGCATTCCTGGTGCCAACTCTACGTCCAAGTGTAAGTCTCTAAATGCTTCCCACAACTCTTGTTGTTTGGCCATTATCATTGAAGATACTGACACACTTTTCCGACTTAATGCATCAGCCACCACATTGGCCTAGCCAGGGTGGTACCGCAATGAGAAGTCAAAATCCTTGAGAGTCTCCATCCATCTTCTCTGACGCATGTTCAATTCCTTCTGGTCGAACAGATACTTCAAGCTTTTATGATCACTAAACACCGTGAATGTGCATCCATATAAGTAGTGTCTCCAGACTTTTAGCGCAAACACTATTGCAGCAAGTTCTAAATCATGGGTAGGGTGGTTCCGTTCGTGAGTCTTCAACTGCCTTCAGGCATAAGCTACAGCTTTCTTGTGCTACATCAAAACACATCCCAGACCTTGGTGAGATGCATCGCAGTAAACTTCATATGGTTCCTCTGGCTGTGGCAGAACTAACACTAGTGAGGTTGTCAATTTCTCCTTTAGCAACTGAAAACTCTCCTCACACTTCTCCGTCCATGCAAACGGATGATTCTTTCTGGTTAGTTGTGTTAGAGGAGCTACAATCTTAGCGAATCCTTCAATGAATCTTCTGTAATACCCTGCTAATCCGACAAAACTCCTTATATCTGTGACAGTCTGAGGCTGTTTCCAGGCAAGAATTGTCTCAATCTTTGCTGGATCCATAGCGATTCCTTCTTTGGTTATTACGTGTCCCAAGAAACTCACTTTGTCTAGCCAAAATTCGCACTTCGACAAATTGGCATACAGCTGCTTTTCACGTAAGACTTCAAGAACTTGTCGTAGATGCTCTTCGTGTTCTTCTTCATCCTTTGAATAAATCAAAATATCGTCGATGAATACCACCACAAACTTATCCAGAAACGGGCTGAAAATCCTATTCATGTAATCCATTAAAATTGCTGGTGCATTCGTAACTCCAAAAGGCATAACGAGATATTCATAATGTCCGTAACGAGTTCTGAAAGCAGTCTTTTGAATATCTCCCTCTCTTACTCGAATCTGATGATATCCTGACTTCAAATCGATCTTTGAAAACACTGATGCACCCCTCAATTGGTCCATCAAATCGTCGATGCGTGGTAGAGGGTAACGGTTCTTGATAGTCACCTTGTTAAGCTGTCGATAATCTACACATAGACGCGAACTTCCATCCTTTTTCCTAACCAACAATATCGGTGCTCCCCACGGCGACACACTTGGTCTGATAAATCCTTTCTCTAACAAACCTTCAATCTGACATTTAAGCTCGCTTAATTCCAACGGCGACATCCGGTACGGTGCAATTGAAATAGGTCCAGTTCCTAGGTGTAAGTCAATGAAGAACTCCACCTCTCTCACCGGGGGTAATCCTGGAATCTCAGATGGAAATACGTCCGGGTATTCCTTGACTAACATCACATCTCCTATATTTACATCCATCTTGGTCTCCATGTTAGCCAATGATAAGAACTCCTGAGTTCCTTCTCTCAGCGATACTCCGAGTTGGTTAGCAGTCAAATATCGAGCGACTCCAGGTTCGGGGAAAAGAACCAATTTTCGAGCGCAATCCAAAACTACGTAATTATAGGACATCCAATCCATGCCGAGAATGATCTCGAGGGATTGTAGGGGTAGACAGATTAGATTAACCAAGAAGTCCCTATTCTGAATTGTTACCGTACAGTGTAAACATGCAGAGTCTACAGTCAAAGTCTTAGCAGGCGTAGTAACAACCAAATCAAAAGGCAAAGCAGATACAGACAACTTCAAACGATGCACATAATCCATAGCAATGAAAGAGTGGGTTGCCCCCGAATCAAAAAGTGTAGTTAGGGTGTTACCTGCAATCTCACAATCTTGCTGGATTAAATTTTGAGCTTGTCCTCCAGCTTCAGCACCCATGTGGTAGACGCGGCCTCTAGCAGTAGGACGAGTAGCCCTAGTCGCGTTCACCGTTGGTTCCACCTTCGGAACCCGGAAATCCCTCGCCACGTGTCCTGGCTTGTGGCAGTTGAAGCACAACAAATCCCTCGTGGTACAAGCAGTTGCAATATGTCCTTCCTTCCCACAGCGATAACACCGGACTCCTTGTCCCAACTGCCATCCAAATGTCTGGTTTCCCGGCCGATTCTGGCCCCTCCTGTTGTTCTGTGGCCGGTTATACGGCTTGGCCACTTGCTTCCCTTTGTTGTTCTGGTAATTCATCCGACTAGGCCCTCCTGAGTTAAAGTGACCCTTTTACTCTTCATTTCCTCCACCTCTCTACACTTTTCAACTAGCACTTGGAAACGTTGTATTCCCAAGGGTAGGACCGACTCTTGAATGTCATACCTCAATCCATTCTAGAAGCGATGACACATGAACTGTTCATCAACTTCTTCTCGGAAGAATCTGAAGTGTCTGGATAGCGACTCAAATGTAGCGGCGTATTCTCCCACTGTCATACTTCCCTGGTACAATTTCAGAAAGTCATCCCCCAACTTGGTCCTCGTACTCATAGGGAAGTATTTGTCTAGAAACTTCTTTTTGAATGACTCCCAGGTCACTTCCTCTTGAGCCGACGCCATCAGTGATCTCGTACTCCTCCACCAGTACTCTGCGTCCCCTACCAGCAGGTACGTGGCATAGTTGACTTGCACTACTGCCCGGCAGTTAATCATCTCGAATATCTTTTCCATCTCTTGGATCCACTGGTCCACCCTTTCTGGACCCTCATCACCTGTGAACTTTGGAGGGTTATGACGGCGAAAGTCCTCAAGCCCTCTAGACTCAGCAGCGCAAATCTCTCGTTCTCTCTTCTCTAAGTCGCGTTGAGTCTTGGCAGCCGTCTGGGCAGCAACAGACGCAGCCATATTGTTCATTGCTTCAGCCATCCTATCTTCCCGGCTGACATTTGTCCTTGCGGTGTCGTCTCTTTTTGGAGGCATTGTTTCCTACAAAACCATCATTACTTCAGTCACACCACAACTCACACAAGACTTGAAACTTTAACTACTTGCTTCTTATGCATAATCAGCTAATGACTCAAAATAAACACTTTAATCAGAGCTCAAACCCAAAAGTTAACCAAATGCTCTGATACCACAATTGTAACACCCCAAGTTTAAAACACAGTGCAGGTGCATTTTTTTTATTTTTTTTTTTAAATTAATAATTAAAATAAGTTTTTCCCAAATTTATTTCAAAAGAATTAAAATAAAGTTCTTCGTAAAATAGTACGTTATAGATCAATCGATGAACGTAAACCAAATACTTCATCAGGATTATCACTAAGTACTTATCTTGGAAATTAGTTTTTAAAAATTAATACATCCCAAAATATCATTGTCATAATACATCAACAGTAAATATTAGAGTACATGGTTCAGCGGAAAATAGTACAGAATTTCCAAAATAAGACAAATTACAATTTCAACCCAAAAACCTATTACAATAAGTCTAACTGATCATGCGCTGAAGCTGCAGTAACACGGATTCCCTCCGCATCCCACGCAAGTCTCTTCTGACTCTGTAGCTCGCTTCGATGTAACCTCCTCCTCCTCCTCGTACATAGAGGGATTGGTCTCCTCCGAAGTCAAGTCAATA
This sequence comes from Cicer cuneatum, assembly GCA_037974295.1. Taxonomy (NCBI): domain Eukaryota; kingdom Viridiplantae; phylum Streptophyta; class Magnoliopsida; order Fabales; family Fabaceae; genus Cicer; species Cicer cuneatum. The sequence goes on along the minus strand of JBBPBO010000004.1, from coordinate 39,751,813 downwards.
CATACTCGTGGCCGCTTTGGCGGTGCCGGAATCTCGTAGCAATCCTCGAAAATCCTAGATAGACCCGGAATCTCAGTCGCTACCGGTCTCTGCTCATCACGCTCCTCTACCGCATCAGACCCATGTATCTCCCTTCCAACCACAGGATTGGGAGTCACCACTCCTACAGTGGCCTCTGTCTCAACCCTCTCAGCAGGCTCCTCAGCATCGTCGAACATTCCGTGCGCCTCTAACACCAGGCGAGAAGGCACGGGAAAATCTATGCTCGCATGAGTGCGCTCTACGAAGTCTTCCACGCCATCAGTTCTACTTGTCCGCTCCAGCCACCCCGTATACGTCGCTCTGCTTGAGAGGGGGTCAAAAGCCCAAGCAGTGCCCGAGTAGCGATCAAGGAAATTCAACGACGGTTCCGTCGTTCGGGTGCCCAGGGGCGGCGCGGGTTTGGGAGGCATCTGAGGGCAAAGCCCAAAGTCCACAATATAATGGCAAGGGGGTCACCAACCGAAAATAACAAATATTCATATAGCATGTATTGCACAACAACATCTAATCATGGCATAATTTATGGTGATGAGGAAAATAATAATGCTCATTTGGAAATTTATGACTTTCATGCCTTTTCAAAACAGCAGTTAATGATTATGAATATGCGGTAAGTACAGCCAACACGTCAACAAAACACAAACATAAATTCAGAAATTTCAGATTTTGGACAGCACTCACACGCATTAATTTCCAACATTCATCATATAAACAATCATGACACAACGGTCGAATCCCACAATGTAATGCATATATGCTCATGCATAATTTTCTTGGAATCACCAAGGTGCAGTCGCTCGACAAACCAGCACATCTCAACGGCCCTCATGACCAGGGTGCAATCGCTCAACAGATCAGCACCAGTGCAGACGCTCAACAGTCCAGCACATCGTGCAGTCGCTCAACAGACCAGCATGTTTGACATCACCCAAGGTACAATTGCTCAACAGATCAGTACCTAGTGCAGACGCTCAACAGTCCAGCACTCGTGCAATCGCTCAACAGATCAGCACGGGGTTGCGCATTTTTGGGTACAGACGCTCAACAGTCCAGTACCAGTGCAGACGCTCAACAGTCCAGCACTTATATACCAAAGTACAATCGCTCAACAGATCAGTACTTAGTGCATACGCTCAACAGTCCAGCACTCATGCAATCGCTCAACAGATCAGCACGTGGTTGCGCATTACTCTATGGCCCATCGCGGGTACCACTTGACTATGCAATGCATGAATATGCAGTGTTTCATTTCTCTAGAAACAGAATGCAAAACAGAAATTCATGCCTCTCAATCATATTTAAATATTTCAGCACAGTCATACATAACAACATCACAATCATGAATTAACAGTGAATTAATCATTCACACTTTGAAATGTTTTCCCAACCTCTCAAAAATTCAGACACAGAATTAAAACTGGGATTTTTCTGAGATTTACGAATCTGTATTCAAATACAGCTCTTCTGTATTCGAATACAGAAGCCAAAAACAGTGCAGATTCATACTCTGTATTCGAATACAGCCCTCTGGTATTCGAATACATAGGCAGATTTCAGTGCATAAATCAACCTCTTTCATTACATCAGTAAAGTTTTTAAAACTTCATCACCACTACTTCAAAATCTCATCAAAAGCTCCACTTTAACTCACCACAACATTCCCAGTATTCCCAGACACTCAGGGTTTTTCAAAACATTCTTAAAACTTGAAATATTCTGAAAACACGAATCTGTATTCGAATACATACTCCCTGTATTCGAATACAGAAGCAGGAATTGAAATTTAACATTCTGTATTCGAATACAGCATGGCTGTAGTCGAATACAAGAGTTCAACCTTTGAAAAATTCAGCCTTTTCTCCCAAGTCACTTAAAGATTTTCAAACATCTTTCTCTCCTCTTTAAAACCATTTCACAGACTTCTTTTCAATTCATTTAAAACTTCTAAGGGTTCTCAACACTTCAAAACTCACATGACAGTGATTAAAACTTGTTTTTCTGGAAAAACACGAATCTGTATTCGAATACAGCTTCCTTGTATTCGAATACAGAAGCTAAAAATTGAGTTTCTAGAAAAACTCGAATCTGTAGTCGAATACAGCATGTCTGTAGTCGACTACAGATGCGAAGACAGTGTTAAAAATTTCACTTCTGTATTTGAATACGACATGATCATAGTCGAATACATATATGAATACAGAAGCCAAAATCTTTCCTCTGTATTCGAATACAGGGGCTCGTATTCGAATACAGGTTTGGAAAACTTTAAAATAAAACAGAAACCTGGAAGGTTGTATTCGAATACACACATGCTGTAGTCGAATACACCTTCGAAAACCAGTGAGAGTTCAACCCTTTTCAAAACTGATTCTTTTAAAACAACAGCCAACATCAAACAGATTCTGCACTTTTTCAAGAAAAACCTTTCCTCATTTAAAATCCCTTTTTCTTTAAAAACCATCAACACCACAGAATCACACAAAACAACCAGAATAAGAATCATCACCAGAACCACACAAAACAACCAGAATCAGAATCATCACCAGACTCCCACAACATAAAACAAAATCAGAACCATTAACATCAGTTTATCCAAAACAGAGACAGATGATCAATCATCAGAACATCATGCAACATTTCAGTGTTCTCACTCATCAGAACAAACATGCAACATTTCAGTGTTCTCACTCATCAGAATAAACATGCAACATTTCAGTTTTCTCAAAACACCACAATGACATGCAAATACTCAGCTTCATCAAACATCAGGATGACATGCAAGCACTCAGTTTTCTCAATAACAGAATGACATGTAAAACATTTCAGCTTTCATGATACCACAGAAATACTTGCAAACATCACAGAACAACAAACCTCAACAGAATGCATTTTGCATTTTAATGCTATTTTTCAAAACAGTTTTAAGACATGCATTTTAATCATAACTAAAATGGCATGCAAACATTTTCCAGCATTCACACAGAATGTAAAACAACATATTTTACCAGTAAAAACAGCCAACAACAACTTATCAGAAAAATCACTTCTCAAAAAATTGCATTTTCTCTCAAAATGTCATTTTCGAAAACAGCTTTTCATTTAAAAACAGAACTGAAACAGCACAATTTATGGCCCTAATGCAGCTAAAAGATGGAAGGTTCCCTTACCCTTGTAGCGTGCTCTGCTATTTCTCTTGTTCCTGCTGCGTTCCCTTTTCTGCGTCCAGAAACGGTGAAGCTGTTCCCTGAGTTTGCTGCTGCAAAACTGGGTTCTTTCTCTTCGTATCGAGGTGGGGATTAACTTTACTACTGGGGGTTTTCTGGTTTGATGGTTGGAATTTCAGATAATGTGTTTGAAGGAATTTCCCTCTCTTCAAATTTCAGTTCGGGAATGGCAGAAACAGAGACAGAAATGGGAGAGGAGATGGAGTTGGTACATGCAATATGGTCAGTATGGAGGAAGGAATGGTGTTCTGATTTCACCATCCTTCTCACTCTTATTTATAGACTCTCATGGTGCCACCTCACTTGCCACTTGTCTGATTTTCCAGCTTTTAATTATCTTGCAATTAGCCACTAATCCTTACTTAATGTCCAATTAATTTAATTACTTGAAATTAAATTAATTTAATTCTTCACCCAATAATTTTTAATTCATCTTCCAAATAAATATTTATATATATATATATATATATATATATTCACTTCAATCATACATATATTAAATATTTACAAAAATTCCCAAAATGCCCTTGACAATAATTCCAAAATTAATATTTAAAATTAAGGGTCTTACAGATCTGCTGTGATCCTCTGATCTCGGCCAACACTGGACCACACGTTCTGATCTTCTGATCTCGGCCAACACTGGGCCATATGGTCTGATCTTCTGATTTCGGCCAACACTGGACCATGATGCTTAAATCTGGACCCTTGATCTGAATATCTTCCCTCTATCTGGACCAATTCTGGACTGGGCCTGGATTGAACTGAAATTAACTCTGGACAAAGAATATTTAATTCTGGACATTTACCTCTTGATCTGGATCAGGTCTGGATCAAACTGGACATCATTTCTTCTGGTCTGGACTTAGTTTCATACTCTGAACCAAGCTATCTTCTGGTCTGAGCCAAATCTGGACCAAGTCACTTGTTCTGGACCAGTTAACTAAAGCTCTGGTTAAGTCTGGATCAAGTCTGAACTGTTTATCATTTCACTGCCAAGCTATCTTCTGGTCAGAATAACTTTTGGACCAAGTCTGACTTATGAATCCTTCTAGTCTGGATCAACTCTCCCTCTGGCAGGCTTCCTACTGGTCTGGTCCAGGTCTCCTTCTGGACTCTGCTTCCATGATCTGGGCCAGGAAAGATATCATCTGATGGTATTTTGACATCCTGGAGTATCCTCTGGTGCTTTCAGGATGCATCCTCTGGTACCTTCTGGATGCATTATTTGGTGACTTCTGGAGGTGTATCCTCTGGTCTGATTTTATCTTCTAAATACTCATCTTCTGCCGCTGGTGACTTCAGCTTCTGCCTCTGATAACTTCATCTTCTGGTGGCATTTAATTTAATAATTCAAGGTACAAAATAAGATTACATGGAGTGCTTTTGTAAACATCAAAATCCTAAGTACTTAGAACCAACTTGGTTCCAACACAATTGAGTTTACAAGTTGAATTCTCCCATCATAGACAAGAGACTAAAACGAAAATGTTTACATTTTAAAGAGACTTAAACTAAAAAATTTTATTTTACAAATACTAAAATCATATTTATTACATTTTACAAGGATTAATGACATATTTAAATCTTCATTTGATAAGGATTAAAAATACTTACAAAAAATATTACAAGAACTAAAAATGAAATAAACTATTTATAGAAACAAAAACAAAAAATTATAAAGACTTCAAACAATTTAAATTTTAACCTTTTAAAACTTTAGAAGTAATACCCTAATCAGTCATTTCATAAAAAAATAAATAAAACTTAATGAGTCAAAGAAAAATAAAAGTAATAACTTAAAATATTTAAAACCAAAATAATATTGAAACTTAAAATAAGTTGTACGAAGATCATATCACAAATATCTTTAAAAAAAAAACATCACACGACAGTCCACAAATATAGTTTTTTTTTTTTTACTCAAATATAGTTAGAGATCAATTTTAGTTAGCGACATTAATTATCTCATCGTCAAAATCTTAGACGAGATTCTCGCTTATTTTAGTTATATTTATCGCAATGCAACATCTATTTGCTTTTACTTAGTTTTCAAAACTTTCCGTATAAGCACAAGTTGTGAGACAATGAAGAGAGAAAACAAAGAAAAAAACAACGACGTGATCAGTGACTTACCCGACTGCGTTTTACTCACATATTGTCGTTATTGAACACCAAAGACGCCGTTCAGACTTGCATACTCTCTACAAGATGGAAGAATCTCTGGAAGAATCTTCCCACCCTTAGGTTAAATTCCACACACTTAGAGACTTTCCAAAGTTTTGCCAAATTTTTATATGGATATCTGTCTCTTCGCGATTCCACAACCTCACTTCATATTCTCGATTTTCACCGCAGTGGAATCATATGGCCTAGCTTACTCAAAAGAATTGTAACATATGCTGTTTCACATAATGTCCAGCGACTAAATATCGATGTCTCAGATGTTATATCACACCTTCCTTCTTGTTTATTTTCATGTCAAACTTTAACGTATCTTAATCTTTCTTTTAAGTATGCTAAAGTATTATTTCCTTATTCTCTAAATTTGCCAGCATTAACCAATTTGTCTTTACAGTCTCTTATCTTTTGTGCTGGTGATGATGGTCGTGTCGAGCCTTTTTCGACATTAAAACGGTTGAATAATTTGATCATTAAGTATTGTAAAGTTCGCGATGCACAAAATCTCTGCATATCAAGTGTCACGCTTGTCAATTTAACAATACTATCTTGTCCCTATTCTTTTACTGAGTTCAAATTTGAGCTATCCACTCCAAGTCTTTTTAATTTTGAGTTTTGGGGTATTCCTGTTCAGAAACTTTGTGGAAGCAATAACAATCTTTATTCTACAAAACATGTAGATATTAATGTAGCAATGGTGTCGAATTCCATGGATACACCTTTTGTTCTACTCAAATGGTTGGTTGAGCTTACCAATATCAAATCATTGATTGTCTCTTTAACTACTCTTCAGGTACTCTTCATTTATCTTGTGTTTGGTTCTACAATAGCAAAAATTGATTTTGTAAAAGTTATCTTAGTTAAAATTGAGTTTAAGATAAAATGATTTATGTTTGAATATGTTCATGTGAATGTGAGTTGAACAAATACATTTAAGTATTAAAAGACACGATAGGAGGCAAAAGCTACAAATATTAACTTAAAGTTATAATCATTTATAAGGCAAAATCAATAATAAAATGGCAACGGATTTGAGTAATATGCATGAGGTCCTAGGTTCAAACCTCGTTGCTTGCATTGTACATAAAAAGTAATCTTGTTTTCAATTATTTGCGGTAGAGATAGCGAAAATAAGTTTTTTATTAACATGTTTGCTTTTCTTTTTTTTTTTGTTATTTCTAAATTTTGTCAAAAATATATGACATGCTTTACATTGATCCTTATTCACCCTCATTGATTAGGTTCTCTCCATAGTTCCTGATTTATTCAAGGTTGAGTTCCCTTCCTTGCGAAATTTGAAGTCACTGAAAGTAAAATTGAGAGATACTGAATTAGAGCAAGCAGTTGCCATGTTACAGACAGAAGCTGCTGAGTTACGAGAAGCGTTTGATGCAGAATTGAAACCATTTTCATCCATACCTGATGGAATAATCGATTTCTTGCTTCAAAACTCACCATTTGTAGATGTTGACATCATAGATTTCTGAAAGCGAAATGTACATTCAACTTTTTCAAAGAGATTTTTTGGTTTGGTTTTTGTCTCATTCTCTATATTTGTTATCTGATTATAACTTATTATTATTAGAAAAAAATTGTACATGTATACTAATATGATTGTTTCAAGTCTCAACTTAAGTGGATGTTCTATATTAAGGATTAGATTTCTTGTATTGAATGGAAGAATGATCTAATTCTTAGATGCTGAAAAAAATGCAGAAACTACGATTAACTTCTAGCACATAGAAGATTTGCAACTGTGATAGAAATTAGCTTCTAACTTATGAAAAAATGGTTTTATGTGACACTTGAATTAACAGTTAAAGCAGTTTAAATTAGCATTTAGCTCATAGGATATTCCCAGCTAAGATAAAGTTTATAATAATTTATGAGAAAAAAGCCATTGTTAGTTTAAAGGTGTTTTGGATAAGTTAAATGAAATAGATTACTCTTGGTGCAGAAGTTCATTTGAACTTATGCAGGAAGTTTTTTAAAAAATGCATAGTCTATGGAGGATAGAGAAGCTAGAGAAATATGTGATGCAGAAGTTTTGCTAATAAATTAGAATCTAGAGAGAATCCACTTTTGCTAGAAAAATATTTCTACTGGCTAGATAGCGTTTAATATTTATTTGTATTCCTGCATTTTATTATATCATTCCTCCTATTTTGTTTCATGTATTCTACTTTTAGAGGATTTACATATTTGAATATTTCTATGTCGTGTGTTTGATCCTTCTTTGTTTAATTTGGAGAGCGTGGTGTGATGTGGTCCATGTGGATTTGATGGTTTCATAACCAACTATTTTCTTACAAAAGTATGGGTTATATATTAATATCAATCTAAAAGATTTAGTTGTCTTAACTCTTTTGTTTGTTTATTGATATTTTGACAATTGTGGGAGAAGAAAATTATTTGTTGTAGTGCTATAGTGCTACTTGCTATTGTTTACATGCAGAACATAGCTCTAAGATCCTTTGGTATTATGAATCAATCATGAAAAATTTACATCATGTTCTTTAAATCTGTTTACTAAATATTACCTACATGGATAATGCAGCATGTTTGTTTTCATAAACACGATGCTAATAATAATTCTATTCAAGATGAAATGTTAAGTAGATTGAAGAATTTGGTTGTGACTTCAGTTTAAGTGTTGGCCCTACATTGAGATGCACAATACTATTCAACAATACCAATATATTTTTAAAAATAAAAAATAAAAATCATCACCAATAGTAATTAGTTTTCAATAATAAATGGTGCTCCTTTTCCCTTTAGCTCTTTTTGCTTAATATTATCCTGAAGTCCTTGGTTCTGCATGATTTTAAATCATTCCCATTTAAACAAGACAGCATTAAATTAACTATTATTGGGTTCAATGAAATAAAGCCAATTTTCACTGAAAATTTTGAAAAGACATGTTTTAGATGACGAAATGCATTTTTTAAATTTGATAATTTAACAAATAACAATCTGATATAAGGTTATTGGCAGTCCAAGGTTTCATGTAAGATTTGGAAAAGTAGGTGATATTACAAGTAGCTTCAAGAGAATTTTGGCTACTCATAGGCTAGTTAAAATCAAGAGTAATTCCATTTTATATGTTTTCATGTTTCAGTAGGAAAATTATGAAAATATAGTAATACACACAGTATTCACCTCTTTTTTTAATAGGATCTTTTTCTGAATAAATAGTATGTTTTTTACTCACATTGGAGAAATCAAATTGTTACATTATAAACACTTTATAAACTTACATATTAGATTCATATTACATGATTGTTGCTTAAGCAAGAGAATAATAGCAAGAAAACCAATGTAACATGAACTAAGGGAAACTTGAAGCCTAGAGATAAACAACTCCCTTATCCCTCCCTACTCATTTGCAAGTCTACTGAAGATCATCTTATATTTAAGCTTCCCTTTTAGGCCTGTTGCGGCCACGTGGAAGGACAGGTTCTTCTTGTAAAAAAGTTTCCACGTCATCGTCATTTTCCTCTTCTTCATCTTCATCAACTTCCATCATAGCTTCATTCATTGCCATCTGGTATTGAAACAATATGTCACAAAATAAGAGGAAAACACCTTTTTAAGCTAAAACCAATGTTTCCTAACATGAATTATATCCAACTTCACACACTACTCACCCACCAAAACAGAAGATAACCAACAAATATTTCCAAAAGAGGATAATTAGGTATATGATTCCAGTATTCTACATACACAACTGATTAGAAATTCAAATTAGATATCTGGATGTAGAGACACATGCAGATTAGATATTCTTTATTGAGCTGGTATATAGAATCGCATACACTTGTGCATTATTACAAATATGGCATATAATAGTGAGCCAAGTGTTTCAGTTCAGATGACTGTAAATGCAGGTAAATTATGTAGTCATTCAGATAGCTGATAAAACATGTGCCCGAATTAAAGGCAAAATCAAACTATTCTCAGCTAACCAACACAAAAGAGAAATTTTCAACTATCTTCCAAGTTATGATGAAACACTATCAACCATCTTCTAGACTCCAGACTCCAAAGATTTGTTTTTAAAGATGTAAAGATTTTATGCTAAATATATAACATATATACAATCTGGAAAAATTGTTAAGCAAGACACAAAATCAAGGTAGACATAGCTAAGGTTGCATAGGTCATGTAAGAAATGTCTTTATTCTTTACACATATCAACTATTTATTTGAGTGTAATGTAAGGTAAACACATTTGTCCTGTATTTCTGAGTGCTTAAGTTAAACACGTAGCTTTGAACAGCAACTAAATTTTTACTAATCATAGTTCTAAGTCAGCCCTATTTAATGAGATAAGACTTGATTGTTGTTGTTGTATAGTTCTAAGTCATGCCCCATTGAAGTGAACTCAATGGAGAAGATCAACCAACTCAAAAGGCTTAATTTGACATATGGAAATCCAAAATTGAAGTGAACTCATTCCCAAAATTTAAACTATAAGAAAAAGTTAAAATCAACTTCGTTAAGAATGCAATACACAAGGTATAGAAATAAATAAAATGAAATTACATACTTACTAAATAAAGAGCTTAGTTTTGATGCTCAACAAATCACCACTATTTTTATAATTTTCAAAATTTGGTTACTTTCAATTCTGTAAGAAAACAAAAATCAGTACCATTCAATCAGATGCAACAACACTACTTGAATTGTGATTTGTGAGTAAATGCAATTATACAATAGCGTGAAATCCAGTTGAGGAATTTCATCAAACACATGGAAGGCACAACACAAACCACAAAGTTTCAACAAACAGCACAAATAAAGAACCAAACTAGTAAAAACAACTCAAATTTACAGAGCGATTCTAAGTTCACGAAATTACCTCTTCATAGAAATCTTTATCGAGCTTCTCACCAATTCGGAGGGCAGTGAAAACGGTGACAGCAAGAAGAGAGAGAGGAAGGGCAATCGCGAAGGCGTAGCTACTGGTGCTTGCGCCCGCACGTGTGACCACTGTCGTGCCTCTCGGTCTCCGGCTGGCGGTGAGGAGAAGAGGCGGAGTGGTGCGGAAAGGTGGGGCCCTCAAAGAAGGGAATGTGAAGGTTTGAGTATGAGGAATTGGATTAGAGACGAGAAATAATGTCGCCATGGATTAGAGTGTAGTGTGGATGATGCTTGTTTCGTTTTGTAACTGTTACCGAAACCGTTATTTTAGTTCTTAAATTTGTAAGGTGATACGTAAAAATTATAAAAATATAGGTTTAAATACGCAATTACTCCATGCAAATTTGTAAGCGATAAGTCATATATTTAAGAAGAAATTTTAAAATTTTTTGTTTTAATTTCATCCATGTAATTTAAAATTTCTTCACTTTTATTCATTGATTGCATTTGATTTCTTTCATTGTTAATATGTTCATTGGAAAAACTGCAGTATTTCAGCATATTTTTTCAAAGTCCGTGGTTGTTAATGTCTATTTAAAAAATAAGACATTTTAATATTTCTTTTAACGCGTGGTATAAAAATAGGGATATTAAAAAAAAAATCCCATTGGTGTGCTATTAATCATTATGCACTTCAGTCATACCTTGTGACATTCAATATGGTTCTGATTTTTTAACCAAGTTTACAATAAATAAATAATAACTCACATTCACCACATAGCATGTCATGGTTTTTTAATAGCTTTCATATACTTTGATATCATTAGCACAAGAGTCAAATACATATAATATCAAAAAAAATTAACATCAGTGAAATAAAATACTGCTATCCTAGCAACAAATAATGTGAAAAAATGCATAAAATAGAATTCACATTAATTGGTAGCACTCTACAAAAAAATTACAAAAACAAGTTATTCAAGGCCAATCCAACCCCTAAACTTGCTCTTGCTTCTACCACTGCATATCACAGCACAACAAAAGCATGTAAAATGGAAGGACAAGAAGAAAGGATTGTCTTGAAACTGATCATGCATGTGAACCGAGGTTACTATCTTCGACTACTCCGGGTGGAGACAGCGGCGGTACGGCCCCTTCTTGAAATACGACAGATTCAAGATCCAAAACCTTTCTTGCAGTTGCTTGAGATTCTTTGGTTCTTACAACCTTTCTAGATGGAAGGGATACAGAGGCAACAGCTCTTGTTGAATTGCTACTGTCAATTGAATGTAAGAAGGTTTCTTTGGAAAGTGTTGGGGCTGATGCAATGATTGAACTGAATACTCCAGATTCCCTCAAACTTTGTATTATCACCTGAAGACAAGTTCATCAAGAAATGAGTTTGAAGACATACAAAAATGAAAAAAGATAAAAAAAAAAAAAAAAAAAAAA
>JBBPBO010000004.1:39644847-39739921 GCA_037974295.1 Cicer cuneatum | reverse complement strand
AATGAAAAAAGATAAAAAAAAAAAAAAAAAATAGTTAAAATATGTAGAAATAGTTTTGTTTTCTGGAAAGCAACAGCCTATTTACTTTCTAAAAACATTTTTTGTTTTCGTTTTCAAAAATTTGTGTTCATTTTAAATTATTAACAAAGAGATGTAAGTTTCATGTAGTAAATAGTTGTGATATGGAGGAGACGGAAGACATACTAGGAAGAATATACTTAGAAACAATGCAAATAGTGTTTGGACATTTTCAAAATTTCCGAAAATGTTAGATCTGTTCTCAAAATTTGTAAAAAATGGTGATGGAAATACTTGATCTGTATTCTCTTATGCTCATTAGTTGAACTGAAAAACATGAAAATTAGACGGACCCATTTACTTTGAGAAAACATTTTCTATTCTCATTTTTTAAATTTGGGTTAGTTTTAGTTGTTAGCAAGGAGGTAAAGACTCTCTTGAAGTGAACAATTGTAATGGAGATAAGATGACATGCTAGGTAGGGATGATGTATTTCTAGAAATAATGAAAACAATTCTTTTTGGAATTTGCATTGTTTTAAAAAATGTAAACAATTGTTCCTTTCAAGAGTCTTTTATCTTCTTGTTGGCAAGTAAAACTAACACAAGTTTTAAAAAATAAAAATAGAAATATTTTTACAAAGTAAACAAAGTCTAAAAGCCTATTAACTTTGTGAAAATATTTCCTGTTTTCATTTTCTAAATTTTATGTTAATTTTATTCGTTGATAAGGTAAGAGAATTTGTAAAGTGAACAATTCTCTACATTTCTATAAACAATGAAAATTTTAAAAAAGTATTTTCATTATTTCCGAAAATACATCTTCATTATCTATCCTTTCATCTTCTCTTTATAAAAACACAATGTTCCCACGAAGTAAACGGGACCTAATGGGCCATTTACCTTATGAAAATATTTTTTGTTTTCATTTCCTAAAATTTGTTTTAATTTTACTCAGTAAGAGACTTTTGAAGTGAACAATTATCTACATTTCAAGAAACAATGAAAATTTTAAAAAACTGTTTTGATTATTTCCAAAAATGCATCTTCTTTGACTAGCATTTCATCTTATCTCCAAGACAATTGTTTACTTCAAGAGTCTCTCATCAAAGTAAAATAAACACACATTTTAAGAAATAAAAACAAAAAATGTTTTCACAAAGTAAAAGATGTTCTAACTGAATCTAGTTCTTAATGTTGAATCATTGCTCCATCTAAAGTGACTCGTATTATGTTTGGCAAGGGGTGAAAGGACATATACTAGAATTGAATCATTGCTTCTATGTTTATTTTGAATTTATTGCCTTGAGCCTAAATAAATTGAATTTGTTGTGTATGCGGTTTCACCATATCACTGTTAGCAGGCTTGGGCTTGTAATAATAAAATTAGTATTTGACCTAACTTTAGTATAAACAAAGGATTTTGTATCACATTACACCATATATATAAATATAAATTTTCAGTTTACTACTGTTAACCTTGTTTTTCTTTTTTCTCTTCCCTAATAACTTATATCACTTACCATGGGAGTATATATGCGAGTCAATATTCCTTTCCTCAACAGTTTGATCTTCAGCTCTTTATCACCCCACACAACATGCTCACTATACCTGGAACAAGAAACAAAGACCAAATGTTTCTAGAAGTTCAATACCATAATGATTAAAAATTAAAAAAAAAAAAATATATATATATATAGAGAGAGAGAGAGAGCATAAATAAATATGAACTGAAGCTAACATACCACTTCAACATCTCTTCCTCAGTTGCAGTTGAAGCAATGATGAATGCCTGAAATTGACGAGATCTACTTATTAAGCATAAATGAAAGCAGTAATGAATGCCTAGAATTGAAAAAGTCTACTTAACAAAAATGAGTGCTTATTGACAAAAAATATTTTCACACGTTTAACTTTTTGTCCCTGCAAATATACCATTTTTAACTTTTTGTCCCTGTAAAAAAAAATTGTTATTAGTCCTTGCAATTACATCATATTTTGCTTTTGTTCATTGTTGTTTTATTTTAGTCCCTGAAATATTTGTTTATGTTGGCATTAATCTTTGTAATGTGTATAACATTTAATTTTAGTCCCTCCAATATCAGCTACATAAGAACTAAAATGAATATTACACACATATTACAAAGAGTCAGGGACCAACACCAATATGAAAATCTTGTAGGGACTAAAACAAGACAACAAGGACCAAATGCAAAAAGTTGTATATTTGCAAGAATTAAAAACGGAAAAAGAATTACCGGGACTAAAACCAAAAAATAGTATATTTGCAGGACCAAAACAAATTTAAACTTTTAGTTAACACTTCATTCTCACACCAAAATACTAGAAAAAGAATAGCTCGATGCATGAAGCTCCCACCATTTTGGATCTAAAGAAGGTTAGCTATAGACAACCATACCAATGAACAGGAATGCTATTTCTACAACTAGAACCCATATGATCACCAGGTCACAAGTTACACAAGTATTGCACTCTCCATAATAGATAAAAGAAATTCTAAGAAAATTCACTATAAAAACAGCCAAGCCTAGGTCCAAGCTATACTAAAAATGGAGAGAAGGTGGGAGAATAAGGACAAAATTCTGAAACTTACAGATCTGTCAAATTCCAACATGAAACATCTTTTGACATCTTCTTTTGTAGGTTTGCAACCACAACGATCACGTCTAGAAGTTAAATCCGAGAATTTGGCATACGTGTAATGTAAAACAGCAGCCTCTTCCAATTTGATTTCACTGGCACAATTCAGAAGAATCATCACAATACTAATTAAAAATATCATGGATACAAATATGTATTATGAATAGACGATCTTACTTTGGCGTTTTCATATAATTATGCCATCTGTGTGCACCATTAGGCCGAAGGTGATCTTGTACACGTGCAGCTGATTTTCCATTTCCATAAGTCAGGAAGTAGTTTGGATTTCCACGCACGGAATCTTTGTACATACCAAAGTATGTATCCTTTGGAAGATGGTCATAATTCTTCTTAAACATCGATACCTGTTTTGATACATCGAAAGAGAAAAGAGGGAGGCAGAGTTATAAATAACAAAACATGCAAACTTCAAACAAGAATCATGGAAGAATCTTTCAAATTCAGCCAAAACACAAAAACATGCACAAATAAGAAAACAATTGCATCCTTTACAGATTTTACTTTTTATGAATATAGTGCCCAATTAAATCAAAGGACGGGCCAAAGGTGCCGAAAAAAGTTTGGAGAAATCAACAAATGTAAATGAATGAAAGCTAAATTTACAAAATTGGTAATTTACATTACAATTCCTTTCATGTCAGAAGATTTGGTTACAACCAATATAATCCTTTTCATTCAGGTGCATAATCAAAGTATAAGAGTGGCAAAAGTGCCCATTATAGCATCAACTTTAACTACAAAATTTTACGACCAATGGTCATTTTACAACTACCCTCTGATGCGATTTAAACTCTATCTCCTTGGGTTATAAGGTCGGACTTTTATCACTGAGTTGACACCTTATGAACATAGCATCTTAAAGAAATAGCAAATATATATCATCAAAGTTGGTTGAAGAAAAGAAATATCATCCTAAAAATATTTACATATATATAACTATAGAGCCTGATATAATTATATGAATATTGTTTATTACTGTGGAAGAATCAGATTTGATTCTCTTTTATTTTATAATATTTTGTTTATTTTTATTTTATGATTCTGTCATTATTACTATTGTTATTTCTTTTCCTATATAAACAGCCTAAGGCTGTAGTACTAAAATATGAAAGTATTTTGTCTATTACTTTCTTCAATTAATTTATTTTAGGTTCTCTGTAAATAAGTTGCACGCTTTTAGCAAAGACTTGGTACAGCTTTCAGGACTTACCTCACTAAATGGTTCTTTGATATCTTCTCGCTCAACACTGCTTTCCTAAAAAAAGAAGATTGATAGCATTAGTTACAAAACTGAAGTTATAACAATCTAGCCATATGATTTATTTCTCTTCCAGTTCCTTGAGTTATAAGCGAAGATCACGCAATTAAGAAAAATTTGGAGACTGTACTCACATAGTTAGGAAATATGACCATATCGACATTTCCCGGAACATCAAGAAGCAACTGCCTTAAAGAATACTCCCGAGCACCAGCCGAGTGTATTAATTCGTCCGTATCGAGATGAAGAATCCAATCCATTCCAGTATCCTGATGTTACAACACCCAGAAAATTGCATTGACCAACCAAACTAAGGAGAAAGCAACAACAATAATTATAATATAAAATATGTGCAATAAAACAATTCATCATACCTTTGCCATAACAATAGCCATCTCCATATTGAGGGATTGCTTTACAAAAAGTTCATAATTGCACGGCTTATAAAAGAAACTTGCCAACCATGTCTCATTCCAAATACGGCTGATGCAATCAACAAATATAATCAGTATGAAAAATCTTTCTAGTAGAAACTAGAAACTAAAGAATTAGAATTAGAATAAGAATACATTGATGTATCCTGAAGACAGGAGAGTGTAAGTATACCATGTCATATAAAAAGTATAACATGGACAAAGAA
Source organism: Cicer cuneatum (assembly GCA_037974295.1). Classification (NCBI taxonomy): domain Eukaryota; kingdom Viridiplantae; phylum Streptophyta; class Magnoliopsida; order Fabales; family Fabaceae; genus Cicer; species Cicer cuneatum. The sequence goes on along the minus strand of JBBPBO010000004.1, from coordinate 39,735,324 downwards.
AAGGAATAAAAGTTTACGCCAACGAGCATGAACACAAGCCATAAAAGAAGCAGAAACATGAATATTAGAAGGGTCGTCATGGACATACAGAAACATCAAACTATTATGGTGAAAAGCATCCTGTATATCTGTTATCTAAATCTAAATCGAAAAACTATGGCAAACACTATAATCATTGGAAATAGCAAAATCAATTCAAACGATGAGAGTCGGTAATAAAATGGTAAAAATGATTAACCTCTTAGCTTGCTGTTCTTCCAGCTTTCTTGTTCTATATATAACCTTTACACCCTAGTTAAATTACATAACCAAATTAGAATAACAATATTAGCCAGGGAAACGAAAGGAGGAATGTGAAATAAATCAAAAGAATTGAATCCTAATATTAAGATGGATTGAATACTGAAATTTATTGTTTAACTCATTTTCATGTTAACGTATTCAAACATAAATCATTTTGACTTAAACTAACTTTCAACTAAATCAATTTTACAAAATATTCAATTCAAATCAATTTTTGGCATCGTCGAACCAAACACACACTGAGTTTGTGTCTACTTACGGGAATTGATTCCAAGACCTTTGATACTTCAGGCGTAGCAGCTTTCCCCTCCACGAATAGAAAAAAGTTTGTGACTCCAATGACTTTATGATAAAACATCCAGGGAAGAATCTGCTCAAGCCCTGCTGATGTACTAGTTGTGACACAGATCTGCATAGCAAGACGAAAAATCAATCAACTCAATCAAAAGTAATACTTAATAAAATCTATAAGATTGAAGTAAATCAAGTAATCAAACAAAAAACAAAGGGGGCTAAAGGCTTTTTGTGTATAAAATAGCTTAAACATAAGAACGCTAAAAAATTCATTGAAAAACAATCTTCAACAAAAATATCTCAATATTAACTCAATTAGCAGAAACGGTCAAACACATATCATAGAAAATCAATAAAACACAGATCATAGAAAATCAATAAATCACAGATCACATGAATTCAGTCAAACTCCGGTACTAATAACATAACTTACTCAAAGTTCAATGCAGCTAGGAGTAAATCTAAAATAAAAATTTCTATAAGATTAGAAAAGATAGGGGAGAAAAATGACATTTTGCTATCCAAAATTACTGGAAAACCCGAACAAGAACAGAAACAAAAATAATGTTCCGCTCTAGGCCAAGGTCCATCCAAATTGGACTTCCATACCAAAGGCCTGGTATCACACATAGAACATTCCTCTGAGGATCAGGAACCACATGATCACAATCAGATACTGATCTGCACATCACCGTGAGATCAACGCGTCTGGTAATGTCCTCATCGGACTTTCCCCATCATTTCTCCTGAATAGCACTACTATATAAAGAGTTCCTTCCTTCAAAAGTAAGGTATGCATTGTTTCCACTACCTCTCACTCATCTCAATTTCCCAATAACTTAGACCATCAGAGTGTTTGCAAGTACACCTCCAACAGAGACCTGGAGCCTTCATTCTCTACCGTGCTTCATCACTTCCGAGTTCCGGCCGCGTTTGAGATCCACAGTGGAGCAAACAATATTTTCAGAACCAACCTTCATTAACTTCATCAGCTAATTACCAACAAAATTCCTACATCAACCCCATTTACAAACACAGATCACATGACCTCTAACTCTAAACATCAGAACTAGCACAATTAACTGAAAAAGTGAAAAAAAATCCAAACCTCACCATGAAGACACCCTTTTTATCACAAACATGGTTTTCAACAATTACAAAAATAGGCACAGCCCAGTTTTCAACACATGGTTTTTTGCCATCCAGATGTGTACTTCCGGACAGAACTGCGGTTCATCACAGACATGAGAGTTAAAAGAAACTCTCAAAATCAATCCAAATCCACCAAAAGTCAATCCTTAAAATTACAACAACAAAAATAAGCATAGCCCAGTTTTCAAACCAAAGAAAAGAGCATAAAAAACGAACCTTTGGGGTAAGTGAATCACCAAAGTCAAGTTTCCAATTATGGTAATAAGGGAAAGAAGGTGAAGAAGAACGAGCAAGGTTAAGACAATCAGAAGAACGAGAATGAGAGAGAGGGGAGAGAGGAGAAGATTCCATGCCAGGAAAATGATGAGAGCCATGAGGGGATAAAAGGGTTGATGGATCGGTTATGCCACCACGCCATTGAAGGATGAATGCTATTGTGGCCAAGGAAACAGGGAGGAGAGTGAGGAGGAGAAGGATCTTTGAGGTGAAAGAGTTGGAAGATGAGGAGGAGGGGGTTGAACGGAGGGGAGTGTGGAGGTTGCTGTGGTGGTGGTTGGTTATTGGCATGGTGGTGGTGGAAAAGGGAAATGGAAACAAACCACCGAAGCGGTTTCCACACGCAACAACAACAACAAGAACTCTAGTATCTCTCTGTTTGTGTGACAGTGAAGAGAATAACAAATGAATCAACAATATCGAGTCACATGTGTTTTACTTCTTTCGTTTTCTTTTCAACAAATGGTTTTTAAATTTTTTTAATGAAATTACGAATTTAACGCTTTGTTTAGTTTAGAAAGAAAGTGATGTGATGATTTAGTTGTTCGTATAAGTAAAAGAAGAAGATGAAAAAAATAAATATATTTATAAAATGATAAATTAAAATTATTCATAAAGCAAAATATTTGATACAAATTAAAGATAAATTAATAAATGAATGCAATTAAAAATGTCTTTACAAAACAATTTCAAATTAAAGATAAAAAATATTTTCTTTTAATTAAAAATCATATTCATTCGTTCAAATTGATAGAAAATATATTGATTAAGAACATTACTATTTAAAATTGTTAAAACTCTACAAACGAATTCATGGCATCTAAGTTAATAGTTTAAAACAGCAAAATGTCTACAAATGTGACAAAATTTACAAAAATAACAAAATTGACATGATTGGAGTATCTATGCCGTTTGAAAATGTAATATTGATGACATCAAAATTATTGAGTGAATTTGTATTGTTTAAAGTTGATACGTTGATCTGAACCAAATAACATCTAACAAGACGGAAAAATAAAACGTCGCATCAAGACGACAACAAACACAACACTTACATTCAAAATGATGAGAAAAACAAAAAAAAATGCGTAAAAAAATTATTTGTTTAAATAAAATAAAATAAAACAACAAATATTTAAGAAGTGTAATTTTGGATAAAAAATTAACTATAAATAAGCCTTCTTTAGTAAAAAAAAGGAGGACCCTATCGACCATCAAAAAGAGATGAGAAGAGAATAAAAGGACGAGGCAGCTAGTTTTGTGTGTGAGAAGATAAATAAATATGTTAACGTTGAAATTAATTAAGAAAATATAAAATGAGAGTACTATCGTAACTCGTAACTCTCATTGTTTTGCATCACTTTTCAATGCTTTCTTCTCAAATTGAATGAAAAAGTTTTTGTCATGGTCCACCATTTTTTTCCTTTCTTTCATAGCCAACTTGAATCCAAAAAATTGAAAAGAGGATCAAAAATATGTTTTCTCTTCTTCTTTTCCTTCTCACGTTCACTCATTCCAAACACAGCTTAATGAAATTGATATTATTATTAAATTTATTTACAATTAAATTTATATGTAATTTATCTATCTATCTCATATTTTTCTCTCATTTTTTATCTCTCATCTCTGTCACAAAATCCACAGACAAAATTTACAATTTCATTTATCTCTCAACTCATCATTTATCATTTATTAAACTATTTTAGTAAACCATTCTATAATTCTCCATCTTACTTAAATAATTGAATTTTTAAAATCAATTTAAAGGTAATACACCGATAATATAAAAATATTTTACCTCGTTCTAATTGTAACCATCTAATTTATCACATCATATTAATTGATTTTTAAATCAAAAATAGTTAATAGAAGTTTTATTAGTACATTTCTTTAAATTCTTTAAAAATATCTGTACTTGTGTCCAAAAACTTACTAAATTTTAGGGTGATTTTTTTTCAATTTTATTGGTTAGTTACAGATTTAATTCACATACACTGTCAGTATAAATAGTTTTTACACTTATAGAAAATCACAATCATCTAATATTAATAATATTTAACATAAATATATTTCTTTTTATCAACATATGATACAATCAAATATCATTATTATTTTGTTAATTATAAATATATAAAAAGTATTACAATATCACAACTATTCATTAATATAATTATAGAATAAGTTATTATAAAAGGCGAATATTTTTAATTATCTAAAGTATCTGATTAATTGATTGACTTTTTATACTAACTATGATAATTAAATCGTAATATTTTTAATTTTTTTTTTAAAAAATACATTTTAATTGCTAGTTGTATTTTCTCAACAATAAAAAAACAAATAGTTGGTAAACGAGAGTTTTGGGGCTATAGAGAGGACTTCGGTTTTCAGAGGAGGCATCGCAATAAGTCCAGCGACTGATCAATGTCGATGAGTGTCTGAATTTTAATTTGAGACGACAATTTAATCCAAAGGTAACTTCGCAATCACTGTGATCTAATTGAAATGCACGAATTTACCTTTCAATCATATGCATAGCTTTTTTAATTTCGATTTGTTTTTTGTTCACATTTTTGTATGGATGGTTTCTGATTTCAATGTGTTGCGTTTCCTAAACCAATGTGATTTTTGTTTCTTGCTTCTTCATTTGCCTCATTGGTTCAATGGTTTTACAAGGAATTCATTGTGCATCTTCAATTGAATTGGGATCCCAATGGTTTTATTTTACTGATGAATTCCTCTGAAATAGAGAATTAGATAGTTATTGTTAATGAACTCTTTTATGTCCCCTTTATAGCTCCATTTTGTTTTTGACAAATGATCGAATCATTTCACCAAGGTTTTAAATTGCGGTAATGGTTGTGTCGTGATGTGATGTTATTAAGTTTTTATATTAGAACTAACTCATCTTTATTGTAAGGCATTGGTTGTCACTCTTTATAAACTCGTTTCAAACCTTATGTCTATTGGATTAAGCTCATCTAAAGTGAGTAATATCAACAATTGATAAACAAATCAATGGATGATATTATATGCACATACATGACTAATCAATAGTAGTTATAATATCAACCATTGATTTAATCACTTTACCAACTTCTCACTTTAGAGAAGTCAAATTCATGTATATTTTATGTGGACTTATATTTTTCCCAATAGATATTGCAGTGAATTATGGTCAAATGCAGTTGATATGGACCAAATCATGACCACAGAGACATAAAAAATTACGATGTCAGGATCCAAATATCTTGTTTTAAAATCTTGCATTTCATTGTAAACTACAATTCTTTGCTGGAAAGATTGATAAGTGCAGTGTTTGATTTTTAGTTTTTACTTTTATTATTCTGTGTATTTATTTATGTAAAAAGAAGTCATATTAGTTTTATTTGATTGTACATATCTTTTGCTGAGAAGGTTTGCAATTTTTGAGTTGAGATAATATTAGTGCTTACTTCTCTCTTATGTTCTTATAGTAATGATGCTTTTTCCATTATTTATTTATATCTAATCTATACTTTATATTGTGTTTCTTTTGTCATGTTTTTATGTTAAGATATGATGCATGAATTAGTATAGTCGATTGTTACAGTTGGATGAACACATTGCACTGATATTTTATATTTGAATTGGACTTGATTATCTTGTATTACAGCATACAGAGCCATATTTTCACACCTCTGTCTCTTCTTTTCACTATGTAGGTAGAAGGAAGAGGGTTTAGGCTTTCTGAGTTTCTGGTGTTGTAAGTTTATTGCCAAATTGACAAGAGTCGAAGATGACGGTGAGTTCTACAAGCAAGGATGCTCGAGATCTTTTCCGCGCTCTTTGGTCTGCTTATTCTGCAACCCCCACAAATCTCAAGGTTGTTCCACTCTTCCCCTCTCCATTTCTCCAAAAAAGTCTTTACATTTTCCTAACCCCATTTTTGCTTTTCCTTTAGATCATTGATCATTATGTTGCATTCGCTGTCTTCACTGCCGTCATCCAGGTACTTTCCAACCATGCTTCAATTTCTAAGAGATTTGTTCTTTTAACTTTTGTTTAATGATGTTTACCTGTAACATTAGTGATTCAATTTTTTATGATTGTAGTGCCTCCTAATATGACAGTGAGATTAGTCCAAACCAACTATATTATTTTGGTTTTTGCTTGATGATTGGAGTGACTTTTGATTTTTTTTTTTTATCTAGTTTCAATGCTTAGAGTCTTAAAACAATGTTAAATTCATATTTGAGTGAGTGAATACCCAACTCTGCTCCGACAAATTTCATATTTAAACCTCTGAAATCAATATACCAAACACAAAGGCTATTCCATATATTATGACATTATGCTAAAATTGTCACAATCCAGAAATTACTTCACAAATCAGAAAAATGCAAGTGACATATGACCACCATCATCCACATGCATAACACACAAGAAACCCAAAGAAGCTACCTCACTGGAATGCAAATGTCAGAGAACTCTTCCCTTTTTCTAACTACTTCGAACACCGCAGTGTTTGTAATATTACTTTGACCGTTAATATCCTTCCAGACATTATCATGGAATTCCCTTTGGATATTTTATCTTACTTTACCGGGTAATATCCTTCCAAGGTTCTAGTTTAATAAACTACCAAATCCCAATTCTAATGTTTTGAAAACATATTGTACAAGTAAAATTAATATTTTGGTATAGAGCTCAAAGTTGACCAGTAGGTTTATGTTGAAACTTGAAACTACTTGCTTTGTTTTTGACAATAAGTTGATCTTGTTGAAACTTAGCTTTTTCCATTTTTTTTATGACCAGGTAGTTTACATGGCTTTAGTGGGAACATTTCCATTTAACTCCTTCCTTTCAGGAGTACTTTCTTGCGTAGGGACTGCAGTTCTGGCTGGTAAGTTGTGAATGTGATTACAATTTGTGGTCCACCGATTTGAAGTTTAGATGCAGTGTAGCATTCTTTCTACCACTATGTTAATGTTAATACAGAAATTGGAATTTTTTCGATATAGAACACTTATGTTGATAAAATCACTTAATTTCATTGATAGCTGGAATAGATTTGTAGATCAGGTGTAGGATCCTTTTTAAATTTAAAGAAGGCTATGAAATTTATGCACGCATATATTTCAGTACACTCACATACATGTGCATAGATATAATACAATAATTCTAACCTGACTGGTTTCATATGCATAAGTTTAGTTCTTGTCTTTCTTATCAATGTTGTCATCCTTTGGACCAGTTTTTCTCCGGATCCAAGTGAATAAAGAGAACACATATATTTCAGTACACTCACATACATGTGCATAAATTTAATGCAATAATTCTAACCCGACTGGTTTCATATGCATAAGTTTAGTTCTTGTCTTTCTTATCAATGTTGTCATCCTTTGGACCAGTTTGTCTCCGGATCCAAGTGAATAAAGAGAACAAGGAATTCAAGGTAAAGTTCTTTTTTTGTGTATTGTGATGTTTGAGTTGATGTATATGAGTCAGATTGAGAACCTATATTTCGTCGTTTTAATATTTCATCAACCTGGCAAATTTATATAGTTTCAAACTTAATCTCTACATGACTACCTCTGTAACTTGACAAAACAAAGGAGAAAGGAAATGAAGAAATCATGTGTTGCATTGTTTTCTGCACTTGATATATATTCTTACAGATAATTGGTCTTCCATCCTAATGCAGGACATTGCACCCGAGCGGGCTTTCGCTGATTTTGTTCTCTGCAATGTGGTGCTCCATTTGGTGATCATAAACTTCCTTGGTTAAATTGGGTTCGAGTGGCTTTGCTTTTTTCCAACAGAACAGAACTCATTTATCCAAAAGAAGATAAAAAATTAGAACAGAACCCTGGGATAGTAAAAATAACTAATAGTACTATACCTGGATATTTCGTATAGTATTTATTTTAAAGTATTTACTCTAGTTTTATATTGATTCCGCCACCACTACCCTTTGGCTTTTTTGGGGATTTTGTTTGGACAGAGGGATGCTAGGTGTTCACTTTGCAATCTTTTAAAGTGCTTATCGAATGGTGAATTACACAACATGTTCACAACGATTTTCTAAATATGGGCAAGGTGTTCACATGTTGTAGTCTTCTGAACAAAATTGAGTTTCTTTTTTGGTGGTTAGAATACATTAATGACTCTGCACCTAGTTCAAGCTTCGAGTCCATGAATGCCGAGCAAAACATGGAAAATAGCTGGCATAATGTTGGAACAAATTTGAATGATGATATGTTAAAACTGCTTCTTAGTCCATCTAAATAAAAGGAATGTTGGAGCAATTCTAATGGGGATTTAGGTATTGTTTGTGAGTTGATTTTTGTTTCTCGATTGTTGGTTATTTTCCCAGTTGATTCTATTGTTTTTTTTAATTACAAAAGTTGCATTTCTCTCTTAAGAATGAGTTGCTTTTATTGGAGCTTGTTCTTCACTCTGACTGTCATATGGAACACTTCAACCATAAACCATTGAAAAGCATATGAACCTTCTCATGGAGGTGCTCTTAGAAGCTTGTATGAATGAGATGCATGAACTAATTCTTACTTGCACTAGATTTATTGTCTAAAAAATTCATGATTATTGCAAGATTATTCAATACTTTTCCACAAGTATTTATTGAAAAGTTTATCCAAACCAACTTTTATCCTCCCTAAATGGACCCTACTTCTTTGGATTTCATTATGCACTCTAGCAAAGAGGATGAAATTCAAGGATAGTATGGATGTTATTTTGGCCTATTAATTGGTTTGTTCACTTCTATCAATTTGTAGAATGTTTCACATACATCTACATTATTGATCTAAAATTGTAATTTCCTGACACTTCAACATCATCAATGAGCACAAGATTGGCAATGCAACTATGAATAGTGTGAGCAGTCCCACTTTAAGTGTAGTTTGGGTGACTTCCTCTATACTTACCAAATAATCATTGGTAGTTAATAATAGTATCTGTTGAATTGATTGGAAATATTTGAGTTGGAATACTAACTTGAACAATCATTGGTCAAGTTTGAAAACTCAAGTCCAAAAATGCCATGCTCTATAGAGCATCATCACCAAAAACGAGGTTCACAAGATCATAGCTTATTTCAATTTTGAAGCAAAAAAGAAATTTGGACGGTATAACACAATAGATTTATTTGGGGTTTAGAGTTAAGGATATATTCACCGTTTTATAAATATAAACTATAATCTTAACCCACAAAAATTGTAAGGGTTGAGACCCTATTATTTTCTCACTTTTTAGGTGTACACTATGACACCATGACATGGTTCCATTTTTAAATAAAGTAGTTAAACTGATGCAATTGCATAACTATAAAAGCAGCTACTCAACCATTTTCTTTCCAAATGTAAAATCACAGGAAATGAAAAGTTCATTCCAATTGCCACATTAACAGCACACACCTAAATCTCAAATCCATAGACTCTCTTATACCATGTAACATTAACCATTTAATTCAAAATGAGATGAAATAAAGTTAACCAACAATAAAACATTCCAAATTTAAAGTCTCATCACCTACCATTAAATATACATGACAAATCAACAAGAAAAATACAAAGACACTGCATCTTCTATGTACACAAGTTATTTCAACAGAAATTTGCATTGCATCCTCTAGTCAGTAACTTGCAGTTCAAGCAAGCTATCATTACAATGAGCTTTTAAGTTTCTCTCAACGAGGTTGGTGGATTCTTTGAGGTGCACACTTGAGGTTAACATATTGTGCTGGCTTCTCAAACTGCTTCGAATCAATAGGGGACTTGACACCCCTTTCATTTGGTGACAAGATCTTGAGAAGAGCTGAAGCATCCTTGTTAACACCTGATTGAGAAGGAAATCAACTATCAGACATTACATTTACTCTAACTCTTGGTGTACTGTCAGTATTAGCTGAAAGATTATTGTCATGTAAAAGGAAATAGAGTTTTAAGGTAATGCACTAAAACAATTATAATCATTCAATCAGCCACATCATATTATAGTTTTTAAAATCAAATGCAGTTATCTAATGTCCTTTAAATCCAAAGGACATATCTATGTTGTGGTAGTTTCTATGCCGAAAACAATTTTACACCAACAATGCATCTCCTTTAAATCCAAAGGACATATCTATGTTGTGGTAGTTTCTATGCTGTCCATCTGTGATAAAATAAATGTCATTTAAGGTTTTTCAATGTATATTAAGAAAAACAATAAATGAATAAGTGTAACAATTTTATAAAATTGTCTTTATTAACTATTGGTTATTAACAAATGTTATAAATGCATAGTGAGATTTAATGACTTGAAAGTGATAAACACAATATTAGCAATAAACTATCACAAGTCAAAAAAATAAGAAGTTCAAATGATATCTTAAGAACCTGCTTAGTTCAAGAAAACATTTTATGTTTACATTTTCTATTTTTACTTTAAACACACAACTGTCACGTTATTTTTATTTTTATTCCTAGTTTCAAAGATTTTCACATATTGTAAATGAAACAATGAAAAGAAATGTACAAATCTTTTAACAATGCAACAGTTTCGTAATTAAAAATGAAAACAGAAAACAACACTTTTCTTATTGGCACATCCATTCGCCATTCAGCCTTATACAAATAGCAATATAAACAAAAGTGGCATCATGTAAATATACCAAGAAAACGCATCAAAGATCAATATAAACAGTTACACTATCAATTTTCCAATCAATTAGCTTCAATGCTTACCACGAAGAGGCTTTCTTTCATCAACAGGATCATCCATAACCGGATGCTCTTGAGCTTCGTTCGACATCACCAACTTCTCAAACTCATTCTCTAGAAAATTGAAGTCTTCTTCTTCAATGCCTAGATCAAAAGTTTCAGACAGCATGTTCTCCATATCATCATTTGCAGTATCATTACCACCACTTTCTCCAAAATCTTCCTCCTCATGCTGGCTCAACCAATAGTCATGAAACCATGTCGAAGATTTCACAAGCTCCCACCATTGAGGTGAAAAATCCTCCACCTGACGAAGAGCAGCAGGTACAAAGAGAGGTGCATTTGGATTCAGAGATGAACTTCTTTTAGATACCAATGCCATCAGAACTTGTCAACTAAATACACTACTTGTGAGGACAAAAAAAAAATAGTTTACATGAGAATATAACCATGTACCATAAAAATATAATATAATCTATTACCAATGAAAAACTTTCTTCTCAGGCTCTCACAAGAAACATCTTAAATTAAAGGAGGATTGCATAAGATATTACTTTTACTTTTAAGCAAATTTCAGAAAGTTATTACTTTTTTATTGTGAAACAACTTGTTAAAATTGCTTTTACAGTTTAAAAACTATGGATTGACAGTGTAAATATTTTACATAGTCACTCAATCATATTTCAGCAAATAGATAGTAATTACAATGGAAGTGGCAAAATCACAGTAGCTCACTTGATTTTGTCAATCCTACTGCAAAATCAAACATGCACTAAGAAAATAATATAACACCAAGGTAAAATTTGAGTTGATGACAATGTAAAAAAGACAAACAAATGGATACTTTTGAAATATGCTATTTCATAATCAAAACTTTAGGAATCATGGCAAATACTAAAGTAAATTCACAAGTATGGACCAGTTACTGTAAGAACCAGTTACTTTAAATCTATAATATTAGACAAAGAAAAATAACACACTCACTAAGCAAGTTAATTAATTAGAATCTGACATACTTGTTTCAGATCCAAAAAAAATAAAAACACTTGCTTCAGAATAATATCTCACAACCAAGATAATAGCTTTGATCTCAAATCCAACACCTCCCAAAAACACTTCATCTTTTGCTGATTCCTATATATTTGAAAGAAAAAAAAATAGACCTTTGCAGTTGCAATGAAGACATGTAGCTTTAGGAATTTATGATTTAAATAGGAATAACAAACAGATCCTAGAATCAAATCAACACAGTTAACATCCACCATGAAGCTAACAAGACCATGAATCATCATCCATACAAGGTTTACTATATAGTAACAGTACCACCCTTCTGATTTAACATACACACATCACAAATAAAATCAAATACTATATTCAAATAATCTCAATGAAAAAAAAAGCTCAGTAAATGATCACTGAAAAATAACACAAAAAAGTGACATATATGAAGAAGCTAAAAAATGGTAAAGTGTTGGACCAACAAATTCAGTATAAGATTCAGTAGTGTAAAAAAACTTCAATCTTTTTAGTACCATCAACTTAAAAACTTGATTCAACCATGGAAAATAAGATCAGAACACTAACTTTGTCAACAACAACAAAATCACTATATTACCATTATAAAAACTATAAAAAAATTGTACCAAAAATAATTATTAAATTTTTTTTACAAAAGATCAACAATGAATCACAAATATTGAACAAATGAACCCATCTAATAAAAAAATATCTAACTATGAATAAAGTATCACAATACTAGCTTTGTAAAAAATACTCTATATCAGCATCACAAAAAAATATTAAAAAATTATTTTTTTTCAAAAAATAAACAAAGGATCACATATATATTGAACAAGAAATAGCCCTCATTTAATGGGCTATAAAAAAAAAATTATTTTAAAAGAACAACAATGGATCACAGGTGTTGAAGAGCACCCATCTAATGAAAAAAAGTATAGACAAACATAAAAATGATGATGTTCCATTGTTACCTACTATCAGTGAGTGTTTTGCACAGTGATGTTGAAAATGTTGTCAAAAATCAAAATGAGTGAGTGAGTTGGAAAAACAAATGAAAATGCTATATTTAATATTTGAGTGGGAAGTGGATAATAAATAAAGAATAGAAAAAGACAAGGTCCAGCTTCGGGTAATCAAAAGCTGAGGCTCGGAAGGAGGCTAGTTTTGCTTTTGACGAGGTATGGACCCTACACGTGGCTGGAAAGTGACGAGAGTGATTGATTGTGGAGAGAGAGTGGTTAATCGGACGGTTGAGAAAAGGTACACGTGGAGAAGATATTTTGGGTGAAGGTCCAATAATTACTTGTGTAGCATGATAAGGGCGATTTGAGGAAAAATAACCTGCGGGCGGTTGCAAGTTTTGCATATTGATGACTCTTGAATGACCGAGATTCACCGCAATCACTTCCTTCCGACTACAATGCAGTCAGGCATATCGAATTCCATCTAACTGTTCAGATTTCAATTTTGGATTTTAAATTTTGAAATGAATAAAATATAAATTTAAAATCTAAACCATTTAATCTTGGACGATTCAAATGTGTTGAATTTATTGCAGTAAATTCAAATTTCTTTTAGAAGATATCTTGGTAATATAAGGTGCTCCCCTGATCTAGAAAAGAAGATAAAAGTTGTATCAACAAAAGTTAATGTATTTTATCTAAAATTTAAACTAAATAAATTCATTTTTATTAATTTGTTTTCTCTTATATTTAAGATTTGATGTAGTATATCAAAAGATAAAAATTCTTTATTTTCTTTTATTAGTCTTATGTAGAATAAATTAATTTAGCAAATATTTAAATTAAAGATAAATATTATAGATATATAGTAAGATAACAATCTTTATTTTTTTTTCAATTTACTCAATTTATAGGATGTAAATAATAGACATGAGTATACAATTGGACAATCTTTTAGATTAATGGAGAGAATTAGTTTTTGTTTGACCAAAGCAAATTGGTATTTTTTTTTGACAAAAATATAAGAGTTTTATTCAAATGCTAAAATAAAAATAGTATAATCAAATTGACTATGAGTTAAGATATTTTTTATTCCTATTTTGATATAGACACTAATGGTTAAGAAAGACAAAAACACTAACGATACACATAAATATTTAATAAGCCAATGAAAAATAATAAAATCAAAATCTTAATCATAACAACTAAATTAGTTTCTTCCATATATAGTTAATTGTCAAGAATAATGTATGTCTACAATCTTTAATTTCATCCATTTGTGGAAAAAAAATTGTTAGCGTTCGCTCGTATCAATTATAGATCATATTTGATATCAATTATATATCATATTTGATATGATCAATCCAACCACATGTTAATAAGTTATATTTAAGGTTGATAGAGTGTTGGCTTTGGTGAACGCATCTATAAGTTTCCTTACTCAAAATACAATACCGACAATTGAGTCCTTTTGATCATACATTTCAATAAACACATGAAGTGCAAATTTGAAACAAACTAAAAATAACAACAAAACACAAATAAAGAAACATAACTAGATAAGCATTAAAACACCAACACAAACATAAGATCTCAAACTAGGGGGAGCTTGGAGGTCCTTTTTGCAATTGAGGTTGCAACCATCGGGCCAAATTTAAAGGTAGTGGATGAGGCAGAGGACGATCAATTGAAGAATGCCTTATAATAGTACGAAGTTGTTGGGAAAGAACACCAACTATAGGGATTTGCTTTTCCTCTTCTCCATTGTTATTGTTGTCAACATGAGAAAGCGATGGTGAAGCCATAAATACCCTACTTCTTGCAATATACATCAAATAGTCCGCAATAGTCACCATTGTTGTCAGTATGAACACATTACAGTTTATTGCCTATTTGCCTCTCAACCAAATCTTAAAATGTTTGAACTTCTCAAACACTTGGTCTTTTGTTTTTAAATCATAAGTCCATAGTTTCTTGGAACATTCATAAAAAAAGTAGCAAAATAAAGTGCACCGCTAAAAGCATTTTACCCTTAAAGGGCAACAAACAACATAATGCACCAATTGATGCAACTCTGACTTCCTTCAGAGATGATGTCTTTTGAAGGATGTGTTGGTTTGTTTACTAGCCATGCAATGAGAACATTTCTCCAAATATAGGCTCTTGAATTCTGGAAGCACATCATTTATGACTAAACAATTTAACCATTTCTCACTAATATGGCTAAGCCTTTAGTGCCACAAAGATGTTTCCATATCCATGTTACCTTTGATGGGTTTCCACTTTCTAGAAGCAAATTGATTATCAAAACCACTATCATCAAGCATATGCACAAAGAATTAAAGTGAAAATCTGGAGCATGTTTGACTCCTTTAAGTAACAATTGCATTCCCATGTTGGTTTGCAAGCAAACATCAACAACACCAATTACCTTAGATACATTATCATTACTCATCTTCAATATTTCAAAGCCACTTGAAGTATAAGATGTGAAGAACTCATTCTTCGGTGTAACATGTAGTGTAGCACAACTATAAGTTATCAACAAGATTAACCAACTCATGATCACATAGTAACAAGATCATCACTAGTAGCAGTAGTAACACGATCGTCATCACTATCATCATCACGACCTCTTTGGTTTTGCTTACTCTTCTTACCTTTGTTCTCCTTTTTCCATATAAAACAATTCTTCTGTATGTGCCTTAGTGTATGAAAATAATGGCACTTCACACTATGGTATTGAGACTTGGACTTGCTCATGTTATTCTCTCTATCACCCTTCAGTTCCTTTTTTTGACTTCTCCCCTATTTTCAGTGATAAGAATAGATTGAGATGAATAATCTTCTGTTGTTAGCAATATGATTATAAATATTATCTTTTACATTTTCCAAATAAAACCACATACTTGTTGGTGTTCAAATTCTCATTCTTCTTGAGATTTTGAATCCGACTTTTTAGAACCAAATATAGGAAAATGCATTTTCTTCACAAATAGCAAATCCTTCATCTTGCCCTTCAACAAATGATAATTAGTATCAGTCAATCATACCATCTTTATATTCATATTTTACTTCGTCCTTCAAGCAAGTCAAATAGCCTCTATTCAGGCTTTGTTACCCTTATGATGGAAAAATAACACACAAACACAATAACAAGCAAAACACAGCAAAAGTAAAATTTCCCCAACTTGCAAGAAACCATGAGGAGAGACAATAAAGAATATGGCAGCAAAACGAATAAACAAAAGCGCACAAAGAACATTGGGATTTTAACGTGGAAAGTCCTCAGAGCAAGGATACAAACCACATGTCATCTATACCAAATAAATAGATCCACTAAAATCAAATAAGGGTATAAAAGAGTCTTAAAAACGATGCACAAATTATGTCAACAACCAACCAAGACAACAAATTACAAAAAATTACAAATGAGAACAGAAAATGAAAATATACCCTAAATTGAAATTGTAGTAGCAATGCGAACACGATTTCTCTATGCCCATACCTCGTTTCTCAATCCGAAACTGCAGTAGCAGTGTGAACACAATTTCTTTATACCCTACCGTAAAAAACAAAGAACTGTATGTTGCGAAACTTTTGTCTAAAAATTAGCTCAATCCAACGGTAAATGAATGCATATGGATGTTTTACTGAGACTGATTTTGCAAAACCAATAATATGTTTGACTGCTTTCTCTCTTTTGGTGGCTGCATTTTTTGTCAAAAAAACATTTTCTGTTACTGCCTTTTGGGCCTTTCTCTACATAGGAAAGGAGTCTGATACCTAAGAGTTTGTTCACCAAACAGTGAATTGAGTTACACACATCTAATCCAAATTCAAACACTTAATTCAGATACACTACATCTAATCCCAAATTTGTTATGTGACATTGACATATATCATAGATTTACTTATTATATCATGTTTGTTTATCAAACACTGAATTGAGACAAAATATGATTACATTTTTTATTTTGTCTCTTATCTTGTCCATGAAATAGATCCTAATGGTAATTGTTTATGGTTGGTTTTATGAAACAAATTACGTAAGTTATGTGTTGTAACAAACAAACTGGATTGATTAAATGTGCAGTTCTAAATCCTCTTATTGAAGAAGTTTGACTAAATCTGTCATTATTAAAAACTTGCTCAACAATGTGAAAACTGAATGGGAGTTGTATTTTGACTTGAAAAGAAAATGATATATGATGTGTTGAGCTAAGTATTTATTTTATAATTAAAAAAAAAGACATGAAATTGTGAGGATTCTGATTCTATGGAGTTACAATCTTATCATTGCATGCAATCACCTGATCTCAGTCGTCAAATCAAATTCGGATGATTATTTAAATTTTTAGATTTGGAATATCTGTAAAAATAAATATATATCTTAAAATTTAGATCATTTGATCATATAATCGAATGACCGAAATATATGTCGGCATGCTGTCACTGCATCTATTCCAAAAATTCAAATTGCGAAGGATATATTGAGGTGTTTTTTTATCTCGTTGTCATAAAGAATCTCACCCATTGTCATAAAGAACAACAACTGAACACATGGTCAAACACTGTTGTAATAAAAAACAAAGCTGCCAAAGTTTATCCATATTTTTCTGTCAAAACAAAAAAATTGGCCGAATGCACTTACATGCTAGGTCATTATACAAAGTTTGTTCCTTTTATAAAGTCGTGTTCATGTAAGGTGCAATATAAAGCAGTTAATAGGTTGACTTGGTTCATGTAAGGTCCTCATGTGAGTTGTTAACAATTGTATTAATTAAATAGTTAATTGTTTCAAGTAAAAACTTTATTTTGTAAGTCCCTCATCTCTTGACGATTTGTATTGGTTATCAACTTGGTACCATTCCATGCATTTGACATTGTCATCGGATAAGGACCTAAAACAATAATATCTGCATATAATATTAATAGGAAATATAGTCTAAATATGTGTCAATTTAAGGCTAGTTGTGCAGTAAACCAATTTCATAAATAATTTATTATTTATAGTGAATTGATATTTAAAAATTATTATAAATTTTAACGATGGCAGACAATATTTGATAGTCTCTTTTAAAAAGAGTGTAACAAAATTAGGTTTCTAATATAAGAAGATAAAGAACAAAAGAAACTAACTACAAATTAAAATAAACATTTCTTTTTTCATTCATTAATTCTAAAGGTCTCCAAGAGATTACAATGTTAATAATGGATAATAATCTAAAAGGTTTAAAGGCAAAAAAGTCCAACTAACTATGCTTAAAATAAAAACTCAACAAATACTAATTCTATAATTAATTTATATATCTAAATTATCTATTTAAGTCTAATTGCATGCACTATCCATATTCTTGAGAAATAATAGTTCATGATCCTTCTCATTTTTATGAATAATACAGTAATTTGATTGATGTTCATTCAACACGAACTACATATTGTTTTCTTTATTTTTATCAAGCCGATATCATTTAATTAAGTCATTATCTCAATCACGTAGATAAAGATAACTATTAACATTTGGTTTTAAAAGACGACACTTTTAATCGTTATAATTTTAAATATTTTTAAAATTGTAGTTCAGGGTGAATGGTGGTCCATATTAAAATTTCTATTTCTCACCAATTTATGAAGAGGCAAGATAAAAATGAGATTTGCAAATGGATAAATTTCAGTGGATTCATGAATATACCCAAAGTCCTTCATTGTGAATCAGGTACAAATCTTCTTAAGACCGATAGTGATTAAGTGTAGACCATCTCATGGAAGGCTTCAATAGTGTCTACCAAAAATAAATAAATATGGATAAATACAAATAATATCAAAATTAAAGAAAGAATCGTGAAATCAATTATTTGATATATAATTAGAGTTGAAAAAAAGCTACTAACTAAACGGTCCAAAGATATTTGCCATTAAGAATCTCTTCGAAATATTTGAAATTAAGTTTGTAGTCAAGATTGTGTGTAATTCATCACCAATAAATATTACTTCATCCATCTCATAATAACTGAGTTATTTAATCATTTAACATATATTAAGAAATGTGTATAAATAAAAGAAAGAATGTTATTTATATTAAATTATTCTTGTTATCATAAATGTATAGTAGAAAATATTGTATTGAAAATAATACAAATATTATTAATTAAAAAGTACAATTAAAAAGTGTATTGGGAATTAAAAGAATAATTCATTTTGAGAAATCATTTTTTACAAATATGTCATTTATTGTGGGACATAGGGAATAGCTTAAAAGGGTGATCACATGATTTCAATGTTAAATGCTTTGCTTGAATCTTGAACCTTGAAATTGAAGGACATCGAGCAATATAGTCATTCTGTTAGTTTGTTTCGTTAACGAGTTTGGCATAGACGTTAATTGCTTACTTGGCGAGACCAACTCTTAGCCAACTCATTGCCACGTAAGAGATGGACTAATTTGTTTAATTTTGGAAATACGATGGACTAATTTTCCTAATTTTGAAAACAAAATTAAAACTTTTTTAAAAAAAAAAAAAAACCTGAAACTCTGTCATTATTGAAATTGTAAACATGTCTATCTATATAATACATTATTGTTCTTCTTCCATGATTTCATATCTTCTTCTTCCAGAAACCTTCATTTATATAATTCATTATTCTTTCTCTTTCATGGTATTCAAATCGTAGAAAATGAAAGAATAAAAAACTACTTAATCTTCTTTTTCCATGCGTGAAAGCTTGAACCTGAAGATTTTCAAATGTCATTGTGAATGAAATGTCGTTGTTAGAGATGTTGCAACTAGAAAGAACTTTTGAAGTGAATTTTTTTATGCCCTTTCTCCAATTTCTCTAATTTTTGCCGGATGATATATATAACTGCAACTTCTTTATGTGGGTTGATGAGGCTAAGGAACTAGGTTTGCTTAATGGGAAAATAGACCAAGATGTGTGGGAGGAAAAGTTGTTGGGTAAGGTTGACAGTGTGGCAAAAAAATCCTTAACTAAACAAAATGGAGTTGATGTTGTTTGGAAAGCAAGAATGATGGACAAACTAGTCTCATTATCTAAAGACCATGGAAGCGAAGAGGTGTGAAAGACAAAGTTGATGGACAAAATTAAGTCATTAGAGAATGAAGTCAAAATATTGAAGCATATTTTTGCAATAATAGTTATATTTTGTATTTTGAACCATTATTATGGGAGGAATTAATTTGAATGTGTTTATGTAACATTGTTGATGAGAAATATAAAGTATTCAATTTGATACATGAAATTTATAATTTATGAAATATAAAATATTCAATTTGATATATGAAATTTATAATTTATAAGCAAATGGATCCCTAGAGAATTGCAATTACAAAAAAATTATCCACAAAGACATTATTTTTCAAAATAAACTAAATACCAAAATGCAATAATGAATCTCATTTAACTCTAAACAAGTGTCAATTAATAAGTAATAAGTGTCAATTATATCATCTAAAGTATATGATAACATCATCCAAATACGTGTCAAGTACATAATCTAAATGTATCCAAAAGAGAGATTAATTAATAATAAGTGTCAATTACATCATTCAAAATATAGCAAAACATCAACAAGACAAAAAAACATGATTAAAAAAGTTTCATTTTCAATAGTTTTATTCTTCAAATATTGACTCATATGCTTACTACTTTGGATTTGGAGGTCGCATCCTAGTATTCGGAATGAAATATATTAAATCTGGTTCATTTGTTCTTTAACTAGACTTAAAAAATGACACTCTGATGGCTAGTGGTCTAGGAGGTAGTACTGTCATGGGTGGTGATGCTAAAATTGGTGGAGGTGGTGGTGCATTCATGAGTGGTGGTGTAGGTCTCCTGATGGGTAGTGGTGCATTCATGAATGATGGTGTAGGTCCTTTGATGGTGGTGGCCTTATACAAAATCCATCGGGCTATATAATGAAGATGCAAATACGAAAAAGGGGGGGGGTTGAATTGTATTTGCCAAAGTTGATAATTTTTTGATAATTTATAAATAAATTAAAAACTAGTTTGGTTTTTGGTTACTCACTTGGAGTAGAAGCAAACGAATTCAGAGGCAGCAAACAATGAAAGCATAATTAATTTGACACATAGATTTATCCTGGTTCACCACTAACTTGGCTACATCCAGTCCCCTCATTCAGAAGGCTTTAATCCACTAATTCAAATACCTTGAATGAAAAAGCACCTGACCCTCCAAGCCATTCTTCCCAAACAGCCTAACAACCCTATACTTTTGAGGAACAACACCACCTTGACCCTACAACACCACCTTTTCTTCTTCAGCCTTGAGTATCTATTTACAGTTAAAATTTGGGCTTCAATTTGGTTCTTGTTTAATTTTGAATTGTATTTTGTTCAGATTGCGTTTGTAAATTCTTCAAATTGATTATGTTCCTTTTTTGTTGTAGATAAATCTTGATCAAATCTTCTTCAAAACTTAATCAAATCTTTTTCAAATTTTCTATAAATTTTGACCATATCTTATTTCATACTCTTTGAAGTCAAATATATTGTTCTCATAAAATACTTTTGTTAACATCAAAACTCTAAATGTAAAACCAACTTGGTTCCAACAATCTCCCTCTTTTTGATTATGACAAAACTTGTATTTTTTATAACAACTTTCATTGTAGTTCTTTGACTCCCCATAACTTGGGGCTCCCCCTGAGTCTAAGTATTTTCTCTCCATTTTATCAAATATATGTCCCCCTTTTGTCATTAGACAAAAAATATGAGATTTTTTTTTTGTGAATAACATGAATATAACATATTAGAAGAAAATATAAAAACTAATTTAAAAATAAACTACTTTAAAGTAATACAATATCAGCCAGATATGAATGTAAGGTTTAGTTTTTTCTTGATGAAGTCAAAGCTGTCTTCAGGTAATGGTTTGGTGAACATGTCAGCCCAGTGGTGTTAAGTGTCTACAAACTGAATGTTTAGTACCCTTTTTGAACAAAGTCCCTAATGAAGTAGTGTTTGATGGGAATGTTTGTTTCTAGGATTTTGTAGTCTTCTAGTTAATGTTTCATCCAAAGTAGTTAAGAACTGCAGTCAGCTGCTGAAATGTACTCAGCCTCTACTGTTGACATTGCAATAGTGTTTTGTCTCTTACTTGACCAAGATATTAAGTTGTCACCTAAAAAGGTGCAGTTTCCACTAGTGCTCTTTCTCCCAAGTTTATCTCCAGCATAATCAGAATCACAGTATCCACTAAGTTTGTACTTAGGAGATTTCTTGTAGAACAAGGTAAGGTTGGTAGTGCCTTTTAGGTATATAAGGATTATCTTAACAACAGTTAAATGTCATTCCCTAGGGCCAGCTTGAAATCTTGCACATACACATACACTAAACATGATGTCGGGTCTAGAAGCGGTAAGGTAAAGTAGGGATCCTATCATTCCTCTATAGGTTTTTTGGTCAACTTTTTGGCCTGAATCATCTTTTTCAAGTGAACAAGTAGGGTGCATTGGAGTAGCCATAGGTTTGCAATCACTCATCTTAAACTTCTTGAGAAGCTCTTTTGTATGTTTAGTTTGATTAATGTATATACCTTTTTGACTTTGCTGAATTTGTATCCCTAAGAAGTGTTGGAACCAAGTTGGTTCTAAATACTTAGGATTTTGATGTTAACAAAAGCACTCCATGTAATCTTATTTTGTACTTAGAATTATCACATTAAATGCCACCAGAAGATGAAGTTACCAGAGGCAGAAGATGAAGTCACCAGAGGCAGAAGATGAATTACTAGAGGATAAAATCAGACTAGAGGATACACCTCCAGAAGACACCAGATAATGCATTTAGAAGGTACCAGAGGATGCATCCTGAAGGCACCAGAGGATTTCTTTCCTAGCTCATATCAGAAGGAAGCATAGTCCAGTGTTGGCCGAAATAAGAGGATCACAGCAGATTAGATTATATGTTCCAGTGATTGGCTGAGATCAGAAGATCAGAACGTGTGGTGCAATGTTGGCCGAAATCAGAGGATCACAACAGATCAGTTAGTATGGTCCAGATGTGGACAAGAGCAGAAGATCAAACGGTCAAGATTTAATCATGATGATAATCAGTGGAGACTTGATTTAATTTGATTAAAGTATTAAAAGGATTTGATACAAAAATAAATTGAAGTCTTGTGAAATTCAGAAGCTATTGGCGGGTAGAAAGATTTGATCCAGAAATAATTAAAGACAGGATTGGCCAAAGTTATTTTTGAAAGCAAATATGGAGCTAAAAAGATATGTTTTTTATTTAAGAGAAACCCGATTGGCCAAGTTATTTTTGCAAGAGTATCTGGCAAGATACAGCTCGAATTTAAGCTGGAAGAGACCCTAATTCACATCTATAAAAAGAGGCTCAAGACAGAAGACTTAGCATCGAAAATCAATAAAAGAGTTATACACTTCCAGAAGCAAACACTCGAGTTTTCAGTGAGGTTAATTGTGAGTTTCAGCTTTCCAGAAGCAAGTACTCGTGTTTTTCTTTCGCTTGTGTTAGATCTAAGTTGTTGAAGTAGAGTCTACAATCTGAGGGAGTCAGAAGGAGTTGTAGATTACTTAGCAATTAGATTTAAGGTTCTTTTCCTCAAAAGTATAGGATTGTTAGACTGTTTGAGAAGAATGACTTGGAGGGTCAGTGGTATTGTTGTAATTCAAGGTTTTTGAATTAGTGAAATCCTTCAAAGTGAAGGGACTGGACGTAGCCTAGTTAACGGTGAACCAGTATAAAATTCTGTGATTTATTTTTACTTTATATCCGCTGCTAACTCTGTTTGATTTATACATCAGGTTTTGTTATAAAACTGCAAAAACAGAAAAAGTAATCAAGTTAGTCAAACACAATTCAACCCCCCTTCTTGTGTTTGCACCTTGAATTGGCATCAGAGCTCAGTCTCAAGGTTGAGCACTTAACTAGTGTTTGAGGAAAGGTCCAAGTGGTCAATAACATGGCAGAATCCATAGATGATTTTGGAGGCAACATCAATAGACCACCACTGTTTAATGGAGACAAGTTTGAGTATTGGAAGGAGAGAATGAGAAGTTTCTTCATATCTCAAGATCCTGAATTATGGAAGCTGGTAGTCAAAGGGTACACTGCACCTACTGTTCCATGAGATCCAACTAAAGAACTGGACATGGAAGAAATGAAACCAGATCAGAGCAAATTATACAAACTGCATCATAAAGCCAGAACCATCATGATCAGTGCCATCACTTTCAAGGAATTTGACAAATGCACAGATAAAGAAACAGCAAAGAGCATATTTAACAGTCTGGTTCTGACGTATGAAGGAAGTCAGCAAGTTCAAGAAGCAAGGGCTAACATACTGGTCAAACAGTATGAGATGTTCAAGATGGAAGATGATGAAGACATTGATGGAATGTTCCATAAATTCCAGACTCTGATATCTGGACTAAAGGTCTTGAAGAAAAGCTACACAACAGCAGATCATGTCAAGAAGATTCTAAGAAGCTTACCAACCAAGTGGAGACCAATGGTTACTAAAGTTCAGCAAGCCAAAGATCTGAATAACTTAAGACTTGAAGATCTGATCATCTCACTCAAGTCTCATGAAATAGAACTGGAAGCAGATGAACCAAAGAAGAAGAAGAATCTGGCCCTGAAGTCAAAACAGAAGAAAGATGCAAATGCATCATCATAATCAGAGGATAATGACAGTGACTGTGATGATATGGCTTACTTAACCAAATAGATGGTTAAGATCTGGGAAAACAGGAAGAGGAGAGGCTCCAAGAAGAAACATAACAACAAAGGAAAGGAAGAATCTGACAAGAAGAGCATCATCTATTATGGATGCAATGAACCTGGACATATCAAGTCAGAATGTCCAAATCTGGAAAAAGGCAAGCAGCACAAGAAGAGTTCTAGATTCAGAAAGAATGGTCTGATGGCAGCCTGGGATGCATCAGAATCAAAAGAAGAATCGTCTGATGAAGAAGAGGCAGAAACAACAATGATGGCACACATCAGGTCTGCCTCTAGACTTTATAAAGGCACAATTTCAAGAAGGAAAACAGGTAGAAGGAATAATGATCAAAGCAGTCATTCAGGCAAGCCTTGAAGCACATCAGATGAAGCAATTCTAGCTCTGATGGCTTATACCAACTCAAGTTTTGGATACAGCTCAGGCTCTAGAATAGATTCAGAAGATGAAGACAATGAGGTATTTTCTGATCTCACTAAATCTGAATTAATTGAGGCTTTAAAAGATTTTTTAAATGCAAACAATAAGATGTCTTTAAAACTGAAAACTCTTAGGGAAGATAAGAAAAATCTGACCAAAGAAGTCCAAGTTTTAAAGAATCAAAATTCTAAGTATGCAACTGAAAACAAGGATTTTAAAACTGAAGTTGCAAGACTCAAATATGAAAACCAAACTCTCAAAAGTAATATTTAATTCACTTCCAAAACTGTTTGTGAATCTGATATGCATGAGCAATTTTTTCAAAACTTTATTTCTAATGGAATGGAAAGAAGTAAATATGCATCTATGATTTATGGAAACAGTAACACTGGAAAGAGAGGTCTTGGATTTACAGAAACTCTTGCTGAAACTAAAAATGTTCATTCTGATGTTTTATGCATTGTTTGTGCTAAGAAAGGTCACTCTGAATTATCTTGTCCAATGGTAAAATCTGAACAAGATCAGAGAGCTGTTAAAACTAACAAACCTGGACCCAATCAGCTCTGGGTACCAAAAGATCAAATTGTCTATGTTGCAGATATTCTGACCAACGAGAAGGAGACACCAACAATGGTGTCTGGACAATGGATGTTGGCAATGCACAAGTAGAAGAAGGTTTATGTTCCTGCTACAACCAGACAGAGGCAATTTGAGTCTGATGGAAGAAGGTCTGGTCAACTCAACCAGAACCAGAATCAGAACAAGAACTGGAACCAGAATGAAAACTCGAACACGAATTAGAACAGGAACTTGAACTAGAACCAAAACTGGAACCAGAATCAGAACAGGAACTGGAACTAGAATCAGAACACGAATTGGAACTAGAACCAACACTGGAACCAGAATCAGAAATAGTACTGGAACTAGAACCAGAACGAAAACTAGAACAAGAATTATCATAATCATCAGATTCATCCTAATCACTAGAATCATCAAGGTCATCAGAATCACCAGATTCACCAAAGTTACCAGAACCAAAACATGTTCCAGAATCATCAGAGGAACATGGTTTATCGACCAAAGCAGAATCGAGGAAACTGCACAAACAGGCCAGAAGCAGAATTGGCTCTGATGGCTCGAATAGAAGCTGAGTCTGAGTTTGAGACTGACTCTGATTTTAACAGAGATAAAGCAAGGTCTGATCAGCAACACAAAGCTTGGTATCTTGATAGTGGATGTTCCAAACACATGACATGAGATAAATCTATGTTTTTGGATCTGACCATGAAAAATGGAGGCAAAGTTTCCTTTGGAGGAAACTAGAAAGGTCAGATTATTGGTACATGAACAATTGGTAACACTTCTTCTTCCCTTTCTATTAAAAATGCTTTGTTAGTTAAAAGGCTGAAACATAATCTGTTGAGCATAAGTCAATTAAGTGATTGCAAATATGATGTTATCTTTAATCAGAAAACTTGCAAAGTTGTTAGTCAACTTGATGGGGCTGTTTTATTTACTGACATTAGGAAGGATAATGTTTATAAAATTGATCTGTTTAGTCTTGCTAAGCAACAGGTTAAATGCTTATTATCTGTAAGTGAGCAAAATATGATTTGGCACAAGAGGCTAGGGCATGCAAACCCTAGACTTATATTTGAAATGAGCAAACTCCAGTTGGTAAGAGGGCTTCCCAAGGTAATTTCCAAAACTGAGATTCTGTGTGAAGCATGTCAAAGAGGTAAACAAACTAAAAGCTCTTTTAAAACTAAAAAATGTGTTTCTACCTCTCAACCACTTGAACTGCTTCACTTAGATCTGTTTGGTCCTGTTCAAACTGCTTCACTCAGTGGTAAGAAATATGGATTTGTGATTGTTGATGATTACTCAAGGTGGACTTGGGTAAAATTTTTAAAGAACAAAGATGAATCTCACAAAGTGTTGATTTCTTTTTGTAAGCAAGTAATGAATGAACAGGGTGTCATGATCATAACCATCAGAAGTGATCATGGAGGTGAATTTGAGAACAAATACTTTGAAGAATTCTATGATGAGAATGACATCTCTCACAACTTCTCATCCCCCAGAACACCACAACAGAATGGAGTTGTGGAAAGAAAGAATAGATCACTATAGGAGATGGCCTGAACCATGTTGAATGATATGATGCTTGCCACCTACCTTTGGGCAGAAGCTGTCAACATAGCTTGCTACATTCAGAATAGAGTGTACATCAGGTCAATCTTAAATAAAACTCCATATGAACTGTGGAAAGGTAAGAAACCTAACATTTCCTATTTCAAGCAATTTGGCTGTACTTGTTTTATGTTGAACACTAAAGATAATCTAGCTAAGTTTGACTCTAGATCTCAAAAGTGTACCTTTATTGGTTACTCTAAGAGATCAAAAGCTTATAAAGTGTTTAACAAGGAAACTAACACTGTGGAAGAATCAATCCACATTAAGTTTGATGATAAACAACTTGACTTTGAAAAGTCAAAGCAAGATGAGGAAATTGCAGGTGAACCAGAGGCACAGGAACCAGAAGCTGGACCAGCAACAGAATCTGAGAAAGATTAAGATGAAAGCAAGGAAGAAGAACATGTTAACTCTGAAGACAAGTCAGAGGGAAAGAATGGATGGAAGTACAAGTCTTCACATCCAGAATCTTTCATTATTGGCAGTGCAGCAGAACCTTTAAAGACCAGATCATCAAGTAGAGAAACCAATATGTTTGGTTTACTCTCAACAATTAAACCAAACAATGTTGATGAAGCTTTGGCAAAGGAAGGTTGGATACTTGCAATGCAAGAAGAGCTGAATGAATTTCAAAGGAATGATGTTTGGGATCTGGTATCCAGACCAAACAAAAACATTATTGGAACCAAGTGGGTGTTCAGGAATAAACTCAATGAAAAAGGTGAAGTAGTAAAAAACAAAGCCAGAATTGTAGCTCAAGGATATAGTCAACATGAAGGTATCGATTACACTGAGACTTTTGCTCCAGTGGCCAAGTTAGAAGCAATTAGAATTCTTTTATCATTTGTTGCTAATCATGATATAATTATGTATCAAATGGATGTTAAAAGTGCATTCATAAAATGGCTATATAAGTGAGGAAGTCTATGTCAAACAACCCCCTGGATTTGAAAATTCTGATTTTCCAAACCATGTTTTTAAACTTAAAAAATCTTTATATGGTTTAAAACAAGCACCAAGGGCATGGTATGACAAACTTAGTAACTTTCTACTTAAGAATGAATTTGATAAAGGCCAGATTGATAATACTCTATTTAGGAAATCCATTAAAAATGATATTTTGATTATTCAATTTTATGTTGATGATATCATCTTTGGATCTACTAATAGCACTTTGTGCAAAGAGTTTTCTGACCTAATGCATAAAGAGTTCCAAATGAGCATGATGGGAGAACTTAAGTTCTTCCTGGGAATTGAGATTCACCAAGGTAAATCAGGTGTACTCATTCACCAATCTAAATATACTAAAGAACTTCTCAAAAAGTTCAAAATGAGTGACTGTAAGCCTATGGCCACCCCCATGCACCCAACCTGCTCACTTGAGAAAGATGAAACCAGTCAAAAGGTAGACCAGAAAACATACAGAGGTATGATTGGATCCCTTCTTTACTTAACTGCTTCTAGACTTGACATTTTGTTTAGTGTTTGTGTCTGTGCCCGTATTCAAGCTAACCCTAGGGAATCCCATTTAACTGCTGTCAAAAGAATCTTGAGATACCTTAAAGGAACTACTAACCTTACCTTGTTAAACAAGAAAACCCCCACCTACAAACTAAGAGGTTTTTGTGATTCCGAGTATGCTGGTGACAAGCTGGAAAGGAAAAGTACAAGTGGCAACTGCAATTCTTAGGTGATAATTTGATCTCTTGGTCAAGCAAAATACAAAGCACCATTGCCATGTCAATAGCTGAAGCTGAGTATATATCAGCAGCAGGATGCAGCTCATAGTTAATCTAGATGAAACATCAACTTGAAGATTACAACATCTTTGAAACCAATATCCCTTTGTTCTGTGATAACACTTCAGCCATAAACCTAACCAAGAACCCTTATTACCTGGAAAGGAAAAGTACAAGTGGCAACTGCACATTCTTAGGTGATAATTTGATCTCTTGGTCAAGCAAAATACAAAGCACCATTGCCATGTCAACAACTGAAGCTGAGCATATATCAGCAGCAGGATGAAGCTCACAGTTAATCTAGATGAAACATCCACTTGAAGATTACAACATCTTTGAAACCAATATCTTCTTGTTCTGTGATAACGCTTCAGCCATAAACCTAACCAAGAACCCTATCTTACACTCTAGAGCCAAACACATTGAAATAAAACACCATTTCATTAGGGACCATGTTCAAAAAGGGACTTTAAGCATCCAGTTTGTGGACACTGATCATCAATGGACTGATATCTTCACCAAAGCATTACTTGAAGATAGGTTCGAGTTCATCAAGAAGCATCTCAACATTATATCCATATCTGACTAGCTCAAGTAGTCTTCTTAGGAGTTTTTAATTTTCTTGTAATTTTAATTTATGTCTTTTATTT
This sequence comes from Cicer cuneatum, assembly GCA_037974295.1. Lineage (NCBI taxonomy): Eukaryota > Viridiplantae > Streptophyta > Magnoliopsida > Fabales > Fabaceae > Cicer > Cicer cuneatum. Next base: position 39,705,853 of record JBBPBO010000004.1, on the reverse strand, counting down.
TTTGTTTTTAATTTTTGTACTTTGTAAAGAGAAAATAGAAGGAGAGATAAAAAGAAAGGAGGAGCGAAAAAGAAAGAAATGAAAATAGAAGGATTTGAAAAGGAGAAGAAACAGGGAGAGAGAAAAAAATAAAGAGAGAAAAAGAAAGAGTGAAAAGAGAATGAGTTGAAAAGGAGAAAAAATAGGGAGAGAGAAAAATAAAGAGAAATAAGAGAATGAGTTGAAAAGGAGAGGAGAAGATAAGAAAAGAAAGAGTGATTTAAGAAGGAGTTGAAAAGAAGAAGAAAAAGTCAATATTAGACTTAGGGGGAGAGATTGGTCTGAGGGGGAGTATTTCAAGTACTTCGGGTTATAAGCTAGCAAAATAATTTAAAGTTTTGTCATCATCAAAAAGGGGGAGATTGTTGGAACCAAGTTGGTTCTAATACTTAGGATTTTGATGTTAACAAAAGCACTCCATGTAATCTTATTTTGTACTTAGAATTATCACATTAAATGGCACCAGAAGATGAAGTTACCAGAGGCAGATGATGAATTACCAGAGGATAAAATCAGACCAGAGGATACACCTCCAGAAGACACTAGAAGGAGACCTTGACCAGACCAGAAGGAAGCCTGCCAGAGGGAGACTTGTTCGTGACCACAAGGTATCGTAAGTTAGACTTGGTCTAGAATTTATTCTTACCAGAAGATAGCTTAGTAGTGAAATGATAATCAGTCCAGACTTGATCCAGACTTAATTAGAGCTTAAATTAATTGGTCCAGAACAAGAGATTTAATCCAAATTTGGCCCAGACCAGAAGATAGCATGGTTCAGAGTATGAAACTAAGTCCAAACCAGAAGAAATGATGTCCAGATTTAATCCAGACCTGATCCATATCAGAAGGTAAATGTCCAGATTAAAATATCCTATGTCCAGATTTAATTTAAAGTTCAATCCAGACCCAGTCCAGAATTGGTCCAGATCAGAGGGAAGATATTCAGATCAATGGTCCAGATTTAAGCATCATGGCCCAGTGTTGGCCGAGATCAGAAGATCAGAACACGTGGTCCAGTGTTGGCCAAAATCAGAGGATCACAACAAATCAGATGATATGTTCCAATGATTGGCCGAGATCAGAAGATTAGAACGTGTGGTCCAATGTTGGCCAAAATCAGAGGATCACAACAGATCAGTTAGTATGGTCAAGATTTGGACGAGAGCAGAAGATCAAACGGTCAAGATTTAATCATGATGATAATCAATGGAGACTTGATTAAATTTGATCAAAGTATTAAAAGGATTTGATACAAAAATAAATTGAAGTCTTGTGGAATTCAGAAGCTATTGGTGGGAAGAAAGATTTGATCCAAAAATAATTAAAGACAGGATTGGCCAAAGTTATTTTTGAAAGAAAATCTGGAGCTAAAAAGATATGTTTTTTATTTAAGAGAAACCCGATTGGCCAAGTTATTTTTGCAAGAGTATCTGGCAAGATACAGCTCGAATTTAAGCTGGAAGAGACCCAAATTCACATCTATAAAAAGAGGCTCAAGACAGAAGACTTAACATTGAAAAATCAGTAAAAGAGTCATATACTTCCAGAAGCAAACACTCGAGTTTTCAGTGAGGTTAATTGTGAGTTTCTGCTTTCCAGAAGCAAGTACTCGTGTTTTTCTTTCCCTTGTGTTAGATCTAAGTTGTTGAAGTAGAGTCTACAATCTGAGGGAGTCAGAAGGAGTAGCAGATTACTTAGCAATTAGATTTAAGGTTCTTTTCCTCAAAAGTCTAGGATTGTTAGACTGTTTGAGAAGATTGACTTGGAGGGTCAGTGGTATTGTTGTAATTCAAGGTTTTTGAATTAGTGAAATCCTTCAAAGTGAAGGGACTGGACGTAGCCTAGTTAACGGTGAACCAATATAAAATTTTGTGTTTTATTTTTACTTTATATCCGCTACTAACTCTGTTTGATTTATACATCAGGTTTTGTTATAAAATTGCAAAAACAGAAAAAGTGATCAAGTTAGTCAAACACAATTCAACCCCCCTTCTCATGTTTGCACCTTCAAGAAGAACTTAAGGTCTCCCATGATACTCATTCGAAATTCACGCTGCATTAATTTAGAAAATTATTGGCAAAGAGTGCCATTAGTTGATCCAAAAATAATGTCATCAACATAAATTTGAATAATAAGAATGTCATCTTCTATTGATTTTCTAAAAAGTGTATTGTCTACTTGTCCTATTTCAAAGTTATTTTTAAGCAAGAAGTTACTAAGTCTATCATGTCACGCCCTAGGTGCTTGTTTTAGACCATTCAGAGATTTTCTAAGTTTAAAAACATGATTTGGAAATTCATAACTTTCAAAACCCGAGGGTTGTTTAACATAGACTTCTTCACTTATATAATCATTTTGAAAAGCACTTTTAACATCCATTTAAAATAATGTAATGCATTATTTGCAACAAAAGAAAGTAGGATACGAATAGCTTCTAACCTGGCCACTAGAGCAAATGTCTTAGTGTAATCGATGCCCTCTTGCTAACTGTAGCCTTGTGTGACAAGTCTTGCCTTGTTTTTGACCACTTCACCTCTTTCATTTATTTTGTTTTTGAAAGCCCACTTGGTTCCAATAATGTTCTTATCTGGTATAAGTACTAGATCCCAAACATCATTCCTCTCAAATTCATTTAACTCTTCTTGCATTGCAAGAATCCATCCATCATATGCCAATGCTTCATCAATAGAGGTAGGCTCAATTGATGAGAGTAAGCCAAACAAACTGGTGTCTTTAAGTGACGATCTGGTCCTCAAAGGATCACTTGCACTTCTAATGATTGTTCAGGATGAGATGACTAGTACTTCCATCCACATCTTTCTCCTGACTTATCTTGACTATTTCTGACATGATCAGATTCATCATTTGAAGATTTGTCATATTCTTCTGATTTGCTTGTATCCTCTATTTTTTCAAGTTCTTCTGGTTTGTCTGCATCTGATTCCTTTGGTTATGGTAAACCTGCACTATCATCATCTTGCTTTGACTTTTCAAGGTCAAGCTGTTTGTCATCAAATTTAACATGTATGAATTCTTCCACAATATGAGTTTCCCTATTAAACACTCTATAAGCCTCAGATCTTTCAGAGTATCCAATGAAGGTACACTTTTGAGATCGAGAATCAAATTTACCAAGTCTATCTTTAGTGTTCAACATATAACAAGTACAACCAAATTGTTTAAAATAAGAGATGTTAAGCTTTTTACCTTTCAACAATTCATATGGTGTTTTATTCAATATAGATCTAATATAGACTCTATTTTGAATATAACATGCAGTGCTTCAGCCCAAAAGTATTTTGCAACATTCATATCATTTAACATGGTTTTGGCCATTTCTTGGAGTTATCTATTATTTCTTTCTACAACTCCATTTTATTGGGGGGTTCTAGGAGAGGAGAAGTTGTGAGAAATTCCATTGTCATGACAAAAACTTTCAAATAACTTGTTTTCAAATTCTCCTTAATGATCACTTCTAATTGTTATAATCTTAAGACCCTTTTCATTCATGATTTGTTTGCAAAATGTGATAAACACTTTGTGGATTCATCCTTACTTCTTAAAATTTTTACTTATGTCCACCTAGTGTAATCATCTACTATAAGAAAGCCATATTTCTTTCCACTTAAAGAGGCTGTTTTCACAGACCCAAAGAGATCTATATGTAAGAGCTCAAGGGGCTTTAAGGTAGAGACTGAGTTCTTAGGGGTAAAGAATTTTTTTGTTTGTTTTCCCTTTTGACAAGCTTCACACATAATTTCAGTTTTGTAACTAAGCTTAGGTAGACCTCTTACTAGTTGAAGTTTATTTAGTTTTGAAATTAATCTAAGGTTTGCATGACCTAATCTTTTGTGCCAAATTAGTTTCTCTTCATTTACTAACATACGACATTTAACCTCTTGTTTTTCTAGACTAAACATATTTATCTTATAAATGTTGTTTTGCCTTGTTCTTGGAATTTCAATACCATTAGTATTCTTAGGAGCAATATAACCATCTTCCACCAAGTCCCAAAGTTCAGGATCTTGTGAAATATAGAAACTTCTCAACATGTCTTTCCAATACTCAAAACGTTCTCCATCAAACAGAGGTGGTCTGTTGATGTTTCCTCTGGAAACTTCTTCACTAAATCCAAAAATATTGAATCTCTGGATATTTTCTCAAACACTGTAAAGTACTTAGCCTTGAGACCAAGCTCTGATACCAATTGAAGGTGCAAATACGAGAAGTAGGGTTGAATTGTGTTTGCCAAAGTTGATAACTTTTTGATAATTTATAAATAAATTAAAAACAAGTTTGGTTTTTGGTTACTTACTTGGAGTAGAAGCAATCAGATTCAGAGCCAGCAAGCAATAATTTGACACATAGATTTATCCTAGTTCACCACTAACTTGGGTACGTCCATTCCTCTCATTCAAAATGCTTTAATCCACTAATTCAAATACCTTGAATTACAAAGCACATGGCCCTCCAAGCCAGTCTTCCCAAACAACCTGAAAACCCCAGACTTTTGTGGAACAACACCACTTTGACGCTACAAGCTAAGTCTTCTCCTAACCACCTGACATCCCCAGATTGAAGAAGGAACTAAACCACTATCGGGTTGGATACAAAAGATTGGAACTTGAGTAGTTGCTTCTAACAAAGCTGATAATGATAATAACTCTCACACTCTAAGAAAAGAACACTCAGAAAATATTTCTCCTTCGAACAAGTGTTTCTGTCTTTGAACTCTAAGATGAATTTGGGATTTGAGCTTGAGTTCTTCTACTCTATTTTGATTTTTGATACATTTCTTCTTCAGCCTTGAGTATCTATTTATAGTTAAAATTTGGGCTTCAATTTGGTCCTTGTTTAATTCTGAATTGTATTTTGTTCAGATTGCGTTTGTAAATTCTTAAAATTGATTCTGTTCCTTTTTTGTTGTAGATAAATATTGATCAAATCTTCTTCAAATCTTAATCAAATCTTTTTCAAATCTTCTACAAATCTTGACCATATCTTCTTTCATACTCTTTTTAAGTCAAATATATTGTTCTCATAAAATACTTTTGTTAACATCAAAACTCTAAATGTAAAACCAACTTGGTTCCAACATATAATTGGTCTTCTTAGTTTATATGGTTTAACTTGCAAAAATTGATCACTTACTAGCAGTTTGGTCCCTACAGTCATATTAAAAATAGCAATATAGTTCTGGAGTTATCATTCCTTTTTTCTAGTTCCTAATGCATATTCTTGGATAGGTAACTCTTGGGACAACACTTGATCTTCATGAGTGGGTCAAGATTGTGAAAATTGTATTTCACTTTGTCCCTCTTATGCCTTAGTTTGGCGGAGAAAATTAGAGAAATCATTGAGCAAGCTTTGAGATAACAATAGAAAAAAATGTGAGAGAAAACTGGGGGAAAAGGGAAACGAAAATGGAGAAATTCTCTTTAGCAAATGAAAAGAAATCTCTTCCAAAGTTCTTTTTAGTTGCAGCAACTCTAACAACAACTTTTCTTTCACAATGACATTTGAGAATCACAAGGTTCAAGCTATCACTCATGGAGGAAGAAGAATAAGTGGATTTTGATTATTTCATTTTAATAATTTGAAAACCATAAAATAGAAAGAAGAATTAATTATATAAGTGATGGTTCTTGGAAGAAGAAAATTTGAAATCATGGAAGAAGAACAAGAATATTGAATTATATAGATGTAGATGTTATCGTTGCAACAAGTATATAATTTTAATTTTGTTTTCAAATCTAGCAAATTAGCCCCTCGTATTTCCTAAGTCAGGCAAATTAGTTTTTCTCTTACGCGACAATGAGTTGACTAACACGTAAGCTTACCGTATAAGCAAATAACATTTGTGTCAACCACATTAACATGGCAAATTAACAGAGGGACTATCTTACTCAACGTTTTTCAATTTTAGGGTGTTATTTGCCTTTTTCTAAATAATGGAGTAAATGTCTAACCTCTACAATTTCAAGAGACAATTTGGTGATTCACTCAATCTTGAAAATTTTGCATTATGCCTGTGTAAATATGTATTCATTAGATATGATGGAAAATAATAAATTTTTCCAGTAATCTTAAAAGTAAAAGTAGATGAAAAGTTGAAAATGAAAGTGTGAGAATTAGTAGGAGAAGAAAAGTAAAAGAAAAAGAAGGTGAAAGAAAATGCAGAGAGAGAAATTAAATGAAGAAGGGAGAAAGGAGTTTACCTTGCAGCGTTTTCGGTTGTGTTACACGATTAAATGTCGTTTTTTATGGATTTTTTACAATGTTTGACAATTGACAATGAAAATGTGCAGAAATAGTGGTAAAAGAAAAAAAATCCAACTTGTAACATCTTAAGTTATTTTATTTTTTTGGATAAGCATAGTTAGATTATTTTTTGTGTAATACTCTAAAAAATTAAATGCCAAAATATTAGAATACTTTGTTATTGTTAGTCCCAATTATGTAAATATTATTAGTGGATTTAATTAGGACTATTGTTATTATTAATCACTTATGTGGAATGTTTGATGGGACTTGCAATGATAAGCAAGTGTGTCCTTCATCTAACATAAATAAGAGAGAGACATCTATCTATTTATGTTATATAGTGTAATTTTCCCATTGAGGCTACATATCACACGATCACGAGTGGAATAGAGATAATTTTCTCTTTTTTCATAGACATGCAAAAGGTTGTTGATTGCTTATCATGGACTCGTTTTGCATGTTCAAGGAATTCTAGCTTCTAATATTGATAGTTAGGATTATTACATAATAGAGATCTGGTTGGTCTGGCTCAATCCTCTCTTGCTAGTATTTCAGGTTATATCATGCAAATTGTGGAGATCCTAAGTGCTATATGCGATGAAGTAGAAAGACTTTTGTCAAAATTTTATCTAGGATAGCACTTCAAACCAAAGAAAGTGTCATCTTATCTCGTTGGATCAGATATGCAAGCCAAAAAATGAGGGTAGTTTGGGATTCAAGAACCTTTGCATTCTTAACAAAGCTTACATGTTCAAATTTGTCTAGCAGGTTGTGGCAAAAAGGAATAAGTTGTTGATGAAAATTCTTTTTGCCAAGTATGATTGTGGCCTTATAAACATGTTGCATATGATGAATAAATCAACCTATCACTACAGAAAAAAAAAACGATATTTAGCCACGTTCATAACTGTGGCAAAATTGCCAATTGACCGTGGCAAATAAAGTTAGCCACGCTAACCCTTCCCGTGGCGTAGCTGGGCGTCGCAATTTATTAGCCACGGTTAAAATTCATATTAGCCACGCTTAAAAGAGTCATGGTAACATATTTTTAGCCACGCTTATTTTACAATTAGCCACGGCTAAAATCGTGTTAATTGATAAAATAAATCAAGTATTCTGTTTTCACTTTTGCCATGAGCCAACCGTGGTTAAATATATATTTTTTAATATCAATTGCAGATCTGTCTCTGTTTTGGTCATACCTTTCTAACAATAGAGTCAAACCAGACACTGTAATACTAGGAAGGCATTCTTAACAAATATAGTAACAATAACTAATTAACATTCTAAAACCATAATTAATATAAAAGTATAAAATAGTTTGTACCAACAACAAAACTTAAACTAGTAGTCAAACATTCTAAATCTTATACATAAACTAATGAAACATTCAAAAATTGTTGAAGACATCAAAATAGTCTAGAGCAAAAGCAAAACAATCCACTGAACATCATATTCCTTCCATTTGCAATCCAAATAGCAGCATATTTCTTCCATTTGCATGCATACAACAAAAAACACAATCCTTCCATTTGTAGTCCAAAAATCAAGGTGAACTTTACTCGTTAATTATGAGAATTAGAACCTGCCAAGTCAAAGCATAATGTAAGCAAATGTTTACTAACTAACACTAATGAATGAGTATCATTTTAATAATATTAATCACTATGTAAAGAAATAGAACATGATATTTGCTAGTGACTTAAAGTATAGATCTAAGTGCAAAAACTCTTATTAACATCAATTTATATATATTATAAGAAATTATATCACTAAGGTGGAGGGAAACCTTGGTTGAAAGTAGGTAACTCATCACCAAATTTGCTTTGCATAAAATTAAGGAGAACTTTAAGTTGATCTTGTGTTTGTGAAAGTTGCTCTTTAGTCTCTTCATATCCATTTAGCTTTTCTTTCAAAGTGTGCACTTCATTTTGTAACTCCTCAACATTTTTTTGGCTAGAGCTACCAACATTGTCAAATTGCGTGAAATATCTGCGTGTTTTGAAAACACTCGTGGGGCAAACACCAACACCTAAACCACACACTCGACCTGAATGTTCAGCTCCGTACACTATTCCAACAACATCATTTGGATAGGCATTAATCTTTGATGGAACACCTTCAGTGGCAATACGTTCTTGATCTTGAGACAAGTTCTCTGATATCTTTTCCTAGTAGAGAAATAAAAGTCACATAAATTCCCCATACTAGCAATTAGCAAATACTTTATAAACAATAACAATGTTATGTTTTTTACTTACTGCGATGTCTTTTCCTTCCTCATTCACATAGTTTCCATTTTTTAAGCAAAGTTGACAATATAACATCAGCACGACATACAGGTGTATTCAATTGTAGCTCCGAAGATATTAATAAAATATAAATTAATATCTAACTTTCGTATACAAATACTTTAATGTATTACAAAAATAAAAGTTATGTATTAACTTCATATGACAATCCCTTCTTGCGTTGCTCATACTACCCCCAACATGTGAGACTTTAAGCATCTTTCGATTTTTCATATTTTGCTCACTTAGTTTCTACAATTTTCAAATGTTAGTCATTATATGCATTTAATACAAAATGTCAATGTACTTTGTTCACTTTGTAAAAATAATGCAACAAATATTTATACCTTCATTTGTGGTTTTTTATAGTAATTAACAAAAGCAATCCAATCATTTTCAGGCATAGGAGGATTAATACAAGTAGGTCTTCCTTACTTTTGTTAGGGTGGAAGTATTTACATCGTAACTTATATTTATAGGCCTTCCATCTTTCTTCTAGGATTGCCCATGTCCATTTTATACCAGTAGCATAGTCATACACAAAATGATCCTTGCAATATTATATAAACATATCAATTTTCAATGACAAGAAATACAATAAAAGAAACGTTCTACGAAGTTTAGATAATAACCTTGATGCAGTTCCAAATTACTTTACTATTCTTTTATGATATTTCATCCCGTCTTTCAACAGATATAGGACAAAATGCTGACTTTTTAGCAAGTTTGCAAGAAACCTCACTAGTAAATTTGAACCATTATAATTGCCTTGTCCATTAGCACCAATTTCGACCATAATCTTTTTTGTTTTCTCTAGATGCCAAACTTGATTTACTACCATTTTTCGAATTATAATTTCTCCAGTAGAAGTATTTGAGTGTGCAAATAGTACAAAAAACTCAAGTAAGATAATATAATAACATTTGTACAACCACCACAAAATAAGACAACAAATTTAATGATATGAGATTTTATACCTTTAACTTTGATAAGTAATGACTCCTCTTTTTGTTGTGATTCGGTTTCATTTGGCTTTGGCGAAGGTTCAATTACATCATCCTCCAATGGGATATCTGTCAAGTTGACATTTGTAAATTGATCCTCAAGATAATTGTTATTGAGTTGTTGGGGCTGATCTTGGAGAGTTTCATCATCATTTGAATTTTCTTGTCTTTGTAACCATTCTAACATTTCTTGTCCCAAACACCTATGCCTTTTTCCCATATCAAATCAAATACCTGCAAAATTTTCTGACAAAGAGATAAAACATATATCTAAAATATATTCCAAATGATTCATAAGATAATTTATGCGTTAAATAAACACCAAAATATGAAGTCTCATATTGCATACTATTTAAAAGCAAAAGAAATATGAAAAAATTACAAAGTTCATAACTTAAAATATAAAAATACTCTATAATATTATTCAATCATCTCTATCACTACAACTATTACGATCTTCATCAACATTTGTTTCATCATTTTCTTGTTCATTGACATCATCTCACACTAATTGTAGTTCTTCAATATTTCCAACATTTTGCTCACAAAAAGGTATGGCTTCCATTATTGTCTCTTGTGATTCCATAAGGTTCACTTCTCCCATATCATATATATCTCTAGGCTTCATATGAAAAACACAAGTCCAACCTTCATCAACCGGATCATCAACATAAAACACCATTCTAGCATCACTTGCAAGGATGAATGGTTCATCAACTTCATTCACACCGGTGTGAATCAAATGAGAAAAGTTTACACTTGTTATGCCAAATTTATCTATCTTAACTCCCTTATTAGGTTTAGTGTCTACCCAAATACATTTGAATAGCACAATCCTTAACTTACCAAAGTAATCAAGTTCTATAATGTCTACCAATTTTCCATAATATATGTCATTACTTGAATTTTCAATAAGTTCTCCTCTAATTGAAAACATCTGAGTAATAGCAGACATAATAACACCACTATTTTGGGTTCTTAATCCTTGATCCTTCCTCATTGTTAAAAACTTAAATCCATGAATGTTATACCCATCAAATCTCTTTGCAATGTTATTTGGCCCTTTAGCAAGCCATTCAATTTCAGTTGTAATATCTGGATCATCTTTTCTTGCAACCTAGCAATATTTTAAAAAGTATTATAACAATTATAAATATAATGAGATTTTTATATGAAAAATTAAGTCAAACTATATATAGATATCCTTACATATTCTTTGAACCATTTGTGAAAATTTTTGTGAACATATTCTTCCACAGCTCTTGAGGAATTTCTTTTGCCACGATGCATTCTAGCAACTTCTATCTTACACTTTCTACATGAAGAATTTGTGGATAGTATATTAGGTATATAAATGAATATTGAGATGATAATTAAGTATATGCAAAAGCACAAAACTTACTCCCGAAATGCATCAACTAATTCACAATTAGCTAAGACATAGCGATGAGCTTGGATCATCTCCAATTGTGGAATCGAAAAAATCTTGGAAGCTCCAACATGCTTGCCTGATGTAGGAAATAAATTCGACAAAATAGTGGATTCATTGCTAGTACTAACCCCATTGTCGTCATCATTGCGTCTTGGTCTATTGAACCTTGTTTCAACATTACCATCCTCAAAATATGCTGAACAAAATGTAAGACATTCTTCCATAATGTATCCTTCAGTAATACAACCTTCTGGTGCAACCTTGTTACGAACATATGATTTTAAATGGCCAAGGGTTTTAAAAATGAAAGGATGTAAGTATAATAAAATAAAAATTGCAATTTATAATTAACTTAATACAAAATACAATATACCTTTCAATAGGATACATTCATCTATAATGCACAGGACCGACAATCATTGCTTCTTCTCCAAGATGAATGACCAAATGAACCATAATAGTGAAAAAAGATGGAGGAAATATCATTTCCATATGGCAAAGGGTCAAATCAATTCGTTGTTGGAGTTTCTGCAAATGCTTCACATCTAAAACTCTACTTGATATTTCTCTAAAGTAGTTAGATAGTTCAATCAACACAGAACTAACTTCTTTAGGAAGTGTTTTTCTAAAAGCAATTGGAAAAAGATCTTCCATCATAAGCCTCCACACCATATCACTAATAGTACAAAACAAGCTAGCACGCAATTGAAACATTTCATTTGTAGAGGAATCATAAGCCTCCACACCATTCCATAATATTTTTAACTTTGCAACTAAAGGTTGTAGGTAAAGATCAATACTATTACCGGGCATCTTAGGGCCAGGAATTATCATTGACATGATAAGAGAAGTTTGCTTCATACAATACCGTGGAGGGTAGTTATAAAGGTACAACATCACTGGCCAAACACTATAAGTAGAACTTAAAGTTCCGAATGGATTGAAACCATTTGTAGCCAATCCAAGTCTTACATTACGAGGATATGAAGCAAAGTTTGGATAAAATGAATCAAACCATGCTTTACTATCTCTTGGATGCCTTAACAATCCATCAGGGTTTGTCACTGTAGCATGCCATTTCAATAGCTTTGATGTTTTAGGAGACATGTATAACCTTTTCAACCTAGGTATAAGTGGGCAGTATCGAAGTACTTTAACGGGTTTTGGCTTCTTTTTCTTTTGGAAATATGTTACATCATTTTCACCACCATCATTTTCATTTGATTTCCATCTAGACATATTACACTTCTTACATTTATCTCTCTTCTCATCCTCCAATGATCCCCAATACAACATGCAATTATTTGGACATGCATGATTTTTCTCATAACTTAGACTTAACATCTTAATCATTTTTTTGCTTCATAGAAAGATGTCAGTAGTTTAGCATGCGGAAAAACATCATTTAGAAGCTCAATGATCATCGAAAATGTTTTATCAGTAGTACCACATAAAACTTTTATATGATATAGACGAACAATGAATGGAAATTTGCTATATTTTGTGCAACCATTATAAAGTTCTTGATTCCCATCTTCCATCAACTCTCTAACTTTTTTAAAATCCTCATAACTTGCATCCTTTGCACCCATAAAGTGGTTACTATTAGGAATATTTGATCGCCCATCATCTTGAATTCCTTGATCATCTTTGACACCAAATACGTCATTCAACATATCTTGCATTGGATATTGCCTATCTAATGCTTCTTTTACTTGGTTCACTAATTCAACATTGGATTGCACACATTTTTTGGATAATTTTTTGGATAATTTTTCATTGATAAAAATGGAGAGAGAAAAATTACAACTATTCATCTTTATTGTAAAACTCTATTACCAAAAAACATGTTTGAAAAAGAAGACTCCACTAAAAATAGTCATACAGATTTCTCGGTAGAGATTAGTTATCGGCAAAGCCAATTGTTGCTTCGCACGTAGGGTCACAATAAAAACTGGACTAGTGAAAACTGCAAGAAGCCTAAACACATTACAAGGATTGATCCTGCTGTAGACTATGGTAATGGAGCAAAATGGACAAATTAAACCTATCAGCTACAAACTCAATGTCAGCAATAAGTATTTGGTTCGTAGATATATGCATGTGATAAAGAGAGGAAAACACTTATTTTGGTCATACATCAAAGAGAAAATTACACAAACGAAAGGGATGATTTATCTAGCCATTGGTAACAATCAACAATAAGCATTCTATGGACTGTTTTCAATAATTACCTATAATCTATCAACAATAAGCATTCCTTAATTATGTGAATTCTAAGTGTTGTTGAAAATAAATTCTAAATTATTCTATAATTCTTTTTTCAATAATTAAAATTTTATTAATAAAAGTTTATTACAACATCGTAGTAAGTAATATTTTATCAACTTTTTAAGAAAGATTACAGAAGTCTTACACAATAATGTACTAACAAGATAGATAAGTTCAAGATTTTGATAGTTGGACGCATGCTCAAATTTCAAAGAGAATGTTAGTTTTTGACAATTTTTTTTAAAGATAATACTTTATTTTCTGAGAGATCAAAGAGAATAGTGTACGGCTGAACCAACTATGTCAAGCAATTTTTTTTCCACCTGAAATTGTCCACTCAACAAGCTACAAGTTGTAAAAGAAAAAAAAACCAGCAAGCTACATCTTGGCAGGATAATTTTTTTAGAGTCTTACTATGAAATTCATAAACACTAATTGTAAAAAAATTAAGGAATGATTTAATATCAATTATAGGTAACTGTTTGACTGACTATATTAACTTGTTAAACTTCAAAAGACTGTTGCTAAGCCACATGTGAGCTCATAGTCAAACAATGGATCAAACAACAGGACATATTGATTTGATTGGCTAATGCTTGTAGCCAAGTGTAACTCACAAAATAACAGCAGTGTAATGAATGGACAGAACTGGGTAGTTACCTCGCTCCTATGATCTCGAGTGATAATATTTTCTTCTTCAAAAAACCGCAGGGTTCGACGAAGTTGCTTTCTATGCAATTTGAGGTTCTTTGCCAAGTCTTCTTCTCTAACACATTGTCGTCTGGAATAAAAGTTAACAAAAGAATCTGATAAAATTTAAACATATATATTACTACCATTACCACAATAAATACATTATTGCTCACAATCAATGAAAATCAAAAGAGAAATATTGCAATGGAACTTCTCAAGGAAGCCGATTAAGGAAATGCCTAACCAACTAACCTTATGAACCATCCTATTGTAAAAAGCTAAGTCCTAGTTTCTGTTCCGAATAAATTGATTTTTTTCAACTATAACATTATGCATCAAGTGTTTGAAAAATATGATATGATATAGAAGGGTCAGAAATTGATTACATTCTAATTGAAGAAAACAACATAGATGAGTAAGAGGAAGATATAAGAATTGAAGTTATAAGGCAATTAGTCATGGTCTGATTTCTTAAACAATAACCACGATCTTCTTTTTGTTTGTTTTTTGTCATGCTTCATGGCTAGTAAATTGTTGGACCTTTTTTCTTCTTTTCAATTCTCCTTTTTTCTTGTATTTTAGTTATATGCAACTCTTAAATTCTGCAAAACTATTTCTCTGATTTCCCTTTATATCACCAAATAGCAAGTTTGCATGCAAAAGTTTCTATTTAATTAAGTTATAGCCTTACTTAGAGCATTTCCTATCAACCGACTTACTCTAACAATTTAATTCTCCTTTTCAAGTCAAAATAATAATAATAATAAAATGATTAATATGATGTCATGCATAAGATCTGAAAAATTTGGTTGTTTTATGTACTTAAATGACATGATCTTATATAGGAGAGAGAGACAATCTTCTATAATCACATGATTAATTAGAGGATCCAATATTCATGCTAAAAAGTTTGTATATAGATTAAGGCTATCTTTTGGCTGTAATTTAGCATGCAACAGAGAAATTACTACTAGTATTTATATCATTATCTGGAAAACTAGTGTGTTTTTTTTATTAGGAAAAACTGTTGACCCTATATGGTTGAATTTGCATCAAGTGTTTGGAATTGGACATGGTTTCAAATTTAAAAATTGTGATAAGTTTTTGTTTTTGCCATGCTGTAACAAGTACATGTAACAAACTACACATACGTCTATTTTACTTTGAACCATATTAGTTTGTTTTTGCCAAGTTTTTGTTTTTCCCTTGCTGTAACAAGTACATGTAACAATTCCTATTTTAATTAATCCAAATCAAAATAATTAAAAAATTCATGATTTCATTCTGTTATAGATTCCTTCTATTAATCCAAACATAAAAGCAATATAAGCTCATGAAGTCTTACCTCTCTATCGCAAAATAAACAGGAAGTGCAACAGCTACACTCTGCAAAATAGAGAAAACATTAAAACAAACAAAATTAAGCTTAAATATTAAGACATAGCATCAAATTCTATAAGGATCTATGATTTTTCCTCATTGCTAATGACACCAAATAAAATTACAGCCTCAATTCTAAATTAGCTGTCACAAAATAAGAATTTATACCTCGGGGATATTGTGCAATGCAATGGCCAATTCAAGGTTGAGACCAACACGAAATCAGCAAAGAATAAACTTCAAAACCTAAAACATTCAAAACTGAAATTAGCAAAACGGAACAAAGCAAAATCATTTCCGAGAGAAGATGGAAAAACAAGTGATAGAGGATTCACCGGAGCCGAAGAGAATGTTGAAGAAACTCGCGTCTGGCTGAATCAGTCAGGAGATATTTGTCGATGTCGTTACAATGACGTACAATGGCGTAAGGGTGAAAAGATTTGAAACGATGGCGTTACGATTTCTTGGTACGGTGGCATTAGGCTCGAAACTGTGGCGTAAGGGTGAAACGGTGGTGAAACAGGTGGTGAAACGTGAAGGTGCAACACAAGAAGAGGGGTTGAATTGTGTTTGACAAACATTAATTCTTTTTGCTAATTAGTTGAATAATGAGCATCAGAGTAAATAAGCAGTGGATGATAAAAGTTAGCACCTCGAATTTATACTGGTTCACCTTTAACTAAGCTACGTCCAGTCCCTTCCTTCAGAAGGCCTTTTCACTAATTCAAACTCATTTGAATTACAACACCAATGACCCTTCAAGCCAGTCTTCCCAAACAGCCTGACAACCCCAGACTATTGAGGAACTTCACGACCTTGAACCTACAAGCTAAGTCTTTTTCTAACAACCTGACAACCCCAGATTTTAGAAGGAACTTCAACACGATAGGATTTTATAAAAGGGATGGAAATTAAAACTTAGAAACTACTTCTGGAAAGTTGATACCTGCAATAAGCTTAACTTGAACTTGAGTGTTGGCTTTTGAAAAATTTATGATGACAATCAACCTCACACTCTAAGAAAAAAACACTTAGAAAATATTTATCTTTTAAGCAAGCGTTTCTCTCCTTTGAACTCTTTGAATACTTAGGAATTTTTGCTTGAATTCTTCTATTTTTCGATACATTATTCTTCAGCATTAAGCCTCTATTTATAATTGAAATTAGAGCTTCACTTTGATCTATTGCTTTACTTTTGGAGTGTATTTCGATTGATTCTTCTTTGAGAATATTTTGGAGTATTTTGCTCAGATTTTGTTTCTGGAGTCTTTTGCTCCGATTCTCTTTTGAGCATTTTGCTCAGATTCTGTTTTGAGCATACTTTCAGCTAGATTATGTTTCTAGAGTCTTTTGCTCCGATTCTATTTTGAGCATTTTGCTCAGATTCTGTTTTGAGCATACTTTCAGCTTCTAATGATGTAGCTTCGGATTTATCCTCCGACGGGATCCTTTGATTGTATCCTCTAATGGGAACTTCTAATTATATCCTCAGATGGGATCTTCTTATGATATCCTCTGATAGGTTTTGCTGATGATATCCTCTAGTAATATCATCTGATGATATCCTTTGGTGATATCCTCTGGTGATATCCTTTGTTGATATCTTCTGGTGATATCCTCTAATGATATCCTCTGGTGAGCATCTTCTGGTGATCATCCTCTGGTGACTTCCTATAGTGACTTCATCCTGTTTTTGATTTGTATCTTCTGGTGACGTCATCTTCCTCTTCTGGTGATGTCATCTGGTGACCATCCTCTACTGACTTCATTCTACTTCTGATTTGTATCTTCTGGTGACATCATCTTCATCTTTTGGTGGCATTTTTCATTCTTCTTTTGAGTCAAATATGTTATTTTCATAAAATACTTTTGTTAACATAAAAACTTTAAGTGAAAGAACCAACTTGGTTCCAACAATCTCCCCATTTTTGATGATGACAAAACCATGTATTTTTTATAATACTTTTTCTTTCTTTTGACTTTGACTCCCCCTAAGACTAAACTTCATTTTATATTTTCTCCCCCTATGTCTAATGCCCAGATACCATATCAAATACATCATATTCTCCACTTTTCAAATACATCATCTTTTCCCAGATATTTTGTCAAATACTACATCTGTTCCTCCTTTGTCATTAGACAAAAAGAAATGTTGCTGAATTTTTTTTCTTCAAAAAAATAATGTAAACTAAACTACTTGAAGAAATTACAATATTAATCATTTAACAAAGTAAGGTTTAGGATTTTCTTGATGAAGTCAAACCTATCTTTAGATAGTGGTTTGGTGAATATGTCAACCCATTGATGTTCAGTGTCTACAAACTGAATGTTGAGTACTCCTTTCTGAACATAATCTATGATAAAATGGTGTTTGATCTCTATGTGTTTAGCTCTTGAGTGTAGGATCGGGTTTTTGGTTAGACAAATTGCAGAGGTGTTATCACAGTAGATGGGTATGTTTGATTATAATATTTTGTAGTCTTCAAGTTTATGCTTCATCTAGAGTAGTTGAGAGCTACAACCAGTTGCGAAAATGTATTCAGCCTTTTCTGTTGACTTGGAAATGGTGTGTTGTCTCTTACTGGACCAAGAGATCAAGTTGTTGAAGGTGCAAACACGAGAAGAGGGGTTGAATTGTGTTTGACTAACTTGAATACTTTTCCTGTTTTTACACTTTTAAAACAAAACTTGATGTATGAATAAAAACAGAGTTAGCAGCGGATATAAAGTAAAAATAAAACACAGAATTTTTATACTGGTTCACCGTTAATGAGGCTACGTCCAGTCCCTTCACCTTGAAGGATTTCACTAATTCAAACCTTGAATTACAACAATACCACTGACCCTCCAAGTCAGTCTTCTCAAACAGTCTAACAATCCTAGACTCTTGAGGAATACATCACCTTGACTTCCTAAGTCAAGTCTTCTCCTGCCAATCTGACAACCCCAGATTGTAGAAGGAATTACAACGCCTTGAATCTAATTGCCAAGTAATCTGCTACCCCTTCTGACTCCCTCAGATTGTAGACTCTACTTCAACAACTTAGATCTAACACAAGGGAAAGAAAATAACACAAGTTCTTGCTTCTGGAAAGATGGAACTCACAATTAACCTCACTGAAAACTTGAGTGTTTGCTTTTGGAAGTGTATGACTCTTTTGTGATTTTCGATGCTAAGTATTCTGCCTTGAGCCTCCTTTTATAGATGCGAATTAGGGTCTCTTCCAAGCTTAATTTCGAGCTGAATCTTGCTGGATTCTCTTGCAAAAATATCTTGACCAATTGGGCTTCATTTAAATAAAAAACATATCTTTTTTTTAAGCTTCAGATTTTCTTTCAAAAATAACTGGCCAATCACGTCTTTAGTTTCTTCCCGCCAACAGCTCCTGAATTCCACAATACTTCACTTTATATTTGTAACAAATCTTTTTAATACTTTGATCAAAATAAATTAAAATCTCCACCGTTAATACTCATGATTAAATCTGTACCATTTGATCTTCTGCGCTAGTCGACATCTGGACCATACTAAGTGATCTGCTGTGATCCTCTGATTTCGGCCAACCGTGGACCACACTTTCTAACTTTCTGATCTTCTGATCTCGGCCATCCTAGTCTAGCAAACTGATCTGCTGTGATCCTATGATCTCGGCCGCTGCTGGACCACACATTCTGACCTTCTGATTTCGGCCAACACTAGGCCATGGTCTGATCTTCTTATCTCGGCCAACACTGGGCCAAATACTTAAATCTGAACCATTGATCTGAAAATCTTCCCTCTGATCTGGACCAATTCTGAACTTGGTCTGGATTAAACTGAAATTAAATCTGGACAAATAATATTTCAGTCTGGACATTTTACCTTCAGTTTTGAATCAATTCTGGAGATCATTTCTTCTGGTATGGACTTAGTTTCATACCCTGAACCATGCTATCTTCTGGTCTGTGTCAATTCTAGATTAATTCCTTTGTCTTGGACCCATTAATTTACCCTCTGATTAAGTCTAGATCAAGTCTGGGCTGTTTATTATTTCACTGCTAGGCCATCTTCTGGTCAGAATAATTTCTAGATTAAATATGACTTATGACACTTCTGGTCTGGAACAACTCTCCCTCTGGCAGGCTTCCCTCTGGTCTGGTCCAAGTCTCCTTCTGACTTTTCTTCCTTCTAATCTGGGCCAGCAAAGATATCCTCTGGTGGTGTTTTGACATCCTGGTGTATCCTCTGGTAATTCCAGGATGCATTCTGGATGCATTTTCTGCCTCTGCAAACTTCATTTTCTGGTGGTATTTAAGGTAATAATTCCAGGTTTAAAATAAGATTACATGGAGTGCTTTTGTAAACATCAAAAATCCTAAGTACATCAAAATCCTAATAATTCGATCATTCCTCTGTAGATTTTCTGGTCAACTTTTGGGCCTGATTTATCTTTATCAAGTGAAAAAGTAGGATGCATTGGTGTAGCCATAGGTTTGCAATCACTCATTTTAAACTTCTTGACCAGTTCCTTTGTATATTTAGTTTGGTGAATGTAAATACCTCCTGGACTTTGCTGAATTGGTATCCCTAGGAAGAACTTAAGTTTTCCCATCATACTCATTTGAAATTCATGCTGCATTAATTCAAAATTTTTTTGACAATGAACACCATTAGTACATCCAAAAATAATGTCATCAACATAAATTTGAATGACCAGAATATCATTTTCTATTGATCTTCTAAAAAAAGTATTGTCTATTTGTCCTCTTTCAAAGTTATTTTTAAGTAAGAAGTTACTAAGTCTATCATACCATGCCCTAGGTGCTTGTTTTAAACCATACAAAGATTTTAAAGTTTAAAAACATAGTTTGGAAATTCAGAACTTTGAAAACATGGAGGTTTTTTAACATAGACATCTTCACTTATATAACCATTTAAGAATGCGCTTTTAACATCCATTTGAAATAATGAAATGTTATTATTGGCAAAAAAGGAAAGTAGGATACGAATAGCTTCGAACATGGCCATTGGGGCAGAAGTCTCAGTGTAGTCAATACCTTGTAACTGACTATAGCCTTGTGCAACAAGTTGTGCCTTGTTTATGACAACTTCTCCTTTTTCATTAAGCTTGTTTATGAAAACCCACTTGGTTCCAATAATGTTCTTTTCTGGTCTTGGAACTAGATCCCAAACATCATTCATTTTACTCTTCTTGCATTGCTAGGATCCATCTATATCTCCCTTCTAACTTATCTTCAGATTTATCCTCTAAAGATTTGTCGTATGCTTGCTGGTAGCTTCTGCTTTTTCAAGTTCTTTTGCCTGCATCAGCTTCCGATTCTGGTAGATCTTCATCAGCTTCTGGTTCTAGTAAACTTGCATCAGCTTCCTCTAGTGCTGGTAAACCTGCATCGGTTTCCTCTAGTTTTGGTAAACCAGCTTCGGTATCCTCTGGTTCTGGTTAACCTGCATCAGCTTCCTCTTGCTTTGACTTTTCAGGTCAAGCTATTTGTCATATAACATAATACAAATCAAATAACTTAAAAATGAACTGAATCCAACCAAACTATTAGTTCTGATTCTCGTGGTTTCTAGTTGTTTTTGAAACCACTAAAATACTGTTTCTGCTGAAGTGTTCACATTTCATGGATCACTTGGTTCCTCTGACAGTTTGAAAACCTACAAAATACTTATCAAGCTTTGATTTTTAAGACCAAGCTTCTTGTTATCATAGTAAACATAAATATCAAACAATAATAGTATTTACAGCAAGATGTAACCTCTATGTCAATAGTTTTAGTTTTACTCTGAAAATCCTCATGTTTTTGATTTTCAGATTCTGAATTTGTATGTTTTGTGATTAGATGGTTTGGATGAAGGGCTTTGAATTCCCTTCCTGGTTTGTAGTCTTGATGAATTTTACTAGAGTGTTTGAAGAACTCTCTTGATTCTGATTCTTCTCTTTCTGTTGATATATCACGTTCCTTTGATAATTCTGGAACTGATGATAATTCTGTTTATTCTGGTAGTTCCAGTTTTGTTGATATGTATGATTTCTCTATCTGTTCTGATTTGTGTGATATATGTGATTTCTTTGATACTTCCTGTTCCTCCTATGATTCTGGTTCTGATAGGTATTGTGTTGACTAATTCTTCTTCTACCAGAGTCAATTGGCTTCTGTTTGGTAGATGTTGGAACATAGACCTTTTTCCCTTCATATATTGCCAGCATCCATTGACTAGGCACCATGATTGGTGTTTCACTTTGGTTGCTCAGAACATCTGCAACATAAACAATTTTATCTTTTGGTACCCAAATCTGGTTGGGTCCAGGTTTGTTAGTCTTGAAAGGTTTCTTGTCTCTCCTTAATTTTATCATGGGACAAGACAATTTTGAGTGACCTTTCTTGTAACAAACAGCACACACAATATCAGAGGGAACATGTTTAAGCACAGGTTTAGGTTCCGCAAAACTGTTTTTCAAATATACATTCTCTATTTTCAATTCTGCAATATTAGTTTCAAGAATGACACTTTCTGTTTTAAATTCTGCAATTTGATTCTTTAAAACATTAACTTCTTCTGTTAGATTTGTATTTTCTTTCTTATGAATTTTTAGTTTTAAAGAAAATTTGTAATTGCTGTTTAAAAAGTCATTCAGAGCAGTAATCAAATCAGATCGAATGAATTCAGAATATACCTCAGCTTCATCATCTTCTGATTCTCTTCTAGAATCAAATTATGTGTTGGATCCAGAGACAGAGTTGGTGTGAGCCATCATAGCCAAATATGCTTGTTCATGTTCAGAGGATTCATCAGAATCATCCCATGTAGCCTTCATACTTTTCTTCTTTGTTCTGGAATCTTTCCTCTAGTGCTTCCCTTTCTCCATATTTGGACATTCTAACTTGATATGTCTAGATTTATTGCATCCGTAGCAGATGATACCTTTCTTGTCATGTGTATCATCACTTCCTTTGTTGGACTGGTTGAAATATCTTTAGAGAAATTTCTTCCTTCTGTTGTACCACATTTTTCTGAACTTTCTAGATAAGAAATCATTCTTTTCTTCCTCTGAGTTCAGACTTTGATCGTCTGAATCACTATCTTCTGATGCTGATGTTGCTTTTAGAGCCTTCTTCTGCTTGGATTTCAGGGCTAGAGTTTTGTTCTTCTTCTTGGGTTCATCTTCCTCCAACTCAATTTCATGTGATCTGAGGGAGCTGATTAATTCTTCCAACTTTAGAGTATTCAGATCTTTAGCTTCCTGAATAGCAATGATCTTTGGTGTCCACTTGATTGTCAAACTTCTAAGTATGTTCCTTACATGATCAACATTAGTGTAACTTTTTTCTAGTACCCTTAATCTTGATACTAGAGTCCGGAATCTGGAAAACATAGTTTCAATGTCTTCATCTTCCTCCATTTTGAACAATTCATATTTCTTGACCAGAATGTTTGCTTTAGCTTCCTGAACTTGCTTACTTCCTTCATAGGTCAGAATCAGACTATCATAAATGCTCTTTGCTGTTCCTTTGTTGGTGCACTTGTCAAATTCTTTGAAGGTGATTGCATTGATCATAAAGGTTCTGGATTTGTGATGCATTTTTTACATCCTCTTCTAATCTGTATCCATGTCTTTTCTTGGAATTTCATCATTGTTTTCATCCTTTGAACAAAATAGCCATCTTCCACCAAATCCCAAAGTTCAGGATCTTGTGAAATAAAAATCTTTACAGCTTGTCCTTCCAGTACTCAAATCATTCTCCATCAATTAGAGGAGGTCTGTTGATGTTTCCTCCAACAACTTCTTCAGACATATTGATCCTTGGATCTTTCCTCAAACACGGTAAAGCGCTCAACCTTGAGTCCGAGCTCTGATACCAATTGAAGGTGCAACACAAGAAGGGGGGTTGAATTGTGTTTGACAAACTTTAATTCTTTTTGCTAATTAGTTGAATAATGAGCAATCAAAGTAAATAAGTGGTGGAAAATAAAAGTTAGCACCTCGAATTTATACTGGTTCACCTTTAACTAGGCTACGTCCGGTCCCTTCCTTTAGAAGGCCTTTTCACTAATTCAAACTCCTTTGAATTACAACACCAATGACCTTTCAAGCCAGTATTCCCAAACAGTCTGAAAACCCAAGAGTTTTGAGGAAAACAACACCTTGACTATACCAGCCAAGTCTTCTCAAACAGTCTAACAACCCTAGACTTTTGAGGAACTTCACAACCTTGAACCTATGAGCTATGTCTTTTTCTAACAACCTGGCAACCCCAGATTTTAGAAGGAACTTCAACACTATAGGATTTTATACAAGGGATCGAAATTAAAATTGAGTAACTACTTCTGGAAAGTTGATACTCGCAATAAGCTCAACTTGAACTCGAGTGTTTGCTTCTGAAAAATTTATGATGACAATCAGCCTCACACTTTAAGAAAAGAACACTTAGAAAATATTTATCTTTTAAGCAAGTGTTTCTCTCCTATGAACTCTTTGAATACTTAGGAATTTTTGCTTGAGTTCTTCTATTTTTCGATACATTATTCTTAAGCATTAAGCCTCTGTTTATAGTTGAAATTAGAGCTTCACTTTGATCTATTGCTTTACTTCTGGAGTGTTTTTCGATTGATTCTGTTTTCAGAATATTCTGGAGTATTTTGCTCAGATTATGTTTTTGGAGTCTTTTGCTCCGATTCTGTTTTGAGCATTTTGCTTAGATTCTGTTTTGAGCATACTTTCAGCTTCTAATGATGTAGCTTTGGATTTTTGCTTCTAATGAGATCCTCTAGAATTATCCTCTGACGGGATCCTCTGATTGTATCCTCTGATGGGAACTTCAGATTATATCCTCCGATGGGATCTTCTTATGATATCCTCTGATGATATCCTCAAGTGACTTCATCCTGCTTCTGATTTGTATTTTCTGGTGACATCATCTTCAGCTTCTGGTGACCAGCCTCAGGTGACTTCATTTTGCTTCTGATTTGTATCTTCTGGTGATGTCATCTTCATCTTCTAGTGACGTCATCTTCTGGTGGCATTTTTCATTCTTCTTTTAAGTCAAATATGTTATTTTCATAAAATACTTTTGTTAACATAAAAAATTTAAGTGAAAGAACTAATTTGGTTCCAACAAAACGGTGGTGAAACAATGGTGAAAGGGTGGTGTTACTGTTGATTTAATGGTTTTTAGGGATTTAGAGGAGAAAAGGGAAAAGAGGAGAAGAGGCAAAGAGGGAATCTGAAAAGAAAAAAAAATAGTGAAAATGAAAACGAGCCAAAATGGAATAGAGGGAAACAACGACACTTATTATAATGTTAACCACGATTAACTGTGGCTAATTGTTTAGGTTACACAAGGTCATCGTAACCATGGCTAATGAATCGTGGCTAATCGCCGGTTTTGTTGTAGTGTATTCGCATACTTTGAAATCTATCTGCAAAGTTTTGTCGCAAGTTGATAACAACATTAGATGGATTATTAGAGATGAAAATGATACTAAATTAGGGGAAGACAATTGAATACCTAATTGAGAAAAGTTAGTTTCTAATTTCTCTCATATTATTATGGTTGGTGAAGTTATTTTTCTGTTGAAGATTACAATGTGGATGATGATTGGAATTGGCCTAAGTTGAACAATCTATTTTCTGCATCTATCATTGACAAATTTCAACATGTGAAACCTCCCACTCGTGGACACTCATATTTTTCTTATTGGTTACCAACAACAGACGGCGTCTTCAACCTCAAAACTGCTTGTGAATTTCTTGTTTATGATCAACATAATCAACATGATTTACCCATTTTTAAGGAAATTTGGAATTGGAAAGGTCCGACAAGAATTTGCAAAACAATTTGGAAAATGGTTCACGGAAAACTTCTTATTAATATTATTAATCCTATTATTTAAGTCATATTTCAAATATACTCTTCTTATTAATATTGTCTTATAACATTATGCATATGTCCATGAACTATAAGGCTTAGAAGTAGAATTAAGAATATAGTAAGTGTCCCAAGCCCAACTCCTTAAATGGTCCAATGATGTCAAAAAATAATTGTCTTTTGTTAACTAGAAAGAGTATATTTGGAATTTTAACTCAACTATTTATCCAATTAAAACACATGCATCTCACCTATTCTTTCTTTACCCAAATAAAAGAAGAAGAAAAAATTAGAGAAAAGAGAAAAAGAGAGGGTTGTACGAGAAAGAAATGAAATGAGGAAAGAAGAATAAGGGAAACAAAAGAAGAAAAGAGAAAAGACTAACTCCATTACATGTCCTTATCAAGCTTCCCCATTCCATCTTCTCATCATATAAGCAAGCCCCACACTCGTATTAGAGTAAGAGAGTGTTAGATAATATTATTATATATTAGTAGTAAGGGTATTTTAGACCTTTCTATTCTCTTGTATATATACCTATTGTAACTCTATCACACTAAGCTTTTGTTCATTTGGTTTATGAAACCCTAGTGGGTTCCTTCACTTCTTCCTCTCTTCATGTTCCTCCCTTCTATGTTTATCATTGTTAACATGGTATCACAAAGCTTTGGTTGATTTTGGGATCTATTGTAAAGTAGTACATAGCTTAGTGGGGTTTGGGGATCTACTGTAAGTTTTTTTGTACGACTCGTATTGCGGCCGATACCGATTTGCTCCTTCCATTTCCAATCCAATTATGCCTCTTTGTTTCTGACGCGATTATACTCTTATGTTTTTGGTGCAATTTTGCTCTTCTGTTTCCGGCACGATTTTGACAGGTTATTCCTAATTTATTTTGTCTCAGTGATTGCGTTCGTCGTATTTTCTTATCATTATTTTTTATGGTTGGTGCTAAGGATGATTTTCTTCAAGTTGTTAGTATCCACCTCAATGGACAAAATTACTATTATTGGAGTTATGTGATGAACAAAATTTTGATTGGAAAAGATATGTGGAGTTATGTTGATGGAACTTCTGTTAAACCTACAGATAAAAGGGATGAATCTAAATATGAAAAAGATTTGAAAACATGGAATGTTAGTGATTCAAAAATCGTTACTTGGATTAATAATTTTGTTGAGCTGTCTATAGGTATGGAACTTGAAAAATATGATACTGCTAAATAGATTTAGGATCACTTGAAACATTTGTATGTTCAGTCTAACTTTGCAAAATGTTAACAGTTGGAAAGTGATATTATGGCCTTTAAGCAGAACAATATGACCATTTAGGAATTCTATTCGGTAATGACTAATTTGTGGGATCAATTTTCTCTTATGAAATCAACTGAGGTGAAAGTTGTTATAGAATACATGGATCAGAGAGATGAGCAATGTCTGGTTTGGTTTCAGATGGCTCTTCGTGATGATTTTGAGGGCATTTGTGGGGGTATTTTTTTTATCGTTCCCCTTTTCCTAATGTTGAATCAATAGTTAGTGAATTGTTGGCAGAAGAAATCATACTTAAGACCCATTCTGTTGTGTCAAATAAGGGAATTCTCTCAACTCCTCCATCTATTTTTGCTGCTCCTGTTCAAAAAGGAAAATCACAAGGAAGAGTTGGGCTTGGTAATGATGAATGTGCTTTTTGCACAGAAAAAGGATCATTGGGAAACTGTCTGATATTGAGGAGAGCACATAAATAGAATTTTAGGGGGCCATCATCCAATATTGCTGCTTCTGCTGCTCCTACCATTGGCTCTAGTTATAGTTTTGTATACTCATTAGAGTTTGCTTCCCAAATATCTAATATTGCATAACAAATCCAAAAACTTTTTGCCACTCAATCACATGCCATGTCTGCCTTCTCTACTAAAGGTTTGAACTCCTCTAGTCTGTTAGATGTATCTCCTTCCATATGGATTCTTGATTCTGGGGCATATCACCATATGACATATGATGATAACTCTTTTGTGTCTGTGAATCCTACCTTGCCTGTGTCAGTTATGACTGCTGATAGTACTCCTATGCCATTAGCGGACATTTGTTCTATCTCCACACCTAATTTGTCTTTTTCTGATTTTTATATTACTCCTAATCTCACTATGACTTTTGCTTCTGTTAGCCAAATATGTGATTTCAGTTATTCAATTGTATTTTCTTCCACTTCTTGTTGTGTGCAGGATCCACATTCCGAGAGGCTATTTGGGACAAGCCATAGATAGGGGGACTTTATGTTTTGAACGACCTGCGAGTCCCAGCTACTACAGCTTCAACAACTACTGTTGATTTATTATCTAGTTTTCACTTGAAGTATTCGTCTTCTAGTTTTTATTTGTGGCAGTCTTGCCTTGAACATTTTTTTGCTTGTAGATTAAAATATTTATCCTCTACCGGAGCTTTAGGAAAGTTAAAAATAAGTGATATTTCATATTGTTGTGGTTGTAAACATGCTAAATTTTCAGCTTTACCGTTTAGTAAAAGTGTTTATATTTCATATGCGCCTTTTGATTTAGTTCACTATGATGTTTGTGATCCATCACCGATTTTCACCAAAGGTGGATCTAGATATTATGTTTCTTTTATTGATGACTACATTCATTATTATTGGGTTTATCTTATGAAAAATCAGTCTGAATTTTTTGACATTTATCATATGTTTCATGCTATGGTCAAGACTCAACATAATGTTGTTATAAAGTGTTTTAGTTGTGATTTAGGTGGTGAATATACCTCTAATAAATTCTCTGAATTACTTGTTTATGACGACACCCTTTACCAGATTTCTTGTATTGATACTCTTCAAGAAAATGGAGTTGCTGAAAGGAAACACTGTCATATTATTGATACTCCCAATGAGTTTGGGGGGAAGCAGTTCTTACTTCTATTTATGTTATTAATAGAACTCCATCGTCTGTTATATCAGATTTGTCTCCCTTTTAAAAGTTGTATGATTCTATCTCTGATTACTATTCTTTGAAAGTCTTTGGTTATGCTTGTTTTGTTCTTCGTCCACAAGTAGAGCGCAATAAGTTGTCTTCTCGTTATGTCATGTGTGTTTTTCTTGGCTATGGGGATGGTCAAAAAGGTTGTCGTTGTTATGATCCTCATGCAAAAAAACTATATGTTTCTCGTAATATTGTTTTTCTAGAGCACATCCCCTTTTACTCTGTTTCCTCTGATTCTCAAATTACTAAGAGTTCAGAACTAACCCATATTGATTCATCAGGACAAATACTACTACTCCACATGATGATATCCCTCTTGTCTCCCCAACTGTCCAACCACCTTATGCGATTGTTGATCCTCTTCTTTGCCTGCTCGTTACCCCTTTCGTCACTGTAAGTCTACTCAGTTACCTGATTTTGTCTATTCCACTTACTCAACTTCGCTTGCTTCTTTCTTAACCTCTATTTACAATTTTTCTGAGCCATCTTCCTATAAAGAGGTTATTCTTGATCCTATTTGGCAACAAGCTATGATAGAAAAACTCCTTGGATTGCCCAAAATAGATACTTGGGAATTAGTACCCCTTCCTCCTGGAAAGCGTGCTATTGGGTCTTGTTGGGTATACAAGATCGAAACTAAGTCTAATGGGTCGGTTGACCGCTATAAAGCACGTCTTGTTGCTAAGTCATTCTCTCATCAATATGGTATGGATTCTAAAGAAACTTTTGCTCTTGTAGCCAAGATTACCATTATTTGTACTCTTATTGCAGTTACATCTATTATTCAATGGCATATTTCCCAAATGGATGTCAAAAATGCCTTTTTAAATGGTGAGCTTCATGAAAAAGTCTATATGGTTTCTCCATAAGGAGTTTCTCATAATTAGGGTGAAGTGTGTAAGTTAAAAAATGCTATATATGGTCTTAAACATGCTCCTCGAGCTTGGATTGAGAAATTCTCTACTGTGATCACTTTTCTTGGTTTACGCTCTAGTGAACATGATTCTGCATTGTTTATAAGGTTTACTACTTATGGTCGCATTATGCTTTCGTTGTATATTGATGATATGATTATTACAAGTGATGATGTTAGTGAAATCAATGAATTGAAATTGCAATTAACCAAGCAATTTGAGATGAAGGATTTGAGAACTCTTCACTATTTCTTGGTGATTGACGTTGCCTATTCTCTTAGAGGCTATCTTCTTTCTCAATCCAAGTACATTTCCAACATTCTTGAACAGGCTCATCTTTCTTATGCTAGAGCAGCATATACTCCTCTTGAGTTAAATGTGAAATATGCCCTCTCGGATGGTGTTTCTTTACCAGATCCCACTTTGTATCGTACTTTGGTTGATAGCTTGGTGTATCTTACGATTACTAGACCAAATATTGCTTATGTTCACATTGTCAGTTTGTTGTCTCTCCCACTACAGTACATTGGGCAATTGTTTTTTGTATTCTTTGTTATCTTCGAGAAACTCAATTTCAGAGTATTGTCTTTCCATCGCTTTCCTCGTTGGAGTTACGTGTTTATTCTCATGCTGATTGGCTGGTGATAAGACAAATCGTAAATCCACCACGAGATTCTATATCTTTATTGAAAACTCTCCTATTTCTTGGAAGAGTAAGAAAGATGACATTATCTCTCGCTCTTTGACAGAAGCTAAGTATCATGCTATGGCATCCACTACTGCTGAAATAATTTGGTTGTGTTGGCTTTTATCTAATATGAATATCTCTTTTTTTGATCCAACTCCGATAACAAGAGTGATATTTAAATTTCCCATAACTCGATTTTTTATGAACGTACCAAGCACATTGAAATTGATTGTCATCTTACTCGTCACCATCTTTAGCATGGAATCATTACTCTACCATTTGTCTCACTTTCCTTAAAAATTGCTGATTTGTTCACAAAGATGCATTCCATTAAACATTTTTTTTTGGTTGACAAACTCTCAATGCTCCATGTTAATGCATCGTGAGTTTGAGATGAGATGTTTGATAATGTTAAAGAAGCTTTGTCATCATTGGATGCAGATTTATGATAAGAAGCTATAAATGAAGAAATGATTCTCTAGAGTCTAACAAGACTTGGCATTTGGTAGACTTGCCTCCTGGTTGCAAACCAATAGGTTGTAAATGAATTTTGAAAATGAAACTAAAACCCGATGGAACTGTTGATAAATACAAGGCATGCCTTGTAGCCGAAGATTTTCGACAAAGAGAAAATATTAATTTCTTTGACACTTTTTCACCAGTCACTAGAATAACATTCATTAGGGTACTCATTTCTCTAGCAGTTATGCATAACTTGATGATACACCAAATGGATGCTAAAACAACCTTTTTAATGGTGATCTTGAAGAAGAAATCTATATGGAACAACCTGAAGGTTTTGTAATTCATGGACAAGAGGACAAAGTCTGTAAGTTAGATAAATGACTTGAAAATTCTGATAAATTGATTATATCGAATGAGTTTAAAGTGAATGAAAGTGACAAATGTATTTATTACAAATCTGAAAATAACATTTGTACTATCATATGTCTTTATATAGACGACTTACTCATATTTGGTTCAAACATTCATATTGTAAATACTGTGAAATAATTGTTGAGTAACAACTTTGAAATGAAAAACCTCGGAGAAGCGAATGTAATCCTAGGAATCAAGATTATTAGGTCAGAAAATGGAATTTCTTTGGATCAGCCTCACTATGTTGAAAAGATCCTAAAGAAATATACATATTTTGACCGTAAACCTACTTGCACACCATATGATCCAAGTGTGAAACTTTTGAAAAACACTGGTGAGACAAACTGAATACGCGAGCATCATTGGCAGCCTCATGTATGCCACTGATTGTACTAGACCCGACAGTGCCAATGTCGTGGGATTATTGTGCAGGTTTACCAATAGACCCTAGTATGACGCTTTGGCACGTTATCGAAAGAGTCATGAGATACCTAAAAAGGACCATGAGTCTAGGAATACATTATCAAAGATTTCCTACCATCCTTCAAAGATACAATGATGTTGATTGGAACACCTTGTCAGATGTCTCCAAAGCCGGCAGTGGCTATATTTTTAGTATAGCTAATGGTGATGTGTCTTTGAAATCGAATAACAGACGTTATTGGTTCAGTCCACTATGGAGTCTAAAATGATAGCACTAGCTACTAGCAGTGAAAAGTGAGTTGGTTGAGATGTTTCCTAGTTGAGATCCCTTTATGGGAAAAACCTATGCCAACTGTGTTGATCCACTGCAATACTTCCACGACTATTACAAAGATTGAGAATCGTTATTACAACGGTAGGAAACGACAAATACGTCGTAAGCACAACACAGTTAGAGAATTACTTTCTAAAGGAGCTGTTATAGTGGATCATGTACGTACTAATGAGAATTTAGTGGATCCTTTAACGAAAGGGTTAGCTAAAGAGAATGTCCTAAATACATCCAAAAGGATGGGACTAATGCCTATATAGTCACTCATGATGGTAACTCGACCTAAAACACTGGAGATCCGAAGAATTTGGTTCAATGGGTAATAACAAGTTGTGAAGTGATATGAGATGATTATGCTATTATATATCAAAGAAACATGATTCCTAAAGCGATGATAGGATGAGATAATAGAAACTCTTAATAAGATTTATACTCCATGTGGAGTGGAATACCTAGCTACATGAGTACTCTTGATATACTTGAAGGTGCAAACACAAGAAGGGGTGTTGAATTATGTTTGTACTACTTGAATTCTTTTTCTGTTTTTGATGATTATTTGAAATCTGAAATATAATCAAATAGACTTAGCAGCGGATAAAAATAAATAACACAAGGATTTATCCTAGTTCACCATTAACTAGGCTACATCCAGTCCTTTCACCTCAAAGGATTTTTCCACTAATTCATAACTTTGAATTACAACAACACTACTGACCCTACAAGTCAGTCTTCCCAAACAGTCTAACAATCCTAGACTTTTGAGGAACACAACACCTTGACTTCACAAGTCAAGTCTTCTCTTACCAATCTGACAACCCCAGATTGCAGAAGGAATTACAACACCTTGAATCTAATTGCTAAGTCACCTGCTACTTCTTCTAACTCTTCAGATTGTAGATTCTACTTCAACAATATAGATTTAACACAAGGGAACGAAAAACACGAGTACTTGCTTCTGGAATGCTGAAACTCACAATTAACCTCACTGAAAACTCGAGTGTTTGCTTCTGGAAGTGTATGACCCTTTTACTGATTTTCGATGCTAAGTCTTCTGCCTTGAGCCTCCTTTTATAGATGAAAATTAGGGTCTCTTCCATGATTAAATTCGAGCTGTATCTGTCTAGATTCTCTTGCAAAAATAACTTGGCCAATCGGGTTTCACTTAAATAAAAAACGTATCTTTTTAGCTCCAGATTGCATTTGAAAATTCTGTTGACCAATTTTGTTTCTTTTAATTTCAAACCATATCTTTTTAAGCTTCAAACTGCCTTCGAATTTCTTCAAGTCTTTATTAATTTTTTAATCAAATCCCCTTAATACTTTGATCAAATTTCTATCAAAATTTAATCAAGTCTTCTTTGAATTTTAATCAAGTCTTCACTGATTTTCATCAAGATTAAAATCTGGTCCGTCTGATCTTCTGATCTCGACCATATCTGGACCATATAATCTGATCTGCCCCAATTTTGTGATCC
Source organism: Cicer cuneatum (assembly GCA_037974295.1). Lineage (NCBI taxonomy): Eukaryota > Viridiplantae > Streptophyta > Magnoliopsida > Fabales > Fabaceae > Cicer > Cicer cuneatum. Next base: position 39,672,909 of record JBBPBO010000004.1, on the reverse strand, counting down.
TCTGATCTCGGCCAACACTTGACCACATGATCCGATCTTTTGATCTCAGCCAATACTGGGCCATATGGCCTGATCTTCTGATCTTGGCCAACTCTGGGCCATGATGCTTAAATTTGGATCATTGATCTGAACATTTTTCCCTCTGATTTGGACCAATTCTAGACTGAGTATGGATTGAATTAAATCTAGACTAGGGATATTTTAATCAGGACATTTACCTTCTGATCTGGATCAAGTCTGGATTAAATCTGGCCAATGATTTCTTCTAATCTGGACTTAGTTTTATATTCTGAACCATGCCATCTTCTAGTCTGGACCAAGTCACTTGTTCTAGACCAGTTATGTTTTGCTCTGGACCAGTCTGGATTAAGTCTGGACTGATTCTTATTTCACGACCAGGCGATCTTCTGGCCAGGATTAATTCTGGACCAAGTCTGATTTATGATTCCTTTTGGTCTGGAACAAGTCTCCCTTTGGCAGGCTTCCTTCTGGTCTGGACCAGGTCTCCTTCTGGACTCTGCTTCCTTCTGATCTGGGCAGGAAAGATATCCTCTTATGGTTATTTGAACTTTGATGACATCCTCTGATTTCCTCTGGAATTGTATCCTCTGGTGCCTTTAGGATGCATCCTCTAGTACCCTCTGGATGCATTTTCTGGCTGAACCTTCCGGCGGCATTTCTATCTTCTGATTGCTTCCTCTTGATGTATCTTCTGGTGGTGTCATCCTCTGATTTTGCACAGCTTCTGCTTTGTTCTTCTAAGTCAACATATTATTTACATAAAATACTTTTGTTAACATCAAAACTAAGTATAGGACCAACTTGGTTCCAACATTCTCCCCCTTTTTGATGATGACAAAACCTTGTATTTTTTATGACTTATTTTGTTAGGCTCCCCCTCAGATCAAGCTTCTCCCCCTAAGTCTAATGCCCCAGACTTTTCCTCTCGTTTTCAACTCCTTCTTTTGTTTCACACTTTCTTTTCTCTCTTCTTTTCAACTCCTTCTTTTGTTTCACTCTTTTTTTTCTTCCCTTTTTTGTCATCAGCCAAAAAGTTTTTTTTTTATCTTCTAGAGTAAAAAAAATAAAAGACAGAAAATAAAAGACAAAAAATTTAAAAAATTACTCCTCTAAAAAGACTACTTGATCTAGTTAGATATGGAGATGAAGTTGAGATGCTTCTTGATGAGCTCAAATCGATCTTCTGGCAATGGTTTGGTGAAGATATCAGCCTATTGATGATCTGTGTCTACAAACTGGATGCTTAGTGTTCCCTTTTGAACATGATCTCTGTTGAAGTGCTGTTTGATTTCTGTGTTTGGCTCTAGAATGAAGGATAGAGTTTTTGGTTAGGTTGATGGCTGAAAGTGTTGTCACAACATCCACTAAGTTGATATGTAGGAGTTTCTGTGTAGAACAGGGTGAGATTGATAGTGCCTTTTAGGTATCTTTATAGGATTTTTGGCCTTAGTCATCATTTTTCAAGTGAGCTGGTAGGGTGCATTGGGGTAGCCATAGGTTTGCAGTCACTCATCTTGAACTTTTTGAGAAGTTCTTTAGTGTACTTAGATTGGTGAATTAGTATACCTGTTTTGCCTTGCTGAATCTGAATTCCTAGGAAGAACTTAAGTTCTCCCATCATGCTCATCTGAAACTCTTGCTGCATCAAATCAGAAAACTCTTAGCAGAGAGTGCCATTAGTGGATCCAAAGATAATATCATCAACATAAACTTGAATGATCACAATATCATCTTTAATGGATTTTTTAAATAAAGTGTTATCTATTTGGCCTTTATCAAACTGATTTCTACGTAAGAAATTGCTAAGTCTGTCATACCATGCCCTAGGTGCTTGTTTTAAGCCATATAAAGATTTTTTAAGTTTAAAAACATGGTTTGGAAAATCAGAACTTTCAAAACCTGGGGGCTGTTTGACATAGACTTCCTCACTTATATAACAATATAAGAAAGCATTTTTGACATCCATTTGATATAGAGTAATATCATGATTTGCAGAAAAAGAGAGTAGGATACGAATTACTTCTAACTTGGCCACTGGAGCAAAAGTCTCCGTGTAATCAATGCCTTCTTGCTGACTGTATCCTAGTGCAACACATCGTGCCTTGTTTCTGACAACTTCTCCTTTTTCATTCAGCTTGTTTCTGAAAACCCGCTTGGTTCCAATAATGTTCTTTTCTAGTCTTGGAACTATATCCAAAATATCCTTCATTTAGCTCTTCTTGCATTGGTAGAATCCATCCATATCCTTCTTATTCAGATTTGAAGATTTGTCGTATTCTTGCTTGAAGCTTCTGCTTTTTCAAGTTCTTTTGCCTGCATCAGCTTCAGGTTCTGGTAAACCTGCATAGGTTTCCTCTGGTTCTTGTAAACCAGCATCAGTTAACTCTGGTTCTGGTTCTGGTTAACCTGCATTAGCTTCATCTTGCTTTGACTGTTTAGGTCAAGCTATTTGTCATATAACATAATACAACTTAAATAATATAAAGTGAAATTAATACAACCAGAACATCAATACTGCTTCTGGTGGTTTCTGCTTGTTTTTGAAACCACTGGAATATCGTTTCTGTTGAAGTTTTCAATTCGTGTGAATCACCTGGTTCCTCTGACAGTTTGAACACCTGCAGAATACTTTTCTAGCTTTGATTTTTAAGATCAAGCTTCTTGTTATCACAGTAAACATAAATATCAAACAATAATAGTATTTACAGCAAGATGTAACCTCTATGTCAACAGTTTCAGTTTTAGTCTAAAAATCCTCTTGTTTCTGATTTTCAGATTCTGAATCTGTACGTTCTGTGATTAGATGGTTTGGATGAAGGGCTTTGAATTCCCTCCCTGGTTTGTGGTCTTGATGAATTTCACTAGAGTGTTTGATACCGAAAAAGTTGGAGCTAAAAAGTGTGTTGTAGCTGCTACCTTGTATATCAGAGTATTAGATAACTGATGAAAGATCCGTGGAGGTGCACTCCTATGAAATTCATAAGATAGCTAATGAGATAATCTCTTAAGGTATGACTGTAGATGAATTTCAAATTGAGTGTTATTATCGATAAACTACATATGTTTGGAAGGATTTCAAAAAAATTCTCTCAAAGCATAAAACAAAATAATTTCCTCTAAAGAGTATGATAACTCGTCTCTAGAGATAAGAAAAAATCGTGTTTATGATTTTTTTCTAAATAAGGCAGAGTTTACTTACTCTATAGGAGCAGATTTGTACACCAATTTCAAATATGATATTTTTGTTGGCAAATGGTACATATGCGGCATGTTAAAATTAAATGTTGAAATAAAGAATGTCTTATATTGTTTACATGTTGTGTGATTTTAATATTTGGCATGCTAGACTCTGTCATGGTGAACAAACATGTAATTTCAAACTTAAGTAACTCAGGTTTAATACCAATGTTAACTTTAAATGATTTTGAAAAAAATGTGATTTTTGTAATTAAGCTAACATAACAAAGAGTTCACATAAATCTGTAGTTAGAGAATCTGAGTCTTTAAATTTATTACACTATGATATATGTGAACTTGATGGGACGTTAACAAGAAATGAAAAACGTTATTTGTCACTTTAATTGACGATTGCTCTGACTATAGTTTTGTATATCCAATAAAAAATAAAAGTGAAGCGCATAACATGTTTAGCATCTTTGTAACTGAAATTGAAAATCAATGTTGTAAAAAGATTAAGTGGTTTCGTAGTGATAGAGGAATATAGTATGATTCTAGTTTATTTAATGTGTTTTATAAAACACAAGGAGTTATATATGAAACCACAACACCCTATTCACTTGAAATGAATAGTAAAGCTGAAAGAAAGAATAGAACTCTTACAGAACTAGTTATTGCGATTATGTCGTAGTCTATTCGATTTTTGAGTGGTCAAAATACCACTGGCGTTTTAGAACGGTTGTGATGTCGTAGTTCTTTTGATTTATGTGGTTATAGTGTCATATTGTGAGTAACTTTAACCGTCATATGGAGAGTGACTTTAACTGTCACATTGAGAGTGACTTCAACCGCCATATTGAGGGTGTAATTCTAGAACAATTTTCTACAGTGCAGTGGAACTCCGTTACAGTGAATCTGGGTTGTTTTATCTTGGGGACGTCGTGGTTGATAGCCTGTCTTGCACAATTTGGGTAGTGCCATGAAACGTCTTAAAGAGAGCGACCTAGTCTGTGACTCATCTTGGTAATATCTTCGGTGACATAAATTGATTTTCAAACTGTTAAAAGTGGTACTCTATTTAGAAGACTTAGGATGGTTACTTACAAATCAATCTAACTTTGGCTGTTAATTTTCAGTTAAGAAGTTGTAACTACTTTTTGTAACAAACTTGTATATGGAAGCAACTAGAAAAAGAGAGTTAATTTTCAGTTTTGCAAAAAAATAGAAAACTGAAGGCAAAATAGCATCAACAAAGTACGTACTTGAAAAATTTGATGGGAAGAATGATTTTGAGTTATGGCGTCTCAAGATGAAAGCGTTTCTGGTTCATTAAGATTTGGCAGAAGCACTGGGAGGGGAGAAAGACATGGCATCCACGTTTTCAGACAAGGAAAAGAAGGATATCATGAACAAGGCTCATAGTGCTCTAATCTTGAGTCTTGGAGACAAAGTTCTAGGGGGAAGTGTCGAAGGAAACCTCTGCAGCAGGTATTTGTCTTAAATTGGAATCTTTTTGCATGACAAAATCATTAACGAATCATTTATACTTAAAACAAAGGTTATATATTTTCAAGATGCAACCTGGGAGGTCAATTGAAGATCATATGGATGAGTTTAATAAGATTGTTTTAGATCTTGAAAATATTGATGTAAAATTGGAACGTGAAGATCAGTCCCTTTTGTTGATAAATTCATTACCAAGCTCTCTTGAAAATCTGTGTGATACACTCCTTTATAGTAGAGATTCTTTGTCATTAAAAGAAGTACAAGTTGCACTAATATCAAAGGAATTAAAGAGGAAATCATATGGGAAAAAAGAAGGCAGTGGTGAGGGGTTGTTTGTCAAGGCCAAAACAGGGAAGAAGAATAAAAAACATAAGAATAAATCCAAGAATAAAGAAAAGGACAAGTCTAAAATGAGGTGTTATATATGCAAGAAAAAGGGGCATTTCAAGAAAGAATACCCAGATTGGAAAGGAATGAAATGATTGAATAGTGGTGATGATTATGGGAATGCTTCAGTAGCCTCTAAAGGATATGAAAGCACAAAAGTTCTTATGGCAAATTCAACTAAAATCATGGAGGATGATTGAGTTCTTGACTTAGGGTGTTCATTTCACATGACTTCAAACAGAGATTGGTTCATTGACTACAAAGAAACTTATGGGGGCAAGGTTATCATGGGTAACAAATCAGTCTTCAAGGTAGTTGGGATTGGATCACTCAAGTTGAAGCTGGAAGATGGAACTATGAAGATTTTATTCAAAAGTCAGGCATGTTCCAGAGCTCAAAAGGAACTTAATCTCTCTAGGAATGTTGGAAGAAGCTAATTGTTCATACAAAGCAAAGAAAGGAACTCTAAAAGTCATAAAGGGATCATTGGTAATCATGATGGGAAAAAGAGATCATGGAATCTATCTTCTCAATGGTCAAGCAGTGATAGGAACGACAAAGGTGGCGGTTCAAACATCAAGCAAAACTAGCTTGTGACATCAAAGGTTGGGGCATGTAAGCCTAAGAGGAATGCAGATTATGGACAGACAAGGAATGCTAGGTGGGGACAAGATTGGTGATCTTTGTTGGAACCAAATTGGTTCTCTGATTAAAGTTTTGATGTTAACAAAAGTACTTTATGAAAATCATATTTTGAATTAGAAGAAGAATGAAAAATAAGAGCATATGAAAAATCAGAGGATGACGTCACCAGAGGATACCTCCAGAAGATACAAATCAGAAGCAGAATATGTCATCAGAGGATGACGTTGTAAGACCCTTAAATTTTAATTAAAATTATGGAATTAATTTTAAGTGTATTTTGGGGATAGTTGTAAAATATTTAATATATGTATGTTTTGAGTAAATATATATATAAATATTTATTTTGGAAGAGGAATTAAAATTATTGGATTAAGAATAAATTAATTTAATTACGAGTAATTAAATTAACAGACAGTTAATTAAGGGATTAGCGGCTAATTGCGACGAGACGGGTAAAGTGCTGAAAATCAGACAAGTGTCGGGTGAGGTGGCACCACACAAGCCTATAAATAGGAGTGAGAAGGATGGTGAAATCAGAACACCATTCCTCCTCCCTCACTGCCCATACTGCATGTAACAGTACCCTTTCCCTCCCATTCTGTTTGCTGTTTTCTATTTCCAGTCCACGATTTCAAAGAGAAAAGAGGGAGTTCCTCAAAAGTGCCATTACTTGGAAATCCAAGCACTGAAACACCAAACCCTCAGTACAAAAGTTGTTTCCCACATCATTACGGAGCTAGAGAACCCAGTTTCGTAGCAGCAAACGCAAGCTGCAGTTTCACTGGTTTTTGACGCATAAACGGGAATGACAGCAGAAACGTGAGCAGAAGTAGCAGAAACACAACAAGGGTAAGGGCACCTTCCACTTTCTAGTTGCATTAGGGCTGTAAATGCATAACTGGCATAGCATTACTGATGTTTTCAACACTATTTTGAAGAAAAACTATTTTGCAATGACATTTTGAAAAAAAAAGAAGAAAATGCATTCCGTGATGTGTAATGAATCTGTGATGTTGCTGTTCTGGTTGTTACTGCAATGCTGTTTGGTTTGTGTGGGAAAACTGAAAAATGTTTTGCATGTTATTTTAAAGGTGATTAAAATACATGTTCATAAACTGTTTTGAATATTGTTATAAAATGCGAAAACACATTATGTTGGTGTTTGCTGCTATGTAACGAATTCTGTTTGACTGAATGTATTAATGTCATTCTGTTTGTGTGAGAAAGCTAAAATGCTTGCATGATGTTTTGATGGTGTAAGAAAGCTGAAATGCTTTGCATGTTGATTCTGTTTGTGTGAGAAAACTGAAATGCTTTGCATGTTGATTCTGGTTGTGTGATAAAACTGGAATATGCTTTACATGTTGTGTGGTTGTGTAAGCATACTGGAGAATACCATGCATGTTGTTTTGGAGATGCATGTTCTGGTTCTGGATGATTCTGATGTTGATCATTCTATTTCTGCTTCTGACGATTCTGGTGGTGACTATTCTGTTTCTATTTCTGGATGTTCTGGTGTTGATGATTCTGCTTCTGTTTTGAGTGATTCTGGTGTGGTTGATGTTTTAAAAAGAAAAAGGATTTTAAATGATGAAAGTGTTTCCTTATGGAAAATCTGTACTGATGTAAAAGTCTGAGTTTTGTGGTTTAAAAGAGTGATAAAACTGTTTTGGGGTTGGGCTGATTTTTCAAAAGAAACAGTTTGAAATGTGTTGAAGTCTCAGGAAAATTGCGTTGATTTCGAAGGTGTATTCGAATACAACATGAGTGTATTCGAATACAACCTGCCAAGCTTCTGTTTTACTTAAGTTTTCAAACTTGTATTCGAATACGAGCCCCTGTATTCGAATACAGAGGAAGGATTTTTGCTTCTGACTTAGCATCTGTATTCGACTACGACTCTGTCGTATTCGAATACATAAGTGAAATTTTAACACTGCAATCGCATCTGTATTCGACTACAGGCATGCTGTATTCGAATACAGAATGCTGGTTTTCACTAGTTTTTGCTTCTGTATTCGAATACAAGGGAGCTGTATTCGAATACATATTCGAGTTTTTCCAGAAACTCATTTTTAGCTTCTGTATTCGAATACAAGGAAGCTGTATTCGAATACACATTCGTGTTTTCCAGAAAATCAAGTTTTAAACACTGTCATGTGAATTTTTAAGTGTTGGGAAACTTTGAGAAGGGTTAAAATGATTTAAAATGGAGTCTTTGAAATAGTTTTAAAGAGAAGAGGATGATGTTTTGAAAACCTTCAATGACCTGGGAGAAAATGTTGAATTTTCAATGTTTTGTATTCTGTATTCGAATACAGAATGTAGAATTTGCAGTTTCATGCTTCTGTATTCGAATACAAGGGGGATTGTATTCGAATACGGATTCGAGTTTTCAGAAATTCCAAGTTTTTCAACAGTGTTTTGTAAACCCTAAGTGTTGGGGAATATTTGTGGTGAATTAAAATGGAACTTCTGGTGATATTTTGAAGTGGTGGTGATGATGTTTTTGAGACCGTACTGATGTAGTGAAAAATGTTGATTTGTGCATTGAGACTGCCTCTGTATTCGAATACCAGAGGGCTGTATTCGAATACAGAATGTAATTATGCACTGTTTTTGGCTTTTGTATTCGAATACAGAGAAGCTGTATTCGAATACATATTCGTATTTTCCAGAAATCTCAATTTTTAACAGTGTTATGAATTTTAAGAGTTTGGGAAAACATTGCAAAGTGTTAATGATTACTTGACTATTTAATCATGATTGTGATGATGATAATCTTGATTGTGCTGAGATGTTTCGAAAGATGGAAAGGTTGAATTTTCCTGATAATGCATATTGTTTCAGTGAAGAGAAAACACTGCATATTCATACATTGCATAGTCAAGTGGTACCCGCGATGGGCCACAGAGTAATGCGCAACCACGTGCTGATCTGTTGAGCGATTGCACGAGTGCTGGTCTGTTGAGCGACTGCACTAGGTACTGATCTGTTGAGTGATTGTACCTTGGTATATAGGTGCTGGTCTGTTGAGCGACTGCACTGGTATTGGACTGTTGAGCGTCTGTACCGTGAAATGCGCGACCACGTGCTGATCTGTTGAGCGATTGCACGAGTGCTAGTCTGTTGAGCGACTGCACTAGGTACTGATCTGTTGAGCGATTGTACCTTGGTATATGTCAAACGTGCTGGTCTGTTGAGCAACTGTACGAGTGCTGGTCTGTTGAGCGACTGCACTGGTGCTGATCTGTTGAGCGATTGCACCCTGGTGTTAAGGGCTGTTAAAGTCATACATATTTAAAATGTGTTGGTCTAGTGAGCGACTGCACCTTGGTGATTCCAAGAAATTGTATACATGAGCATATACATATTGCATCGAGGGTTTGACCGGTGGGTCACGATTGGATTATATGATGATGTTTGGAAATTGATGTGTGTGAGTACTTTGCAGAATCTGAATTTTTGATTAATTATTGTGATTACTGAAGTGTTGGCTATACTTACTACATATTTTCCATATTAAATGGTTGCTGTTTGAAAAAGCTTATATGTCATGAAAATTCAAATGAGCATCCCTAATTTTCATCATTGTCATATATTATGCCATGAATATATGTGTTGCTGTGAGATACATGCTATGTGATTATTTGTTAATTTCGGTCGGTGACCCTTGCTATTATATTGTGGAAATTGGGTTTTGCCCTCAGATGCCCCCCAAACCCATGCCACCCGTGGGTCCCGAGACGAAGGAAACGTCGCTTGACTTCATTGATCGTGCCGACCTCAAGCAGGGCTACATACACGGGGAGATTGAAGAGGACTTGTAGGACTAATGGAGTGATGTACTATGTGGAGCACAGCTATGCGAGGATTGACTTTCCTGTGCCTTCTTGTTTGATTTTGGAGGCGCACGGGATTTTTGATGATGCTGAGGAGCCAGCTATAGGGGTTGAGACGGAGGCCACCATAGGAGTGGTGACTCCAAACCCGGTGATTGGAGGAGATGCGCATGAGTCTGAGACGAAAAAGAGGAACGAAGTGCTGAAGCCAGTAGCAGCTGATATTCCGGGTCCGTCTAGGATCTCCGATGATTGCTATGAGATTCCGGCACCGCTGAAGCGACCGAGACTATGCATTGATCTGACTTTGGAGGAGACTGATCCCTCTCTGTACGATGAGGACGATGAGGTCACATCGAGGCGAGCGGCGGAGTCGGATGAGACTTGTTTGGGATGCGGAGGAAATCCGTGCTACTGTAGCTTCAGTGCATGATCAGTTAGACTTGATGTATAGGATTTGAGCTGGAATTATAATTTTTTTTATTTTGGAGATATTTGTTCCACTTTCCGCTAAACCATGCACTCTGATATTTTCTGTTGGTATGATATGACACTGATATTTTGGGATGTATTAATGTTTATTATTAATTTCCAAAGATAAGTACTTAGTGATATTTCTGATGAAATTATTTAATAACGTTCATCAATTAATCCACAACGTACTATTTTTATGAAACGAATTAAAGGAAATTTTATTTCGATCATTTTGAAGTGATGAATTTGGGAAATTATTTTAATTAATTATTTAAAAAAAAAAATACACTCGCGCTGTGTTTTAAACTCGAGGTGTTACAATTGTGGTATCAGAGCATTTGGTTAAAGTTTTGGGATAAAACTCTGATTTAATTATTTGTTTTGAGTTATTAGCTGATCATGCATAGGAGCAAGTAGTTAAAGTGTCAAGTCTTGTGTAAGTTGTGGTGTGACTGAGGTGATGATGGTTTTGTAGGAAACAATGCCTCCACGAAGAGACGACACCACAAGAGCCAATGTCAGTTGGGAAGCTAGAATGGCTGAGGCGATGAACAACATGGCTGCGTCTGTTGCTGCACAGACGGCTGTAAAGACTCAACGAGACCTGGAGAAGAGAGAAAGAGAGATTCGCGCTACTGAATCTAGAGGACTAGAGGATTTTCGTCGCCATAATCCTCCAAAGTTCAAGGGTGATGAGGGTCCAGAGAGAGCGGACCAGTGGATCCAAGAGATGGAGAAAATCTTCGAGATGATTGATTGTCGGGCAGCGGTGAAAGTCAACTATGCCACGTATCTGCTGATAGGGGATGCAGAGTATTGGTGGAGATTTGGGAAATTATTTTAATTAATTATTTAAAAAAAAAATACACTCGCGCTGTGTTTTAAACTCAGGGTGTTACAATTGTGGTATCAGAGCATTTGGTTAAAGTTTTGGGATAAAGCTCTGATTTAATTATTTGTTTTGAGTTATTAGCTGATCATGCATAGGAGCAAGTAGTTAAAGTGTCAAGTCTTGTGTAAGTTGTGGTGTGACTGAGGTAATGATGGTTTTGTAGGAAACAATACCTCCACGAAGAGACGACACCACAAGAGCCAATGTCAGCTGGGAAGATAGAATGGCTGAGGCGATGAACAACGTGGCTGCATCTGTTGCTGCACAAACGGCTGCAAAGACTCAACGAGACCTGGAGAAGAAAGAAAGAGAGATTCGCGCTGCTGAATCTAGAGGACTAGAGGATTTTCGTCTCCATAATCCTCCAAAGTTCAAGGGTGATGAGGGTCCAGAGAGAACAGACCAGTGGATCCAAGAGATGGAGAAAATCTTCGAGATGATTAATTGTCAGGCAGCGGTGAAAGTCAACTATGCCACGTATCTACTGATAGGGGATGCAGAGTATTGGTGGAGAAGCACAAGACTACTGATGGGGTCAGCCTAAGAGGAGGTGAACTGGGAATCGTTCAAAAAGAAGTTTTTGGACAAATACTTCCCGATGAGCACTAGGACCAAGTTGGGTGACGATTTTCTGAAATTGCACCAGGGAAACATGACGGTGGGAGAATACGCAACTAAGTTTGAATCGCTGTCCAGACATTTCAGATTTTTCCGGGAAGAAGTTGATGAACAATTTATGTGTCATCGCTTTTAGAATGGAATGAAGTATGAGATCCAAGATTCGGTCCTACCCTTGGGGATTCAACGTTTCCAAGTGTTAGTGGAGAAGTGTAGAGAGGTCGAAGAGATGAAAAACAAGAGGGCCAACAGAGGAGGGAACTTTAATTCTGGAGGGCCTAGTCGGATGCACTATCAGAACAATAGAGGAAAGCAATTGGCCAAGCCGTATAACCGGCCACAAAACAACAAGAGAGGCCAGAATCGGCCGGGTAATCAGAATTTTGGACGGAAATTGGGACAAGGAGTCCGGTGTTATTGATGCGGTAAAGAAGGACATATTGCTACGGGTTGTACCGCGAGGGATCTGATGTGCTTCAACTGCCAGAAGCCAGGACACGTGGCGAGGGATTGTCGGGTTCCGAAGGTGGAGCCAACTGTGAACGCGACTAGGGCTACTCGTCCTACTGCTAGAGGCCGCGTCTATCACATGGGTGCTGAAGCTGGGAGTCAAGCCCCAAATTTAATCCAGCAAGATTGTGAGATTGCAGGTAACACACTAATTGCACTTTTTGATTCGGGGGCAACCCATTCTTTCATTGCCATGGAATATGTGAAACGTTTGAAGTTGTCTGTGTCTGCTTTGCCTTTTGATTTGGTTGTTTCCACACCTGCTAAGACTTTGACTGTAAACTCTGCATGTTTACACTGTACTGTAACGATTCAAAATAGAGATTTCTTGGTTAATTTAATCTGTCTACCCCTACAATCACTCGATATCATTCTCGGCATGGATTGGATGATGTATAATTACGTAGTCTTGGATTGCGCTCGAAAATTAGTTCTTTTGCCCGAACCTGGAGTCGTTCGGTACTTGGCTGCTAACCAACTCGGAGTATCACTGAGAGAAGGAACTCAGGAATTTTTATCATTGGCTAACGTGGAGACCAAGATGGATGTGAACATAGAAGATGTGGTGTTAGTCAAAGAATATCCGGACGTATTTCCAACAGAAATTCTAGGATTACCCCCTGTTTCAATTACGCCGTATCGGATGTCGCCATTGGAATTAAGCGAGCTTAATGGTCAAATTGAAGGTTTATTGGAGAAAGAATTTATCAGACCAAGTGTGACGCCATGGGGAGTTCCGATGTTGTTGGTTAAGAAGAAGGATGGAAGTTCACGCTTATGTGTGGATTATCGGCAACTTAACAAGGTAACTATCATGAATCGTTATCCTTTACCATGCATCGATGATTTGATGGACCAATTGAGGGGAGCAGCAGTGTTTTCAAAGATCGATTTGAAGTCAGGATATCATCAGATTCGAGTAAGAGAAGGAGATATTCAAAAGACTGCTTTCAGGACCCGATATGGACATTATGAATATCTCGTTATGCCATTTGGCGTTACGAATGCACCAGCGATTTTCATGGACTATATGAATAGGATCTTTAGCCCATTCTTGGATAAATTCGTGGTGGTGTTCATCGATGATATTTTGATTTATTCAAAGGATGAAGAAGAACATGAAGAGCACCTACGCCAAGTTCTTGAAGTTTTACCCGAGAAGCAACTGTATGCCAATTTGTCGAAGTGTGAATTTTGGCTAGAGAAAGTGAACTTCTTGGGACATGTGATAACAAAAGAAGGAATCGCTGTCGATCCGGCAAAGATTGAGACAATTCTTTCCTGGAAACAGCCCCAGACTATCAGAGACATACGAAGTTTTGTCGGACTAGCAGGATACTACAGGAGATTTATTGAAGGATTTGCTAAGATTGTAGCTCCTTTGACACAACTCACCAGAAAGAATCAGCCGTTTGCATGGACGGAGAAGTGTGAGGAAAATTTTCAGTTGCTAAAGGAAAAGTTGACAACCTCACCAGTATTGGTTTTGCCACAACCAGAGGAACCATATGAAGTTTACTGTGATGCATCTCACCAAGGTCTGGGATGTGTTTTGATGCAACACACAAGAAAGCTGTAGCCTACGCCTCAAGACAGTTGAAAACTCACGAACGAAACTACCCTACTCATGATTTAGAGCTTGCTGCAGTAGTGTTTGCATTAAAGGCTTGGAGGCACTACTTATATGGATGCACGTTCACGGTGTTCAGTGATCATAAAAGTTTGAAGTACCTGTTCGATCAGAAAGAATTGAACATGCGTCAGAGAAGATGGATGGAGACTCTCAAGGATTTTGACTTTTCATTGTAGTACCACCCTGGAAAAGCCAATGTGGTGGCTGATGCATTGAGTCGGAAAAGTGTGTTAGTATCTTCAATGATAATGGCCAGACAACAAGAGTTGTGGGAAGCATTTAGAGACCTACATCTGGACATAAAGTTTGCACCAGGAATTTTAAAGTGTGGAATGATAACAATTTCGAATGGTTTACTTGAGGAAATTGCAAACTTGCAGGATGACGCATTGATCCAAGAAAAGAGGAGAAGACTTGACTTGTAGGGTCAAGGTGTTGTTCCTCAAAAGTTTGGGGTTGTCAGGCTGTTTGAGAAGACTTGGCTTGTAGGGTCAAGGTGTTGTTATTCCTCAAAGTCTGGGGTTGTCAGGCTGTTTGAGAAGACTGGCTATGAGGGTCAGGTGCTGTAATTCAAAGTGTTTTGAATTAGTGGATTAAAGCCTTCAGAGTGAAGGGACTGGATGTAGCGAAGTTAATGGTGAACCAGGATAAATTGTTGTGTTCTTATGTTGTTATTATCCGCTACTTAATCTAATTATTTATTCAACAAGTAACTTAAATCAACATTCATCAAAAACAACAAAAAGAATTTGAGTTTGGCAAACACAATTCAACCCCCCTTCTCGTGTTTGCACCTTCAATTGCTATCAGAGCTCGGTCTCAAGACTGAGTACTTTACAGTGTTTGAGAAAAGATCCAAGGGTTCAACATGTCTGGATTCAATGAAGAAGCTGCTGGAGGAAACATCAACAGACCAACTCTATTTGATGGGGAACCGTTCGAGTACTGGAAGGACAGGCTGAGGAGTTTCTTTATTTCACAAGATCCCGAACTTTGGGACTTTGTGGAAGATGGCTATACTGCTCTAGAGGATGCTGATGGTGTTGAAATTCCCATAAAGGAGATGGACGCTGACCAGAAGAAGATGTACAAGATGCATCACAAACTCAGAACGTTCATGATCAATGCAATCACATTCAAGGAATTTGACAAGTGCACCAACAAAGAGCAGCAAAGAGCATATATGATAGTATGACTCTGACGTATGAAGGCAGCAAGCAAGTTCAAGAAGCAAAGGCCAACATTCTAGTCAAGAAGCACGAGTTGTTCAAGATGGAAGAAGATGAAGTCATCGAAGCAATGTTTTCCAGATTCCAGACTCTGGTTTTGGGATTAAGAGTACTTAAGAAGAGCTACACCACTGCTGACCATGTGAAGAAAATTCTTAGAAGTCTGCCAACCAAGTGGAGACCTAAGAGCACTACCATTGAGGAAGCAAAAGACCTGAACACTTTGAAGCTGGAAGAATTAATCAACTCCCTCAAGTCACATTAAATTGAGCTGGAAGAAGATGAGCCCAAGAAGAAGATGAGCCTAAGAAGAAGAACAAAACCCTAGCTTTGCAATCTAAACAGAAGAAAGCTCTAAAAGCAAAATCAGAAGACAGTGATTCTGATGACCAGAATCAGAAACCAGAAGAAGAAGAAATTGCCTTCATAACCATAAAGGTTCTGAAGATGTGGCAGAACAGAAAGAAGAAGTTTCCCAGAGGTATTCCAAGCATTCCAACAAAGGAAAGGATGAACATGAGAAGTATAGTATCATCTGCTATGGATGCAATGAATCTGGACACATCAAGTCAAAATGTACAAATCTGGAGAAAGGAAAACACCAGAAGAAAGATTCTAGACCCAAGAAGAAGAATTTGTAGCAACATGGGATGATTCTAATGAATCTTCTGATGATGATGAAGCAGAATTAGCCATGATGGCTCACATCAATTCTGTCTCTGGATCCCACATAAACTCTGATTCTGGAAGTGAATCATCAGAAAAAGAAAAAGAGGTATTTTCTGAATTCACTCAATTTGATTTAATTACTGCAATGAATGATATTTTAAATGTCAATAATAAACTGTCTTTAAAACTGAAAATACTTAGGAAAGAGAATACAATTCTAACCAAAGAATTAAATGTTTTAAAGAATCAAAATGCAGAAAGTAAAACAGAAAATACAGATCTTAAAACTGAAATTGCTGGGCTTAAATCTGAAAACCTAACTCTAAAAAGTAATCTTTGTTCAACATCAAGTAAAAATATTGTAGTTAATTATGATATGCATGAACAAGTTTTACAAGATTTTATTGTTAATGGTATGGAAAGAAGCAAATATGCTTCTATGATCTATGGAGTTAGTAACAATGGTAAAAGAGGCTTATGATTTGATGAATCTATAACTGTAATTAAACTTATTCCCTCTAATGTTTTGTGTGTTGTTTGTGCTAAGAAAGGTCACTCAAAATTGTCTTGTCCCATGATAAAATCAAGGAAAGACAAGAAACCTTTCAAGACTAACAAACCCGGACCCAACCAGATTTGGGTGCCAAAAGATAAAATTGTTTATGCTGCAGATGTTCTAAGCAACCAAAGTGAAACACAAGTCATGGTGCCCGGTCAATGGATGCTGGCAACATATGAAGAGAAAAAGGTCTATGTTCCAACATCTGCCAAACAGAAGCAAACTGACTCTGGTGGAAGAAGAACTGGTCAACAAAATAACTATCAGAACCAGAACCATATGAAAAATCAGAAATATCAAAGAAAGCACACATATCAACCAAATCAAAATAGGAAGAGGAATCACACATTTCAACAAAACTGGAACTATTAGAAGAAACAAAATTACCTTCAATTCTAGAATTATTAGAGGAATCTGATATATCAGCAGAAAGAGAAGAATCGGAATCAGGAGATTTTATCAATTAATCCAGTGAAATTCATCAAGACTACAAATCTGGAAGGAAATTCAAAACCCTTCATCCAAACCATCTAATCACAAAAAATACGGATTCAGAATCTGAAATCGGAAACAAGAGGATTTTCAGAGTAAAACTGAAACTGTTGACATAGAGGTTACATCTTACTGTAAATACTATTATTGTTTTATATTTATGTTTAATGTGATAACAAGAAGCTTGATCTTAAAAATCAAAGCTAGATATGTATTATGCAGGGTTTCAAACTGTTAGAGGAACCAAGTGATCCACGTGATGTGAACACTTCAACAGAAATAGTATTTCATTGGTTTCAAAAACAAGTAGAAACCACCAGAAGCAGAATTATTGGTTTGCCTGTATTGAGTTCATTTTTTATTTATTTGATTTGTATTATGTTATATGACAAATAGCTTGACCTGAAAAGTCAAAGCAAGATGAAGCTGATGCAGGTTAACCAGAACCAGAGGAAATTGATGCTAGTTTACCAGAACCAGAGGAAATTGATGCTGGTTTACCAGAACCAGAGGAAATCGATGCAGGTTTACCAGAACCAGAGGAAGCCGATGCAAGGTTACTAGAACCAGAAGTTGATGCAGATCTACCAGAACCAGAAGCTGATTTACCAAAACCAGAAGCTGATGCATGCAAAAGAACTTGAAAAAGCAGAAGCTACAAGCTAGAATACGACAAATCTCCATAGGATAAATCTGAAGATGAGTCAGAAGAAGGATATAGATGGAGTCTACTAATGCAAGAAGAGCTAAATGAATGATATTTTGGATCTAGTTCCAAGACTAGAAAAGAACATTATTGGAACCAAATGGGTTTTCAGAAACAAGCTGAATAAAAAAGGAGAAGTTGTCAAAAACAAGGCACGATGTGTTGCACAAGGATACAGTCAGCAAAAAGGTATTGACTACAGTGAAACATTTGCTCTAGTGGCCAGGTTAGAAGCTATTTGTATCCTACTTTCCTTTGCTGCTTATATTAACATTTCATTATTTCAAATGGATGTTAAAAGTGCATTTTTAAATGGTTATATAAGTGAAGAAGTCTATGTTAAACAACCCCCATGTTTTGAAAGTTCTGAATTTCCAAACCATGTTTTTAAACTTAAAAAAATATTTGTATGGTTTAAAACAAGCACCTAGGGCATGATATGATAGACTTAGTTACTTCTTACTTAAAAATAACTTTGAAAGAGGAGAAGTAGACAATACACTTTTTAGAAAATCAATTAATGATTATATTCTGATCATTCAAGTTTATATTGATAATATTATCTTTGGATCTACTAATGGAACTATCTGCCAAGAATTGTCTAAATTGATGCAACAGGAATTTCAAATAAGCATGATAGGAGAACTTAAGTTCTTCCTAGGGGTCAAATTCAGCAAAGTCAAAAAGGTCTATACATTCATCAAACAAAATATACAAAAGAGCTTCTCAAGAAGTTTAAGATGAGTGATTGCAAACATATGGCTACCCCAATGCACCCTACCAACTCACCTGAAAAAGGATGACTAAGGCAAAAAATCCTACAGAGATACCTAAAAGGCACTACTAATCTCACCCTATTCTACAAGAAAACTCCTACATATCAACTTAATGGATATTGTGACAAAATTTCTGCCATCAAACAAAATATACAAAAGAGCTTCTCAAGAAGTTTAAGATGAGTGATTGCAAACATATGGCTACCCCAATGCATCCTACCAGCTCACTAGAAAAAGGATGACTAAGGCCAAAAATCCTATAGAGATACCTAAAAGGCACTACTAATCTCACCCTGTTCTACAAGAAAACTCCTACATATCAACTTAATGGATATTGTGACAATATTTCTGCCATCAACCTAACCAAAAACCCTATCCTTCATTCTAGAGCCAAACACATAGAGATCAAACACCACTTCATCAGAGATTATGTTCAAAAAGGGACACTCAACATCCAGTTTGTAGACACCCGATCATCAATGGGCTGACATATTCACCAAACCCCTACCTGAAGATAGGTTTGACTTAATCAAGAAAAACCTAAACCTTACCGTCATCCCTGACCAATAGCTTAGTTATGTTTTTACTGTATTTTTTTATTATTATTTTCATGTATTGTTTTTCAAAATAAAAAAAAAAAGTTTCCTTCAATCCTTTTTGCCTGATGACAAAGGGGGAGAAGATGTATTTGATAAAGTATTTGGGGCATTATACTTAGGGGGAGTCAAAGTCAAAAGAAAGAAAAAGTGTTATAAAAAATACAAAATTATGTCATCATCGAAAAGGGGGAGATTGTTGGAACCAAGTTGGTTCATTCAATTAAAATTTTGATGTTAACAAAAGTATTTTATGAAAATCATATTTTGACTTAGAAGAAGAATGAAAAATCAGAGGATATGAAAAATTAGAGGATGACGTCACTAGAGGATACACCATAGGATGACGTCACCAAAAGATACCTCCAGAAGATACAAATAAGAAGATGTCATTAGAGGATGACGTCACCAAAAGATAAAAATGCCACCAGAAGATACGACCAGAAGATATCACCAGAGGATGTCATCAGAGGATGCATCCAGAGGATACTAGAGGATGTCACCAGAGGATACCGCTAGAGGATACCTCTAGAGGATACCAGAAGATACATCCATAGGATACCAGAGGATATCACTAGAGGATCCTATCAGAAGCAAGAATCAGAGGATGTCATTAAAGGCAAACTTCAGAGGATATCATCATAGGGAAGAAACAATGACATTATCAGAGGATATTATTCATAGCCCAGATCAGAAGGAAGCATAGTCTAGAAGGAGACTTGTGACTAGAAGGAAACATGGTCCAGAAGGAGACTTGGTCCAGACCAGAAGGAAGCATGTCCAGAAGGAGACTTGGTCTAGACCAGAAGGAAACATTGTCCAGAAGAAGACTTGGTAAAACCAAAAGGTAATCTTGTTTAGAAGGAGACTTGGTTAGACCAGAAGGAAACAAAGTTCAGAAGATAACTCAGTCCAGAACAGAAAACATGTTCCAGACTTGGTCTAGAACAGAAGACATGTTCTAAACTTGGTCCAGAACAGAAGACTTGGGCTAGACTTGGTCCATACCAAAAGATAGCATGGTCTAGAACAGATCACATGGTTCAGATCAGAAGATCACACGTCTAGATCAGAATATCACATAGTCAAGATCAGAAGATTACACTGTCCAGATCAGGAAACAAAATGGTACACATCAGATCACATGGTCCAGATTTAAATCATGATGCAGATTAGTGAAGACTTAATTAAAATTCGAAAAAGACTTGATTGATTTTTGATAGAAATCTGATCAAAGTATTAAGGAGATTTGATTTAAAAATCACTGAAGACTTGAAGGAAATTCGAATGAAATCTGAAGCAAGAAGATACCGTTCAAAATTAATGTAAAACATGATTGACCAACAGAATTTTCAAAGGAAATTTGAGCAACATTTATCTCGAATTTAAGATTGGATAAAGCCCATATTGCAGCTATAAAAGGAGACTTCAGGTCGTAGCAATATGCACTGAAAAATACAAGAACTTAAGCTTACAATTCAAAGTCATCCAAGAGTTCAAAAGAGAGAAATACTTGTGTGAAAGAGAAATATGCTCTAAGTGTTTTCAGAGAGTGAGAGTCAATGTTATAATCAGCTTTCCAAAACAACTACTCAAGAGAAGCATCGTTATAATCGGCTTTCCAGAAGCAACTACTCAAGAAAGTCATTGCAACAATCAGCTTTCCATAAGCAACATTGCAGAGTTCCAAACCCTTGTAATCTAACCCGATAGTGGTGTAGATTCGTTCTTCAATCTGGGGTTGTCAGATTAGTAGGAGAAGACTTGACTTGTATGGTCAAGGTGTTGTTCCTCAAAAGTCTGGGGTTGTCAGGCTGTTTGAAAAACTGGCTTGGAGGACCAGGTGTTGTAATTCAAAGTGTTTTGAATTAGTGGATAAAGCCTTCAGAGTGAAGGGACTGGATGTAGCCAAGTTAATGGTGAACCAGGATAAATTGTTGTGTACTTATGTTGTTATTATCCGCTGCTTAATCTGATTATTTATTCAACAAGTAACTTAAATCAACATTCATCAAAAACAACAAAAAGAATTCGAGTTTGGCAAACACAATTCGCCCCCCTTTCTCGTGTTTGCCCCTTCAATCTTGAATTTTGTGAGCACTGTGTGTATGGAAAGATGTATAGGGTCAAGTTCTCTGTAGGGAAACATTGCTCAAAAGGAATTCTGGAATATGTTCACAGTGATCTATGGGGCCTTGCAAAGATTGCTTCACATGGAGGTAACAAGTACTTCATTACATTTCTTGATGATTATAGTAGGAAGGTATGGATTTATTTGTTAAAAAGTAAGGATGAAGCATTCAAAACCTTTTAAGATTGGAAATCTATGGTTGAAAATGAAACTGATAGGAGGATTAAAATCTTACGAACAGACAATGGTCTTGAATTCTGCAGTAAGGAGTTCACTATATTTTGCAAATCTCATGGTGTGAACAAACATAGGACTGTAAGGGGCACACCTCAGCAAAATGGACTAGCTCGAAAGAATGAGAACATTATGTCCAATGCAGGTATGCTTGCATAGTTTTGGGGTGAAGCTGTCCATACAACTTGTTATTTGATCAATCTGAGTCCTTCAACTGCAATTGAACTAAAAAATCCTCAAGAAATGTGGACTGG
Organism: Cicer cuneatum; assembly: GCA_037974295.1. Lineage (NCBI taxonomy): Eukaryota > Viridiplantae > Streptophyta > Magnoliopsida > Fabales > Fabaceae > Cicer > Cicer cuneatum. The sequence continues at coordinate 39,651,558 of JBBPBO010000004.1, read as the reverse complement.
ACATGCTGCAAATTACAATCATCTTAAGGTATTTGGGTGTGCTGCATACTATCATGTAAATGAAGGAAAGTTAGTCCCTAGAGCCAATAAATGGTATTTTGTTGGATATCCAAGTGGTGTGAAAGGTTATAGAATATGGTGTCCTAAAAGTAAGAAATGTATCATCAGTAGAGATGTTAAATTTCATGAGGCTCATCTATATAAGTCCTTAACCAAGGCTGGGAATGAAAGTACATATCAAACTTGAGGTGGAGCAATTTACAAAAAAGGAGAAAGATCAACAAAAACCAAGAACGTTCTCCGTTTCAAAACAGCAGAAACTAAGAACATTCTCCGTTTCAGAACAACAGCAACCAAGAACATTCTCTGTTTTAGAACAGCAAGCTCAGCAAGACAAGACTGATACAAACCCAGCTGAACATGATATGTTTCCAGAATAGGAATTAGATGATTATAACCTCATCAAGGAAAGAGAAAGAAGGACATCAAAACCCACTCAAAGATACGGTTATGCAGATATGATCAGCTTTGCATTACATAATGCTGAAGAAATCAACCAAGAAGATCCCAAGAACTACAATGAAGCTATCAGGTCTTAAGACAAATCCAAATGGACTTTAGCTATGATTGAGGAGCTGAAATCACTAGAGAAGAAAAACACTTGGGAACTCATACCTAAGCCTGCCAACTCCAGGATTGTAGGTAGCAAGTGGATCTTCAAGAGGAATGAGGGAATTCCAAGAGTTGAACCACCCAGGTTCAAAGCAAGGCTAGTAGCAAAGGGATTCACTCAAAGGGAAGGTGTAGACTACAATGAAATCTTTTCTCCTGTAGTCAAGCATGCATCTATAAGAATAATTCTAGCCATGGTAGAAAACTTTGACATGGAGTTAGAACAAATGGATGTCAAAACAGCATTTCTCCATGGTGACTTGAATGAAACAATCTTAATGCAACAACCAGATGGCTTTAAGACTCAAGGAAATGAGGATTGTTTCTGCTTGCTAAAGAGATCACTCTATAGGCTAAAGCAATCACCAAGACAATGGTATTTGAGGTTTGATTCATTCATGCTTAGTCAAAGTTATGCTAGAAGTAATTTTGATAGTTGTGTGTATTATAAACAAGTATCAACAGACATATACATTTACTTGTTGTTATATGTGGATGACATGCTAATAGCATATAAAAGTATGAAGGAAATAGGAAAATTAAAAAGCCAGCTGAAGAAAGAATTCGAGATGAAGGATTTGGGGCCAGCCAAAAGGATACTAAGAATGGAAATCATCAGAATTAGAGAGCAAGAAAAATTGATAATTTCCCAAGAGAGCTACATTGGAAAGGTTCTAAATAGATTCAATATGAGTGAATCAAAGGCAGTCAGCTCCCCACTAGAAGCTCACTTCAAGCTTTCTTCAACCATGTCACCAAACACAAATCTAGAAGCAGAAGGCTAGACATTGCTAGTGCCATAGGGAACATCATGTACGCAATGGTCTGCTCAAGGCTAGACATTTCTCATGTTGTAAGTGTTACAAGCAGGTTTATGGGAAATACATGAATGAGCCATTGGCAAGCTGTTAAATGGATTATAAGGTACTTAAAAGGAACTCAAAGCTTGTGTTTGGTATACAGCAAAAGTTCATAACCATCAAAACCAGTCCAAGGATTTGTAAACTATGATTTTGCTGGAGATTTAGATAGAAGAAGATCTCTCACAGGTTATGTGTTCACAGTGTTCAACAACACAGTCAATTGGAAAGCTAATCTTCAATACATAGTGGCATTATCAACAACTAAAGCATAATATGTTGCTTTTGCTGAAGCTGTGAAAGAAGGAATTTGGCTGAGAGGATTGATCATTGAATTTGGTGTTAAACAAGAATCAGTTTGCATAAATTGTGACAGCCAAAGTGCCATTCATTTGAGTAAAAATCAAATGTATCATGAAAAAACCAAGCATATAGACATCATGCTACATTTCATTAGGGATGTCATTGAAAGGGGTGAGATAAATGTGGCAAAGGTGCACACAAGTGACAACTCAGCTGACATGTTTACAAAACCTGTCACACTTAACAAATTCAAACACTGTTTGGATATGCTGCAGATCAAGTCCAAAAATTGAGATCAAGGACTAAGAGGATCTGATTTGAAGAATCACAAGCTGAAGCTTCTCATTTGTTAAAAGCCGTACTCAATTAAGAAGACTTAGGATGGTTACTTACAAGCCAATCTAACTTGGGCTGTTAGTTTTCAGTTAATAAGTTGTAACTACTTTTTGTAACAAACTTGTATATAATAAGTTGGGGAGCAACTAGAAAAAGAGAATTAATTTTCAGTTTTGCAAAAAAAAAAAGAAGAAGAAACTAAACGCAAAACTGAGCATTTTGTACGTTGTAATCATTTCATCTCATATTAGTGATATTTCGAAGTCGGATCCAGTCCCGCAGGCGTAGGAGTTTTAACTCTGAAGTGAGTTAACAATTGCATGTATTCATTTTAGCAAATTTTAATTCTGTTTAGAATCAAAGAAACAAAACCAGGAAACCAAGAACGATAAACATTCTCCGTTTTTCAAACTGATCAATCTCCATTTTAAATTCAATCAATCTCCGTTATAAAACTCATTGATCTTTGGTTTTTTACAACACAAACATTTTTCGAAATTCTCAACTAACTGGTTACGTGTTCTGTTATGTTTTGAAACATTTATGCAAGTAGATGTATTTGGTCCGTGGTGGTTGCAAGTCTCCATCGACATTTTGCTCTTCATATTTTACTTTGTAAGCTTTGCTTATTCACTCTTTAGAACATGTATGTATTATTTGTCAGTTTATATTTGTTAAAGTTGAAAATTGTTTTGGATTTTTGTAGAAAATTAAAATTTGGTGAGTTTGTTTGCGGTGTTTTCCATTTCTTCTCTCGAATCTGCTTTATTAGATTTTTTAATCTAAACCGTTGAAATTGGATCAAACAACAAATATGTTTTTATTCTTATAAAATTTCAAGTTTTAATTTTAGTTTATATAGAATAAAAATATAATTTTTAGTTATAATAAAATCATTCAATAAATAATTTTAGTCTCTATTAAAATAAAACATGTTTAACTATCATTTAACTTTGAAATTTTTGAATAATATTTTGTTAGTATGTTTAGAATATTATAAAAAGTTCCACCACATAAATTTTAAAAAAAAATTAATTTGAAATAAATTAGATATAAATTTTTAAATGTTAAATACTCAAGATAAAAGTAATGAAAATATAGACCTAATAATCAATTTTAGAGCTTATTTTTTATGAAATAAATTTTTATAATATTGTAAACATGACAGTAAAAATTAATTCAAAAATATATGTTGACTTAATAATATATACTAAAGTTGCATACATGATAATTTTATAAAGACTAAAAATTAATTATACTTTTATTTTACACTAAAATGGAAATGTTGAAATTTCATATGAATTAAAAAATATATTTTTTTAAAAATCTTTTTCTTTTTAGTAAAAAAAAATAACAACATTTATTTCTGCTTGGTGATCGACCTTATTTTACGTGTGGAGAATATATTATACTGTACATGTTGGTTATAATGTTTTTAAAAAAAATTAATGTATTTCATTTTTTTACTATATCTTTTTAAAAGAGAATTTAAAAAATAGAACTTCAAATGTAAAATTGATTTGAACATTTTATCATTAAAAATCATTTTAAATATTTTAATCTTTTGATTAATTTTTTTGTGAATAGTTAAATTTTAAAAAATATTTAAAATGAAAAACTATTTCGAGATCATAAAAATTATAAATTTAAAATTAATTTTTTAATCTATAATAAACAATTCCGTTTTGTTACACGAATAAAACAAAATAAAAGAATTTCTAGAGATGATTTACTTCAAGAAATATCTCAACTTGAGAACTATATGTATATATATAATATATAATAGAATCCACTCTTATTTATTATAAATAAAAATTACTTGAAAATTAAGCAGAATAAAATCTTCCACTCTTAGTTACTTTGTATGGTGGCATTCCATGGAACAGTGAACCCTGAAAAACAAATCCCAAATTCCATATAATAATTTAAGAGTAATGCTATTTAGTACAAAATAAATATTTAAAGAAACACAAAAATAATGAATTATCAATTTAATAGAGATTGTTCAAAGAGTCATCTCCATATTTAATAGAAAATCTGAGAAAAAAGAAAAAAACAAAACTGAAATCTAAATCTTCTTATTTTTTAGTTACTTTTATTTTGTTGCTTCAGCATTTTCTATAATTTAATTAATAGTGCATTTATTATATTTATTATATATAGATATAATAAATATAATAACATTACTATTAAAATACTAGTATTTATTTATTGTATTCATCTCTTTCTAAATAAAAGTGTCTATTAAATAGATAATTTTTGAGACAAATTTTTTTTTTAATCAAAATATTCAATAGAGAGAATGCTAATTAACTTTATTATCCGAGTTACATTTTAAAATGCAATGGTAATAACTAATAAGTAATAGATAAATGAATAAATAAATTGATTATGATAATAAATTGAGAGTGTCTTACTATCACATTTCAAGCCACGAGGAAGAGGTCTGCCACAATAGTTGAAACAGTACATAACTTTGTTCCAATTAATCAAATCCGCATAGGTCATACCAGGTCTAGGACTAATAGCTGTTTTTCATGACAAAAATTTATGAAGGTTAAAAATACTAGAGAAAACAAATCAAAAGAAATAGAGTGAGAGAAAATTAGACAAATGAAAGTTAAGAATCTTTATTCTATATAACTACTTTTAGATAATTATTTTTTAAAAATGTATTATCATATCATATTGATCAAAAAAGTTTACTTGGGATAAAAAAAGTTATGTGTATATATATATAGTATTAGTAATTTAATATTATAGTTGGTATTTACTGTTTTATATTTAAAAATGGATAATGTGTTCTCTCAAAAAATAGTAGATCATGTATTTTAAATTAAAATTAACTTGATAAACTATCAAATATTGATTAAAAGATTGTTAAATATTAAAAGGAAATATTTAATAGACATAACAAATATCGTGATAATGTGTTCTCTTAATTTAATTTCATGTAATTTTTTAGTCATTTATTTTATGTTTTTAAATAATTATAATTTTACCTTTTAAATGAGTTTCCGTTCAGACAACTTTAAAAAATTATTGTTTTCTTCTTTTTCACGTTTCGAAACCATTGTTTGGTCTTCTCTTCTTCGAAAAATCATATTCACCGTTCCCAAAACTCGAAATTCATGGCCGCCTCATGTTCAAATGAGTCAAATTCATAGTCCTACAACTATGGTTCTTTCGTTTTTAATAGAATTCGTGAGATTTTAAATTGTGTTTGTGGTCTGAAACATGTGATGCGCACAGTGATAAAATAGGGTCCGACAGCGTGTTCTTTGATTGCTTCTTTCATGGGTGGGAGAAGAAAATGAGAAGACCAAACAATGATTTTCGAATTGTGAAAGAGAACAAAATTGAACAAGGAATTTTTTTAACGTTGGAAAATCTGAGTAAAATTATAATTATATAAAAACATAAAATACTGAAATAAAGAAACAAAAAACGTTATCTAAAGTTAAGTTAAGGGACCACAAGAGCTATTATGCCTATTTAATAAATCAAATGTGAAAAAACAGGAAAAAACAATATTCACGAAGAGAAAACAAAACTTACTTAGTTTTCGACTGAGTCCATTCTTGCAGACACATGGTACGTTGGCAGTTTTAATGACATTACAACATCTATCGCTAGGGTTAATTTGTTGTCCAATTTTTTGCATGTAAACCATGCACTCAATATTCAACCCTTTATAGTCATTTTCACAATCCTCTGCATTCACATATTGGTAATGGCATAGAGACATTGCAAGGATTGCCAATAACCATATAGATTTGAAATTAGAACCCAACATTTTTTTATTGTTTTTTATTTACTCTTTTTTTTCCCCTCTAGACTACTCGATGTGAGATTAGTGTATGCTTGAGGGCTTATTTATATTGAGGTTAAGGAGGAGAGATACATTTCAAGTGCATTAAATTTGGACTTAAATGTGAGATTCATACGATATATTTTTCTAATTATTTTTATTGAAAATTAAACGTCATTTAATATAAAAAAATTAAAGTGAGACTCATTATATATAATACATTTTTTTTTACAAAAAAAAAATAAAATAATATTCATTCAAATTAATAGAGTACATCAAATATAAATACAAATTCAATATCATTAAAAACGAAAAAAATGAATTTACGAACATATTCACATTGTTATACTAATTATGATTGAATTTAAGTTTTACTATATTTAGATATATATATATATATATATATATACACGTAAAGTTATTGGTATTATTATAATTTTTTAAATAAGTTAGTATATAGAAATATTTGTTTATTACTTTTTTCGCTTAACAAAAATGTTGAATACTGCTAAAAACACAAATATATCAAAAAATTAATTAAATAGATTATTTTACATTAAAGTACATTAATATTGAGATAAAAATATAAGAGTGAATAATAAATAACATGCATGAATGAGCATCTTACACACACAAAAATTTATATAGAATTTTACACGACTACATATATTCACTTCTCTATGAAAATTTATTATTATAAAAACTATAGAGTAAAAATAAATTATTAAA
>JBBPBO010000004.1:39633897-39644408 GCA_037974295.1 Cicer cuneatum | reverse complement strand
AAATTATTAACATATTGAAAATTTGACCATAAACGATTTTTTTTCTTTCTAAATTAATATGGACTAAATAAAAAAAATAATGAATCTGTGAATAAAATTCATATTAATAACATAAAGTGAGAAAATCTATAAAAGTGATACATTCTACAAATGTATACAAAATACAATAATGTTTTATATCCAATTCGTTGGAAATATATTTTACATATAAAAAAGAAAAAGATACGACAATGTTTTTTTTTTTACAAAATACATAATCTTATGTCACGTGAGATTTTATTTTAAGAATACTAAATATTGCCAAAAATGAATAAATATTAAACTAAACAACATCATATGAAGAATAAAATCTCTCTGTTTTTTTTTGTCAAACACATGGATTACTTATAAATTATTTTTTACAATGGATTTTAGAACTTAAATTCAGAAATTTGTTCAAACAAATTTCTAAAAGTATTAATATTTTATTAGTTAATTGATATTATTGTGCTCATTTTATAGCTATGCTTTAAATTGAATATCTTTTGAAAAATTAGACTAATTGAAGATACTTTTTAAAGATAAAATTAGTGTAATTGAAGACATTTTTTTAAATAAAGACTAATTGAAAATATCGATTACATGCATTTTAAATTTTTTATTATAAAATTATTGATAAAACATATTTAATTCAAGACCCAAAAGGTATTATTTACTTTAAGAAAGGTCACACTAAAATATCTAGTCCTATGTTAACCACATAGAAATATAAGAAACCTTTCAGAACCAACAAACCAGGACCCAACCAGATTTGAATACCAAAGAATAAAATTGTTTATGTTGCAGATGTTCTAAACAACCAAATTAAAACACCAATCATGGTGACTGGTCAATGGATGCTTGCAATATATGAAGGGAAAATGGTCTATGTTCCAAGACCTAACAAACATAAGCCAAGTGACTCTTGGATGAAAGCTGAAAGACTAGATGATTGGAACCATAACTATAAGATGAACCAAAAATATTAGAAAATTTGGAGTATCAAAAGAAGCAAAACTGACAGAGAAATCACACATATCAACATCACTGGAACCACCAAAAGAATCAAAACTATCATCACTTCAGAATTTCCAAAAGAACTTGATACGTCGACAGAAACAGAAGTGCCAGATGAATAATCAGGAGACTTCTCTAAATACTTCAATCAAGTTCATCAAGACTACAAACCTGGATGGGAATTTAAATCCCCTCATCCAAAGCCGCTAATATTAGGATATGCAATTTAGAATACGAAAACCAGAAAAGAAGAACTAAGATGGTTTTTAGAGTAATGCAGAAATAAGTTGATTTCTAGGTTGTATTTCTCAAATCTTTATTTATCTATTTGATATTATGTTTATTGTGATAACAAACAACTTGATCTTTAAAATCACAGCAAGATGAGTATTTTGCAGGTTCTCAAAACTCAGAGGAACTAGGAGAATAACAGAAACTGAACAGTTTAGCAAAAGCAAAATACAAGTTTTTTTCCAAAAACAAGCAAAAACAACCCAAAACAAAACTGATGTTTTGGCTAAATTGATTCCACTCTTTAATCATCTGATTTATATTATGTTATATGACAAACAACTTGACCTTTAAAACTCAAAACAAGTTATGGATATTGCAAGTTTACTGGAACCAAAGGAAGTAGATGCATATAAACCAGAAGAACCATAGTATACAAGCAAATCATAAGAAGATGACAAATCTTCAGAGGATGAATCTAATCAAGTCAGAAATAGTCAAGATAAGTCAGAAGGAAGATATGGATGAAAGTACAAGTAATCTCATCCTGAAACTCTAATCATTAAAAGTTCAAGTGATCATTTGAGGATCAGATCATCACTAAAAGATAACACTTTGTTTGGCTTACTCGCATCAATTGAGCCTAACTCTGTTGATGAAGCATTGGCAGATGATGGATGGATTCTTGCAATGCAAGAAGAGTTAAATGAATTTAAGAGGAATGATGTTTGGGATCTAGTACCTAGACCAAATAAGAACATTATTGGAACCAAGTTGGTTTTCAGAAACAAGCTAAATTAAAAAGGTGAAGTGGTCAGAATGAAGGCAAGACTTGTCACACGAGGCTCTAGTTAGCAATAAGGCATTGAGTACATTGAGACATTTGTTCCAATGGCCAGGTTAGAAGCTATTTGTATCATACTTTCTTTTGCTGCAAATAATAACATTACATTATTTCAAACAGATGTTAAAAGTGCTTTTCTAAGTTGTTATATAAGTGAAGAAGTCTATGTTAAACAACCCCCAAGTTTTAAAAGTCCTTAATTTCCAAATCATGTTTTTAAACTTAGGAAATCTTTATATAGTCTAAAACAAGCACCTAGGAAATGGTATGATAGACTTAGTAACTTCTTGCTTAAAAATAACTTTGAAAGAGGACAAGTAGATAATACACTTTTTAGAAAATCAATAGGAGAAGACATTCTTATTATTCAAATTTATGTTGATGACATTATTTATGGATTTACTAATGGTACTCTTTGCTAAAAAAATTCTAAATTGATGCAGCTTGAATTTCAAATGAGTATGATGGAAAAACTTAAGTTCTTCTTATGGATACAAATTTAACAAAGTCAAAAAGGTATGTGCATTCATCAAACTAAATATACAAAAGAGCTTCTTACGAAGTTTAAGATGAGTGATTGCAAACCTATGGCTACACCAATGCACCTTACTTGTTCACTTGAAAAAGACGATTCAGGCCAAAAAGTTGACCAGAAAACCTATAGAGGAATGATAGGATATCTACTTTACCTTACCGCTTCCATACTTGACATCATGTTTAGTGTATGTGTATCTGCAAGATTTCAAGCTGACCCTATGCAATCACATTTAATTGTTGTTAAGAGAATCCTTAGATACCTAAAAGGCATTACCAACATTACCTTATTCTACAAGAAATCTTCTAAGTACAAACTAAGTGGGTATCGTGATTCTGATTATCCTGAAGATAAACTTGAGCACAAAAGCACAACTTTGAAACTGCACATTTCTAGGTGACAACTTTGTTGGAACCAAGTTGGTTCTTTCAATCAAAGTTTTGATGTTAACAAAAGTATTTTATGTAAATCATATTTTGACTTAGAAGAAAAAATCAGAGGTTGTGCAAAATCAGAGGATGACACCACTAGAGGATTCATCCAGAGGAAACAACCAGAGGATAAAAATATCACCAGAAGGTTCGGCCAGAGGATACTGTTGGAACCAAGTTGGTTCTAAGTACTTAGGATTTTGATGTTTACAAAACCATTCCATGTAATCTTATTTTGTACTTAGAATTATTATATTAAATGCCACCAAAAGATGAAGTTACCAGAGGCAGAAGATGAAGTCAAGAGAAGCAGAAGATGAATTACCAGAAATAAAATCAGACCAGAGGATACACCTCCAGAAGATACCAGATAATGCATCCAGAAGGTACCAGAGGATGCATCCTGAAGGCACCAGAGGATACACCAGGATGTCAAAACACCATTAGAGGATATCTTTCTTGGCCCATATCAGAAGGAAGCAGAGTTCAAAAGGAGACCTGGACCAGACCAGAAGGTATCATAAGTCAGACTTGGTCCAGAATTAATTCTAACAAGAAGATAGCCTGGTCGTGAAATGATAATCAGTCCAGACATGATCCAAACTTAATCAGAGCATAAAAGAATTGGTCCAGAACAAGAGATTTAATCTAGATTTGGCCCAGACCAGAAGATAGCATGGTTCAAAGTATGAAACTAAGTCTAGACCAGAAATAAAGATTGTCCAGATTTAATCCAGATCTGATCTAGATCAGAAGGTAATTGTCCAGACTAAAATATCATAAGTCCATATTTAATTTCAGTTCAATCCATACCTAATCCTGAATTGGTCCATATCAGAGGAAAGATATTCAGATCAATGGTCCAGATTTAAAGCATCATGGCCCAGTTTTGGCCGAGATCAGAAGATCAAAACATGTGGTCCAGTGTTGGCTGAAATCAGAGGATCACAACCGATCAGATTATATGTTCCAATGATTAGCCAAGATCAGAAGATCAGAACGTGTGGTCCAGTGTTGGCCGAAATCAGAGGATCACAGCAGATCAGTTTGTATGGTCCAGATGTGGACGAGAGCAGAAGATCAAACGGTCCAGATTTAATCATGATGATAATCAGTGGAGACTTGATTAAATTTGATCAAAGTATTAAAAGGATTTGATACAAAAATAAATTGAAGTCTTATGGGAATTCATAAGCTATTGGCGGGAAGAAAGATTTGGTCTAGAATTAACTAAGAACAGGATTGACCAAAGTTATCTTTGAAAGCAAAGCTGGAGCTAAAAAGATATGTTTTTTATTTAAGTGAATCCCGATTGGCCAAGGTATTTTTACAAGAGTATCTGGCAAGATATAGCTCAAACTTAAGCATGGAAGCAACCCTAATTATTCATCTATAAAAGGAGGCTCAAGGCAGAAGACTCAGCATCGAAAATACTTGAGAGTCATACACTTCCAAATGCAAAATACTTGAGTTTTCAGTGAGGTCAATTGTGAGTATCCGCTTTTTAGAAGCAAGTACTCTAAGTGTTCGTTCCCTTGTGTTAGATCTAAGTTGTTGAAGTACAGTCTACAATCTGAAGGAGTCAGAAGGAGTAGCAGATTACTTAGCAATTAGATTCAAGGTTCTTTTCCTCAAAAGTCTAGGATTGTTAGACTATTTGAGAAGACTGACTTGGAGGGTCAGTGGTATTGTTGCAATTCAAGGTTTTGAATTAATGAGATCCTTCAAAGTGAAGGGACTGGACGTAGCCTAGTTAACGGTGAACTAGTATAAAATTTTGTGTTTTATATTTACTTTATATCCGCTGCTAAATTTGTTTTATTCATACATCAGAATCCAAGTCAGTCTCAAGGCTGAGCACTTAACTAGTGTTTGAGGAAAGTTCCAAGGGGTCAACAACATGGCAGAATCCAAAGATGATTTGGGAGGCAACATCAACAGACCACCACTGTTTGATGGAGACAGTTTTGAGTATTGGAAGGACAGAATGAGAAGTTTCTTCATATCTCAAGATCCTGAATTATGGAAGCTGGTAGTCAAAGGATACACTGCACCTACTGTTCCAGGATATCTAACTAAAGAACTGGACATGGAAGATATGAAACCAGACCAAAGCAAATTATACAAACTGCATCACAAGTCCAGAACCATCATGATCAGTGCCATCACATTCAAGGAATTTGACAGATGCACAGATAAAGAAACAGCAAAGAGCATATTTGACAATTTGGTTCTGACCTATGAAGGAAGCCAGCAGGTTCAAGAAGCAAGGGCTAACATATTGGTCAACCAGTATGAGATGTTCAAGATGGAAGATGATGAAGACATTGATGGAATGTTCTGTAGATTCCAGACTCTGATATCTGGACTGAAGGTCTTGAAGAAAAGCTACACAACAGCAGATCATGTCAAGAATATTCTAAGAAGCTTACCAACCAAGTGGAGACCAATGGTTACTAAAGTTCAGCAAGCCAGAGATATGAATAACTTAAGACTTGAAGATCTGATCAGCTTACTCAAGTCTCATGAAATAGAACTAGAGGCAGATAAACCAAAGAAGAAGAAGAATCTGGCCCTGAAGTCGAAACAGAAGAAAGCTGCAAGGGCAACACCAGAATCAGAGGATAGCGACAATGACGGTGATGATATGGCTTACTTAACCAAACAGATGGTTAAGATCTGGGAAAACCGGAAGAGGATAGGCTTCAAGAAGAAACATAACAACAAAGGAAAGGAAGAATTTGAAAAGAAGAGCATCATCTCTTATGGATGCAATGAACCTGGACATATCAAGTCAAAATGTCGAAATCTGGAAAAAGGCAAACATCACAAGAAGAGTTCTAGATTCAGAAAGAAGGGTCTGATGGCAGCCTGGGATGCATTAGAATCAGAAGAAGAATCGTCTGATGGAGAAGAGGCAGAAACAGCAATGATGACACATATCAGGTTTGCCTCTAGACTTTATAAAGGCACAGTTTCAGGAAGGAAAGCAGGCAGAAGGAAGAATGATCAAAGCAGTCATTCAGGCAAGTCTAGAAGCACACCAGAGGAAGCAATTCTGGCTTTGATGGCTCATACCAACTCAAGTTCTGGATACAACTCAGGCTCTGGAATAGATTCAGAAGATGAAGACAGTCAGGTATTTTCTGATCTCACTAAAACTGAATTAATTGAGGCTTTAAAAGATTTTTTAAATGCAAACAATAAGATGTCTTTAAAACTGAAAACTCTTAGGGAAGATAAGAAAAATCTGACCAAAGAAGTCCAAGTTTTAAAGAATCAAAATTCTGAGTATCTAACTGAAAACAAGGATTTTAAAACTGAAGTTGCAAGACTCAAATCTAAAAACCAAACTCTCAAAAGTAATATTTGTTCCACTTCCAAAACTGTTTGTGAATCTGATATGCATGAGCAATTTTTTCAAAACTTTATTTCTAATGGAATGGAAAGAAGTAAATATGCATCTATGATTTATGGAAACAGTAACATTGGAAAAAGAGGTCTTGGTTTTACAGAAACTATTGCTGAAACTAAAACTGTTCATTCTGATGTTTTATGCATTGTTTGTGCTAAGAAAGGTCACTCTTAATTATCTTGTCCAATGGTAAAATCTGAACAAGATCAGAGAGCTGTTAAAACTAACAAACCTAGACCCAAGCAGTTCTGGGTACCAAAAGATCAAATTGTCTATGTTGCAGATATTCTGAGCAACCAGAAGGAGACACTAACAATGGTGCCTGGACAATGGATGTTGGCAATGCACAAGCAGAAGAAGGTTTATGTTCCTGCTACAACCAGACAGAGACAATATGAGTTTGATGGAAGAAGGTCTGATCAACTCAACCAGAATCAGAACTGGAACCAGAATCAAAACTGGAACTAGAATCAGAACAGGAACCATCAAAATCAGTATAAGAACAGGAATCATTAGAATCACCAGATTCATCAGAACCACCAGAATCACCAGATTCATCGAAATCACCAGAATCACCAGAATCATCAATGTTATTAGAATCACCAGAGTCACCAAAGTTACTAGAACCAAAACATGTTCCAGAATCATCAGAGGAACATGGTTTATAAACCAAAGCAGAATCAGGAGAAAACTCCAATCAGATTGATTAAAACTGCAAACCTGGATGGGAATTCAAATTTATTCATCCAGACCCACTAATCAAAGAATATTCAAAAGTCAAAATCTGAAAACCAAAAAAGAAGAAACAAAAGGGTTTTCAGAGGGAAAATGACACTGTGACATACAGGTGATATGTTTTGTGTTAAGTTTATGTTTACTGTGATAACCAGAAGCTTGATGTTAAAAATCAAAGCTTGATAAGTGCTTGCAGGAACTAGGTGATCCAAATAATCTGAACAAGTTCAGCTGAAACAATAAAACCAGTTCAGTGGTTTCAAAAATCAAGCAGAAACCACCAGAAGCAGAATTAATGGTTTGGTTGTATTTAGTTCAATTATTAATTATTAAAATTTGTATTATGACAAACTGCTTGATCTTTACAAATCAAAGCAAGATACAGATAGTGCAGGTTCACCAGAACCAAAGGGAGCAGAAGCAGAAGACACTGAAGTACCTGGAAAGGTAGATAATACAAGCAAGTCAGCAACACATGAAAAATCTTCAAAAGATAAATCTGATCAAGTTAGAAACAGCCAAGATAAGTCAGAAGAGAAATCTGGATATTAACTAGAATCAGAAGCTGTTACATATCTACCAGAATTAGAAGCTGTTACAGATTTACCAGAACCGGAAGCTGATTTATCAGAATCAGAAGCTGTTACAGATCTTCCAAAACCAGAAGTTGATGCAGACCAACCAATGTTGATGAAGCTTTGGCAGAGGAAGGTTGGATACTTGCAATGTAAGAAGAGCTGAACGAATTTCAAATGAATGATGTTTGGGATCTGGTATCCAGACCAAACACACACATTATTGGAACCAAGTGGGTGTTCAGGAATAAACTCAATGAAAGGGGTGAAGTGGTAAGGAACAAAGCCATACTTGTAGTTCAAGGATACAATCAACAGGAAGGTATTGATTACATTGAGACTTTTGCTCCAGTGGCCAGGTTAGAAGCAATTAGAATTCTTTTATCATTTGCTGCTAATCATGATATAATTCTATATCAAATGGATGTTAAAAGTGCATTCTTAAATGGCTATATAAGTGAGGAAGTCTATGTCAAACAGCCCCCTAGATTTGAAAATTCTGATTTTCCAAACCATGTTTTTAAACTTAAAAAATCTTTATATGGTTTAAAACAAGCATCAAGGGCATGGTATGACAGACTTAGTAACTTTCTGCTTAAGAATGAATTTGATAGAGGCCAGATTGATAATACTCTATTTAGGAAATCCATTAAAAAATATATTTTAATTATTCAAGTTTATGTTGATGATATCATCTTTGGATCCACTAATGGCACTTTGTGCAAGGAGTTTTCTGACCTAATGCAGAAAGCATTCAAATGAGCATGATGGGAGAACTTAAGTTCTTCCTGGGAATTCAGATTCACCAAGGTAAATCAGGTATACTCATTCACCAATCTAATACACTAAAGAACTTCTCAAAAAGAATCCCATTTAACTGCTGTCAAGACTGAGCACTTTACAGTGTATGAGGAAATATCCAAGGGTTCAACATGTCTGGAACCAATGAAGAAGCTATTGGAGGAAACATCAACAAACATCCAGAATTTTCAAGTGCAATCTGAAGCTAAAAATATACGATTTTAATTTAAGTGAAACAGGATTGGCCAATAGTATTTTCGAAGGAAATCTGAGCAAGATTTATTTGGGATTTAAGCTTGGACAAAGCCCTATTTGCAGTTATAAAAGGAGGCTTCAGGCAGCAGCATCAAGCATCGAAAAACATAAGAACTCAAGGTTCATATTCAACATTATCCTAGAATTCAAAAGAGAGAATCATTTGAGTGCAAATGCAATATTTTCTAAGTGTTTTTGAGAGAGAAATTCAGTGCAACAATCAGCTTTTCAAAAGCAACAAAAGTGTGCAAGAATCAGCCCAACAATCAGCTTTCCAAAAGCAAATTTGCAGTGTTCCAACCCTTGTAATCTAACCCGATAGTGGTGCAAATTCATTCTTCAATCTGGAGTTATCAGATTGGTATGAGAAGACTTGACTTGTAGAGTCAAGGTGTTGTGTTCGTTCCTTAAAAGTCTGGGTTTTCAGGCTGTTTGAGAAAACTAGCTTGAAGGTGCTGTAATTCAAAGGTTTTGAATTAGTGGATTAAAGCCTTCAGGATGAAGGGACTGGATGTAGCCAAGTTTATGGTGAACCAGGATAAATTGTTGTGTTTTAAAGTTGTTATTGTCTGCTGCTAAGTCTGACCAATTATTCATCCAATAATTCGCATCAATATTCAACAAAACAATAAAAGAATTCAAGTTTGACAAACACAATTCAACCCCCTTCTCGTGTTTGCACCTTCAATTGGCATCATAGCTCAGTCTCAAGACTGAGCACTTTACAGTGTATGAGGAAATATCCAAGGGTTCAACATGTCTGGAACCAATGAAGAAGCTATTGGAGGAAACATCAACAAACATCCAGAATTTTCAAGTGCAATCTGAAGCTAAAAATATACGATTTTAATTTAAGTGAAACAGGATTGGCCAATAGTATTTTCGAAGGAAATCTGAGCAAGATTTATTTTGGATTTAAGCTTGGACAAAGCCCTATTTGCAGTTATAAAAGGAGGCTTCAGGCAGCAGCATCAAGCATCGAAAAACATAAGAACTCAAGGTTCATATTCAACATTATCCGAGAGTTCAAAAGAGAGAATCACTTGAGTTCAAATGCAATATTTTCCAAGTGTTTTTGAGAGAGAAATTCAGTGCAACAATCAGCTTTTCAAAAGCAACAAAAGTGTGCAAGAATCAGCCCAACAATCAGCTTTCCAAAAGCAAATTTGCAGTGTTCCAACCCTTGTAATCTAACCCGATAGTGGTGCAAATTCATTCTTCAATCTGGAGTTGTCAGATTGGTTTGAGAAGACTTGACTTGTAGAGTCAAGGTGTTGTGTTCGTTCCTTAAAAGTCTGGGTTTTCAGGCTGTTTGAGAAGACTAGCTTGAAGGTGCTGTAATTCAAAGGTTTTGAATTAGTGGATTAAAGCCTTCAGGATGAAGGGACTGGATGTAGCCAAGTTTATGGTGAACCAGGATAAATTGTTGTGTTTTAAAGTTGTTATTGTCTGCTGCTAAGTCTGACCAATTATTCATCCAATAATTCGCATCAATATTCAACAAAACAATAAAAGAATTCAAGTTTGACAAACACAATTCAACCCCCTTCTCGTGTTTGCACCTTCAATTGGCATCATAGCTCAGTCTCAAGACTGAGCACTTTACAGTGTATGAGGAAATATCCAAGGGTTCAACATGTCTGGAACCAATGAA
>JBBPBO010000004.1:39612556-39633887 GCA_037974295.1 Cicer cuneatum | reverse complement strand
AAGGAAATCTGAGCAAGATTTATTTTGGATTTAAGCTTGGACAAAGCCCTATTTGCAGTTATAAAAGGAGGCTTCAGGCAGCAGCATCAAGCATCGAAAAACATAAGAACTCAAGGTTCATATTCAACATTATCCGAGAGTTCAAAAGAGAGAATCACTTGAGTGCAAATGCAATATTTTCTAAGTGTTTTTGAGAGAGAAATTCAGTGCAACAATCAGCTTTTCAAAAGCAACAAAAGTGTGCAAGAATCAGCCCAACAATCAGCTTTCCAAAAGCAAATTTGCAGTGTTCCAACCCTTGTAATCTAACCCGATAGTGCTGCAAATTCATTCTTCAATCAGGAGTTGTCAGATTGGTATGAGAAGACTTGACTTGTAGAGTCAAGGTGTTGTGTTCGTTCCTTAAAAGTCTGGGTTTTCAGGCTGTTTGAGAAGACTAGCTTGAAGGTGCTGTAATTCAAAGGTTTTGAATTAGTGGATTAAAGCCTTCAGGATGAAGGGACTGGATGTAGCCAAGTTTATGGTGAACCAGGATAAATTGTTGTGTTTTAAAGTTGTTATTGTCTGCTGCTAAGTCTGACCAATTATTCATCCAATAATTCGCATCAATATTCAACAAAACAATAAAAGAATTCAAGTTTGACAAACACAATTCAACCCCCTTCTCGTGTTTGCACCTTCAATTGGCATCATAGCTCAGTCTCAAGACTGAGCACTTTACAGTGTATGAGGAAATATCCAAGGGTTCAACATGTCTGGAACCAATGAAAAAGCTATTGGAGGAAACATCAACAAACATCCAAAATTTTCAAGTGCAATATGAAGCTAAAAATATACGATTTTAATTTAAGTGAAACAGGATTGGCCAATAGTATTTTCAAAGGAAATCTGAGCAAGATTTATTTTGGATTTAAGCTTGGACAAAGCCCTATTTGCAGTTATAAAAGGAGGCTTCAGGCAGCAGCATCAAGCATCGAAAAACATAAGAACTCAAGGTTCATATTCAACATTATCCGAGAGTTCAAAAGAGAGAATCACTTGAGTTCAAATGCAATATTTTCCAAGTGTTTTTGAGAGAGAAATTCAGTGCAACAATCAGCTTTTCAAAAGCAACAAAAGTGTGCAAGAATCAGCCCAACAATCAGCTTTCCAAAAGCAAATTTGCAGTGTTCCAACCCTTGTAATCTAACCCGATAGTGGTGCAAATTCATTCTTCAATCTGGAGTTGTCAGATTGGTTTGAAAAGACTTGACTTGTAGAGTCAAGGTGTTGTGTTCGTTCCTTAAAAGTCTGGGTTTTCAGGCTGTTTGAGAAGACTAGCTTGAAGGTGCTGTAATTCAAAGGTTTTGAATTAGTGGATTAAAGCCTTCAGGATGAAGGGACTGGATGTAGCCATGTTTATGGTGAACCAGGATAAATTGTTGTGTTTTAAAGTTGTTATTCTCTGCTGCTAAGTCTGACCAATTATTCATCCAATAATTCGCATCAATATTCAACAAAACAATAAAAGAATTCAAGTTTGACAAACACAATTCAACCCCCTTCTCGTGTTTGCACCTTCAATTGGCATCATAGCTCAGTCTCAAGACTGAGCACTTTACAGTGTATGAGGAAATATCCAAGGGTTCAACATGTCTGGAACCAATGAAGAAGCTATTGGAGGAAACATCAACAAACATCCAAAATTTTCAAGTGCAATATGAAGCTAAAAATATACGATTTTAATTTAAGTGAAACAGGATTGGCCAATAGTATTTTCGAAGGAAATCTGAGCATGATTTATTTTGGGTTTAAGCTTGGACAAAGCCCTATTTGCAGTTATAAAAGGAGGCTTCAGGCAGCAGCATCAAGCATCGAAAAACATAAGAACTCAAGGTTCATATTCAACATTATCCGAGAGTTCAAAAGAGAGAATCACTTGAGTTCAAATGCAATATTTTCCAAGTGTTTTTGAGAGAGAAATTCAGTGCAACAATCAGCTTTTCAAAAGCAACAAAAGTGTGCAAGAATCAGCCCAACAATCAGCTTTCCAAAAGCAAATTTGCAGTGTTCCAACCCTTGTAATCTAACCCGATAGTGGTGCAAATTCATTCTTCAATCTGGAGTTGTCAGATTGGTTTGAGAAGACTTGACTTGTAGAGTCAAGGTGTTGTGTTCGTTCCTTAAAAGTCTGGGTTTTCAGGCTGTTTGAGAAGACTAGCTTGAAGGTGCTGTAATTCAAAGGTTTTGAATTAGTGGATTAAAGCCTTCAGGATGAAGGGACTGGATGTAGCCAAGTTTATGGTGAACCAGGATAAATTGTTGTGTTTTAAAGTTGTTATTCTCTGCTGCTAAGTCTGACCAATTATTCATCCAATAATTCGCATCAATATTCAACAAAACAATAAAAGAATTCAAGTTTGACAAACACAATTCAACCCCCTTCTCGTGTTTGCACCTTCAATTGGCATCATAGCTCAGTCTCAAGACTGAGCACTTTACAGTGTATGAGGAAATATCCAAGGGTTCAACATGTCTGGAACCAATGAAGAAGCTATTGGAGGAAACATCAACAAACATCCAAAATTTTCAAGTGCAATATGAAGCTAAAAATATACGATTTTAATTTAAGTGAAACAGGAATGGCCAATAGTATTTTCGAAGGAAATCTGAGCAAGATTTATTTTGGATTTAAGCTTGGACAAAGCCCTATTTGCAGTTATAAAAGGAGGCTTCAGGTAGCAGCATCAAGCATCGAAAAACATAAGAACTCAAGGTTCATATTCAACATTATCCGAGAGTTCAAAAGAGAGAATCACTTGAGTGAAAAAGCAATATTTTCTAAGTGTTTTCGATAGAGAAATTCGGTGCAACAATCAGCTTTTTAGAAGCAACAAAAGTGTGCAAGAATTAGCCCAGCAATCATCTTTCCAAAAGAAAATTTGCAAAGTTCCAACCTTTGTAATCTAACCCGATAGTGGTGCAAATTCCTTCTTCAATCTGGGGTTGTTAGATTGGTAATAGAAGACTTGACTTGTAGAGTCAAGGTGTTGTTTTCGTTCCTCAAAAGTCTGGGGTCGTCAGGCTGTTTGAGAAGACTAGCTTGAAGGTGCTGTAATTCAAGGGCTTTGAATTAGTGGATTAAAACCTTCAGGATGAAGGAACTGGATGTATCGAAGTTAATGGTGAACCAGGATAAATTGTTGTGTTCTTAAGTTGTTATTGTCCGCTTCTAAGTCTGATCAATTATTCATCCAATAATTCGCATCAATATTCAACAAAACAACAAAAGAATTCAAGTTTGACAAACATAATTCAACCCCCCTTCTCGTGTTTTCACCTTCAAACTTAATCTCTTGGTCAAATAAGAGAGAGAACACAATTTTCATGTCAACAATAGAAACTGAGTACATTTGAACAACTGGTTGTAGCTCTTAAGTACTTCGGATGAAACATCAACTAGAAGACTACAAAATCCTAGAAACCAACATTCCCCTTTATTGTGACAGCACTTCTGCCATTTTCCTAACCAAAAACCCTATACTTTTTTCTAGAGCTAAACTGATAGAAATCAAACACCATTTCATGAGAGACTTTGTTCAAAAAGGTGTGTTTAATATCTAGTTTGTGAAGGTGCAAACACGAGAAGGGGGGGTTGAATTGTGTTTGACTAACTTGAATACTTTTCCTGTTTTTACACTTTTAAAACAAAACTTGATGTATGAATAAAAACAGAGTTAGCAGCAGATATAAAGTAAAAATAAAACACAAAATTTTTATACTGGTTCAGCGTTAACGAGGCTACGTCCAGTCCCTTCAACTTTAAGGATTTCACTAATTCAAACCTTGAAATACAACAGTTCCACTGACCCTCCAAATCAGTTTTCTCAAACAGTCTAACAATCCTACACTCTTGAGGAATACAGCACCTTGACTTCCTAAGTCAAGTCTTCTCCTGCCAATTTGACAACCCCAGATTGTAGAAGGAATTACAACGCCTTGAATCTAATTGTCAAGTAATCTGCTACCCCTTCTGACTCCCTCAGATTGTAGACTCTACTTCAACAACATAGATCTAACACAAGGGAAAGAAAATAACACGAGTGCTTGCTTCTTGAAAGCTGGAACTCACAATTAACCTCACTGAAAACTTGAGTGTTTGCTTTGGAAGTGTATGACTCTTTTGTGATTTTCGATACTAAGTATTCTGCCTTGAGCCTCCTTTTATAGATGCAGATTAGGGCCTCTTCCAAGCTTAATTTTGAGCTGAATCTTGCTGGATTCTATTGAAAAAATATCTTGACCAATTGGGCTTCATTTAAATAAAAAACATATCTTTTTTTTAGCTTCAGATTTTCTTTCAAAAATAACTGGCCAATCATGTCTTTAGATTCTTCCCGCCAACAGCTCCTGAATTCCACAATACTTCACTTTATTTTTGTAATAAATCTTTTTAATACTTTGATCAAAATAAATTAAATTCTCTACCGTTAATCCTCATGAATAAATCTGGACCATTTGATCTTCTACGCTAGTCCACATTGGACCATACTAAGTGATATGCTATGATCCTCTGATTTCGGCCATCCCTGGACCACACTTCCTAACCTTTTCATCTTCTGATCTCGGCCATCCTGGTCTAGCAAACTGATCTGCTGTGATCCTCTGATCTCGGCCACTGCTGGACCACATATCC
This sequence comes from Cicer cuneatum, assembly GCA_037974295.1. Taxonomy (NCBI): domain Eukaryota; kingdom Viridiplantae; phylum Streptophyta; class Magnoliopsida; order Fabales; family Fabaceae; genus Cicer; species Cicer cuneatum. The sequence goes on along the minus strand of JBBPBO010000004.1, from coordinate 39,629,212 downwards.
TGACCTTCTGATTTCGGCCAACACTGGGCCATGGTCTGATCTTCTGATCTCGGCCAACACTAGGCCAAATACTTAAATCTGAACCATTGATCTGAAAATCTTCCCTCTGATCTGGACTAATTCTGGACTTCGTCTGGATTAAACTGAAATTAAATCTGGTCAAATAATATTTCAGTCTGGATATTTTACCTTCTATTTTGGATCAGTTCTGGATCAATTCTGAAGATCATTTCTTCTGGTCTGGACTTAGTTTCATACCCTGAACCATGCTATCTTCTGGTCTGGGTCAAATCTGGATTAATTTCTTTGTTTTGGACCCTTAATTTACCCTCTGATTAAGTTTGGATCAAGTCTGGGCTGTTTATTATTGCACTACCAGGCCATCTTCTTGTCAGAATAACTTCTGGAATAAATCTGACATTTGACATCTTCTGGTCTGGAACAACTCTCCCTATGGCAGGCTTCCTTATGGTCTAGTCCAGGTCTCCTTATGACTTTTCTTCCTTCTGATCTGGGCCAGCAAAGATATCCTCTGGTAGTGTTTTGACATCCTGGTGTATCCTCTGGTAATTCCAAGATGCATTCTGGATGCATTTTCTGCCTCTGCAATCTTCAATTTCTGGTGGTATTTAATGTAATAGTTCAAGGTACAAAATAAGATTACATGGAGTGCTTTTGTAAACATCAAAATCCTAAGTATTTAGAACCAACTTGGTTCCAACAATCTCCCCCTTTTTGATGATGACAAAACCTTAACTTATTTTGCTAGCTTGTAACTCGAAGACTTGAATTACTCCCCCTCAGACCAATCTCTCCCCCTCAGTCTGATACTGACTTTTTCTTCTCCTTTTCAACTCCTTCTAGATCACTCTTTCTTTTCTTCTCTTCTCTTCTCCTTTTCAACTCCTTCTCTTTTCATCTCTTTATTTTTCTCACTCCCTGTTTCTTCTCCTTTTCAACTCCTTCTCTTTTCACTCTTTCTTTTTCTCTCTTTACATTTCCTCTCGTTTTCAACTCCTTCTCTTTTCACTCTTTCTTTTTCTCTCTTTATTTTTCTCTCTCCCTGTTTCCTCTCCTTTTCAACTCCATCTCTTTTCATCTATTTCTTTTTCACTCCTTCTTTCTTTTTATCTCTCCGTTTCTTCTTATTTCTCCTTTTTCTCTCTCTCTCCCCCTTTTTGTCATCAACCAAAAAGAGTTCCTACTATTTTTGTAATTTTGTTTTTTCTCTTTACAAATTACAGAAAGTAAACAGAAAATAAAAGACAGAAAATAAAAATACAAGAAATTTAAAAAAAACTCCTAAGTAGGTAATGCTGAGATGCTTCTTGATGAACTCGAACCTATCTTCTGGTAATGGTTTGGTGAAGATGTCAGCCCATTGATGATCAGTGTCCACAAACTGGATGCTTAAAGTCCCTTTTTGAATATGGTCCCTAATGAAATGGTGTTTTATTTCAATGTGTTTGGCTCTAGAGTGTAAGATAGGGTTCTTGGTTAGGTTTATGGCTGAAGTGTTATCACAGAACAAAGGGATATTGTTTTCAAAGATGTAGTAATCTTCAAGTTAATGGGATGACATATTTACCAAACCACTAGTTGAAGATTGTTTGACTTGATCAAGAAAAACCTAAACCTCTTTCTTTTACCTAATCGATGTTGTGTCAACCTTAGGGTAGTTTAGTTTCATACTTAGGATAAATTTTATGTTTATGTTAATTTGACTATATTAAAAAAAATACAAAAAAAAAGGCATGTAACACCTTCAAATCTTTTTGTCTGATGAGAAAATGGGGAGAAATATGTTTGATAAAGTGGGGACTAAAAAAATACTTATACTTATGGGGAGTCTTAAGTAAGGGGGAGTCAAAGTATTTAAAAGAAAATTTGTTATCAAAGATACATTTTTGTCAACATAAAAAAGGGAGGAAATTGTTGGAACCAAATTAGTTTTATACTTAGAGTTTTGATGTTAACAAAAGAATTTTATGAGAACAATATATTTGACTTCATAGAGTATGGAAGAAGATTCATGTTTTTGAAGAAAATCTAAAATAATATTTTGATTCAGATTTATGGTTGAAGAAATTCTTTAACAAAGTTGAAAAGAATATATGGTCAAATGTTTTTTAAGAAAACCTAAAATAAGATTTGATTCTGATTTATGAATAAAGAAAATCTTTTACCAAGTTGAAAAGAAGACATGGTCAAGATTTGATCAAGATTTACAAGAAGATATGAATTATTTACAAGATGATTTGACCAAGATTTATCTACAACAAAATATGAAAAATATCAACCTGAAGAATTTACGAGGAAAATCTGAACAAAATACGAACATAATAAATCTAGAAGAACTTCTCACATTGGATTCATGAAAATAAAAAATTGACTAAAAAACATATTATAAAAAAACATCTTGTTCAAAATTGACTAAAGAACATATTATCAAAAAACATCTTGTTACTATGAGGGTCTTGACTTAGGTTGATTTCATTGATCATCACCCTCCTCATTCATTTATATAGCCCTTAGTTTAACTCCAAGGTTAGGAAAAATCGTTTTCAAAAAGCTTGGACGACTTATCCTACTTATAATGATATGATCCTTAGGGAATGGAATGTGAATTATTTACAAGATTTATCTACAAAAAATATGAATTATTCACAAAAAAATATGATCGGGAATTGTTTACAAGAAGAAACACTCACAAGAAGATACATTTATTATTTGCAAAGATATGATTCAGATTTTGACAAAGGACAAAATACTGAATTGTACTTAGTCGTATTCCTACTTGCGCAAACATTCATAACAAAACACGACAGTATCAATTTGAAGAATTTACAAACTCCATTTTAACAAAATACAAACAATATCAATCTGAAGAATTTACAAACTCAATCCTAAATAATTTCAAACAATATCAATCTGAAGATTTTACAAACTCAATATGAACAAAATACGAACATAATCAATCTAGAAGAAGAACTCAGATTGGATTAAAAAATGAAGAATTGGCTAAAGAACATATTATAAAGAGACATGTTGTTCATAACTACTTTTGAATAAGATCATTGTTGACCAAGCTAGGAATGAAGATACAATTCAAGATTAAACAAGGACTAAATTGAAGCCCTAATTCTATCTATAAATATGTACTCAAAGCAGAAGAATAAGAAGAAGATCATCGAAAAATCAGAAAAGAGTAGAAGAACTCAAGCTCCAAATTCCAAATTCGTATTAGAGTTCAAAGAGAGAGAGACTTGCTCGAATGAGAAATATTTTCTGAGTGTTTTTCTTAGAGTGTGATAGTTATTTTATAATCAGCTTGTTAGAAGCAACTACTCAAGTTCCAAACCTTTGTATTCAAACCTGATAGTGGTGTTAGTGTGCATTCAACAATTTGAGGTTTTAATATTGTGTGGGGAAGACTTGGCTGGTAGAATCAATGTGTGTGTGTTCCTCAAAAGCCTGGGGTTGTTAGGCTGTTTGAGAATACTGATTTGGAAGGTCATGTCATTTGTAATTTAGGTTGTTGAATCAGTGGATTAAATCTTTATGAGTGAAGGGACTAGATGTAGCCAAGTTATGGGTGAAAGAGCATAAATTACCTGTGTCACTTTATTCTTGCACTCCTTAGTTTTCTTATTGCTTCTACTCCAACTAAATTGTCAAGTCTGAATGAGTTTAATCAAAGAATGAAAAAATTATCAACTTAACCAAACACAATTCAACCCCATTTCTCGTGTTTGCACCTTCATTGTTGACACCTTATTCTATCTGCTCTTTTATAATTATTTACAAAAAAAATAAGCATAGAAGCATTTTTGGACTTTTTCATTCCTTTTAAAATATAAAATAAAAAGAAAAACGAAAATCAATAAAAAAAATCGGTTATTTGTTTTTCGGATTTGATTTGTTGTATTTAAAAATAAGATATTAAATAATTTACATGAGTATTAATGGGAATTATTTTTTTCTAAAAAAATTTGACGTAATTTTTAACTATAAATAGGAGAGAACAACATATAGGAAAGAAGAGAGAAAAAAGAGTTTTAAAAAAAAAACCTTAAGCAAAAAGCAGCGCAAGAATTGCTATTTGGTACGTCTATTTTATTTATTTATTAATTTATTTTATTTTTCTCTCGATTTGTTGATATAATTTTTAATCACTTTTATGGATGTTTCTTTATAATAATTGGTATTTTGATTTAAATGTTTATTCTCGTTAACTCATGAAAATAAACATCAATAAAAATATTTTAACGAACATGTTTTTGTTTATGTTTTCTTTTTTAACCAATACATCATTCTGTTGCATTATCATTAGGAATATTATTATTGTTAGTATTATTATTTATTTATTACTTTATTAACAAAAAGTAACAATAACAAAAGAAAAAATAAATCAGGTATAGAAAAGAGGGAAAGAAGTGCAGTCGCCGCTAGATTCGTTATGGATCAAGTCTACCGTTGTTGCCACTGTACTGGTAATGAAACGACTCAGCTGCAATTCGTATCACCTCGAATCCAAACCGTCACCTACAAACACTTTCTTCTCTATCGCGCCTCCACCATAGAAGGTCGGACTTGTCGGAACCAAGTTGGTTCTTACACTTACAGTTTTGATGTTAACAAAAGTATTTTATGAAAATAACGTATTTGAATTAGTGGATTAAAACCTTCTGAATGAAGGGACCGGATGTAGCCAAGTTAATGGTGAACCAGGATAAATTTTTGTGTTCAAATACTTATGCTGTTATTATCCGCTGTTGAGTCTGATAGTTCTATCTCCAAGTAATTTACATCAACGTTCATCAAATCAGCAAAAAGAATTCAATTTTGGCAAACACAATTCAACCCCCCTTCTCGTGTTTGCACCTTCAATTGGCATCACAGCTCGGTCTCAAGGCTGAGCACTTTACAGTGTTTGAGAAGAGATCCAAGGGTTCAACATGTCTGGATTCAGTAAAGAAGTTGTTGGAGGAAACATCAACAGACCACCTCTGTTTGATGGAGAACGTTTTGAGTACTAGAAAGACAGGCTGAGAAGTTTCTTTATTTCATAAGATCCTGAACTTTGGGACTTAGTGGAAGATGGCTATACTGCTCCAGAGGATGCTGATGGTGTTGAAATTCCTAGAAAGGATATGGATGCTGATCAGAAGAAGATGTACAAGATGCATCATAAATCTAGAACGTTCATGAAAAATGCAATTACCTTCAAGGAATTCGACAAGTGCACCAACAAAGAGTATTTATGATAGTCTGACTCTGACTTATGAAGGAAGCAAGAAAGTTCAAGAAGCAATAGTCAACATCCTAGTCAAGAAGTACGAGCTGTTCAAGAGGGATGAAGATGAAGACATTGAAACCATGTTTTCTAGATTTCAGACTCTGGTCTCAGGATTAAAGGTACTCAAGAAGAGTTACACTATTGTTGATCACGTGAAGAAAATTCTTAGAAGCCTGCCAACCAAGTGGAGACCAGAGATCACTATCATTCAGAAAGCAAAGGATCTGAATACTCTAAAGCTGGAAGAATTAATCAGCTCCCTCAAATCACATGAAATTGAACTTGAAGAAGATGAGCCCATGAAGAAGAACAATGTTGGAACCAAGTTAGTTCTTTCAATTAAAGTTTTGATGTTAACAAAATTATTTTTGAAAATCATATTTTGACTTAGAAGAAGTATGAAAAATTAGAGGATATGAAAAATCAGAGGATGTCATCAGCAGAAGATACCTGCAGAAGATACAAATCAGAAGCAGAAGATGTCATCATAGGATGACGTCACCAAAAGATAAAAATGCAACCAGAAGATACAGCCAGAAGATATCACCAGAGGATACATCCAGAAGATGTCATCAGAGGATGCATCCAAAGGATACCTCCAGAGGATACCAGAAAATACCTCTAGAGGATACCAAAGGATCCCATCAGAAGCAAGAATCGGAGGATGTCATCAAAGGCAAACATTAGAGGATATCATCAATCAGAGGATATCATCAGAGGGAAGAAACAATAACATCATTAGAGGATATTATTCTTGGCCTAGATCAGAAGGAAGCAGAGTCCAGAAGAAGACTTGGTCCAGACCAAAAGGAAGCATGTCCAGAAGGAGACTTGGTCCAGACTAGAAGGAAACATAAGTTAGACTTGGTCTAGACTTGGTGTGACACCCTAAACCCCAAAACAACATATATAGTAATTTATACTAGATTTTTCATAAAAAAACAAAACAAAACTCGCTGCGGATAAAGAAAATATGTTTCCAACAAAATAAGAATTTTTATAACTTATTTAGGTTATCACGTTCCTCTAAATACACATTGAAAAATTCAACTTTGTTCCTCACTTAAAATAGTAAAATACCAACAAACTTGACTTAGCTATAATTTTTTTAATTTAATTTCAAAAACTAACTAGTACTTATAAGATTTTCATACCAAAAAGTAGTTTCTAATAAAAAGTAAAAGTAAAATACAATTTACAACTCTTATTCCCGGTATCACCTATCAGAGCGGAGTTTCTCCAAAACTTGAACTTCAAGACTCATTAATCTGTAATAACTGGGATTTCACAAACGCAGGGCCTAGCCAGTCGAACACAAACAACGAAGGAGGTGAGTTTTGAAATCATGCTTATAGTATAATATAAGTAAGAAGAACACGCAATTAATCATAACAAACCGTATCATTATACAAAAATCCTTCAAGAAAAGAAACATCACATTATAAAGTCAAAATCACTAAAGAGAAATCAATATATTTCACTATAACATCAAATCATCTAAGAGAAATTATTATCGCACACGATACATATTAATCACAACAAAACAATCACAAGAAGATGCAATGCTATGCATGAGCTTATAATTTACTTCACAATATGGTACCATTCTAACTCTGAAGTATTTGTTTAGGAGGCTTGATACTATGACACCATCCCGGTAGACGTACAATTCAAATTATGTTCCGGTAGTCTTAAATGTTCGCGTCTTTTCCACCTCCCAAGTTTTCCAGTAGTGTTAAATGTTCGCGTCTTTTCCGGAAAACTTTTTTCAAGTTTTCCGGTAGAAGGTAAAAAAAACTTAATTTGATAAAATAGTAAAAAAAATGAAGGGTAACTTTGGCATTTTGAAAAATTTGTGGGGTATAGATATAATTGTATGGGTATGGGGTAAAACTTTCAAAAAATAGGGGTGTAAATAGTTGTCTGGTCCAAAGTCAATTATCTAGTATTTCTAAAAGTAAACAAATAATTTATTTTAGTCATCTAAGTTAGAAATTTTTTCTCCAAAATAATCATTTTGATATAATATTATTTTTCCTTAACATAGATAAATATAATTTTAACCAAAATTCTCATATTCAAAATAATAACTATAATTATTACTATAATATTTTTTTTAAATGATCACATAAAAATATATCATCTTTATAGAGTAGTCAAAATTAAAAAAATAAATAAATATAACATCAACAATTTATATTAATTACTAAATCACAATAAATATGTATAAAATCATCATACTATAGCTACTATATAAAAAGAAATAAAATTAATATTGTTATTACTATTATTCCAAGATAATTATTTACAAAACAAATAATTAAAATAAGAGATACATATAAATAATTAAAATATAGATATGTGCACAAACATAAAGAAAATTAATCACAAAATTTATCAACATATATTCTAAAATAATTTTAACATCAAATTAATTACTTAAAATTCTATTTCATTAATAAAATAGTTTATTATAAAAATTGGGGTGTTACACTTGGTCCAGACAAGAAGATAGCATGGTCCAGATCAAAAGATCACACAGTGCAGATAATGAGACAGAATGGTAAAGATCTGATCACATGGTCCATACTTGGTCCAGATCAGCAGATCATACGGTCTAGAATTTAAATCTTGATGCAGATTGGTGAAGACTTGATTAAAATTAGAAGAAGACATGATTTAATTTTGATAGAAATTTGATCAAAGTATTAAAGAGATTTGATTCAAAAATCACTGAAGACTTGAAGGAAATTCGACTGAAATCTGAAGCTAAAAGATACAGTTTGAAATTAAGAGAAACATGATTGGTCAAAAGAATTTTCAAATGAAATCTAAAGCTAAAAGATACGTTTTGAAATTAAGAGAAACAAGATTGGCCAACATAATCTTCAATGGAAATCTTAGTATGATTTATCTCGAATTTAAGTTTGGACAAAGCCCTAATTGCAGCTATAAAAGGAGGGTTCATGCAGCAACATTATGCATCGAAAATACAAGAACTCAAGCTTCATATTCAACATAATCCAAGAGTTCAAAAGAGATAATCACGTGAGTGCAAAAGCAATATTTTCTAGGTGCTTTCGAGAGTGAAAGTCAATGTTATAATCAGCTTTCCAGAAGCAACTACTCAAGAAAGTCATTGCTGTTGGTACCAAGTTGGTGCTAAGTACTTAGGATTTTGATGTTTACAAAAGCACTCCATGTAATCTTATTTTGTACTTAGAATTATTACATTAAATGCCACCAGAAGATGAAGTCACCAGAGGCAGAAGATGAGTTACCAGAGGATAAAATCATACCAGAGGATACACCTCCAGAAGATACCAGAGGATGCATCCAGAAGGAATTAGAGGATACACCTCTAGAGGATATTAGAGGATGTCAAAACATCATCATAGGATATCTTTCCTGGCCCAGATCAGAAGGAAGCAGAGTCTAGAAGGAGACCTGGTCCAGACCAGAAGGAAGCCTGCCAGAGGGAGACTTGTTCCAGACCAGAAGGAATCATAAGTTAGACTTAGTTTATAATTTATTCTGACCAGATGATAGCTTGGCAGTGATTATAAAATTCAGTCCAGACTTAATCCAGACTTCATCAGAGCAGAAGATAACTGGTCCAGAACAAGTGACTTGGTCCAGAACAGAAGATAGCACGGTCCAGAGCGTAAAACCAAGTCCTGATCAGAAGAAATGATTGTCCATATTTAATCCAGACTTGATCCAAATCAGAAGGTAAATGTCCAGATTAAAATATCATTAGTCCAGATTTAATTCAATCCATACTCAGTCCAGAATTGGTCCAGATGAGAGGGAAAAATGTTCCGATCAATGATCCATATTTAAGAATCATGGCCCAGAGGAGGAGATCAAAAGATCAGACCATATGGCCCAGTATTGGCTGAGATCAGAAGATCAGATCATGTGGTCCAGTGGTGGCCGAGATAAGAGGATCACATAATTGGGGTAGATCAGATTATATGGTCTAGATGTGGTTGAGATCAGAAGATCAGACAGACCAGATTTTAATCTTGATGAAAATCAGTGAAGACTTGATTAAATTTTGATAGAAACTTGATCAAAGTATTAAAGGGATTTGAAAAATTTTGAAGGCAATCTGAAGCTTAAAAAGATATGGTTTGAAATTAAAAGAAACAAGATTGGTCAACAGAATTTTCAAATGCAATCTGGAGATAAGAAGATACGTTTTTTATTTTAGTGAAATCCGTTTGGCCAAGTTATTTTTGCTAGAGAATCTTGAGAGATACAGCTCAAATTTAATCATGGAAGAGACCCTAATTTTCATCTATAAAAGGAGGCTCAAGGCAGAAGACTTAGCATCGAAAATTAGTAAAAGAGTCATACACTTCCAGAAGCAAAAACTCGAGTTTTTAGTAAGGTTAATTGTGAGTTTCAGCTTTCCAGAAGCAAGTACTCGTGTTTTTCATTCCCTTGTGTTAAATCTATATTGTTGAAGCAGAATCTATAATCTGAAGAGTCAGAAGAAGTAGCAGGTGACTTAGCAATTAGATTCAAGGTGTTGTAATTCCTTCTGCAATCTGGGATTGTTAGATTGGTAGGAGAAGACTTGACTTGTGAAGTCAAGGTGTTGTGTTCCTCAAAAGTCTAGGATTGTTAGACTGTTTAGGAAGACTGACTTGTAGGGTCAGTAGTGTTGTTGTAATTCAAAGGTTTTGAATTAGTGGAAAAATCCTTCGAGGTGAAGGGACTGGATGTAGCCTAGTTAATGGTGAACCCGGATAAATCCTTGTGTTATTTATTTTTATCTGCTGCTAACTCTACTTGATTATATTTAAGATTTCAACTAATCATCAAAAACAGAAAAAGAATTCAAGTAGTACAAACATAATTCAACCCCCCTTCTCGTGTTTCCACCTTCAATTGGCATCAAAGCTCGGTCTCAAGGCTGAGCACTTAATAGTGTTTGAGGAAAGGTCCAAAAGGGGTTCAACATGTCAGAATCCAAAGAAGAATTTGGAGGCAACATCAATAGGCCACCACTGTTTGATGGTGATCACTTTGAATACTGGAAGGACAGAATAAGAAGCTTCTTCATCTCCCAAGATCCTGATCTCTGGACCTTAGTAGTCAAAGGCTACACTGCACCCATTAAACTAGAAGATGAAGAACTGGATGTAGAAGATATGAATCCCAACCAGAGGAAGTTGTACATGAGGGTGCAAACACGAGAAGGGGGGTTGAATTGTGTTTGTCAAACTTGATTTCTTTTGCTGTTTTGTTGAATGTTAATTTGAATTATTCGATATATAACTAATCAGTTTCAACAGCAGATAATAATAACATAATAACACAGCAATTTATATTGGTTCACCGTTAACTAGGCTACGTCTAGTCCCTTCCTCCAGAAGGCCTTTTCACTAATTCAAACTCCTTTGAATTACAACACCACTGACCCTATAAGCCAGTCTTCCCAAACAGCCTGACAACCCCAGACTTTTGAGGAACAACAACACCTTGACTATACCAGCCAAGTCTTCTCAAACAGCCTGACAACCCCAGACTTTTGAGGAACAACAACCCCTTAACTAAACCAGCTAAGTCTTCTCAAACAGCCTGACAACCCCATACTTTTTAGGAACAACAACACCTTAATTAAACCAGCTAAGTCTTCTCAAATAGCCTGACAACCCCAGACTTTTGAGAAACAACAACACTTTAACTAAACCAGATAAGTCTTCTCAAACAGTCTGACAATCCCAGACTTTTGAGGAACTTCACAACCTTAAACCTACAAGCTAAGTCTTTTTCTAACAACCTGACAACCCCAGATTTTAGAAGAAACTTCAACACTATAGGATTTAATATAAGGGATCGAAATTAGAACTGAATAATTACTTCTGGAAAGTTGATACTCACAATATGCTTAAAGTGAACTACAGTGTTTGCTTCCGAATAATTTTTGATGACGATCAACTTCACACTCTAAGAAAAGAACACTTAGAAAATATTTATCTTTTAAGCATGTGTTTCTCTCCTTTGAACTTTCTGAATACTTATGAATTTTTGCTTGAGTTCTTCTATTTTTTGATGATCTAATCTTCAACATTAAGTCTCTATTCGTAGTTGAACTTTAGGACTTCACTGATGCTTTACTTCTGGAGTGTATTTCGATTAATCTGTTTTGAGAATATTCTAGAGTAGTTTGCTCAGATTCTGTTTTGAGTCTTTTGCTCACTGATCTGTTTTGAGCATTTTGCTCCGTTTCTGTTTTGAGCATGCTTTTAGCTAGATTCTGTTTCTCGAGTCTTTTGCTCCAATTCTGTTTTGAGCATTTTTCTTAGATTATGTTTTGAGCATATTTTTAGCTAGATTATGTTTCTCGAGTCTTTTGCTCCAATTCTGTTTTGAGCATTTTTCTCTAACATATTCCTCTGATGATCATCCTCCGGTGACGTCATCATCTGATTTTTGCTTCTGGTGACATCATCCTTTGAATTCTGCTTCTGGTGACGTCATCTTTTGATGACATCATCCTCTGATTTCTGATTCTGGTGACTTCATCCTCTGATCTATTCTTCTGGTGACATTTTTCATTCTTCTTCTAAGTCAAATATGTTATTTTCATAAAATACATTTGTTAACATCAAAACTTTAATTGCAAGAACCAACTTGGTTGGAACAATCTCCCCCTTTTTGATGATGACAAACAATGTAGTTTTGATAATACTTTTTCTTTCTTTTGACTTTGACTCCCCCTAAGACTAAGCTTCATTTTATATTTCCCCCTAAGACTAAGCTTCATTTTATATTTTCGCCCCCTAAGTCTAATGCCCAAATATCATATCAAATACATCATACATCATCTTCTCCTCCTTTCAAATACATCATCTTTTCCATCTTCACCTCCTTTCAGATACATCATCTTTTCCCTAAGATATTTTATCAAATATTACATCTTCTCCCCCTATGTCATCAGACAAAAAGGATTGAATGAAGAAAAGAGATCATATGTTTTTAAATTTTTTTTTTAATTTAAAAGTACACGAAAAATAAAATAACATACAAAAAATTAAACTAAGCTATTAGGTTAGGGATGAAGATAAGATTAAGGTTTTTCTTGATGAATTCAAACCTATCTTCAGGTAGTGGTTTAGTGAATATGTCAACCCATTGATGATCAGTGTCTACAAATTGAATGTTAAGTACCCCTTTTTGAACAAAATCTCTGATGAAGAGGTGTTTGATCTCTACGTGTTTGGCTCTAGAATGCAGGGTAGGGTTTTTGGTTAGGCAAATTGCAGAGGTGTTATCACAATAGATGGGTATGTTAGATTGTAATATTTTGTAGTCTTCAAGTTGATGCTTCATCCATAGTAGTTGATAGCTGCAGCCAGCTGCTGTAATGTGTTCAGCCTCTGCTGTTGACATGGCAATGGTGTGTTGTCTCTTACTGGACCACGAAATTAAATTGTCTCCTAAAAAGGTACAATAGCCACTGGTGCTTTTTCTTTCAAGTTTATCTCCAGCATAGCCAAAATCACAGTATCCACTCAGTTTGTATGTAGGAGTTTTCTTGTAAAACAAGATGAGGTTGGTAGTGCCTTTTAGGTATCTAAGGATTCGCTTAACGACAGTTAAATGGGATTTCCTAGGGTCAGACTGAAACCTAGCACATACGCATACACTAAATATGATATCAGGTCTCGAAGCAGTGAGATAGAGTAGAGATCCTATTATTCCTCTGTAGGATTTTTGATCAACTTTTTGTCCTAAGTCATCTTTTTCAAGTGAGCAGGTAGGTTGCATTGGAGTAGGTTTGCAATCACTCATCTTAAACTTCATGAGAAGCTCTTTTGTATATTTTGATTGATGAATGTATATACATTTTTTACTTTTCTGAATTTGTATTCCTAGAAAGAAATTCAGTTCTTCCATCATACTCATTTGATATTCATGTTGCATTAATTTAGAAAATTCTGGCCACTGGAGCAAATGTCTCAGTGTAATAAATGCTCTCTTGTTGACTGTAACCTTGTGCCACAAGCCTTGCCTTGTTTCTGACTACTTCACCCTTTTCATTTAGCTTATTTCTGAAGACCTACTTGGTTCCCACAATGTTCTTCTCTGGTCTTGGAACTAGATCCCAAACATCATTCCTCTAAAATTCATTTAACTCTTCCTGCATTGCAATAATCCATCCATCATCTGCCAATGCTTCACTAACAGATGTAGGCTCAATCGATGAGATTAAACCAAACAGATTTTATATCTTTTAATGATGATCAGGTTCTTAAAGAATCAATTCCACTTCCAATAATCAGATTTTCAAGATGAGATGACTGATATTTCCATTCAGATTTCTCTTCTAACTTGTCATAACTGATTCTGATTTGATCGGATTCATCCTTTGAAGATGTGTCACATGCTTCTGATTTACTTGTATCCTTCACTTCTCCAAATTTTGTTGGTTTATCTGTTTCTGCTTCCTTTGGTGTTGTTAAATCTTTCCATAATTCATATGGTGTTTTATTCAACATAGACCTAATAAAGACTCTATTCTTAATATAACCTGCAGTGTTGATTGCTTCAACTCAAAAATGTTTTGCAGCATTTAAATCATTTAACATAGTTCTGGCCATGTCTTGAAGTGATCTATTCTTTTTTCTAACTTATCTTCATATGTATCCTCTGAAGACTTGTCAGGTTCTTCTTTCATCTTCCATCTTTTCAAGCTCTCTTGGTTTGTCTATATCAGCTTCTGGTTCTGGTAAACCTGCATCAGTTTCCTCTGGTTCTGGTAAACTAGCTTCGGTTTCCTCTGGTTCTAGTAAACCAGCATCAGTTTCCTCTAGTTCTGGTTAACCTGCATCAGCTTCAACTTGCTTTGACTTTTCAGATTAAGCTATTTGTCATATAACATAATACAAATCAAATAATTGAAAAATGAACTCAATACAGCCAAACCATTAATTCCGCTTCTGGTGGTTTCTGCTTGTTTTTTAAACCACTGAAATACTGTTTCTGTTGAAGTGTTCACATCACATGAATCACTTGGTTCCTCTGACAGTTTGAAAACCTGCAGAATACTTATCTAGCTTTGATTTTTAAGATCAAGCTTCTTGTTATCACATTAAACATAAATATCAAACAATAATAGTATTTACAGCAAGATGTAACCTCTATGTTAACAGTTTCAGTTTTACTCTGAAAATCCTCTTGTTTCTGATTTTCATATTCTGAATCTATATGTTCTGTGATTAGATGGTTTGGATGAAGGAATTTGAATTCCCTTCCTGGTTTGTAGTCTTGATGAATTTTACTGGAGTGTTTGAAGAACTCTCTAGATACAGACACTTCTCTTTCTGCTGATATATCAGGTTCCTCTGATAATTCTGGAAATGATGATAATTCTGATTCTTTTGATTCTAGAACTGATGGTAATTCTGATTCTTCTGGTAGTTCCAGGTTTTTTGATATAAGTGATTTCTCTGTCTGTTCTGATTTGTGTGATATGTGTGATTTCTTTGATATTTCCTGTTCCTCCTATGATTCTTGTTCTGGTTCTCATAGGTATTGTGTTGACCAGTTCTTCTTGTACCAGAGTCAATTGGCTTCTGTTTGGTAGATGTTGGAACATAAACCTTTTTCCCTTCATATATGTAAGAACAGAGTTGCACCTAAGAGGGGGGGTGAATTAGGTGTTAGATTATTTTTCTGTTTTTAGAGTTTTTGTGAGATTTGTTCAAGTGACTGTTTTGAGATTGTTTAATTTTTTGTGTTAGTGAATGAAAGCTTGTAAATGACAGAAAACAAAACACACAAGAATTTATTATGGTTCCCCTAACAACCAAGGGTACATCCAGTCCTCTTGCACACCACAAGAGATTTTCCACTTTGTTCGAATATGTTACAAGTCTAACCTTAAGACTTTAGTTACAAATTCTTTAACACTTAACAGAAGATAGTACACCACTATCTCAGTTAACAATACTTGAAGAATCTACACTAAGTTTTTCAAGTCATACAATGACTTTATTTGATTTTGTAATGATGTTCTTAACTAAGAACAAGGTTATAACACTAAGTATTTGATACTTAATCAATCACACTTCCAAGTACAATTGAGAACCTTTCTTAATGACATGAAAATGAAAAGCATGTACTTGAAAATATGAAAATTAAGTTTTTGGAAATGTTTGATATACCAGAAAATTGATTCTAAAAAGGTAGGTCGAAAGTTCTGAGTAAAAACTAAAGCTTTGAAGTGTTTATACTTCATAGGAAACACTTCAGATCAATGGCAATTGTTCTCATAAGTTTTGATGAACTTATGCAATGTTCCAAAACTGAAAAGTTGCATTGTTTCGAAGTTGTATTCGAATACAGCCTTAGTGTATTCGAATACACTTCTATAACGTTCAGTTTTTATTTAAAATTTGAACTTCGTATTTGAATACGATACCTCGTAGTCGAATACAAGTATGAGATTTTTGCCACTGACTTGAGTTGTATTCGAATACGCGAAGCTGTAGTCGAATACAAAAGTTTAAATTTAGCTACTGACTTGCAATCTGTATTCGGCTACGACACTTCGTATTCGAATACAGATCTTCAGTTTTGGCTACTGACTTGCAATACGTATTCGGCTACGACACTTCATATTCGAATACAGATCTTTAGTTTTAGCTTCTGACTTGTAATCTGTATTCGGCTACGACACTTCGTATTCGGATACAGATTTTCAATTTTTGTAAAAACTTTATTTTCAAACATATGTTTATGTTTTTTAAATATTTTTTTAAAATATTTTAATTCATATGCTATCAAGAAGGTTCTCATAATATTGTATTTGAAATGTATTTTGATTTAATATTAAATACTTTACCTAAATATAAATTTGAAGGATGAGTTGCTTAATATCCTTTTGCTTTTTGATCAATGAACTTTTTGTCTTCATCAAAAAATGTAGATCTTTAATTTTCAATATATTGCAAGCATCCATTGACCAGGCACCATGACTGGTGTTTCAATTTGGTTGCTTAGAGCATCTGCAACGTAGACAATTTTATCTTTTGGTACCCAAATCTGGTTGGGTCCAAGTTTGTTAGTTTTGAAAAATTTCTTGTTTTCACTTGTATTTAGCATAGGACAAGACACTTTGGAATGATCTTTCTTGTAACAACTAGTACACACTATATCATAGGAAACAGGTTTAAATATAGGTTTAGGTTTAATTATTGTTTCTTCAAATTCTATACCTCTATTTCCGTTTCTACTGACTCCATAAATCATAGAAGCATATTTGCTTCTTTCCATACCACTATCAAGAAATTCTTGAAGAACTTGTTCATGCATATTAGAATTACTTGTGGTATTTT
>JBBPBO010000004.1:39565207-39602391 GCA_037974295.1 Cicer cuneatum | reverse complement strand
TATTCTTTCTCTCAACAACTCCATTTTGTTGAGGTGTTCTTGGTGCAGAAAAATTATGGAAGATTCCATTTTCTTCACAATATTCTACAAAAGAAGCATTTTGAAATTCTCCTCCATGATCACTTCTAATTGATACAATTTTGGTTGCTTGTTCATTTTGGACTAGTTTGGCATATTTCTTAAAGGCTTTAAAAGCTTCATTTTTATTTGCCAAAAATAAGGTCCATGTGAACCTTGAAAAATCATCAACTATTACTAGTCCATATGAATTTCCACCAAGACTTTTAGTTCTTGATGGTCCAAACAAGTCCATATGTATTAATTGAAGTGGTCTTGAAGTTGATATGATATTTTTGGGTTTAAAGGAAACTTTAGTTTGTTTACCTTTTTGACAAGCGTCACATAATTTATCCTTAATGAATTTCATTTTTGGTAAGCCTACAACAAGTTCATGCTTGACTAACTTGTTTAAGTGATCCATATGGATATGTGAAAATCTTTTGTGCCATAGCCAAGCATCATTGTTGTCACTTACCATAAGACATTTCATTTTTAAGGATAAATCATCAACATTAATTGTAAAAATATTTTTGAAACGCTTACCAATAAATTGAGTTTCATTTGTTACCTCATTTTGGATAATGCAATCATCTTTGTTGAAAGTGATTTTGTAACATTTGTCACAAAGCTGGCTTATGCTTATGAGAATGTGTTTTAACCCTTCAACATAGAGGACATCTTCAGTTGAAGGAGATGGAGCAATGTCAACCTTTCCAATGCCCAAAATTTTTCCTTGGTTGTTATCTTCATAGATCACATAACCTTTTGACTCAAGAGTTAGTGCTGAAAATTTTGTTTTGTCACCGGTCATATACTTTGAACATCCACAATCCAAGTACCACATATTTGATGTACTTTGTGTATTCCTACAAAACAAGATTTATAGTTTATTAGGTACCCAAAGTGCTTTGGGTCCTTTAAGGTTAGTTCCTTTCTTTACCCACACATAATGTCCTTGTGGAACACCAATGTTCCTAACATGACAAGCATTAGGTGTGTGACCATTAAAACCACAATAGAAACATTTTGGACTCTTTTTAGGAAAGCATGTTTTCTTTTGAATAATACTTTTCTTAGAACAAAGATGATTCTTTTGAACAACTATTACTTTCTCATTTTTGGATTGGTTACTTGCTTTTACAAAGATAGTTTTACCAATACTTGGTTTATTAAATTTTGAGTAACAAGTCCACTTTTGTCATTTGAATATCTTTGCATGCTAAGTATATTTTCCAATCCAAATTGTCCCTTTTCATACCTTTCTATAACTCTATTCATTTGGACAATTTTAAAAGAAAGTGAATCACATTTAATGCATGTAGAAATCTGTTTTTGTTTTTCAGAATTTTGTTCCATAGTGTCAATCTTTTTATTTAGAGATAAAATATGTTTCTTTTGATTTGACACTACTTTGTACAGATTTTTACATTCATTAAGTAGTTCTTTAATTGCTTGTTGTGCATCATTATCTTCAACACAAGAATCATTATTATCATAGCAAATAATATCACTACTAACCTCTTCTTCATTATCAGAATGATGAGATGCCATCAAAGCAACATTAGCGCATTCGTCATTATCTGAATTTGATGAAAAACTTACTTCATTATCTTCCCATGCTATGTACGCCTTTTTGAACTCTTTTCTTTTAGTAGCATTCTTCTTGATAATGTTAGGACATTCTGCTTTCATATGTCCTGGTTTCCCACACTCAAAGCAAGTAAAATTCTGATTTGTAGTAGAAGCTTCTTTCTTCTTGAAGTTTTTCTTTCTTGTAACCGTTTTATCGTTTTGAAGAAATTTACCGAACTTTTTGACAAGAAGGGTGATGTTTTTCTCTTCATCTGAATCTTCTTCATTTATCAATTCTTTTGATTCTATTCTTAATGCTATATTCTTTGTTTTCTTTTCTAAACTCTTATTCTTTTCCAATCTTTCTAATTCTATTCATGCTCTTGTAACTTTCCAAAAAGTGCTGAGAGTGACATTTTTGACAAACTTTTCTTTTCAGAAATTGCTATCACTTTAGGCTGCCATGCTCTAGTTAATGATCTCAATACCTATAGGTTCAATTCATCATTAGTAAAGCTTTTGCCAAGTGCTGTCAAGTGATTTGTTAAGTGAGAAAATCGTTTTTGCATGTCCAGGATTGCTTCTCCTGGTTGCATTCGAAACATTTGTATTCTTGAGACAAAGTGTTCAGTTTTGAACGTTTTATCTCAATTGTTCCTTCATGGATTACTTCAAGAGTATCCCATATCTCTTTTGCTGTTTTGCAGTGGGATATACGAAAGAATTCGTCCATTCCAAATGCTGATTGTAACATATTTTTGGCTTTCTTGTCAAATAGTACTTTTCTCTTTTCATCGTCAGTCCATGAGGCTTTTATTTTTATTTATTCGTCAGTCCATGAGACTTTTCTCTTTTGACCGTTTTCTACAGCCTCCCATATGTCATCTCCTTGAGCCTCAAGATATGCTTGCATACGTATTTTCCAAAAATCATAATGTTCACCGACAAAACAAGGTGATTTGTTACTGCTACCACCATCTCTAAAAACAGGTTGTGCGGAAGCCATGAATCGAGGAGCAAATTACCAAAACCTGCTCTGATGCCAATTGTAAGAACAGAGTTGCACCTAAGAGGGGGGTGAATTAGGTGTTAGATTATTTTTCTGTTTTTAGAGTTTTTGTGAGATTTGTTCAAGTGACTGTTTTGAGATTGTTTAATTTTCTGTGTTAGTGAATGAAAGCTTGTAAATGACAGAAAATAAAACACACCAGAATTTATCCTGGTTCCCCTTATAACCAAGGGTACACCCAGTCCTCTTGCACACCACAAGAGATTTTCCACTTTGTTCGAATATGTTACAAGTCTAAGCCTAAGACTTCAGTTACAAATTCTTTAACACTTAACAGAAGATAGTACACCACTATCTCAGTTAACAATACTTGAAGAATCTACACTAAGTTTTTCAAGTCATACAATGACTTTATTTGATTTTGTAATGATGTTCTTAACTAAGAACAAGGTTATAACACTAAGTATTTGATACTTAATCAATCACACTTCCAAGTACAATTGAGAACCTTTCTTAATGACATGAAAATGAAAAGCATGTACTTGAAAATATGAAAATTAAGTTTTTGGAAATGTTTGATATACCAGAAAATTGATTCTAAAAAGGTAGGTCGAAAGTTCTGAGTAAAAACTAAAGCTTTGAAGTGTTTATACTTCATAGGAAACACTTCAGATCAATGGCAATTGTTCTCATAAGTTTTGATGAACTTATGCAATGTTCCAAAACTGAAAAGTTGCATTGTTTCGAAGTTGTATTCGAATACAGCCTTAGTGTATTCGAATACACTTCTATAACGTTCAGTTTTTATTTAAAATTTGAACTTCGTATTTGAATACGATACCTCGTAGTCGAATACAAGTATGAGATTTTTGCCACTGACTTGAGTTGTATTCGAATACGCGAAGCTGTAGTCGAATACAAAAGTTTAAATTTAGCTACTGACTTGCAATCTGTATTCGGCTACGACACTTCGTATTCGAATACAGATCTTCAGTTTTGGCTACTGACTTGCAATACGTATTCGGCTACGACACTTCATATTCGAATACAGATCTTTAGTTTTAGCTTCTGACTTGTAATCTGTATTCGGCTACGACACTTCGTATTCGGATACAGATTTTCAATTTTTGTAAAAACTTTATTTTCAAACATATGTTTATGTTTTTTAAATATTTTTTTAAAATATTTTAATTCATATGCTATCAAGAAGGTTCTCATAATATTGTATTTGAAATGTATTTTGATTTAATATTAAATACTTTACCTAAATATAAATTTGAAGGATGAGTTGCTTAATATCCTTTTGCTTTTTGATCAATGAACTTTTTGTCTTCATCAAAAAATGTAGATCTTTAATTTTCAATATATTGCAAGCATCCATTGACCAGGCACCATGACTGGTGTTTCAATTTGGTTGCTTAGAGCATCTGCAACGTAGACAATTTTATCTTTTGGTACCCAAATCTGGTTGGGTCCAAGTTTGTTAGTTTTGAAAAATTTCTTGTTTTCACTTGTATTTAGCATAGGACAAGACACTTTGGAATGATCTTTCTTGTAACAACTAGTACACACTATATCATAGGAAACAGGTTTAAATATAGGTTTAGGTTTAATTATTGTTTCTTCAAATTCTATACCTCTATTTCCGTTTCTACTGACTCCATAAATCATAGAAGCATATTTGCTTCTTTCCATACCACTATCAAGAAATTCTTGAAGAACTTGTTCATGCATATTAGAATTACTTGTGGTATTTTCAATTTTTGTTGAATTATGATTATTTTTCAGATTTAAACTTTCATCTTTAAGTTCAGCAAAACTGTTTTTCAAACATACATTCTCTGTTTTCAATTTTGCAATATCAGTTTCAAGAATGACACTTTCCGTTTTAAATTATGCAATCTAATTCTTTAAAACATTAACTTCTTCTGTTAGATTTGTATTTTCTTTCTTAAGAGTTTTCAGTTTTAAAGATAATTTGTAATTACTGTTTAAAAAATCATTCAGAGCAGTAATCAAATCAGATCGAGTGAATTCAGAAAATACCTCAGTTTCATCATCTTCAGAATCTCTTCCAGAATCAAATTATGTGTTGAATCCAGAGTTGGTGTGAGCCATCATAGCCAAATCTGCATGTTCATCTTCAGAAGATTCATCAGAATCATCCCATGTAGCCATCATGCTTTACTTCTTAGTTCTGAAATCTTTCCTCTGGTACTTCCTTTTCTCCATATTTGGACATTCTGACTTGATATGTCCAGATTCATTGCATCTGTAGCAGATGATACCTTTCTTGTCATGTGTATCATCATTTCCTTTGTTGGACTGATTGGAATATCTCTGGGAAAATTTATTCCTTCTGTTATGCCACATCTTTCTAAACTTCCTGGATAAGAAAGCAATCTCTTCTTCCTCTGAGTTCAGACTTTGATCGTCTGAATCACTATCTTCTGATGTTGCTTTCAGAGCCTTCTTCTGCTTTGATTTCAGTGCTAGAGTTTTGTTCTTCTTCTTGGGTTCATCTTCTTCCAATTCAATTTCATGTGATCTGAGGGAGCTGATTAATTCTTCCAGCTTTAGAGTATTTCAGATCTTTAGCTTCCTGAATAGTAGTGATCTTTGGTCTCCACTTGATTGTCAGACTTCTAAGTATTTTCCTTACATGATCAGCAGTAGTGTAGCTCTTTTCTAGTACCCTTAATCCTGATGCTAGAGTTTGGAATCTGGAAAACATAGTTTCAATGTCTTCATCTTCTTCCATCTTGAATAACTCGTACTGCTTGACTAGAATGTTAGCCTTTGCTTCTTGGACTTTCTTACTGCCTTCGTAAGTCAAAATTAGACTATCATAGATGCTCTTCGCTGTTTCTCTGTTAGTGCATTTGTCAAACTCCTTGAATGTGATTGCATTGATCATGAACGTTCTAGATTTGTGATACAACTTGAACATCTTCTTCTAGTATGTATCCATATCTCTCCTAGAAATTTTAACACCATCAACATCTTCTGGAGCAATATAACCATCTTCCACCAAGTCCCAAAGTTCAGGATCTTGTGAAATAAAAAAACTTCTCAGCCTGTCCTTCCAGTATTCAAATCGTTCTCTATCAAACAGAGGTGGTCTATTGATATTTCCTCCAGTAGCTTCTTCATTGAATCCAGACATGTTGATCCCTTGGATCTTTCCTCAAACACAATAATGTGCTCAGCCTTAAGACCGAGCTCTGATGCCAATTGAAGGTGCAAACACGAGAAGGGGGTTGAATTGGGTTTGTCAAACTTGATTTCTTTTGCTGTTTTGTTGAATGTTAATGTGAATTATTCGATACATAACTAATCAGATTCAGCAGCGGATAATAATAACATAATAAAACAACAATTTATACTGGTTCACCGTTAACTAGGCTACGTCCAGTCCCTTCCTCCAGAAGGCTTTTTCACTAATTCAAACTCCTTTGAATTACAACACCACTGACCCTACAAGCCAGTATTCCCAAACAGCCTGACAACCCCAGACTTTTGAGGAACAACAACACCTTGACTATACCAGCCAAGTCTTCTCAAACAGCCTGACAACCCCAGACTTTTGAGGAATAACAACACCTTAACTAAACCAGCTAAGTCTTCTCAAACAGCCTGACAACCGCAGACTTTTGAGGAACAACAACACCTTAACTAAACCAGCTAAGTCTTCTCAAACAGGCTGACAACCCCAGACTTTTGAGAAACAACAAAACCTTAACTAAACCAGATAAGTCTTCATTTTTTTTACTATTTTATCAAAGTAAATTTTTTTTTACCTTCTACCGAAAAACATGAAAAAAGTTTTCCGAAAAAGACGCGAACATTTAACACTACCGGAAAACTTCCTCCCAAGTTTTCCGGTAGTGTTAAATGTTCGCGTCTTTTCCGGAAAACTTTTTTCAAGTTTTCTGGTAGAAGGTAAAAAGAAAATTAATTTGATAAAATAGTAAAAAAAATGAAGCGTAATTTTGGCATTTTGAAAATTTTGTGGGGGTATAGATATAATTGTAGGGGTATGGGGTAAAACTTTCGAAAAATAGGGGTGTAAATAGTTGTCTGGTCCAAAGTCCATTATCTAGTATTTCTAAAAGTAAACAAATAATTTATTTTAGTCATCTAAGTTAGAAATTTTTTCTCCAAAATAATCATTTTGATATAATATTATTTTTCCTTAACATAGATAAATATAATTTTAACCAAAATTCTCATATTCAAAATAATAACTATAATTATTACTATAATATTTTTTTAAAATGATCACATAAAAATATATCATTTTTATAGAGTAGTCAAAATTAAAAAAATAAATAAATATAACATCAACAATTTATATTAATTACTAAATCACAATAAATATGTATAAAATCATCATACTATAGCAACTATATAAAAATAAATAATATTACTATTATTCCAAGATAATTATTTACAAAACAAATAATTAAAATAAGAGATACTTAGAAATAATTAAAATATAGATATGTGCACAAACATAAAGAAAATTAATCACAAAATTTATCAACATATATTCTAAAATAATTTTAACATCAAATTAATTATTTAAAATTCTATTTCATTAATAAAATAGTTTATTATAAAAATTGGGGTGTTACACTTGGTCTAGACAAGAAGATAGCATGGTCCAGATCAAAAGATCACACAGTGCAGATCATGAGACAGAATGGTACAAATCAGATCACATGGTCCAAACTTGGTCCAGATCAGCAGATCATACGGTCTAGAATTTAAATCTTGATGCAGATTGGTGAAAACTTGATTAAAATTAGAAGAAGACTTGATTGAATTTTGATAGAAATTTGATCAAAGTATTAAGGAGATTTGATTCAAAAATCACTGAAGACTTGAAGGAAATTCGACTGAAATCTGAAGCAAAAAGATACAGTATGAAATTAAGAGAAACAGGATTGGTCAAAAGAATTTTCAAATGAAATCTAATTCAAACTAGGCTACATCCAGTCCTTTCCTCCAGAAGGCCTTTTCACTAATTCAAACTCCTTTGAATTACAACACCACTGACCCTACAAGGCAGTCTTCCCAAACAGCCTAACAACCCCAGACTTTTGTGGAACAACAACACCTTGACTATACCAGCCAAGTCATCTCAAACAGCCTGACAACCCCAGACTTTTGAGGAACAACAACACCTTAACTAAACCAGCTAAGTCTTCTCAAACAGCCTGACAACCCCAAACTTTTGAGGAACAACAACACCTTAACTAAACCAGCTAAGTCTTCTCAAACAGCCTGACAACCCCAGACTTTTGAGAAACAACAACACCTTAGCTAAACCAGATAAGTCTTCTCAAACAAACTGACAATCCCAGACTTTTGAGGCACTTCACAACCTTAAACCTACAAGCTAAGTCTTTTTCTAACAACATGACAACCGCAGATTTTAGAAGAAACTTCAACACTATAGGATTTAATATAAGTGATCGAAATTAGAACTGAGTAATTACTTCTGGAAAGTTGATACTCACAGTATGCTTAAAGTGAACTAGAGTGTTGCTTCTGAATAATTTATGATGACGATCAGCTTCACACTCTAAGAAAAGGACACTTAGAAAATATTTATCTTTTAAGCATGTGTTTCTCTCCTTTGAACTTTCTAAATACTTATGAATTTTTGCTTGAGTTCTTCTATTTTTCGATGATCTAATCTTCAGCATTAAGTCTCTATTTATAGTTGAACTTTAGGACTTCACTGATTCTTTACTTCTGGAGTGTATTTCGATTAATCTATTTTGAGAATTTTCTGGAGTAGTTTGCTCAGATTCTGTTTTGATTCTTTTGCTCACTGATCTGTTTTGAGCATTTTGCTCCGCTTCTGTTTTGAGCATGCTTTTAGCTAGATTCTGTTTCTCGAGTCTTTTGCTCCAATTCTATTTTGAGCATTTTTCTCTGATTCTGTTTTGAGCATATTTTCAGCTAGATTCTGTTTCTCGAGTCTTTTGCTCCAATTCTGTTTTGAGTATTTTTCTCTAACATGTTCCTCTGACAGATTCCTCTGATGATCATCCTCTGGTGATGTCATCATCTGGTTTCTGCTTCTGGTGACGTCATTTTCTGGTGACATCATCCTCTAATTTCTGCTTCAGGTGACGTCATCTTTTGATGACATCATCCTCTGATTTCTGCTTCTGGTGACATCATCCTCTGATCTATTCTTCTGGTGACATTTTTCATTCTTCTTCTAAGTCAAATATGTTATTTTCATAAAATACATTAGTTAACATCAAAACTTTAATTGCAAGAACCAACTTGGTTCCAACAGTACAAGCTGCATCACAAGTCCAGAACCATCATGATCAATGCTATCACATTCAAAGAATTTGACAGATGCACCAACAAGGAAACAGCAAAAAGCATCTATGACAGTCTGGTTCTGACCTATGAAGGAAGTCAACAGGTTCAAGAGGCAAAGGCAAACATAATGGTCAAACAGTATGAGTTGTTCAAGATGGAAGCGGATGAAGACATTGAAGCAATGTTCAGCAGATTCCAGATTCTGGTATCAGGTTTAAAAGTATTAAAGAAAAGCTACACCACTGCAGATCATGTAAAGAAGATCCTCAGAATCTTACTAGCCAAATGGATTCTAAAGGTTACTGCAGTACAGGAAGCTAGGGATCTGAACACCTTGAAGCTTGAAGATCTGATCAGCTCCCTCGGGTCTCATGAAATAGAGCTTAATGCAGATGAACCAAAGAAGAAGAAGACTTTAGCCCTTAAGTCAAAACAGAAAAAAGCTGCAAAGGTTGTATCAAAATCAGAGGATAGTGATAGTGAAGACGATGATCTTGCTTACATAACCAAGCAGATTGCAAAGATGTGGCAAAACAGAAAGAAGAAAGCTCCCAGGAAAAATGACAAATACTCCAACAGAGGAAAAGAACAAGCTGACAAGAAGAGCATTATCTGCTATGGATGCAATGAACCTGGGCACATCAAATCAAAATGCACGAATCTGGAGAAAGGAAAACACCAGAAGAAAGACTCCAGACCCAAGAAGAAAAATCTGATGGCAACATGGGATGATTCTGATGAATTTTCTGATGATGAAGAAGTCGAATTAGCAATGATGGCCAACCTCAATTCTGCCTCTGGATCCAACATAAAATCTGACTCTGGAAGTGAATCAGAAGAAGCAAAATTGGCCCTGATGGCTCATATTCATTCTACCTCTGGATTCGACCCAGATGCTGACTCTGGTAAAGAATCAGATGATGAAAAGGCAAAAACAGCAATGATGGCTCACATCAAGTTTGCCTCTAGACTCCATAAAGACGAATTAGCAATGATGGCTCACATCAATTGTGAGTATCCGCTTTCTAGAAGCAAGTACTCAAAGTTTTTCTTTCCCTTGTGTTAGGTCTAAGTTGTTGAAGTAGAGTCTACAATCTGAGGGAGTCAGAAGGAGTAGCAGATTACTTAGCAATTAGATTCAAGGTTCTTTTCCTCAAAAGTCTAGGGTTGTTAGACTTTTTGAGAAGACTGACTTGGAGGGTCAATGGTACTTTGTAATTCAAGGTTTTTGAATTAGTGAAATCTTTTAAAGTGAAGGGACTGGACGTAGCCTAGTTAACAGTGAACAAGTATAAAATTCTGAGTTTTATATTTACTTTATATCCGCTGCTAACTCTGTTTTATTCATACATCAGGTTTTGTTATAAAATTGCAAAAACAGAAAAAGTAATCAAGTTAGTCAAACACAATTCAACCCCCCCTTCTCGTGTTTGCACCTTCAATTGGCATCAGAGCTCGGTCTCAAGGCTGAGCACTTAACTAGTGTTTGAGGAAAGGTCCAAGGGGTCAACAACATGGTAGAATCCAAAGATGATTTTGGAAGCAACATCAACAGACCACCACTGTTTGATGGAGATAGGTTTGAGTATTGGAAGGACAGAATGAGAAGTTTCTTCATATCTCAAAATCCTGAATTATGAAAGATGGTGGTCAAAGGATACACTGCACCTACTGTTCTAGGAGATCCAATTAAAGAA
Organism: Cicer cuneatum; assembly: GCA_037974295.1. Taxonomy (NCBI): domain Eukaryota; kingdom Viridiplantae; phylum Streptophyta; class Magnoliopsida; order Fabales; family Fabaceae; genus Cicer; species Cicer cuneatum. The sequence continues at coordinate 39,591,702 of JBBPBO010000004.1, read as the reverse complement.
CTGGACATGGAAGATATAAAACCAGACCAGAGCAAATTATACAAACTACATCACAAGTCCAGAACCATCATGATAAGTGCCATCACATTCAAGGAATTTGACAGATGCACAGATAAAGAAACAGCAAAGAGCATATTTGACAGTCTGGTTCTGACCTATGAAGGAAGCCAGCAGGTTCAAGAAGCAAGGGCTAACATACTGGTCAAACAGTATGAGATGTTCAAGATGGAAGATGATGAAGACATTGATGGAATGTTCTGTAGATTCCAGACTCTGATATCTGGACTGAAGGTCTTGAAGAAAAGCTACACAACAGCAGATCATGTCAAGAATATTCTAAGAAGCTTACCAACCAAGTGGAGACCAAGAATATTCTAAGGGCAGCACCAGAATCAGAGGATAGTGACAGTGACTGTGATGATATGGCTTACATAACCAAACAGATGGTTAAGATCTGGGCAAACAGGAAGAGGAAAGGCTCCAAGAAGAAACATAACAGCAAAGGAAAGGAAGAATCTGACAAGAAGAGCATCATCTGTTATGGATGTAATGAACCCGGACATACCAAGTCAGAATGTCCAAATCTAGAAAAAGGCAAACAGCACAAGAAGAGTTCCAGATTAAAAAAAACGGTCTGATGGCAGCCTGGAATGTATCAGAATTAGAAGAAGAATCGTTTGATGAAGAAGAGGCAGAAACAGCAATGATGGCACACATCAGGTCTGCCTCTAGACTTTATAAAGGCACAGTTTCAGGAAGGAAAACAGGCAGAAGGAATAATGATCAAAGCAGTCATTCAGGCAAGTTTGGAAGCACATCAGAGGAAGCAATTCTGGCTCTGATCGCTCATACGAACTCAAGTTCTGGATACAGCTCAGACTCCGGAATAGATTCAGAAAATGAAGACAATAAGGTATTTTCTAAGCTCACCAAATCTGAATTAATTGATGCTTTAAAATATTTTTTAAATGCAAACAATAAGATGTCTTTAAAACTGAAAACTCTTAGGGAAGATAAGAAAACTCTGACCAAAGAAGTTCAAGTTTTAAAGAATCAAAATTCTGAGTATGCAACTGAAAAAAGGGATTTTAAAACTAAAGTTGCAAGACTCAAATCTGAAAACCAAACTCTCAAAAGTAATATTTGCTCCACTTCCAAAACTGTTTGTGAATTTGATATGCATGAGCAATTTTTTCAAAACTTTGTTTCTAATGGAATGGAAAGAAGTAAATATGCATCTATGATATATGGAAACAGTAACATTGGAAAGAAAGGTCTTGGTTTTATAGAAACTATTGCTGAAACTAAAACTTTTCGTTATGATGTTGTATGCATTGTTTGTTCTAAGAAAGGTCACTCTGAATTATCTTGTCCAATGGTAAAATCTGAACAAGATCAGATAACTGTTCAAACTAACAAACCTGGACCCAATCAGTTCTGGGCACCAGAAGATCAAATTTTCTATGTTGCAGATATTCTGAGCAACCAGAAGGAGACACCAACAATGGATGTTGGCAATGCACAAGCAGAAGAAGGTTTATGTTCCTGCTACAACCAGACATAGGCATTCTGAGTCTGATGGAAGAATGTCTGGTCAACTCAACCAGAACCAAAATCAGAATCAGAACCAGAACTGGAACTAGAATCAAAATTGGAACCAGAATCAGAACATGAACTGGAACCAGAAGCAAAACTGGAACCAGAACCAACACCGGAACCAGAATCAGAATCAGTACTGGAACCAAAACCAGAACAGGTATCAGTATCAAAGGTTCTGGTATGATCATCAAAATTACTCTAATTATCAGAATCAGTATAACTACAGGAATTATCAGAATCATCGGAATCACTAGATTCATCAGAACCACCAGAATCACCAGATTCATCCAAATCACCAGAATCATCAAGGTTATCATAATTACTAGATTCATCCAAGTTACCAGAACCAAAACATGCTCTAGAGGAACATGATCTATCAACCAAAGCAGAATCAAGGAAACTGCTCAAACAGGCCAGAAGCTGAACTGGCTCTGATGGCTCAAACTGAGTCTGACTCTGACTCTGATTTTGAAGCAAGGTCTGATCAGCAACATAAAACATGGTACTTGGACAGTGGTTGCTCCAAACACATGATAGGAGACAAATCTATGTTTCTGGATCTGACCATGAAAAATGGAGGCTAAGTTTCCTTTGGAGGAAACCAGAAAGGTTAGATTATTGGTATAGGAACAGTTGGTAACAAATCTTCTTCCCTTTCTATTAAAAATGTGTTGTTGGTAAAAGGTCTGAAGCATAATCTTTTGAGCATAAGTCAACTAAGTGATTGCAAACATGATGACATCTTTAACAAGAAAACATGCAAAGCTGTTAGTCAACTTGATAAGTTTGTTCCGTTTACTGGCATTACGAAACATAATGTTTATAAGATTGATTTGTTTAGTCTTGCTGAGTTTGATGATAAACAGCATGACTCTGAAAAGTCAAAGCAAGATGAGGAAATTGCAAGTGAACTAGAGGCACAGGAACCAGAAGCTGAACTAGCAGCAGAACCTGAGAAAGATAAAGATGAAAGCAAGGAAGAAGAACATGTTGACTCTGAAGACAAGTCAGAGGGAAAGAATGGATGGAAGTACAAGTCTTCACATCCAGAAACTCTCATTATTGGCAGTGCAGCAAAACCATTGAAGACCAGATCATCAAGTGGAGAAACCAGTCTATTGGGTTTACTCTCAACACTTGAACCAAGCAATGTTGATGAAGCTTTGGCAGAGGAAGGTTGGATACTTGCAATGCAAGAAGAGCTGAATGAATTTCAAAGGAATGATGTTTGGGATATGGTATCTAGACCAAACAAAAACATTATTGGAACCAAGTGGCTGTTCAGGAATAAACTCAAAGAAAAAGGTGAAGTGGTAAGGAACAAAGCCAGACTTGTAGCTCAAGGATACAGTCAACAGGAAGGTATTGATTACACTGAGACTTTTGCTCTAGTGGCCTGGTTAGAAGCAATTAGAATTCTTTTATCATTTGCTGCTAATCATGATATAATTCTGTATCAAATGGATGTTAAAAGTGCATTCTTAAATGCCTATATAAGTGAGGAAGTCTATGTCAAACAGCCCCCTGTATTTGAAAATTCTGATTTTCCAAACCATGTTTTTAAACTTAAAAAATCTTTATATGGTTTAAAACAAGCACCAAAGGCATGGTATGATAGACTTAGTAAATTTCTGCTTAAGAATGAATTTGATAGAGGCCAGAATGATAATACTCTATTTAGGAAATCCATTAAAAATGATATTTTGATTATTCAAGTTTATGTTGATGATATCATCTTTGGATCCACTAATGGCACTTTGTGCAAGGAGTTTTCTGACCTAATGCAGAAAGAGTTCCAAATGAGCATGATGGGAGAACTTAAGTTCTTCCTAGGAATTCAGATTCACCAAGGTAAATCAGGTATACTCATTCACCAATCTAAATACACTAAAGAACTTCTCAAAAAGTTCAAGATGAGTGACTGTAAGCCTATGGCCACCCCCATGCACCCACCTGCTCACTTGAAAAAGATGAAACCAGCCAAAAGGTATACCAGAAAACATACAGAGGTATGATTGGATCCCTTCTTCACCTAGCTGCTTCTAGACCATACATTTTGTTTAGTGTTTATGTCTGTGCCCGTTTTCAAGCTGACTCTAGGGAATCCCATTTAACTGCTGTCAAAAGAATATTGAGATACCTCAAAGGAACCACCAACCTTACATTGTTATACAAGAAAACCCCTACCTACAAACTAACAGGTTTTTGTGATTCGGACTATGCTGGAGACAAAATGGAAAGGAAAAGTACAAGTGGCAACTGCACATTCTTAGGTGATAATTTGATCTCTTGGTCAAACAAAAGACAAAGCACCATTGCCATGTCAACAACTGAAGCTGAGTATATATCAGCAGCAGGACGCAGCTCATAGTTAATCTGGATGAAACATCAACTTGAAGATTACAACATCTTCGAAACCAATATTCCTTTGTTCTGTGATAACATTTCAGCCATAAACCTAACCAAGAACCCTATCTTACACTCTAGAGCCAAACACATTGAAATAAAACACCATTTCATTAGGGACCATGTTCAAAAACGGACTTTAAGCATCCAGTTTGTGGACACTAATCATCAATGGGCAGATATCTTCACCAAAGCATTACCTGAAGATAGGTTCGAGTTCATCAAGAAGCATCTCAACATTATCTCCATATCCGACTAGCTCAAGTAGTCATCTTAGGAGTTTTTAATTTTCTTGTAGTTTTATTTTATGTCTTTTATTTTCTTGTTTTTACTTTCTATACTTTGTAAAGAGAAAAACAAAAATTCAAAAATAGTAGTTCCTCTTTTTGGCTGATGACAAAATGGAGGAGAGAGAGAGAGAAAAAAAGGAGAAATAAGTAGAAAAGGAGAGATAAAAAGCAAGGTGGAGTGAAAAAGAAAGAGATGAAAAGAGAATGAGTTGAAAAAGACAAGAAATAGGGAGAGAGAAAAATAAAGAGAAAAAAAGAAAGAGTGAAAAGAGAAGGAGTTGAAAAGGAGAAGAACTAGGGAGAGAGAACAAAATAAGAAATAGGGAGAGTGAAAAGTTATGTTTTTCAAAGTCTTCTTAAATAAGTTATAAGCTAACAAACTAAGTTAAGGTTTGGTCATCATCAAAAAGGGGGAGATTGTTGGAACCAAGTTGGTGCTAAGTACTTAGGATTTTGATGTTTACAAAAGCACTCCATGTAAGCTTAATTTGTACTTAGAATTATTATATTAAATGCCACTAGAAAATGAAGTCACGAGAGGCAAAAGATGAGTTACCAGAGGATAAAATCAAACTAGAAGATACACCTCCAGAAGATACACCTCCAGAAGATACACCTCCAGAAAATACACCTCCAGAAGATACACCTCTAGAAAATCAAACTGAATAATTAGGATCCACTTAGAAATATGAAGCTAAAAAGATATGATTTTTATTTAAGTGAAACTCGATTGGCCAAGTTATTTTTGCAAGAGAATCTGGGAGATTCAGCTCGAATTTAAGCATGGAAGAGATCCTAATTATTCATCTATAAAAGGAGGCTCAAGGCAGAAGACTTAGCATCGAAAATACTTGAGAGTCATACACTTCCAAAAGCAAAATACTTGAGTTTTCAGTGAGGTCAATTGTGAGTATCCGCTTTCCAGAAGCAAGTACTCTAAGTTTTTCTTTCCCTTGTGTTAGGTCTAAGTTGTTGAAGTAGAGTCTACAATCTGAAGGAGTCAGAAGGAGTAGCAGATTACTTAGCAATTAGATTCAAGGTTCTTTTCCTCAAAAGTCTAGGGTTGTTAGACTTTTTGAGAAGACTGACTTTGAGGGTCAGTGGTACTTTGTAATTCAAGGTTTTGGAATTAGTGAAATCCTTCAAAGTGAAGGGACTAGACGTAGCCTAGTTAACGGTGAACCAGTATAAAATTCTGAGTTTTATATTTACTTTATATCCGCTGCTAACTCTGTTTTATTCATACATCAGGTTTTGTTATAAAACTGCAAAAACAGAAAAAGTAATCAAGTTAGTCAAACACAATTCAACCCCCCTTCTCATGTTTGCACCTTCAATTGCAGCAATCAGCTTTCCAGAAGCAACTTTGCAGAGTTCCAAACCCTTGTAATCTAACCCGATAGTGGTGTAGATTCCTTTTTCAAAATGGGGTTGTCAGATTGGTAGGAGAAGACTTGACTTGTACGGTCAAGGTGTTGTTCCTCAAAAGCATGGGGTTGTCAAGCTGTTTGAGAATACTTGGCTTGTAGGGTCAAGGTGTTGTTATTCCTCAAAAGTATGGGGTTGTCAAGCTGTTTGAGAAGACTGGCTTGGAGGGTCAGGTATTGTAATTCAAAGTGTTTTGAATTAGTAGATTAAGCCTTCAGATTGAAAGGACTTGATGTAGCCAAGTTAATGGTGAACCAGTAAATTGATGTGTTCTTATACTGTTATTATCCGCTGCTTAATCATATTATTTATTCATCAAATAATTTCCATCAACATTCAACAAAAACAGCAAAAATAATTCAAGTTTGGCAAACACAATTGAACCCCCCTTCTCGTGTTTGCACCTTCAAACAAAACCCTAGCCTTGAAATCCAAGCAGAAGAAGGTTCTAAAAGCAACAACAGAATTAAAAGATAGTGATTCAGATGATTAGAATATGAAACCATAGGAAGATGAGATTGCTTTTATAACCAGATAGGTTATGAAGATGTGGCCTAACAGAAAGAAGAAGTTTCCCTAAAGGTATTCCAAGCATTCCATCAGAGGAAAGGATGAACATGACAACAAAAGTATCATTTGCTATGGATTCATTGAACCTGGACATATCAAGTCAGAATGTACAAACCTGGAGAAAAGGAAACACCAGAAGAAAGATTCCATACCCAAGAAGAAGAACCTGATGGCTACATGGGATGATTCTGATGAATCTTTTGATGATGAAGAAGCAGAATTGGCTATGATGGCTCACACCAACTCTGCCTTTGGATCCAACACAGATTTTGACTCTAGAAGTGAATCAGAAGATGAAGAAGCATAATTGGCTATGATGGCTCATACCAACACTACCTCAGGATCCAACACAGACTCTGACTCTGGAAGTGAATCAGATGATGAAGAAAAAGAGTTATTTTATGATTTTACCCAATCTGATTTAATTACTGCAATGAATGATATTTTAAATGTCAATAACAAATTATCTTTAAAACTGAAAACACTTAAGAAAGAAAATACAATTATAACCAAAGAAGTCAATGTTTTAAAGAATCAAAGTGCAGAATGTAAAATAGAAAATGCAGCTCTTAAAACTAATATTGTTGAACTTAAGGCTGAAAATCTAACTCTGATATGCATGAACAAGTATTACAATACTTTCTTTCTAATGGTATAGAAAGAAGAAAATATGCTTCTATGATTTATGGAGTTAGTAGCAATGGTAAAAGAGGTATAGAATTTGAAGAATCTAAAACTAAAACTAAACCTATTTCCTCTGATGTTTTGTGTGCTGTTTGTGCTAAGAAAGGTCACTCCAAATTGTCTTGTCCCATGATAAAATCAAGGAAAGACAACAAACCTTTCAAGACTAACATACCAGGACCCAACCAGATTTGGGTACCTAAAAACAAAACTATCTTTGTTGTAGATGTCCTTAGCAATCAAGTTGCAACACCAATCATGGTACTTGGTCAATGGATGCTTGCAATATATGAAGGGAAAAAGGTCTATTCCAACACCTACCAAACAGAAGCAAATAGACTCTGGTGGAAGAAGAACTGGTCAACACAATACCTGTCAGAACGAAAACCATATGATGAACCAGAAATATCAAAGAAATCACACATATCAACCAAATAAAAATAGGCCGAGAAATCACACATATCAACAAAACTAGAACTACCAGAAGAATCAGAATTACCATCACTTCCAGAACTATCAAAGGAACCTGATATATCATCAGAAAGAGAAGTGTCAGATTAACAATTAGAATCAGGAGGCTTCTTTGAACACTCCAATCAAATTCATCAAGACTACAAACTTGGATGGGAATTCAAATCCCTCCATCCAGACCCTCTAATCATAGAATATGCAAATTCAGAATCTGAAAACCAGAAAAGAAGAAATAAGAGGGTTTTCAGAGTAAAACTGAAATTGTTGACATATAGGTTATATCTTTCTTTAAATATTATTATTGTTTTGATATTATGTTTACTATGATAAAAAGAAGCTTGATCTTAAAAATCAAAGCTAGATAAGTACTTTGCAGGTTCTCAAAAATTTAGAGGAACCAGGTGATCCACATAATTTGAACACTTCAGCTGAAATAGCATACCATTAGTTTCAAAAACAAGCAGAAACTACCAGAAACAAAATTGATGTTTTGGCTGTATTGATTTCATTCTTAAATTATATGATTTTTATTATGTTATATGACAAATAGCTTGACCTTGAAAAGTCAAAGCAAGATGGTGATAGTGCAGGTTTACTAGAATCAAAGGAAGTTGATGCAGATAAACTACAAGTCATCTCATCTTGAAACTCTAATCTTTAGAAGTACAAGTGATCCTTTAAGGACCAGATCATCACTTAAAGACACCAGTTTGTTTGGCTTAGTCTCATCTATTGAGCCTACCTCGGTTGGTGAAGCGTTGGCAGAAGATAGATGGATATTTGCAATGCAAGAACAGTTAAATGAATTTGAGAGGAATGATGTTTGAGATCTAGTATCAAGACCAGAAAAGAACATTATTGGAACCAAGTAGGTTTTCAGAAACAAGCTAAATGAAAAAGGTGAAGTGGTCAGAAACAAGGCAAGACTTTTCACACAAGGCTACAGTTAGCAAAAGGGCATCGATTACACTGAGACATTCGCTCTAGTGGCCAGGTTAGAAGCTATTCGTATCCTACTTTCTTTTGCTGCAAATAAAACATTACATTATTTCAAATGGAAGTTAAAAGTGCTTTTCGAAATGGTTATATAAGTGAAGAAGTCTATGTTAAACAACCCCCAGGTTTTGAAAGTTCTTAATTTCCAAATCATGTTTTTAAACTTAAAAAATCTTTGTATGGTTGAAAACAAGCACCTAGGGCATGGTATGATAGACTTAGTAACTTCTTGCTTAAAAATAACTTTGAAATAGGACAAGTAGAGAATACACTTTTTAGAAAATCAATAGAAGATTATATTCGTGTTATTCAAGTTTATGTTGATGATATCATTTTTGGATCTACTAATGGCACTCTTTGCCAAGAATTTTCTAAATTGATGCAGCATGAATTTCAAATGAGTATGATGGGAGAACTTAAGTTCTTCCCAGGGATACAAATTCCGCAAAGTCAAAAAGGTATATACATTCATCAAACGAAATATACAAAAGAGCTTCTCAAGAAGTTTATGATGAGTGATTGCAAACCTATGGCTACCCCAATGCACCCTACCTGCTCAGTTGAAAGAATGATTCAGGCCAGAAATTTGATCAAAAAACCTATAGAGGTATGATAGGATCTCTACTTTACCTTACTGCTTCTAGACTTGCATCATATTTAGTGTATGTGTATGTGCAAGATTTCAATCTGACCCTAGGGAATCCCATTTAATTGCTGTTAAGAGAATCCTTATATACCTAAAAGCCACTACCAACCTTACCTTATTCTACAAGTAAACTCCTACATACAAACTTAGTAGATATTGTGAATCTGACTATTCTGGAGACAAACTTGAGACAAAGAGCACAAGTGGAAACTGCACCTTCTTAGGAGACAACTTAATATCCTGGTCAAGTAAAAGACAAAGCACAATTGCCATGTCAACAATAGAGGCTGAATACATTCCAGCAGCTAGATGCAGTTCTCAACTCATTTGCATGAAACATCAGTTGGAAGACTACAAAATCATGGAAACCAACATTCCCTTATATTGTGACAACACTTCGGCCATCTATCTAACCAAAAACCCGATACTTCATTCCAGAGCCAAACACATAGAGATCAAACATCACTTCGTTAGAGTCTTTGTTCAAAAAGGGGTACTCAATATTCAATTTGTAGACACTGACCACCAATGGGCTGACATATTCACCAAACCACTACCTGAAGATAGGTTTGACTTCATCAAGAAAAACCTAAACCTCACCTTCATCCCTGACAAATAGCTTAGTTAGTTTTCTTTATTTTTTATTATTTTCTTGTACTATGTTCATGTTATTAAAAAAAATAGAGGATCTCCTTCATTCCTTTTTGTCACAAAAGGGGGGAGAAGATATATTTGATAAAGATAAGATATAATATAGGGCTTAGACTTAAGGGGAGAAATATAAAGTGGAGTTTAGTCTTAGGGGGAGTCAAAGAAATAAAAAGAAAAATTGTTATAAAAAATACATGTTTTGTCATCATCAAAAAGGGGGAGATTGTTGGAACCAAGTTGGTTCTTACACTTAAAGTTTTGATGTTAACAAAAGTATTTTATGAAAATAACATATTTGACTTTGAAGAAGAAAGCAAAAATCAAAGGATGACGTAACTAGAATATGATGTCACCAAAGGATGAAGTCACTAGAAGATATCACCAGAGGATGTCACCGGAGGATAACACCAAAGGATGACGTAACTAGAATATGATGTCACCAGAGGATGAAGTCACTAGAAGATATCACCAGAGGATGTCACCGGAGGATACCTCCAAAAGATACAACCAGAAGATGTCACTAAAGGATACCAGAAGATATCAAAAGAGGATACATTCAGAAGATACAACCAAAGGATATCATCAAAGGCAAAAATCAAAGGATATCATCAGAGGCAAAAATCAAAGGATATCATCTGAAGAAAAAATCAGAGGATATCATCAGAATCAAGAATCAAATGACATCATTAGAGTATACCATCTGAGGCAAACATCAGAAGAATACATGGTCCAGATCAGAAGGAAACATGATATAAATCAAAAGAAGACACGGTCCAGATTCGAAGAAGACATTGGTCCAGATTCATAGAAAACTTGATTCAGATTCGTAGAATATTTGATTCAAAATTCCAAGAAGACTTGATGGAAATTTGAAGGAGATCTGATCAAAGTTTGAAGAAGATTTAATTTCAATTTGAAGAAGATTTGGTTCAAAATTAAAAAGAAACAGAATCGGGTTGAAGAATTTTCAAAAGGAATCTAAGCAAGATACAATTCGAAATTAAGCTTGTATCGAGTAGAAGCCCGTATCTCAACTATAAATAGAGGCTTCATGCAGTAGAAGAAATCATAAAAAAACACAAGAACTCAAGCTTAAAGTTCAAAGTCATTTGAGAGTTCAAAAGAGAGAAACACTTGTGTGAAAGAGAAATATTGTCTGAGTTTTTTTTCGAGTGTGAAAGTCATCGTTATAATCAGCTTTCCAAAAGCAACTACTCAAGAGAGTCGTCGTTATAATGAGCTTTCCAGAAGCAACTACTCAAGAGAATCATTGTAATAATCAGCTTTCTAGAAGCAATTACTCAAAGCTCCAAACCCTTGTATTAAACTCGATAGTGGTGTAAGTTCCTTCTTCAATATGGGGTTGTCATATTGTTAGGAGAAGATTTGGCATGTAGGGTCAAGGTGGTGTAAATTCCTTCTTCAATTTGGGGGTCAGATTGGTAGGGGAAGACTTGGCTTGTAGGGTCAAGGTGTTGATTGTTCCTCAAATGTTTGGGGTTGTTAGGCTGTTTGAGAAGACTGGCTTGGAGGATCAGGTGTTGTGTAATTCAAATCGTTTGAATTAGTGGATTAAAGCCTTCTGAATGAAGGGACTGAATGTAGCCAAGTTAATGGTGAACCAAGATAAATCTTTGTGTTCAAATACTTATGCTGTTATTATCTACTGCTAAGTCTGATTGTTTTATCTCCAAGTAATTTACATCAACACTCATCAAATCAGCAAAAAGAATTCAATTTTGGCAAACACAATTCAACCCCCCTTCTCGTGTTTGCACCTTTATGACTTGCTTGTGTTTTTCTTCATTTTGTAGCCCATATGTATGAATCTGACATATTAAGAAAATAATAAGCTATCTTGGAGTTTCATATGTTCCTATCTTGGAGTAATGATTTCCCTTCTTTTATTAATGTAAATAATTTATGTTATTATTTTTTTTGAGGTAAAATAAATAAATAAATAGTTTTTTATAGAATTAATTTTAGGGCAACCGTTTTAACGATCGAAGTAGGGTGGTAATATTTTCCCTACTCGTAATCGACTCCTAAATCTAAAGTTTTTGGGTCAAGATCATCATTTTAGGTTTTATCCAATTTTTCCTTTAATAAGATAAAATGGATGAAGACTCCTTTTTCACAGACAAATTGGACGCGACACCCATTAGTTTCATTTTTTTATGTTTCATTTTCTTTGTTCATAATATGATTTCCTATAGTTTTTAGCTTTGAAGACTCCTTTTTCACAGACAAATTGGACGCGACACCCATTAGTTTTTAGCTTTTTTTTTATTTGATTGTGTTTGTGCTAATGTTCTAGTTGTGTGTAAGGATCAGAGTTGATTTGCTGGGAGCAAAAGAGCTTTTTTCTATTTGCAGCTTTGGGTATATACTTTATAGTGCTTAGTTGTACAAAGGCACAACATTTGACCTACCAATTTGTCTTTTTGCTTTTGTTTCAAACACTTGCAACATTTAATTATTTTTATTAATTTAGTTTTATTATGTACCATTTGTTTTTAATCGATACTCTTGTAATATCACAAACTCTATTGTATTGATCGTAATTTACTTAGTTTTTTGTAACCTTGACATGATAACTTTTAATTCTATTTGACATTTGTACTTTTTATTTTATTTCAAGATTAATAATTAAAATGAATATTTTTTTTAATTTTATCTACAAGAAGATTTAATCATGATTTATCACAAGAAGATATGAATTATTTACAAGAAGATTTGATCAATATTTATCTACAAGAGGATCTGAATTATTGGATCAAGGTTTATCTACAAGAAGATATGAATTATTTACAAGAGGATTTGATTAAGATTTATCATAAGAAGATATGAATTATTTACAAGAAGATTTGATCAAGATTTATCTACAAAAAGATATGAATTATTCACAAGAAGATATTATCAGGAATTGTTTACAAGAATAAATACTGGTGTCTTTAAGTGATGATTAGGTCCTCAAAGGATCACTTGCACTTCCAATGATTGTTCAGGATGAGATGACTGGTACTTCCATCCAAATCTTTCTTCCGACTTATCTTGACTATTTCTGACTTGAGCAGATTCATCCTTTGAAGATTTGTCATATTCTTCTGATTTGCTTGTATCCTCTATTCTTTCAAGTTCTTCTGGTTTCTCTGTATCTGCTTCCTTTGGTTCTGCTAAACCTGCACTATCATCATCTTGCTTTGACTTCTCAAGGTCAAGCTGTTTGTCATCAAATTTAACATGTATGGTTTCTTCCACATTATGAGTTTCCCTATTAAACACTCTATAAGCCTTGGATCTTTCAGAGTATCCAATGAAGGTACACTTTTGAGATCGAGAATCAAATTTACCAAGGTTATCTTTAGTGTTCAACATATAACAAGTACAACCAAATTGTTTAAAATAAGAGATGTTAGAATTTTAACCTTTCCACAATTCATATGGTGTTTTATTCAATATAGATCTAATATTGACTCTATTTTGAATATAACATGCAGTATTAATTGCTTCAGCCCAAAAGTGTTTTGTAAGATTCATATCATTTAACACGGTTTTGGCCATTTCTTGGAGTGATATATTCTTTCTTTCTACAACTCCATTTTGTTGGGGTGTTCTAGGAGAGGAGAAGTTGTGAGAGATTCCATTCTCATCACAAAAACTTTCAAAGAACTTGTTTTCAACAATTTTGAAATTAATCTAAGGTTTGTTTGACCTAATATTTTGTGCCAAATTAGTTTCTCTTCATTTACTAACATAAGACACTTAACTTCTTGTTTCTCTAGACTAAATAGATTTAACTTATAAATGTTGTTTTGTCTCTGACCTGTAAAGAGTACAGATGCATCTTTCTGACTAATTGTCTTGCATGTTTTTTGATTGAATATAATATCATAATGTTTATCACTCACTTGACTAATACTTAATAAGTTATGCTTAAGACCTTTAACAAACGAGACATCTTTAATAGAATGGGAAGTACCATTACCAACTGTACCTTGACCAATGATCTGGCCTTTTTGCTTTCCTCCAAAAGTCATTGTGCCACCTTTGCTCAAAGCTAGTTCTTGGAACATAGACTTTTCTCCTGTCATATTTCGTGAGCATCCATCCACTGTCCAAGTACTATTATTAGTGTTTTAACTTGAGTTATAAGGACATCTACAACAAATATAATTTTGTTCTTAGGTACCCAAATTTTTTTGGGTCCTTATTTGTTAGTCTTGAAAAGTTTCCTGTCTTTCCTTGTATTTAACATGGGACAAGATAATATGGAGTGACCTTTCTTAGAGAAAACAGTACACAAGATGTTAGAGGGAATAGGTTTAGGTTCACTTATAGTTTCTTCAAATCATATACCTCTTTTACCATTTCTACTAACTGGACCACACTAAGTGATCTGCTGTGATCCTCTGATTTCGACCAACCATGGACCACACTTTCTGATCATCTGATCTTCTGATCTCGGCCAACCTGGACTTGCAAACTGATCTGTTGTGATCCTCTTATCTCGGCCAATGCTGGACCACACATTTTGACCTTCTGATTTCGGCCAACACTAGGCCATGGTCTGATCTTCTGATCTCGGCCAACACTGGGCCATAAACTTAAATCTTGACCATTGATATGAACCTTTTCCCTCTTATCTGGACCAATTCTGAACTGGGTCTGGATTGAACTAAAATTAAATCTGGACAAATAATATTTCAGTTTGGACATTTTACCTTCTGATTTGGATCAGGTCTGGATCAAATCTGGATATCATTTCTTCTGGTCTCCACTTAGTTTCATACCCTGAACCATGCTATCTTCTGGTCTGGGTCAAATCTAGATTAAATCTCTTGTTCTGGACCCATTAATTTATGCTCTGATTAAGTCTGGATCAGGTCTGGGTTGTTTATCATTTCACTGTCAGGCCATCTTCTGGTCAGAATAACTTCTGGACTAAGTCTGACTTATGATTCCTTCTGGTCTAGATCAAGTCTCCCTCTGACAGGCTTCCTTCTGGTCTGGTCCAGGTCTCCTTCTGACTTTGCTTCCTTCTGATCTGGGCCAGCAAAGATATCCTCTAGTAATTTCAGGATGCATCCTCTGGTACCTTCTGGATGCATTATCTGGTGTCTTCATCTTTTGCCTCTAGAAACTTCATCTTCTAGTGGCATTTAATGTAATAATTCAAGGTACAAAATAAGATTACATGGAGTGCTTTTGTAAACATCAAAATCCTAAGTACTTAGAACCAACTTGAATCCAACAATTTCCCCTTTTTTGATGATGACAAAACCTTAACTTATTTTGCTAGCTTATAACTCAAAGACTTGAATTACTCCCCCTCAGACCAATCTCTCCCCCTAAGTCTGATACTGACTTTTTCTTCTCCTTTTCAACTCCTTCTTGATCACTCTTTCTTATCTTTTCTTCTCCTCTCCTTTTCAACTCCTTCTCTATTCATCTCTTTCTGATTTATTTTTCTCTCTCCCTGTTTCTTCTCCTTTTCAACTCATTCTCTTTTCACTCTTTCTTTTTCTCTCTTTATTTTTCTCTCTCCCTGTTTCTTCTCCTTTTCAACTCCTTTTCTTTTCATCTCTTTCTTTTTCGCTCCTCCTTTCTTTTTATCTCTCCTTTTCTACTTATTTCTCCTTTTTCTCTCTCTCCCCCTTTTTGTCATCAGTCAAAAAAAGGTCCTACTATTTTTGTATTTTTGTTTTGTTCTTTACAAAGTACATAAATTAAAAACAAAAAATAAAAGACATAAAATTAAAATTACAAGAAAATTAAAAACTCCTAAGATGACTACTTGAGCTAGTCAGATATGGAGACAATGTTGAGATGCTTCTTGATGAACTCGAACCTATCTTCAGGTAATGCTTTGGTGAAGATGTCAGCCCATTGATGATCAGTGTCCACAAATAGGATGCTTAAAGTCCCTTTTTTAACATGGTCCCTAATGAAATGGTGCTTTATTTCAATGTGTTTGGCTCTAGAGTGTAAGATAGGGTTCTTGGTTAGGTTTATGGCTGAAGTGTTATCATAAAACAAAGGGATATTGGTTTCAAAGATGTTGTAATCTTCAAGTTGATGTTTCATCCAAAGTAACTGTGAGCTAGGTCTAGAAGCAGTTAAATAAAGAAGGGATCCAATCATACCTCTATATGTTTTCTGGTCTACCTTTTGGCTGGTTTCATCTTTCTCAAGTGAGCAGGTTGGGTGCATAGGGGTGGCCATAGGCTTACATTCACTCATTTTGAACTTTTTAAGAAGTTCTTTAGTATATTTAGATTGGTGAATGAGTATACCTGATTTACCTTGGTGAATCTGAATTCCCAGGAAGAAATTAAGTTCTCCCATCATGCTCATTTGGAACTCTTTTTGCATTAGGTCAGAAAACTCCTTGCACAAAGTGCCATTAGTGGATCCAAATATGATATCATCAACATAAACTTGAATAATCAAAATATCATTTTTAATGGATTTCCTAAATAGAGTATTATCAATCTGGCCTCTATCAATTTCATTCTTAAGCAGAAAGTTACTAAGTCTGTCATACCATGCCCTTGGTGCTTGTTTTAAACCATATAAAGATTTTTAAGTTTTAAAAACATGGTTTGGAAAATCAGAATTTTCAAATCCAGGGGGCTGTTTGACATAGGCTTTCTCACTTATATAGCCATTTAAGAATGTACTTTTAACATCCATTTGATACAGCATTATATCATGATTAGCAGCAAATGATAAAAGAATTCTAATTGCTTCTAACCTGGCCACTGGAGCAAAAGTCTCAGTGTAATCTATACCTTCCTGTTGACTGTATCCTTGAGCTACTAATCTAGCTTTGTTCCATACCACTTCACCGTTTTTATTGAGTTTATTCCTGAACACCCACTTGGTTCCAATAATGTTTTTGTTTGGTCTGGATACCAGATCCCAAACATCATTCCTTTGGAATTCATTCAGCTTTTCTTGCATTGCAAGTATCCAACCTTCCTCTGCCAAAGCATCATCAACATTGGTTGGTCTGCATCAACTTCTAGTTCTGGAAGATCTGTAACAGCTTCTTCTGGTTCTGGTAAATCTGTAACAGCTTCTGATTCTGATAAATCAGTTTCTGGTTCTGGTAAATATCCAGATTTCTCTTCAGATTTATCTTTTGAAGATTTGTCATGTGTTGCTGACTTGCTTGTATCCTCTACCTTTCCAGGTACTTCTGTTTCTTCTGCTTCTGCTCCCTTTGGTTTTGGTGAACCTGCACTATCTTTATCTTGCTTTGATTTGTACAAAATCAAGCAGTTTGTCATATAACATAATATAAATAATTTAAAAATGAACTCAATACAGCCAAACCATTAATTCTGCTTCTAGTGGTTTCTGCTTGTTTTTGAAATCACTGGAATGTTGTTTCTACTAAAGTGTTCAATTCGTGTGAATCACCTGGTTCCTCTGACAGTTTGAAAACCTCTATGTCAACAGTTTCAGTTTTACTCTAAAAAATCTCTTGCTTCTGATTTTCATATTCTGAATCTGTATGTTCTGTGATTACATGGTTTGGATGAGGGGATTTGAACTCCTTTCCAGGTTTGTAGTCTTGATGAATCTCACTGGAGTGTTTGAAGAACTTTCCTGATTCTGATTCTTCCCTTTCTGCTTTGGCTGATACACCATGTTCCTCTGGTGCTTCTGGAACTTATGGTGGTTCTAGTAATTCTGCTTCTTCTGGTAATACTGAAACTAATGTGTGTGATTCTGCTGTTGGTGGCTGAACCTCTGATTCTGATACTTATACTGGTTTTGGTTCTGGTACTGATTCTGGTTCCAGTTCTTGTGCCTCTGATATTGGTTCCAGTTCTGATTCTAGTTCCAGTTCCTGTTCTGATTCGTGTGATATGTGTGATTTCTTTGATATTTCCTGTTTTTCCTATGATTTTGGTTCTGGTTCTGATAGGTATTGTGTTGACCAGTTCTTCTTCTACCAGAGTCAGTTGGCTTCTATTTGGTAGATGTTGGAACGTAAACCTTCTTCTGATTGTGTATTGCCAACATCCATTGTCCAGGCACCATTGTTGGTGTCTCCTTCTGGTTGCTCAGAATATCTGCAACATAGACAATTTGATCTTTTGGTACCCAAAACTGATTGGGTCCAGGTTTGTTAGTCTTAACAGCTCTCTGATCTTGTTCAGATTTTACCATTGCATAAGATAGTTCAGAGTGACCTTTCTTAGCATAAACGATGCATAAAACATCAGAATGAACAGCTTTACTTTCAGCAATCGTTTCTGTAAAACCAAGACCTCTCTTTCCAATGTTACTTTTTCCATAAATCATAGACGCATATTTACTTCTTTCCATTCCATTAGAAATAAAGTTTTGAAAAAATTGCTCATGCATATCAGATTCACAAATAGTTTTGGAAGTGGAACAAATATCTCTTTTGAGAGTTTGGTTTTCAGATTTGAGTCTTGCAACTTCAGTTTTAAAATCCTTGTTTTCAGTTGCATACTCAGAATTTTGATTCTTTAAAACTTGGACTTCTTTGGTCAGATTTTTCTTATCTTCCCTAAGAGTTTTCAGTTTTAAAGTCATCTTATTGTTTGCATTTAAAAAATATTTTAAAGCATCGATTGACTCGGATTTAGAGAGATCAGAAAATACCTTATCGTCTTTGTCCTTTGAATCTGTTCCAGAGCCTGAGCTGTATTCAGAACTTGAGTTCGTATGAGCCATCAGAGCCAGAATTGCTCCCTCTGATGTGCTTCCAGACTTGCTTGAATGACAGCTTCGATCATTCTTCCTTCTGCCTGTTTTCCTTCCTGAATTCTTGCCTTTATGAAGTCCAGAGGCAGACTTGATGTGTGCCATCATTGCTGTTTCTGCCTCTTCTTCATCAGACGATTCTTCCTCTAATTCTGATGCATCCCAGGCTGCCATCAGACCCTTCTTTCTGAATTTGGAACTCTTCTTGTGTTGTTTGCCTTTTTCCAGATTTGGACATTCTGACTTGATATGTCCAGGTTCATTGCATCCATAACAAACGATACTCTTCTTTTCAGATCCTTCCATTCCTTTGTTGTTATGTTTCTTCTTGAAGCTTCTCCTCTTCCTGTTTTCCCAGGTCTTACCGATCTGTTTGGTTAAGTAAGCCATATCATCACAGTCACTGTCGCTATCCTCTGATTCTGATGCTGCCCTTGCAGCTTTCTTCTGTTTCGACTTCAGGGCCAGATTCTTCTTCTTCTTTGGTTCATCTGCCTCCAGTTCTATTTTATGAGACTTGAGTGAGCTGATCAGATCTTCAAGTCTTAAGTTATTCAGATCTCTGGCTTGCTGAACTGTAGTAACCATTGGTCTCCACTTGGTTGGTAAGCTTCTTAGAATATTCTTGACATGATCTGCTGTTGTGTAGCTTTTCTTCAAGACCTTCAGTCCAGATATCAGATTCTGGAATCTACAGAACATTCCATCAATGTCTTCATCATCTTCCATCTTAAACATCTCATACTATTTGACCAGTATGTTAGCCCTTGCTTCTTGAACCTGCTAGCTTCCTTCGTAGGTCAGAACCAAACAGTCGAATATGCTCTTTGTTGTTTCTTTATCTGTGCATCTGTCAAATTCCTTGAATGTGATGGCACTGATCATGATGTTTCTGGACTTGTGATGCAGTTTGTATAATTTGCTCTGGTCTGATTTCATATCTTCCATGTCCAGTTCTTTAGTTGGATCTCCTGGAATAGTAGGTGCAGCGTATCCTTTGACTACCAGCTTCCATAATTCAGGATCTTGAGATATGAAGAAACTTCTCATTCTGTCCTTCCAATACTCAAACCTTTCTCCATCAAACAATGGTGGTCTGTTGATGTTGCCTCCCAATTCTTCTGACATGTTGAACCCTTGGACATTTCCTCAAACACTGTTAAGTGCTCAGCCTTGAGACCGAGCTCTGATGCCAATTGAAAACACGAGAAGGGGGGTTGAATTGTGTTTGACTAACTTGAATACTTTTTCTGTTTTTGCAGTTTTAAAACAAAACCTGATGTATGAATAAAACAGAGTTAGCAGCGGATACAAAGTAAAAATAAAAACACATAATTTTATACTGGTTCACCATTAACGAGGCTACGTCCAGTCCCTTCACCTTGAAGGATTTCACTAATTCAAACCTTGAATTACAACAGTTCCACTGACCCTCCAAGTCAGTCTTCTCAAACAGTCTAACAATCCTAGACTCTTAAGGAATACAACACCTTTACTTCCTAAGTCAAGTCTTCTCCTACCAATCTGACAACCCAGATTGTAGAAGGAATTACAACGCCTTGAATCTAATTGCCAAGTAATCTGCTACCCCTTCTAACTCCCTCAGATTGTAGACTCTACTTTAACAACTTCGATCTAACACAAGGGAAAGAAAATAACACGAGTGCTTGCTTATGGAAAGCTGGAACTCACAATTAACCTCACTGAAAACTTGAGTGTTTGCTTTTGGAAGTGTATGACTCTTTTGTGATTTTCGATACTAAGTATTGTGTCTTGAGCCTCCTTTTATAGATGTGAATTAGGGTCTCTTCCAAACTGAATTTCGAGCTGTATCTTGCTGGATTCTCTTGCAAAAATACTCTGACCAATCGGGTTTCATATAAATAAAAAACATATCTTTTTATCTCCAGATTTGTTTTCATAAATAACTTGGGCCAATCCTGTCTTTAATTAATTCTGGAACAAATCTTTCTTCCCGCCAATAGCTTCTGAACTCCCATATGACTTCACTTTATTTTTGTAACAAATCCTTTTAATACTTTGATCAAATTTAATTAAATCTCCACCGTAAGTCCTCATGATTAAATCTGGACCGTTTGATTTTCTGCGCTAGTCCACATCTGGACCATCCTAAGTGATATGTTGTGATCCTCTGATCTCGGCCAATGCTGGACCACACATTCTGACCTTCTGATTTCGGCCAACACTGGGCCATGGTCTGATCTTCTGATCTCGGCCAACACTGGGCCATAAACTTAAATCTTGACCATTGATCTGAACCTTTTCCCTCTGATCTGGACCAATTCTGAACTGGGTCTGGATTGAACTAAAATTAAATCTGGACAAATAATATTTCAGTTTGGACATTTTACCTTCTGATATGGATCAGGTCTGGATGCATCCTCTGGTACCTTCTGGATGCATTATCTGGTGTCTTCATCTTTTGTCTCTGGAAACATCATCTTCTGGTGGCATTTAATATAATAATTCAAGGTACAAAATAAGATTACATGGAGTGCTTTTGTAAACATCAAAATCCTAAGTACTTAGAACCAACTTGGTTCCAACAGAACCCTTGGATCTTTCCTCAAACACTGTAAAGTGCTTAGTCTTGAGACCGAGCTCTGATGCCAATTGAAGGTGCAAACACGAGAATGGGGGTTGAATTGTGTTTGTCAAACTTGAATTCTTTTGCTGTTTTGTTGAATGTTGATGTGAATTATTGGATGAATAATTGATCAGACATAGCAGCGGATAATAACAACTTAAAAACACAACAATTTATCCTGGTTCACCATTAACTTGGCTACATCCAGTCCCTTTATCCTGAAGGCTTTAATCCACTAATTCAAAACCTTTGAATTACAATACCTGATCCTTCAAGCCAGTCTTCTCAAACAGCCTGACAAACCCAGACTGTTGAGGAACGAAAACAACACCGTGACTCTACAAGTCAAGTCTTGTCCTACCAATCTGACAACCCGAGATTGAAGAAGGAATCTACACCACTATCAGGTTTGATTACAAAGGTTGGAACTCTGCAAATTTGCTTCTGGATAGCTGATTGCTGGGCTGATTCTTGCACACTTTTGTTGCTTCTGGAAAGCTGATTGTTGCACTGAATTTCTCTCTCGAAAACCCTTAGAAAATATTGCTTTTGCACTCAAGTGACTCTCTCTTTTGAACTCTCAGATTGTGTTGAATATGAAGATTGAGTTCTTGTGTATTTCGATACTTGATGTTGTTGCCTGAAGCCTCCTTTTATAGCTGCAAATAGGGCTTTGTCCAAGCTTAAATTCGAAATAAATCTTGCTCAGATTTCCTTCAAAAATTCTGTTGGCCAATCATGTTTCATTTAAATTAAAATCGTATCTTTTTAGCTTCAGATTGCACTTGAAAGTTCTGTTGACCAATCTTGTTTCTTTTAATTTCAAACGATATCTTTTTAAGCTTCAGATTGCATTTGAATTTCTTCAAGTCTTCAGTGATTTTTTTAATCAAATCCTCTTAATACTTTGATCAAATTTCTATCAAAATTTAATCAAGTCTTCTTCGAATTTTAATCAAGTCTTCACTGAATTGCATCATGATTTAAATTCTAGACCGTATGATCCTCTGATCTCGGCCAGCTCTGGACCATGTAATCTGATATGTACCAATTATGTGATCCTCTGATCTTGACTAATTCAAGACCATGTGATATGATCTGTATCATTTTGTGATCCTCTGATCTCGACCAATTATTGGCCATGTGATCTGATTTGTACCATTCTATGATCCTCTAATCTGAACCATTGATCTTCTAATCTGGACCATTGATATTTTAATTTGGACCATTGATCTTTTAATCTGGACCATTGATCTTTTAATTTGGACATTTATCCTTTGATCTGGACCAAATCTGGACTAAGTCTAGATTAAATCTGGACTAAGTCTTATGTTCTGGACAATTATATCTTCTGATCTGGACCAAGTCTGAATCAAGTTTTATGTTCTGGACCATGCTATCTTCTAGTCTAGACCAAGTCATTTGTTTTGGACCAGTTATCTTCTGGTCTAGACCAAGTCTGGACTGAGTCTTATATTCATGACCATGCTATCTTCTGGTCAGGACTAAGTCTGAACCAAGTCTGACTTATGTTTCCTTCTGGTCTGGAACAAGTCTCCCTCTAACAAGTTTCCTTCTGGTCTAGACCAAGTCTCCTTCTAGACTCTACTTCCTTTTGATTTGGGCCAAGAAAGATATCCTCTGATGATGTTATTTGTTTCTTCCCTTTGATGATATCCTCTGATTGATGTTTGCCTTTGATGACATCCTCTAGTATCCTCTGGAGGTATCTTCTGGTGACATCCTCTAGATGCATCCTCTAGACGTTTCCTCTAGTATCCTCTAGATATTTCCTTTAGTAGAACCTTCTGGTGATATTTTTATCCTCTAGTTGCTTTCTCTAGATGTATCCTCTGGTGGTGTCATCCTCTATCTTTTTAAGCTTCAGATTGCATTTGAATTTCTTCAAGTCTTCAGTGATTTTTTTAATCAAATCCTCTTAATACTTTGATCAAATTTCTATCAAAATTTAATCAAGTCGTCTTCGAATTTTAATCAAGTCTTCACTGAATTGCATCATGATTTAAATTCTAGACCGTATGATCCTCTGATCTCGGCCAGCTCTGGACCATGTAATCTGATATGTACCAATTATGTGATCCTCTGATCTTGACTAATTCAAGACCATGTGATATGATCTGTATCATTTTGTGATCCTCTGATCTCGACCAATTATTGGCCATGTGATCTGATTTGTACCATTCTATGATCCTCTAATCTGAACCATTGATCTTCTAATCTGGACCATTGATATTTTAATTTGGACCATTGATCTTTTAATCTGGACCATTGATCTTTTAATTTGGACATTTATCCTTTGATCTGGACCAAATCTGGACTAAGTCTAGATTAAATCTGGACTAAGTCTTATGTTCTAGACAATTATATCTTCTGATCTGGACCAAGTCTGAATCAAGTTTTATGTTCTGGACCATGCTATCTTCTAGTCTAGACCAAGTCATTTGTTTTGGACCAGTTATCTTCTGGTCTAGACCAAGTCTGGACTGAGTCTTATATTCATGACCATGCTATCTTCTGGTCAGGACTAAGTCTGAACCAAGTCTGACTTATGTTTCCTTCTGGTCTGGAACTAGTCTCCCTCTAACAAGTTTCCTTCTGGTCTAGACCAAGTCTCCTTCTAGACTCTACTTCCTTTTGATTTGGGCCAAGAAAGATATCCTCTGATGATGTTATTTGTTTCTTCCCTTTGATGATATCCTCTAATTGATGTTTGCCTTTGATGACATCCTCTAGTATCCTCTGGAGGTATCTTCTGGTGACATCCTCTAGATGCATCCTCTAGACGTTTCCTCTAGTATCCTCTAGATATTTCCTTTAGTAGAACCTTCTGGTGATATTTTTATCCTCTAGTTGCTTTCTCTAGATGTATCCTCTGGTGGTGTCATCCTCTGATTATGCACAGCTGATAAGTGTCAAATTTATCTAATTTTCCATGATCTTTTGGGCACTTATACGTTTGAAATGTTTAAGATATATGTTAAATTGACCCTCAATAGGTTATTTTAGCAAGTAGTTAGTTTCTATATAAATATTATGGTAAATATGTTAATTATAAGTATTAATTACTTTGTATTTGATTGTAGGAGAAATATCAAATTGGTCCAAGCAAAGGAAAAGCAAAAAGTCAAAGTTGAAGAACTTGGCTTAAGCCAAAACAGGTTGGCTTAAGCCAGAAGAATGCTGAAAGCAAAACCAGAAGGATTGTTTAAGCGAAAATGAGGCAGAGACGGATTTTGAAGAACCCAATTGGCTTAAGCCATATATTTTCTAGCTTAGGCGGGCAACCTTTCCTAAGCATGAAGAAACCTGTTGGCTTAAGCCAGATTGGCCTGGCTTAAGCGAGACCATCCACTCATTTCCTTTAAAAACGCACAGACAGACTTCAAAAAAGGCGGTTACTGAGTTAAAAAGGAGAAATCAAGAGAGAAGACAGAGAAAAGAACTAGTTGCTTGATATTTTCTTTGAAGTCAAATATTTTCTTGTTATAAAATACTTTGTTAACATCAAACTCTAAATGTAAAATCCATTTGGTTCCAACAACTTAGTCGTATTCCTACTTGTGAAAGTTCAAGTTTGTTATTGCTTCTACTCCAAGTAAATCCTACTTGGTTCCAACAACTTAGTTTTATTATTGCTTCTACTCCAAGTAAATCATCAAGTTTGAACCAATTTAATCAAATAATGAAAAAATTATCAACTTAGTCAAATACAATTCGACCCCCCTTCTCGTACTCTATGCCCCACACTTATTACACATATGCCCAAAGCCAAACCCTATGTAAAATGTAAAAAACCTTGAAATAATTACATTAAAATAAAAAATGATTTTCACACAATTTTTCTTTGTTTTGAAAATTTTGATTTTGAATCATTATAATCTTTTATAATCTTATAACTTTTACACACAACTTATTTTTTCGATTTAGGATTTAGTCATTTGAGTTACATGTTGTTTGCAACGTTAACCTTGAAGTTATGGTCCATTTACAACAATGCTATTTTTTGTTAGTTCAGTTAAAAAAGTTTTCTCTTGAGCGTTAAGATGCTATCATGTGCATAACACTACTGGTGTGGCAAAAATATAAATAATATTTTTTTAATTAATTTGTATTCAAAATAAAATTACAAAAAAAGTTTTTATAATTATTCCAACCCAAAAAATTAAAACTGATAAGGGTCCTTTAAGTTTAACTCATTTTCCATATTTGTGCTTTATGTTTTTTAATTTTCTCTTGTAAGTTATATTTCGTTTGAACTGTTTGTCATTTTTTCTCTTCACCATCTTTCCGTGTAAATCTGTTGTCCCATAATGAGATTCATAATTGCTTTGTTTTGGGTTTTTTTAAGTTTACGATGAAGATGAAGATGAATAATTTGATGAAGATTTTAATCTATATGGTTGGAAGAAGAAAGAACATGTAGTCTGAAACTTTAAACCCCTTTCAATTGTCATTGGAGATCAATATAGATCAGTGAAGAAATAAAATCCATAAAAACAAAAATAAAATCCATAATTAATTTGTGCAACCCATAAAAAATCTTTCTTGAAACCTATAAAAAATAATCCTTTTTGAAACCCTTAAAAAATTTTCTTATTAAAACCCATAAAAACAAAAACAACTAGTTTGTTAAAAAAAATCCTTCTTTAAATTATTTTTGAAACCTCTATGACATTTATGATAAAAAAAAAATAATTCTTGAAACCCATAAAAACAATACAAAATCTACAATTAGTTTGTGAAAAACATCTTGAAGAATATTAAAAATGAGTTGAACAACTCATTTGTTTACAATGGATTTATAGTGAATTCTCTTTATTTATAATAATTTATTTTTTAATTCTTGTTGGAATGGTGGATTTCTGGTTTTGAGTTTTTCTATTAAATTACAAATTTTGGATTTTAGGTTTTTTAAAGATGAAGTGGAAGAAGAAAATGATGAATAAGAAAAAGATTAAACACGAGCACAAATTGGTTTAAACTTAGAAGACACTAAGTGCATTTTTCCAAAACTTAAAGGATCGATAGGAAAATAATTTATTTTATATAACTTGTTATGTTAGCATCGTTATACATACGTTAGCATTGTAGCGACCACAAGATGTTTTTTTTAATAGAATTACTAAAAAAACATTCATGCAAACAAACCATAACATAAAGACTAACATTGCAAACATAATGTCACTTAAAGGATCAAATTGAGAAAAAAAACTTAAAAACCTAAAAGGAAACTCAATAAACTTAAAATAATAAAAATATATTTTAACCATAATATTCCACAAAATAACGTGTAACAAGCAGGCTCTACATGTGCAAAAATTTAGGCCCATGGTAGTTGACAAAAAATAAATTTAAGTCCGTGGTCCGAGCCCAAGCC
>JBBPBO010000004.1:39539920-39565197 GCA_037974295.1 Cicer cuneatum | reverse complement strand
CTGAATTTCGAGCTGTATCTTGCTGGATTCTCTTGCAAAAATACTCTGACCAATCGGGTTTCATATAAATAAAAAACATATCTTTTTATCTCCAGATTTGTTTTCATAAATAACTTGGGCCAATCCTGTCTTTAATTAATTCTGGAACAAATCTTTCTTCCCGCCAATAGCTTCTGAACTCCCATATGACTTCACTTTATTTTTGTAACAAATCCTTTTAATACTTTGATCAAATTTAATTAAATCTCCACCGTAAGTCCTCATGATTAAATCTGGACCGTTTGATTTTCTGCGCTAGTCCACATCTGGACCATCCTAAGTGATATGTTGTGATCCTCTGATCTCGGCCAATGCTGGACCACACATTCTGACCTTCTGATTTCGGCCAACACTGGGCCATGGTCTGATCTTCTGATCTCGGCCAACACTGGGCCATAAACTTAAATCTTGACCATTGATCTGAACCTTTTCCCTCTGATCTGGACCAATTATGAACTGGGTCTGGATTGAACTAAAATTAAATCTGGACAAATAATATTTCAGTTTGGACATTTTACCTTCTGATATGGATCAGGTCTGGATGCATCCTCTGGTACCTTCTGGATGCATTATCTGGTGTCTTCATCTTTTGTCTCTGGAAACATCATCTTCTGGTGGCATTTAATATAATAATTCAAGGTACAAAATAAGATTACATGGAGTGCTTTTGTAAACCTCAAAATCCTAAGTACTTAGAACCAACTTGGTTCCAACAGAACCCTTGGATCTTTCCTCAAACACTGTAAAGTGCTTAGTCTTGAGACCGAGCTCTGATGCCAATTGAAGGTGCAAACACGAGAATGGGGGTTGAATTGTGTTTGTCAAACTTGAATTCTTTTGCTGTTTTGTTGAATGTTGATGTGAATTATTGGATGAATAATTGATCAGACATAGCAGCGGATAATAACAACTTAAAAACACAACAATTTATCCTGGTTCACCATTAACTTGGCTACATCCAGTCCCTTTATCCTGAAGGCTTTAATCCACTAATTCAAAACCTTTGAATTACAATACCTGATCCTTCAAGCCAGTCTTCTCAAACAGCCTGACAAACCCAGACTGTTGAGGAACGAAAACAACACCGTGACTCTACAAGTCAAGTCTTGTCCTACCAATCTGACAACCCGAGATTGAAGAAGGAATCTACACCACTATCAGGTTTGATTACAAAGGTTGGAACTCTGCAAATTTGCTTCTGGATAGCTGATTGCTGGGCTGATTCTTGCACACTTTTGTTGCTTCTGGAAAGCTGATTGTTGCACTGAATTTCTCTCTCGAAAACCCTTAGAAAATATTGCTTTTGCACTCAAGTGACTCTCTCTTTTGAACTCTCAGATTGTGTTGAATATGAAGATTGAGTTCTTGTGTATTTCGATACTTGATGTTGTTGCCTGAAGCCTCCTTTTATAGCTGCAAATAGGGCTTTGTCCAAGCTTAAATTCGAAATAAATCTTGCTCAGATTTCCTTCAAAAATTCTGTTGGCCAATCATGTTTCATTTAAATTAAAATCGTATCTTTTTAGCTTCAGATTGCACTTGAAAGTTCTGTTGACCAATCTTGTTTCTTTTAATTTCAAACGATATCTTTTTAAGCTTCAGATTGCATTTGAATTTCTTCAAGTCTTCAGTGATTTTTTTAATCAAATCCTCTTAATACTTTGATCAAATTTCTATCAAAATTTAATCAAGTCTTCTTCGAATTTTAATCAAGTCTTCACTGAATTGCATCATGATTTAAATTCTAGACCGTATGATCCTCTGATCTCGGCCAGCTCTGGACCATGTAATCTGATATGTACCAATTATGTGATCCTCTGATCTTGACTAATTCAAGACCATGTGATATGATCTGTATCATTTTGTGATCCTCTGATCTCGACCAATTATTGGCCATGTGATCTGATTTGTACCATTCTATGATCCTCTAATCTGAACCATTGATCTTCTAATCTGGACCATTGATATTTTAATTTGGACCATTGATCTTTTAATCTGGACCATTGATCTTTTAATTTGGACATTTATCCTTTGATCTGGACCAAATCTGGACTAAGTCTAGATTAAATCTGGACTAAGTCTTATGTTCTGGACAATTATATCTTCTGATCTGGACCAAGTCTGAATCAAGTTTTATGTTCTGGACCATGCTATCTTCTAGTCTAGACCAAGTCATTTGTTTTGGACCAGTTATCTTCTGGTCTAGACCAAGTCTGGACTGAGTCTTATATTCATGACCATGCTATCTTCTGGTCAGGACTAAGTCTGAACCAAGTCTGACTTATGTTTCCTTCTGGTCTGGAACAAGTCTCCCTCTAACAAGTTTCCTTCTGGTCTAGACCAAGTCTCCTTCTAGACTCTACTTCCTTTTGATTTGGGCCAAGAAAGATATCCTCTGATGATGTTATTTGTTTCTTCCCTTTGATGATATCCTCTGATTGATGTTTGCCTTTGATGACATCCTCTAGTATCCTCTGGAGGTATCTTCTGGTGACATCCTCTAGATGCATCCTCTAGACGTTTCCTCTAGTATCCTCTAGATATTTCCTTTAGTAGAACCTTCTGGTGATATTTTTATCCTCTAGTTGCTTTCTCTAGATGTATCCTCTGGTGGTGTCATCCTCTATCTTTTTAAGCTTCAGATTGCATTTGAATTTCTTCAAGTCTTCAGTGATTTTTTTAATCAAATCCTCTTAATACTTTGATCAAATTTCTATCAAAATTTAATCAAGTCGTCTTCGAATTTTAATCAAGTCTTCACTGAATTGCATCATGATTTAAATTCTAGACCGTATGATCCTCTGATCTCGGCCAGCTCTGGACCATGTAATCTGATATGTACCAATTATGTGATCCTCTGATCTTGACTAATTCAAGACCATGTGATATGATCTGTATCATTTTGTGATCCTCTGATCTCGACCAATTATTGGCCATGTGATCTGATTTGTACCATTCTATGATCCTCTAATCTGAACCATTGATCTTCTAATCTGGACCATTGATATTTTAATTTGGACCATTGATCTTTTAATCTGGACCATTGATCTTTTAATTTGGACATTTATCCTTTGATCTGGACCAAATCTGGACTAAGTCTAGATTAAATCTGGACTAAGTCTTATGTTCTAGACAATTATATCTTCTGATCTGGACCAAGTCTGAATCAAGTTTTATGTTCTGGACCATGCTATCTTCTAGTCTAGACCAAGTCATTTGTTTTGGACCAGTTATCTTCTGGTCTAGACCAAGTCTGGACTGAGTCTTATATTCATGACCATGCTATCTTCTGGTCAGGACTAAGTCTGAACCAAGTCTGACTTATGTTTCCTTCTGGTCTGGAACTAGTCTCCCTCTAACAAGTTTCCTTCTGGTCTAGACCAAGTCTCCTTCTAGACTCTACTTCCTTTTGATTTGGGCCAAGAAAGATATCCTCTGATGATGTTATTTGTTTCTTCCCTTTGATGATATCCTCTAATTGATGTTTGCCTTTGATGACATCCTCTAGTATCCTCTGGAGGTATCTTCTGGTGACATCCTCTAGATGCATCCTCTAGACGTTTCCTCTAGTATCCTCTAGATATTTCCTTTAGTAGAACCTTCTGGTGATATTTTTATCCTCTAGTTGCTTTCTCTAGATGTATCCTCTGGTGGTGTCATCCTCTGATTATGCACAGCTGATAAGTGTCAAATTTATCTAATTTTCCATGATCTTTTGGGCACTTATACGTTTGAAATGTTTAAGATATATGTTAAATTGACCCTCAATAGGTTATTTTAGCAAGTAGTTAGTTTCTATATAAATATTATGGTAAATATGTTAATTATAAGTATTAATTACTTTGTATTTGATTGTAGGAGAAATATCAAATTGGTCCAAGCAAAGGAAAAGCAAAAAGTCAAAGTTGAAGAACTTGGCTTAAGCCAAAACAGGTTGGCTTAAGCCAGAAGAATGCTGAAAGCAAAACCAGAAGGATTGTTTAAGCGAAAATGAGGCAGAGACGGATTTTGAAGAACCCAATTGGCTTAAGCCATATATTTTCTAGCTTAGGCGGGCAACCTTTCCTAAGCATGAAGAAACCTGTTGGCTTAAGCCAGATTGGCCTGGCTTAAGCGAGACCATCCACTCATTTCCTTTAAAAACGCACAGACAGACTTCAAAAAAGGCGGTTACTGAGTTAAAAAGGAGAAATCAAGAGAGAAGACAGAGAAAAGAACTAGTTGCTTGATATTTTCTTTGAAGTCAAATATTTTCTTGTTATAAAATACTTTGTTAACATCAAACTCTAAATGTAAAATCCATTTGGTTCCAACAACTTAGTCGTATTCCTACTTGTGAAAGTTCAAGTTTGTTATTGCTTCTACTCCAAGTAAATCCTACTTGGTTCCAACAACTTAGTTTTATTATTGCTTCTACTCCAAGTAAATCATCAAGTTTGAACCAATTTAATCAAATAATGAAAAAATTATCAACTTAGTCAAATACAATTCGACCCCCCTTCTCGTACTCTATGCCCCACACTTATTACACATATGCCCAAAGCCAAACCCTATGTAAAATGTAAAAAACCTTGAAATAATTACATTAAAATAAAAAATGATTTTCACACAATTTTTCTTTGTTTTGAAAATTTTGATTTTGAATCATTATAATCTTTTATAATCTTATAACTTTTACACACAACTTATTTTTTCGATTTAGGATTTAGTCATTTGAGTTACATGTTGTTTGCAACGTTAACCTTGAAGTTATGGTCCATTTACAACAATGCTATTTTTTGTTAGTTCAGTTAAAAAAGTTTTCTCTTGAGCGTTAAGATGCTATCATGTGCATAACACTACTGGTGTGGCAAAAATATAAATAATATTTTTTTAATTAATTTGTATTCAAAATAAAATTACAAAAAAAGTTTTTATAATTATTCCAACCCAAAAAATTAAAACTGATAAGGGTCCTTTAAGTTTAACTCATTTTCCATATTTGTGCTTTATGTTTTTTAATTTTCTCTTGTAAGTTATATTTCGTTTGAACTGTTTGTCATTTTTTCTCTTCACCATCTTTCCGTGTAAATCTGTTGTCCCATAATGAGATTCATAATTGCTTTGTTTTGGGTTTTTTTAAGTTTACGATGAAGATGAAGATGAATAATTTGATGAAGATTTTAATCTATATGGTTGGAAGAAGAAAGAACATGTAGTCTGAAACTTTAAACCCCTTTCAATTGTCATTGGAGATCAATATAGATCAGTGAAGAAATAAAATCCATAAAAACAAAAATAAAATCCATAATTAATTTGTGCAACCCATAAAAAATCTTTCTTGAAACCTATAAAAAATAATCCTTTTTGAAACCCTTAAAAAATTTTCTTATTAAAACCCATAAAAACAAAAACAACTAGTTTGTTAAAAAAAATCCTTCTTTAAATTATTTTTGAAACCTCTATGACATTTATGATAAAAAAAAAATAATTCTTGAAACCCATAAAAACAATACAAAATCTACAATTAGTTTGTGAAAAACATCTTGAAGAATATTAAAAATGAGTTGAACAACTCATTTGTTTACAATGGATTTATAGTGAATTCTCTTTATTTATAATAATTTATTTTTTAATTCTTGTTGGAATGGTGGATTTCTGGTTTTGAGTTTTTCTATTAAATTACAAATTTTGGATTTTAGGTTTTTTAAAGATGAAGTGGAAGAAGAAAATGATGAATAAGAAAAAGATTAAACACGAGCACAAATTGGTTTAAACTTAGAAGACACTAAGTGCATTTTTCCAAAACTTAAAGGATCGATAGGAAAATAATTTATTTTATATAACTTGTTATGTTAGCATCGTTATACATACGTTAGCATTGTAGCGACCACAAGATGTTTTTTTTAATAGAATTACTAAAAAAACATTCATGCAAACAAACCATAACATAAAGACTAACATTGCAAACATAATGTCACTTAAAGGATCAAATTGAGAAAAAAAACTTAAAAACCTAAAAGGAAACTCAATAAACTTAAAATAATAAAAATATATTTTAACCATAATATTCCACAAAATAACGTGTAACAAGCAGGCTCTACATGTGCAAAAATTTAGGCCCATGGTAGTTGACAAAAAATAAATTTAAGTCCGTGGTCCGAGCCCAAGCCCAAGACCAAGCCCATTCTAACACATAACAAAGTGATTTCGAATCACCGGGCAACATTTTCTCGATTTGAAAAAGCGAAACCAAGCGCGGCATTATTTCTGCGACTGCAACCACTTCACGTAATTGAAACTCAATAAACTTAAAATACTAAAAATATATTTTAACCATAATATTCTACAAAATAACGTGTAACAAGCAGGCTCTACATGTGCAAAAATTTAGGCCCGTGGTAGTTGACAAAAAAAAAATGTAAGTCCGTGGTCCGAGCCCAAGCCCAAGCCCATTCTAACACATAACAAAGTGATTTCAAATCACCGAGCAACATTTTCTCGATTTGAAAAAGCGAAACCAAGCGCGGCATTATTTCTGCGACTGCAACCACTTCACGTAATTGATCTCTCTTCACCGGAACCCTAAACAAACCCGCAAGAAAACCGAAACTTACCGGAATGGAGAACCGGACTAGGGTTCGTTGCCCGGAGAACGAAGAACTGGCGTCGTTCATGTGGAACAAGTGGAAGGAAATGTCGGCGCAACCGAAAGGTCTTTCTGATAACATTGAAATGACACTTTCTAAGGCTCATTTCAATGTCTGTAACTCCAAAAATCCTATTCGAACCATCAAAGATTTCTCTGAAATTAAGTATGTTTCCAATTTTCTCCACTTTCTGTCACTATGCATGTGCCGTGTGATTAAAAATTATAACTCAATGTACATTAATTAATATTTAATATAATATTAATATGAAAATTAAGTCTATAATTCAATTATGTTCTCTCACTTTATGTTATTACGTACAATTGGTTTCATTGTTTATTTTACAAGCAAATGTTAGTAAGTTAAAGTTGGTTGGTTTCCACCAACAGGAGGTTGAGTCTAACTGAAGGAACTAGATTCCGACAACATGGTGAACCTGAGTTTAAATCCCCGCTGGAAAAGGTATTCATATTAAGTGTTCGACACGCCTCAAATAGGATTGCCTCCGCCGGAGGGAACCTGTGTGAAACCAAAAAAAAAAAAGAGTAGGTTAGTTTCTGGGATGGAACCCGAGATCTTTTACTTAGAACTCCTTTAACGTCCCTTAACTCATCAACTGCGCTATTTCTGGGACTACACTTGGTTTCATTGTTAGCCACACTGCTTAATTAGAAACCTATCATAGAGATTATAATGTAGTTATAAATTGTGATGTATGAAAATGAGTATATTGTGCTACAATGTATGAAAATGAATATCAGCTTGAACTAATTTTAAAATGTGGTTACAAATTAGGCTTATGCGGCAAAATCACAAGTTCTTATTGGATGTCAGTGTAAAATTATAAATGATTGCGTATCTCCATTAAGCTCATAATATATTGGGTTTGTTGTGACTTGCATTTATAGTAACAAAGCTTCATTTTCTTTGTATTTGAGAATTGTCCAAGTTTTGAGTGAAATGAAAAGCGTTGTTTGGGTGCTTAGAGATTGGTTTTATCTGTGTGTGTGTGTATTATTGATGTGTTTGTGAAGTGAGGAGGGTAAAGGACGAACTAAGGTTGTTTAGGTTGGGTTTTATGGTGTTGTAATCTAATGATGCTCTTTTGCGTTTTTTGGATTGATATGGAAGGGGTGTGGGGAAAATGATATTGAGGCTCATGCAGGGTTTTTTTGGGACCAGTTCTGGAGGTTCTGAACCAGATGACTTGACCAAAAAGGGTATGTCTAGGGCTGTTTAGTTTTTATTATTATGCTGTCTTCCATTGGCTTTACATTTATTTTGTCCATATTTCTGTTTAAAATTGTTCCTTTTTCCTCCAATTTTATAGGAAAGAAAACTAAAGGAACCAAGCGCTATGTGCCTCAAAGGAACTCTGTGGCTTATGCATTATTGATAACCCTTTACAGGTATATATATACATATATAGGTGACATCACATGCACTACTGATACATTTTTTTGTGGGTTAAATATGTTTTTGATGTTGTTGCGGTAAAACTTGTTATATTATAAGATTTAGCACATTTTTAATAGGGGAACTTCAAATGGGAATGAATATATGCGTAAACAGGAGCTCATCGATGGTGCTGAAGCCAGTGGGTTAGCTCGAGCACCAATTGCGTATGTTCAATATAGTTTCTTTGTTCTGTGTTTTAAATAAATAAGTTGGCTAAGAAAATGTTTACGACTTTTTGACCAATGAATGTTCAGACAAGAAAAAGGGAAAGGAAAACCAGGACATTTTGGAAGTTCTCCACAGGAGTGGTACAGTGGATGGAGCTGCATGAAGACATTGATATCTAAAGGATTAGTTGTTAAATCAAGTTGCCCAGCAAAGTATGGTTTTCTATTGTGCATGTTTTTCATATATTAATATAATTAAAAGCCACTTCTTAAGGGAACCTCCTTGTTGTGAATTTTAACTAATTTCTTAAATTGTCTTTTTATAGTTAGGCATGAATGTATTTTTCCTTTTAATATGTTTTGACAATTGAGCCTTCTCTAATAAGAATTTTTTCGGAATTATTTTCGTAATTCATTACGAGTGAACATTGCTTCTATGATTTCCTTTGTGCATTCTTTGGGTAATGCGCTTAGCAGAGCAAACGTACACCTACAGATTAATTTATTAGATACTAAGTTGTAAAACTAGCAACTATTAAAGTGGTTCTTGTTTAGAAACATTCAATGATTATATATGGTTTTTAAATGAAATGTAGAGTTTGATATGGTTAGATGAGAGTTCTCCATGTTTGTAAAGATGAAATCTGTTTTGTTTTTAGGTACATGCTAACTCAAGAAGGTAAGGAAGCAGCATGTGACTGTCTTAAAAGATCTGGAATGGCAAAATCTCTGGACAAGTCGGCTTCTGTTGAAATTTCTTCTCATATGGATATTCAAAACTCATTAGATATAGAAGTCAATGCTCATGATATGGAATCAGAAGTGACATCACCATTGAACCAGAAAAAGAAGCCAGTTGATGTTCCACTTGATTCCCTTGAGAGGGTATGCTTCCTCTTATTTAAGTCTTTGTTATTTCTTTTGTTTCTTCATATTCAACTATATGCTTCTGCCCTTTACTTGCTCCTTTTCCTTGGAAAGCACTGAAATGACGCCGATGCTGAATTATATGGTATAAATTTTGATTTATTGCTAATTTTTTTGGATTCATTTTCATGAAATTACAATTGGATTGTTGGTCATAATTATAGTCAAGTGTAATTGATGAATTGTCTTCATAAAACTTTGTTCGAATTGTCTTCATAAACCTTTGTTTCTTGTATTAGTTGTGTATAGTCTGTAAAACTTTATGATATCAATAAATAGTTAAGTTGAACTTCTCATTTCCTTTTCTATGTCTAAGACTTAATAGGGTGTCTAAATAATAAGAATATTTTATTAGTAGTATATAATCAAGATATTCTATCAATAATATCTTCTTAGTAAAGATAGACTCTAGAATTATCTATATTTTATTAGTAATTAGTAATATATAATAAAGATATTCTATGATAATATCTTCTTAATAAATATATTCTCTGGAATTATCTCTTAGTAGTATTTAAGATTAAGATCTAGGTTCTTAGAGGATGACGGAATAAGTTTATGTTTGAGCCAGAGTAGGATTCCTCTGTGTTGGAGCTTTGCTCTGGGAGTAGTTAGAGAAACTCTATTACTATTATCGTTTACTATCAATAAAACACCCTATTTTTCATAATTGCATCTATTTCTTCTTCTTGCTTGTGTTGTGTTACTGTTTTTGGTAGCAAGGTACATTGGTTCCTATAAAAAAAAGATTATATGCAGCATAAGTTCAGCAGAGGACAAACAAATTCTAATGTTAATGTGAAAATAGGAAAACATACAATACCACTAGTCCAATTAATAAGCAATGTAACTTTAAAATTAAAACTAAGTGTGTGTGTGTGTGTGTATATATATATATATATATATATATATATCCCGGAGTGTGTCCTGCACTGTTTAGAATTCAATGTGTTTTATGCCAATGTTAGTGCTTCATAACTTACATCTCTTTTCAAAAGAAGGTCCATGAAGTGCATGTGTTAAGATTAACTTATTTAATTAACATGTTATTATCATGTCAGCTCACTTGCAGATGAGTTTCCCCTTTTATTGTTGCCCAGTAATTGAAATGTAATTTTTCTTCTTGTCTATTGCAACTTCTTCTATAGTTTACAAACATGGGTTACTCCAAGGAGCAAATTATAAGTGCATTTGAGGATGTTTCTAGAAGCCATCCAAATAAAGATATCTCATCTCTGTGGCCAGCTGTTTTATGTCATCTTCGGGAGGAGCAAGTCTATGGTTCACAGCCAAAATCTCAACTAAAGAGTGCTTATACTGTTGTAAATGGTATTTGATTTCTTCTTCCATGTTTCAGTGTTGCTTAATGTCGCTGATGAATATTTTATCTCTGTAAATCATTTTATAAATGACCAGATCCAAAAGGCCCTATTGGAAAAGCAAGCAGAACTGTGAGCTCATCCTCTGGTGGGCATGTGGCAAATTCATGTTCTCCTGATATTCCACCTTTTACCATGAGAGCTTGTTCATCAACTGTATGGTTTGTTCCATTTGTTAAATTGATCTATAGCATCATTTCTAATGTAAAAATGGATTTTTAATGTGAAAGTGTACTGGGAATAAGATGGCTACTTCTTTTGATAATGATTTTTCACACTTTAGGAATTATTAAAATGTGTGACCACTGACCACTAATACGTACCATTCTTGACCATATTTCATTTTTGTGTTGCAAAATGACATAGAAGTTACACGCTGCATTGATACTGCATTCCCTTTCATGGCTGTCAAACTTGTAATTGAACTCAGAATTGTGCGACTCTAGAGATCAATTTAACTCACCTAAAAACGTGTTGCACAAACTTGGACAGACTCAAGCGGTTGGATATAAACTTGGTCAAACTTAGTTTACTCACCAGTTAAAGTTTAATGCTAAATGACTGCACTTTACGTTTTATGGCCTTAACTCCAATTTTTCATCATGGACCAGCTGCTCTGCCCTCTAAACTATCCGTCCCTCTAACAAACCCTTCTTCCGTTTAAAAAGTTCAGGTGCATCCCACATTTCTGCCTCCAGCAGGTCCCAGTCTGAGTCCCAGTGTGAACATGCTTCCTCCATAGTGTCTCAACATTAACCCAATTCATTTGCCATCTTCATCGCGCAGAAGAACAAACCCCTCATGAATGAGCTTCATCCATGAATCCATGTCCCAGCTTGAACCCTGTCACAAACTCCACAGCCTTCTCTATCTTGCATCAACTTTCTACCTTGAGGCTCCAACTCCTTTGCTTTAATTTTCCCCTGAACCATTGTGTAACTCTTTTTTTGTTGGATAATGTTTTCAGAAGGTATGTATTAGAGGGTGATGGTTTTGTAATACTAAAAGTTCATGGCACAACATGTTCATTTTATTATGTCAATTGTAAACAACTATTTTAGATGGAAGGGATGAGATTATGATGGTTGTATTGTATTAAATATTAGGGTCTAATGTACTTAATTTGATAATTGGGGTGGAAAATGCAATTTGAATATCAAATTAGTGGGTAAAATGCAATTTGAACCTAACTTTGTTTTCTATGTTCCTTTGTATTTATCTTAACTTCACCTTATGCATTACTATTACTTTATAGCTCTTAAAGCTTTTTCTAAAATTAGTACTTGTCTTGGTGAAAATTTTAGAATCATACTATGCAAAAGTCAAACAAGGATGAGCTTGAATCAAAGGTGAACATTTTAAGTATGCCACCTTTGAGCTTGGGGGAGAGATTTAAGGATGCTTATGAAGTAATTTTGATATTGGATGATCGAGAGCAATTTGCTACACAGGGGTTAGTAACATAAATTGACCATTTTCACTCAGGGTTTTTATATGATTTGTATCATATGCTTTATGCTTTATTTGATGTTCATTTTAGTATTTGTGAGATAATGTATAATTTATTTGTATTTACAGCAATCTGGTACATTTTGTGGGATATTGCTAATTAATAACACCACACCAATGAACTTTATTTTCTATTGTTGATATGTTTCAGATCGCGATCTAGAAAAATTATCGAGAATATACGTAGCCACTTCAAAATCCAAATAGAGGTGAGGTTTGATTTCTTTACCATCTACAAGTAGTTGATATTACTTCCAAAATGTAAGTGTATATTTTTTAGTGAATAAAACATAAGTGTATATATTATTTAATGAATGTTGATGCTAATACTTTTCATTGAAAATAACATTTGAAACATGTGGTCACTAGGTGTGATTATTAACATGCACATGTCTTGTATATTTATTCCTGGTGTATGTTATGAGTGCATTTATTTAAGCTTTTTTCTTCATTTTTTCCTATGAAAATATCATTTCTGTAATTAAGTTAGTGTTTGGACTTTGGATAAACTTTTGAAGAAAAACCATAAATTGAGAATTTTTCCTCAAATGACATACTTCAAGAAAGAAATGACCAGTAATTGGTAACAACTGTTCTTCAATTTGAATTGAACTCATTACCTCTTTTGAGTTATTAATGGAGTTGGAGATTTTCAATTAAGCTTTTAACAACTTGTTAATTATGAAACAAATCAGATTTTGTAATTACTCATACATGGATTTGGATTGAACTATGTTTATTTCTTGAATATGCACTTCTCTGTTTATAAGATGACTGAAATCATCAAGAAATTGATTCATATCTAGGTTCGGCGATTGCCAGTTGGAGACGGGATTTGGATAGCGCGCCATAAAACTCTTGGCAGTGAATATGTGTTGGATTTTATTGTTGAAAGGAAGAAAATTGAGGATTTACGCAGTTCCATTAGGGATAACCGCTATAAGGATCAGAAGTTAAGACTTGTGGTAATTATTTCTTCTACGATTGTTCGGACTTCTTTGTTGACTTTTTATGATTATTTGAATAAGTTGATGATTTGAATATGCATATATGGTCTGTGATTAATGTTCTGCTACCTTTTTTTTGTTTTTTTTTTCCTGTTCTGAAGAAAATAGAGTGTTGTGTGTTTGGTTCTAGAATTTTGTTAAAGATATCCAATGAACGGTATCTTCACCAAGATTTCCTATCTATTTTTGATATGATGTTGAGGAATCTTATCACCATTACTCAAAAAACACAACAGCATAAACTAAAATGGAATTGTCTCATTCACTTTGCACACGAACTAGAGCATTATGTTGTGATTCAAATTCAATGTCACTGGTGGTTATGAATATGGCACATTTTCTATAATGAACTTGCACATTTTGTTTTTGATAAAAATGTTTTACTTTTATTTCTCTTGCTCAGTTATAAACTTTAAAGCCCACTATACTGATGTAGCTTCTCTGATCCCCATTTCTAAATTAATTTGAACATTGTAGAGGTGTGGACTGAGGAAGCTGATATATCTTGTTGAAGGTGATCCAAATTCTTCTGAAGCTGCCGAAAGCATAAAAACAGCGTAAGGATATT
Organism: Cicer cuneatum; assembly: GCA_037974295.1. Classification (NCBI taxonomy): domain Eukaryota; kingdom Viridiplantae; phylum Streptophyta; class Magnoliopsida; order Fabales; family Fabaceae; genus Cicer; species Cicer cuneatum. The sequence continues at coordinate 39,551,514 of JBBPBO010000004.1, read as the reverse complement.
TCTTCATTGAATTCATGAATTTTGTTTTCATTAGGGGGCTGGGGGACCAGATTCAGTTCTATGGGTTTCATTCTATGAAATTTCGTTAAGATTGGCTACTTCTGTTGTGGTATATTGTGCATTTGTTTCTTGGAGTTTGATAATTGATAGTATAATTTCTGACTTGCTTTTAATTCGAGCAGTGAGCAATCATTTATTAATGAAATTTCCTGTAACATCTTGTTTGTTTATTTGGTGTAGTAGTGGACAGAGTTTTTGTTATGATGCTTTCTTGCATTAGGATTCTGCACCAGTGAGATGAATATGGGACTATGGGTTACTAATTTTAGCTTGAGTTAAGCTTCCTTCTGGCTGAATTTAAAACTGTTGCTGTGTTTGTCAAAGACATATTTGTTATTTAACAAATTCAATCTATGTACCTTTTCTAGGGGATATAAGGTTGGCTTGGAGGCTTGGGTGTAAGAATTAGGGAGTGAAGTGATAAGGAGGACGTGGGTTCGATTTCCATCCTCAACAAAATACTAACATTAGCCATTGCAAAAAAAATAACGTATGTAAATTTTCTGGTTAAGTCAAAGTTATGCTAAATTTAAGTTTTTTTTCTGGCCTTGTGCAGCTGTTTTACAACAGAGATTTTGGAAGGATTTGACGTACAGAGAACAAGTGGTTTAGGTGATACTCTTAAGAAGTATGGTCATCTTACCCAAGCAATTGCTCAATATTACAAGTCGGGATTTTTTGAAGACAAATGCCCTGCAACTTGTCCTTCTTTTGATGAATTTATTAGAAGGTGTCAAGACCTCGAAAAAATGACAGTTAGTGATGTATTTGCCATCCAGCTTATGCAGGTAACAACAATTTTGAAATTAATTTTACACTGTTTTTCTTGTAGTTCTTTTAATTTGTTTAGCTGAATCAGTTGACCTTGAGTATTCTTTTAATTTGCATCACATTTACACAACCTTCTAGTATAATTTAGCTTCAAATGTTATTACAGCATGCTTTTTGTCCTTAAGCTTATGATTTGCATAAAGAGCTGCAATTTCTCGATAAATTGGATGAGTAATTCTAACATTGAACTATTTCATCCTATAAATTGATTAAATGCCTTTTGATTTAGACTTATTTTGAAACTCACAAATGCAGGTCCCACAGGTTACAGAGGAGATAGCCATGACTGTGTTGGATTTGTATCCCACACTTCTGTCTCTTGCCCGTTCATATTCACTACTTGTGAGTCCTCATTCATTTCTCCCAAGTTTATCAAGTCAATAAAAATTAGTTTTCTTAGAATAATACTCACCTAATTGTAAGTATCACATTTGGAATATTTGTCTCAAATTATGTCATTTTAGAATACTAAGACATCATTTATTAGCTTTTTCCACCAATAACCTCGTTTAGTTAAATAGTCTACCTAACGATTCCACAACTACTACTTTCAACCACTGTAATTAATACGGGAATTTTAAGGCGATGCACATATCTTACTCTAGAAATCAACATAACCAATCATTTTCTTATGAAGTGTGCATAATCTAAATTGACACTTGTCATGAGACAGAGAAAGTATAATATATGAGATTCTTACGAAATAGCACTAGTTTTTGAGACCTAGTTTGAGGCTATGGGACACATTTAGATTGTTTTTAGATTCTTTATCATTAGCTAACTTATGCTCCTTCTCCTCCCTCTAATTTTACCCACTTCAATTGTTTGATTTGATTAGGATGGCAATTCTCGTGCACAAGAGCAAATGCTTCAAAGACAAAGTAATAATGTCATCAATGCAGCTGCCAGTAGGAACATTTTCCAGCTTGTTTGGGGTAACAGCTGACTTGCATTTCCCTCTCATTTGTGGGATTTTGGATGTGAATCCAGTAAGCAAAGGTTAATACCGTTTTTTTACTTTAGTAAGTTCTCTTTATTGTATGTGTATGTGAAATTATATTAATTTACATTATAACGTTTTAGTTAAGCAGTCATCTGTATATTTTGTAAAGGAAAATCCTGTACAACACCAATCAAAGTATTTTTCCTGTCGAGTAGGATGAGTTACATGAATCAAATGATAGAATCTCTTGTCATAAGATTTGAGAATTAATATTTGGTGACATGCATATAGGCTACAAGTTTGTAACTTAGTGGAATCAATTCCTAATTTCAGAGTTTGTCTCTTTGAATTTATTTTATTTTAACGAAAATAAAATAATTTTGAATTTTCTTAAATTTATTTTTGGTGTATTTTTCTTAAGTTTCTGAAAAAAAAATAGATTTTTTAAGAATTATATCTGATTATTTTAATAAGTAACAACTATTGGGTGGTTTTTAAAAAAAAAAGCTTTTTTGTTGTTTTTGAAAAAGTAAATGATTTTTTGACACGTGTATGGACATCATACACCGACACCATATGTTACTATTCAAGTAATGTTAAGTGATTAATAATGTGCAAATACTTGGTTAATTCAATTTATCATGTGGTTGATGAGTTATCAAACCGACACAATATGGTGCGCAATACAGAATGCGCATATCTGATACCAAAGAGTGCATCATTTTCTGGTTCTTCTCTATGACCCTTCTCCATTCATTATGTACTCTCTCTGGATATCCCAATATTAGTTCCATCATGCACTCGTAGGTAATTTAATTTACTTATCATGGTGTTGCTAGGAAAATGGTGCTAGAGGGTTTGTATAGATAGGAGCAGTTTGTGGTTTGAAGTCCTTCAGTAAAATAGGGGGGCTTGTTTTGGAGGGAGAGTAGCATAACAAAAATAGTTCAATTTGGTGGAGGGATATTCAAAATATTGAGAAAAGGGTGGGAATGCTCCAACTAATTGGTTAAATGAGAGGTTGAGAAAGGTTCTTGGGGATGGACGAGACATTATTCTGATATGATCCAGGAGTGTGTGGGAAGGTCGTGAAGGATAAGCATAGTAGATTGTATGGATTGCCACTAAGAATTCCATGGTAGCATCGATTGTAAACTTAGTTTCGGGAAGGAGGAAATGGGGGCGGTAATAGCTTAGAGAGCTATTCCAATGAGAAAAAAGACTTTTAGATGAGTGTTCTTCTCTGTTTGAAAATATTGCGATATGAAAAGATTATTGGGAGTGGGGTAACGCAAGAGGTAAAGGGTACTCTGCTAAGAATATACTTGGAAAGTATTATCGGGTAGTAGTGATGGAAATGTTTGTAATTACACTGTTTCATTTTGGAATAAATTTGATCCCTTCAAAGTTGTTTCTCTTTTACGTGGAGATTAATAAAAAACAGGTTGTCTATGAAAGATAATCTATACAAACACGATATAGTAAATAGGGACTTGCTATGTTATGTTGGGGGTTTTGGTGTTGAGGAATGAGTCCAACATCTGTTTTTTGAATCCCTCAAATTTTGGTGTGTACGGAATATTATCCTAATGTTGTCAGGGATTAGCTGTGTAATGCCTAATAATTGTTTTGTTCATTTAGACAAAGAATAACATTGGTTTGGTTTGCATGTGTATGCACAATTTGGAAATCAAGAATTTGGTAACATTTTCTCAAAGGGATAGTAATGTGATTCAGGTGACTGAGAATATGAAGATAATGGTGTTGGCTAAATGCTAAGGTGAAAGGATTCAGTTATAATGAAGATCAATGGAGCCTTCAACCGTTGGCATGCTTAGCGATTGAGTATTAAGAGGTTCTGGTGTACATACATGACCTTGACAAAAAGGAAGAGCAACACAAAGATTTATGTTGTGATGGGCTCAAACTATAATATTAGTATGACTTTGTTAGAATATTAGAAAATAGTTTTTAGGATTGGTTTATAATCTTAGAATATCTCTTAAGAGTTGATGTTATATTATTTATTATTCTTATTATTTGTTCCTAATTTAGGATTGACTATGTATCTCTATAAATAAGGAATAATATCGAATATTTTGTATCAAGTCATTATTCAATAGTTTTGTTAATTCTATTCTTGAAACCCAAGTCTCCTTTCTTTTTTTCCTTCTGTTAGGAACCCAAGAATTGGATTTCAAAAGAATTTGAACACTAATGTTTAGAAAAGGATAAGAAATAATAAGAGAGAATCTCTAAAAAAATAAGATACCTAAGAGCGGATATGCTCTTCAAGGGCAAATGCACCGTTCAATTGGAATACCAGTTAAGAAAATTCTAATTTGACAAAAAATCCCCTCAAATGGGAAGAGGTACAATGGGATAAAAGAATAAAGGGCTAATCAACCACTATCCTAAGAAATAGGAAAACAGAAATAAAATACACTTATAGAACTATAAAAGCTCTTATCTCCTAACTAACTAATTCTCCTATATCTAAGTCCTAACACTACACCCCCTAAAAGAAACCTTGTTTTCAAGGTTGACATCGAAGTGATTGACATTGGGCGGTTGTGCGGATGTGGTGGCTTGGCTAATGCCAGCGATGCAGTGTGCCCAAAGCTCTCCACAAGCTAATAGACGACTGATGGTTCTGACAGATGTGTTTGGATTTCATTTTTCACCGCACATGATTTGACAGTTTTGACAAAGACACATTGCTGGTCATAATCTTTTGAGACCAAGAACTGATTTTGTCATCCTCGTGTTTACCTTTCTCTTGTTTTACCATTACACCAAGAATTTGTTTTCCCATTCACCGCACATGATTGCCTTCTGAATCTACAGATCAAACTTGTGGAAAATGATTCCCAAGTTGGATTTGGGTTTTCTTGATCCCAAGAACGAAACCAAAATAGTATCGAAACATCAAAGCTCATGAACGCCCACTGCACTCTATTGAATCCATGAATTTTATGCTCCATAAAGAACCTTTCAGCCCTTCAACCCACCCAACAGGATCAATCCTGCCTTCTTGGCCTTGGCCCACCAATCTTCCATTTCCATGAACACTTGCACTCCATCGAGATCCGACAGGTCAAACCAATTGTTAGGAACTCAAGAATTGGATTCCAAAAGAATTTGAAGAACACTAATATTTAGAAAATGATAAGAAATAATAAGAGAGAATCACTCCAATAATAAGATACACAAGATCATATACACTCCTCAAGGGCAAATGCACCCTTCAATTGGAATACCAGTTATTAAGAGAACCATTATTTATAGGTTTTTTGTGCAATGGGATAAAAGAGTAAATAACCAATACCACTATCCCAAGAAATAGGAGAATAGAAACATAATACACTAACAAACCTAAAACAAAAATAGGAAATAACTAACAAACCTATAAAAGCTCTTATCTTCTAACTAACTAATGCTCCTATATCCAAGTCCTAACACCTTCCCCTCTTCTCTCTTTTTTATGAATCTCCATTGTTGACGGACTTGTATGCAAATTGATCAATAATGTGTTACGATGCTTGAGTGCTTGTTGAGGTCTTGGAGTGCAGTGTACTATTTTTTGTATTCATTTCCAGTCCATTTACGCAACATGTGTCTCCATAGGTGGATTATAATTGGGGGTATGTTCATGCATGACACGTGGAGCAGGCGATCAAAGTATTTTCTGTGACTGAAGCATCATGTGTAGGAAACACACTGCTTAAAGTCATAAGTTTCATGCTTTTAGAAGAGACTCACCTAAACTGTTGCAGTCATCACAAGGTTTTGTTGTTAGGTAACAATTCTGGTGATAGCATGGTAAAACTGCAGCAAGTTTTGACATACTATTCCCTCAGTTGCTTTGAAGTCATCAGAGGAATATTTGTTGAGTTGTTGTCTTGGTATCGAGTTGGTGCATGATCAATATTATCATGTGCTTGTTAAGTTTTGGTGAATTGGTTTATTTTTATTCTATTATGCTTCACTAGGGAGAGTTGCGGCTGTTCAAGGGAGCAAATTAGGTGCAAAACATTGTATATCTATAGGCTAACGTGCTCGTTGGACGGTAGAATTTAATATATCATTGAATATAAAATAATATGTAATTTAAAAGTAATGTAGTTATTGTTTTAGAGTAGAATATACTTAATATTTATGTATTAAAAGGTAAATATATTTTCACTGTTGCTACCTGCACCCCCGTTTTTACTTCCCACACCCCTTAAGTCTTTTTAAGAACCAAAAAACCCCAAAATACCCTTCAGTCTTCTACCTCATTAAAATGATTCGATTCTGGGTTTTTTAAAACAATACGTGAACTGAATGACAGATTCACGTACTTAACTGAATTCATGTAAGGTTCATTATGGCAAGTAACTCCAAAATTTATTCCAATTAATTCCAAAATTTATTTCAATTAATTCTAATTAATTTCAATTCCAATTAATGCGGTAACTCTACTGATTTGGTACAAGGTAAACTTGAGTTCACATATTTGTCACAGAAATGGCTTGTTCGTGAACTGAGTCAAAAAAATTTCAAAAAAAACGTATTTTACATGAACTCAGTTCACGTACGCACAAATTGGACAAAAATTTAACTTACGTGAACTGAGTTCATGTACGCACAAATTGGGTAAAAAATTTAACTTACATGAACTGAGTTCACGTGAACTCACGCACAAATTGGGCAAAAAGTTTAACTTACGTGAACTCAGTTCATGTGAACTCAATTCACGTATGCACAAATTGGGCAAAAAATTTAACTTACGTGGACTGAGTTCACGTACGCACAAATTGGGCAAAAAAAATTAACTTACGTGAACTCAGTTCACGTACCCTTGCTTCATATGAGTTCACGTGAACTCCATTGTTTACGCAAATTCAGTTGTTCACGTATGATTTTCAGATTTGAAAAAAGAAACTCAACCAAAATCAAAACTTTCAACGTATCTTCTTTGAACACTTTAACAACAATGACAATATGAGATTAATGGGTTGTAAGGTTTGAGTAAATGTGAGTTTTGAATGATAATGAGTTATAGTGGGTGAGTTATGGATGATTTTTAGGTTTTGTGATTTTTGGGTTTAAAATGTGGAAGAAGGTGAAAAAGGGGATGAAGAAGGAAAAAGAAAGTGGTCTAATGAGGTAGAAGACTGAAGGGTATTTTGGAGTTTTTGGTTTTTAAAAAGACTTAGGGGGTGTGGGAAGCAAAAACGGGGGTGCAGGTAGCAAAAGTGATATATTTTTAATTAACCATATAAAAGCTAATTTTGCTTTATTACAAAGAAAAAAGTAAAACTTTATTGACTAATACAATCTATGCAACGTTTATTAAAATATGATACTATTGATAAGCTTTTTTAACTTTAGAGATGTAGTCCTTATCTTTAACATTTTTTTCGACGTAAAATTGTTTAATTGACATATTTGTTAAATTGTTCACATTTCTTTATCGTAAAAGTTGTACATTTGATTATAATTATCACATGTTTTTCATTTTATATGATTTATATTAGTTTTGAAAATTAAATTTTTTAAATTTATGTACGTTTTGACATTTTCAATTTTACAAATGAATCATGAAAATTATTTTATGTAAAAAGTTGGTTAACATCAGACTAATCAGATGCATAGTAAAAAGGATAGTCCATTTCAATGAAAATACAAATACATATTCACAAAGAGGTATATAGCTTTCACTGGTCACTAGTTGGATACCAATGACTTAGGATTAAAATTACACTCTTTCCCTATGTTTTAATCAAACAATAATTAATGTCGTCTTTATCAAAGTAATTGACATTACAATATGACTATGTATAAACCAAATTGAAAGTGAATTGTTCAGCTTGATGGTAAAAAATGAACTTCACATGTCCCTCAAGATTTTCTTTATATACTATAACTCTATAAGAGTTCATATATGGTTTTGTAGAGAATAATACTTGTGTAGACACAACAATTTAGACATAATATTTAAACACACACATAAAAGAAAAAAAGTATAAAAACAATAATTAAATAATGTATATTTTTAAAATAATTAAAAAAATATAGTTTTTTATGTGTGTGTCTAAATAGTATGTCCAATTCTTGTGACACAAGAATTGCTTCTTAGTAGAAAAGCTTGTGATAGTGACTAAGAAATATTAATAAATTTAATTATGTTAAGATGGAGAAATTTTAGTAAATAATTTTTTTTTGATAAACTCTAAAGTTGTTGATTGATAAAAATGAAATATAAACTTTTGAAGAAGTGATATTGCATGTAAGTGTATGGATAGGTGGTGAATTTGGAAAATTGAAAAATTCATTTAAAGAGTAACTTTTTCTTAAATCATTGTTGCTTTGTAATTTTGTCAATCAAAACATTTATTAAATGATAATGTGTGTCTTGTTGTGTACTATAAAATTCATTCATGAGTAGTAATTTGTTAAAAATAATGTTTATAATAGTATTCAAAACATTATAACAATTCTTCACGTATGCAAATAGCGCTGATAGATATATATGGAAGAAACACTACAAAACAAAATAAAAATTTCTTGAGGTTAAAAAGCCTTAAATAATAATAATCATAATAACAATAATATTTTTTAGATAACAGAAATATTATTTACAAAACAATTGTTGGTGTGGACTTTGTATTTAAACTTCAAGTAGATACTATAACTGCAAACAATTGTAATAATCACACAATGTAACTAAATTTTATATCTAGTGTTTTGGATATCGAGCAATTTCATTTACTTTAATAATTGTTTAAGACATAGGAAAATTTGAGTATTGAAATGGTTAAAAGTTAATGAAATGGTTAGAAGTTATTCATTTCCAAACAAATATATTTAGAGTTCTTCATCTTTATTTTGATTATGATATGTTCCTTTTTAATTATATAAAGAAAAAATACTACGAAAGTCACATTCATTATCTTAGTATAAATATTGACCTCCTAGAATATGATCTTAAAAAATAATGACAACAGAGGAACAATGTTATTGAAACATTTGTGAACTAAGAATGTGTCACGCATTGAAATGGGTGTGACTTTCTTACATTTCATAATCTTTATTCATTGGTAAGTGACTTGAACCAATGCAAAAGGGTGGTTGAAAATAAGTGGATAAATTTTTATGTGTGATAAACAATGAGCTATTGGGTGAATTGTTTATTTGTTTGTTTTTGAGTTATTGAAATGAAAGATTTGATAAGTGACTATAGCATTTTATATTACATATTGATGAAACAAAATAGTGGATAAAGACCAGTTTCAATACTTTAACTATTGTTTTATCTAAATAATTAGAATGTGAAATAAAATTTCAAAATAATTATTTTCCACGGTAAGAAAATATCAAGGGTGGGTTATAAAAAATTATAGGCAAGAAGAGTGTTGATATTTAAGACATAGGAAATTTCGAGTAGTGAAATAGTTAAAAGTTAGTGAAATTGTTAGAAATTGTTCATTTTCAAACAAATATCTTTCATATTTTTCGTCTTTATTTTGTTTTGATTATGATATGTGCTTTTTTAATTATAAAAAAATGCTACGAAGACACATTCAATATCTTAGGAAAAATACTCACCTCTTGTATATGATCTTCAACAATAATGGCAGCAAGTGAACAATGTTATTGAAGCATTTATAGACTAAGAATGTGTCACACATTGAAATAAGTGTGACTTTGTTGCATTTCAAAATGTCTTTATCCATTAGTGAGTGACTTGAAGCAAATGCAAGAGGGTGATTGAAAATCAATGGGATGAATCTTTATGTGTGATAAATAATGTATTGAAGATATTGGGTGGTTTGTTCTTTTTTGTATGAGTCATTGAAATGAAAGGTTTAATAGGTAACTAGAACTTGTAAGTGTTTGATAAATGACCACATCGAAATTTTTGAAATATGTGACGTTTATATAAATAATTTGTCACTAATAGAATTTGAGAATATAATTTGAAAATCTATTTTAATATATTATAATAAATAGATTATGTAGATGTAAGAATATTCTAGTGGGAACTAGAATATATTCAATCAAAATATATTTATAAGGACCAGAAACTATTCTAGTGGGTACCTAGAATCTATTTTTTAGAGACTAAACTTGAAAAGTTATAATTTTATAAAGACTAAAATTATATTTAACCTAAAAAACAAAGCATCCTTATTTTATTATATTATTGAAAAAAAGTAGAGGCCATGTACTAAAGATCTAGATGTATTGACCTCTAACTGACTCTGATTAAAGTTTGATGTAACATTATGGTCGTGGTATGTTGAGTTACCAATGAATGTATGGTAGTACATGTTTGACTTTATGATAGAATTGACAAAATCATGTTAAGTCAAAATTGTGTTATCAATTAAAGGTTCTATGAGGTTGGACATGAAATGAACATGCGACATTTATATTAGATTGCATATAATGCCATATCATCAGGGATATTTTTAACAAATTAAGAAGGAAGAAGTTGTTATGATTATTAATCAAAGGAAGAAATTATTTGTCTTAATTAAAATAACAGTAACGATCATTTTATAGTCGTATTTGAAGATATTTGAATTTGTCATTTGAAGTTTAAAACCAAATTTTTATTACTAAATTAACACATCATGAACATATCAATGAAGAATAAATGTCATGTGAAATCTATTAGGTAAGAGCTATTTAACATCGTTTGTTCTAGGGTGGCAGCTCTCAAGTTGACATAAAATGCCTAAAATTGAGGCATTGATACGAAGCTTACATGAAAGACTACTTATTTAATTACAAATCATTAACGACAGAAGTTTACTAAATACGATTTTCAGCTCACTTCATAATTTTTATATTTTGTTTCACAACATTGACTTATTTGACTATTTTAGATAAATTAAAAACAATGTATAATTAAAAAAATAAAATATTATTTTTAACAAATTACACGAATCAAATATTGATTTTATTTACCAATAATGTAGTCAAAGTTGGTATAAAAAAATATATACCATAGATAAAATAAAAATTACACTATTATTTGGAATAAATTAGTTTGTAAGTAGATGACCAAATAGTCATTGTATTAAGTAAAATAGCTATAGGTTACACCAAATTAAGAAGGTATTATCTTTATTATAGTTATAGATATTGTGAATTGTATCATAAAATCCAAATTATGAAGAATCTATTATAATATATTTAAATAGATTTTTAAATACTACTGTGACATATTATTTAATATTTGTCATTTTATTTAAATATTAACACTTCAACAAAGATCTCATCTGAAACATTTAAAAGGTACTCTTTCATCCTTTCTCTTCCATCTCTTTATTATTCCACTTCTAATTTTCTTTAACACACATTTTACTATTTTTATTATTATTATTATTAATATTATTATTATTATTGTGATTTTTACTACTACTACTATTTAGCATATAATATTATGTATAATTATTCATGTGCCATGAGTTACAATCATTATAGTTAATCGACACTCATTACTCCTCCATCATTATTGGTAACAATTTTTCCATGGTTTTAACTCCAATTAATATATTGATCATTTTAAACGCTTCTCAAGAAATATATAAATGACAACAATTTTGTGGAAGTTATTATGTATTATTGTTTATGTTTTATTTGGAAATTAGAATACAATGACATATACACTTTGGTTTATACACACCTTTTTTATTATAATTTGTGTTAGATTGATTGTCGACAATTTTGTAATGGCTTGTATCGAATTTGTGCTTCTTTGTAT
>JBBPBO010000004.1:39332131-39539420 GCA_037974295.1 Cicer cuneatum | reverse complement strand
CCGACAACATGGTGAACCTGAGTTTAAATCCCCGCTGGAAAAGGTATTCATATTAAGTGTTCGACACGCCTCAAATAGGATTGCCTCCGCCGGAGGGAACCTGTGTGAAACCAAAAAAAAAAAAGAGTAGGTTAGTTTCTGGGATGGAACCCGAGATCTTTTACTTAGAACTCCTTTAACGTCCCTTAACTCATCAACTGCGCTATTTCTGGGACTACACTTGGTTTCATTGTTAGCCACACTGCTTAATTAGAAACCTATCATAGAGATTATAATGTAGTTATAAATTGTGATGTATGAAAATGAGTATATTGTGCTACAATGTATGAAAATGAATATCAGCTTGAACTAATTTTAAAATGTGGTTACAAATTAGGCTTATGCGGCAAAATCACAAGTTCTTATTGGATGTCAGTGTAAAATTATAAATGATTGCGTATCTCCATTAAGCTCATAATATATTGGGTTTGTTGTGACTTGCATTTATAGTAACAAAGCTTCATTTTCTTTGTATTTGAGAATTGTCCAAGTTTTGAGTGAAATGAAAAGCGTTGTTTGGGTGCTTAGAGATTGGTTTTATCTGTGTGTGTGTGTATTATTGATGTGTTTGTGAAGTGAGGAGGGTAAAGGACGAACTAAGGTTGTTTAGGTTGGGTTTTATGGTGTTGTAATCTAATGATGCTCTTTTGCGTTTTTTGGATTGATATGGAAGGGGTGTGGGGAAAATGATATTGAGGCTCATGCAGGGTTTTTTTGGGACCAGTTCTGGAGGTTCTGAACCAGATGACTTGACCAAAAAGGGTATGTCTAGGGCTGTTTAGTTTTTATTATTATGCTGTCTTCCATTGGCTTTACATTTATTTTGTCCATATTTCTGTTTAAAATTGTTCCTTTTTCCTCCAATTTTATAGGAAAGAAAACTAAAGGAACCAAGCGCTATGTGCCTCAAAGGAACTCTGTGGCTTATGCATTATTGATAACCCTTTACAGGTATATATATACATATATAGGTGACATCACATGCACTACTGATACATTTTTTTGTGGGTTAAATATGTTTTTGATGTTGTTGCGGTAAAACTTGTTATATTATAAGATTTAGCACATTTTTAATAGGGGAACTTCAAATGGGAATGAATATATGCGTAAACAGGAGCTCATCGATGGTGCTGAAGCCAGTGGGTTAGCTCGAGCACCAATTGCGTATGTTCAATATAGTTTCTTTGTTCTGTGTTTTAAATAAATAAGTTGGCTAAGAAAATGTTTACGACTTTTTGACCAATGAATGTTCAGACAAGAAAAAGGGAAAGGAAAACCAGGACATTTTGGAAGTTCTCCACAGGAGTGGTACAGTGGATGGAGCTGCATGAAGACATTGATATCTAAAGGATTAGTTGTTAAATCAAGTTGCCCAGCAAAGTATGGTTTTCTATTGTGCATGTTTTTCATATATTAATATAATTAAAAGCCACTTCTTAAGGGAACCTCCTTGTTGTGAATTTTAACTAATTTCTTAAATTGTCTTTTTATAGTTAGGCATGAATGTATTTTTCCTTTTAATATGTTTTGACAATTGAGCCTTCTCTAATAAGAATTTTTTCGGAATTATTTTCGTAATTCATTACGAGTGAACATTGCTTCTATGATTTCCTTTGTGCATTCTTTGGGTAATGCGCTTAGCAGAGCAAACGTACACCTACAGATTAATTTATTAGATACTAAGTTGTAAAACTAGCAACTATTAAAGTGGTTCTTGTTTAGAAACATTCAATGATTATATATGGTTTTTAAATGAAATGTAGAGTTTGATATGGTTAGATGAGAGTTCTCCATGTTTGTAAAGATGAAATCTGTTTTGTTTTTAGGTACATGCTAACTCAAGAAGGTAAGGAAGCAGCATGTGACTGTCTTAAAAGATCTGGAATGGCAAAATCTCTGGACAAGTCGGCTTCTGTTGAAATTTCTTCTCATATGGATATTCAAAACTCATTAGATATAGAAGTCAATGCTCATGATATGGAATCAGAAGTGACATCACCATTGAACCAGAAAAAGAAGCCAGTTGATGTTCCACTTGATTCCCTTGAGAGGGTATGCTTCCTCTTATTTAAGTCTTTGTTATTTCTTTTGTTTCTTCATATTCAACTATATGCTTCTGCCCTTTACTTGCTCCTTTTCCTTGGAAAGCACTGAAATGACGCCGATGCTGAATTATATGGTATAAATTTTGATTTATTGCTAATTTTTTTGGATTCATTTTCATGAAATTACAATTGGATTGTTGGTCATAATTATAGTCAAGTGTAATTGATGAATTGTCTTCATAAAACTTTGTTCGAATTGTCTTCATAAACCTTTGTTTCTTGTATTAGTTGTGTATAGTCTGTAAAACTTTATGATATCAATAAATAGTTAAGTTGAACTTCTCATTTCCTTTTCTATGTCTAAGACTTAATAGGGTGTCTAAATAATAAGAATATTTTATTAGTAGTATATAATCAAGATATTCTATCAATAATATCTTCTTAGTAAAGATAGACTCTAGAATTATCTATATTTTATTAGTAATTAGTAATATATAATAAAGATATTCTATGATAATATCTTCTTAATAAATATATTCTCTGGAATTATCTCTTAGTAGTATTTAAGATTAAGATCTAGGTTCTTAGAGGATGACGGAATAAGTTTATGTTTGAGCCAGAGTAGGATTCCTCTGTGTTGGAGCTTTGCTCTGGGAGTAGTTAGAGAAACTCTATTACTATTATCGTTTACTATCAATAAAACACCCTATTTTTCATAATTGCATCTATTTCTTCTTCTTGCTTGTGTTGTGTTACTGTTTTTGGTAGCAAGGTACATTGGTTCCTATAAAAAAAAGATTATATGCAGCATAAGTTCAGCAGAGGACAAACAAATTCTAATGTTAATGTGAAAATAGGAAAACATACAATACCACTAGTCCAATTAATAAGCAATGTAACTTTAAAATTAAAACTAAGTGTGTGTGTGTGTGTGTATATATATATATATATATATATATATATCCCGGAGTGTGTCCTGCACTGTTTAGAATTCAATGTGTTTTATGCCAATGTTAGTGCTTCATAACTTACATCTCTTTTCAAAAGAAGGTCCATGAAGTGCATGTGTTAAGATTAACTTATTTAATTAACATGTTATTATCATGTCAGCTCACTTGCAGATGAGTTTCCCCTTTTATTGTTGCCCAGTAATTGAAATGTAATTTTTCTTCTTGTCTATTGCAACTTCTTCTATAGTTTACAAACATGGGTTACTCCAAGGAGCAAATTATAAGTGCATTTGAGGATGTTTCTAGAAGCCATCCAAATAAAGATATCTCATCTCTGTGGCCAGCTGTTTTATGTCATCTTCGGGAGGAGCAAGTCTATGGTTCACAGCCAAAATCTCAACTAAAGAGTGCTTATACTGTTGTAAATGGTATTTGATTTCTTCTTCCATGTTTCAGTGTTGCTTAATGTCGCTGATGAATATTTTATCTCTGTAAATCATTTTATAAATGACCAGATCCAAAAGGCCCTATTGGAAAAGCAAGCAGAACTGTGAGCTCATCCTCTGGTGGGCATGTGGCAAATTCATGTTCTCCTGATATTCCACCTTTTACCATGAGAGCTTGTTCATCAACTGTATGGTTTGTTCCATTTGTTAAATTGATCTATAGCATCATTTCTAATGTAAAAATGGATTTTTAATGTGAAAGTGTACTGGGAATAAGATGGCTACTTCTTTTGATAATGATTTTTCACACTTTAGGAATTATTAAAATGTGTGACCACTGACCACTAATACGTACCATTCTTGACCATATTTCATTTTTGTGTTGCAAAATGACATAGAAGTTACACGCTGCATTGATACTGCATTCCCTTTCATGGCTGTCAAACTTGTAATTGAACTCAGAATTGTGCGACTCTAGAGATCAATTTAACTCACCTAAAAACGTGTTGCACAAACTTGGACAGACTCAAGCGGTTGGATATAAACTTGGTCAAACTTAGTTTACTCACCAGTTAAAGTTTAATGCTAAATGACTGCACTTTACGTTTTATGGCCTTAACTCCAATTTTTCATCATGGACCAGCTGCTCTGCCCTCTAAACTATCCGTCCCTCTAACAAACCCTTCTTCCGTTTAAAAAGTTCAGGTGCATCCCACATTTCTGCCTCCAGCAGGTCCCAGTCTGAGTCCCAGTGTGAACATGCTTCCTCCATAGTGTCTCAACATTAACCCAATTCATTTGCCATCTTCATCGCGCAGAAGAACAAACCCCTCATGAATGAGCTTCATCCATGAATCCATGTCCCAGCTTGAACCCTGTCACAAACTCCACAGCCTTCTCTATCTTGCATCAACTTTCTACCTTGAGGCTCCAACTCCTTTGCTTTAATTTTCCCCTGAACCATTGTGTAACTCTTTTTTTGTTGGATAATGTTTTCAGAAGGTATGTATTAGAGGGTGATGGTTTTGTAATACTAAAAGTTCATGGCACAACATGTTCATTTTATTATGTCAATTGTAAACAACTATTTTAGATGGAAGGGATGAGATTATGATGGTTGTATTGTATTAAATATTAGGGTCTAATGTACTTAATTTGATAATTGGGGTGGAAAATGCAATTTGAATATCAAATTAGTGGGTAAAATGCAATTTGAACCTAACTTTGTTTTCTATGTTCCTTTGTATTTATCTTAACTTCACCTTATGCATTACTATTACTTTATAGCTCTTAAAGCTTTTTCTAAAATTAGTACTTGTCTTGGTGAAAATTTTAGAATCATACTATGCAAAAGTCAAACAAGGATGAGCTTGAATCAAAGGTGAACATTTTAAGTATGCCACCTTTGAGCTTGGGGGAGAGATTTAAGGATGCTTATGAAGTAATTTTGATATTGGATGATCGAGAGCAATTTGCTACACAGGGGTTAGTAACATAAATTGACCATTTTCACTCAGGGTTTTTATATGATTTGTATCATATGCTTTATGCTTTATTTGATGTTCATTTTAGTATTTGTGAGATAATGTATAATTTATTTGTATTTACAGCAATCTGGTACATTTTGTGGGATATTGCTAATTAATAACACCACACCAATGAACTTTATTTTCTATTGTTGATATGTTTCAGATCGCGATCTAGAAAAATTATCGAGAATATACGTAGCCACTTCAAAATCCAAATAGAGGTGAGGTTTGATTTCTTTACCATCTACAAGTAGTTGATATTACTTCCAAAATGTAAGTGTATATTTTTTAGTGAATAAAACATAAGTGTATATATTATTTAATGAATGTTGATGCTAATACTTTTCATTGAAAATAACATTTGAAACATGTGGTCACTAGGTGTGATTATTAACATGCACATGTCTTGTATATTTATTCCTGGTGTATGTTATGAGTGCATTTATTTAAGCTTTTTTCTTCATTTTTTCCTATGAAAATATCATTTCTGTAATTAAGTTAGTGTTTGGACTTTGGATAAACTTTTGAAGAAAAACCATAAATTGAGAATTTTTCCTCAAATGACATACTTCAAGAAAGAAATGACCAGTAATTGGTAACAACTGTTCTTCAATTTGAATTGAACTCATTACCTCTTTTGAGTTATTAATGGAGTTGGAGATTTTCAATTAAGCTTTTAACAACTTGTTAATTATGAAACAAATCAGATTTTGTAATTACTCATACATGGATTTGGATTGAACTATGTTTATTTCTTGAATATGCACTTCTCTGTTTATAAGATGACTGAAATCATCAAGAAATTGATTCATATCTAGGTTCGGCGATTGCCAGTTGGAGACGGGATTTGGATAGCGCGCCATAAAACTCTTGGCAGTGAATATGTGTTGGATTTTATTGTTGAAAGGAAGAAAATTGAGGATTTACGCAGTTCCATTAGGGATAACCGCTATAAGGATCAGAAGTTAAGACTTGTGGTAATTATTTCTTCTACGATTGTTCGGACTTCTTTGTTGACTTTTTATGATTATTTGAATAAGTTGATGATTTGAATATGCATATATGGTCTGTGATTAATGTTCTGCTACCTTTTTTTTGTTTTTTTTTTCCTGTTCTGAAGAAAATAGAGTGTTGTGTGTTTGGTTCTAGAATTTTGTTAAAGATATCCAATGAACGGTATCTTCACCAAGATTTCCTATCTATTTTTGATATGATGTTGAGGAATCTTATCACCATTACTCAAAAAACACAACAGCATAAACTAAAATGGAATTGTCTCATTCACTTTGCACACGAACTAGAGCATTATGTTGTGATTCAAATTCAATGTCACTGGTGGTTATGAATATGGCACATTTTCTATAATGAACTTGCACATTTTGTTTTTGATAAAAATGTTTTACTTTTATTTCTCTTGCTCAGTTATAAACTTTAAAGCCCACTATACTGATGTAGCTTCTCTGATCCCCATTTCTAAATTAATTTGAACATTGTAGAGGTGTGGACTGAGGAAGCTGATATATCTTGTTGAAGGTGATCCAAATTCTTCTGAAGCTGCCGAAAGCATAAAAACAGCGTAAGGATATTTCTTCATTGAATTCATGAATTTTGTTTTCATTAGGGGGCTGGGGGACCAGATTCAGTTCTATGGGTTTCATTCTATGAAATTTCGTTAAGATTGGCTACTTCTGTTGTGGTATATTGTGCATTTGTTTCTTGGAGTTTGATAATTGATAGTATAATTTCTGACTTGCTTTTAATTCGAGCAGTGAGCAATCATTTATTAATGAAATTTCCTGTAACATCTTGTTTGTTTATTTGGTGTAGTAGTGGACAGAGTTTTTGTTATGATGCTTTCTTGCATTAGGATTCTGCACCAGTGAGATGAATATGGGACTATGGGTTACTAATTTTAGCTTGAGTTAAGCTTCCTTCTGGCTGAATTTAAAACTGTTGCTGTGTTTGTCAAAGACATATTTGTTATTTAACAAATTCAATCTATGTACCTTTTCTAGGGGATATAAGGTTGGCTTGGAGGCTTGGGTGTAAGAATTAGGGAGTGAAGTGATAAGGAGGACGTGGGTTCGATTTCCATCCTCAACAAAATACTAACATTAGCCATTGCAAAAAAAATAACGTATGTAAATTTTCTGGTTAAGTCAAAGTTATGCTAAATTTAAGTTTTTTTTCTGGCCTTGTGCAGCTGTTTTACAACAGAGATTTTGGAAGGATTTGACGTACAGAGAACAAGTGGTTTAGGTGATACTCTTAAGAAGTATGGTCATCTTACCCAAGCAATTGCTCAATATTACAAGTCGGGATTTTTTGAAGACAAATGCCCTGCAACTTGTCCTTCTTTTGATGAATTTATTAGAAGGTGTCAAGACCTCGAAAAAATGACAGTTAGTGATGTATTTGCCATCCAGCTTATGCAGGTAACAACAATTTTGAAATTAATTTTACACTGTTTTTCTTGTAGTTCTTTTAATTTGTTTAGCTGAATCAGTTGACCTTGAGTATTCTTTTAATTTGCATCACATTTACACAACCTTCTAGTATAATTTAGCTTCAAATGTTATTACAGCATGCTTTTTGTCCTTAAGCTTATGATTTGCATAAAGAGCTGCAATTTCTCGATAAATTGGATGAGTAATTCTAACATTGAACTATTTCATCCTATAAATTGATTAAATGCCTTTTGATTTAGACTTATTTTGAAACTCACAAATGCAGGTCCCACAGGTTACAGAGGAGATAGCCATGACTGTGTTGGATTTGTATCCCACACTTCTGTCTCTTGCCCGTTCATATTCACTACTTGTGAGTCCTCATTCATTTCTCCCAAGTTTATCAAGTCAATAAAAATTAGTTTTCTTAGAATAATACTCACCTAATTGTAAGTATCACATTTGGAATATTTGTCTCAAATTATGTCATTTTAGAATACTAAGACATCATTTATTAGCTTTTTCCACCAATAACCTCGTTTAGTTAAATAGTCTACCTAACGATTCCACAACTACTACTTTCAACCACTGTAATTAATACGGGAATTTTAAGGCGATGCACATATCTTACTCTAGAAATCAACATAACCAATCATTTTCTTATGAAGTGTGCATAATCTAAATTGACACTTGTCATGAGACAGAGAAAGTATAATATATGAGATTCTTACGAAATAGCACTAGTTTTTGAGACCTAGTTTGAGGCTATGGGACACATTTAGATTGTTTTTAGATTCTTTATCATTAGCTAACTTATGCTCCTTCTCCTCCCTCTAATTTTACCCACTTCAATTGTTTGATTTGATTAGGATGGCAATTCTCGTGCACAAGAGCAAATGCTTCAAAGACAAAGTAATAATGTCATCAATGCAGCTGCCAGTAGGAACATTTTCCAGCTTGTTTGGGGTAACAGCTGACTTGCATTTCCCTCTCATTTGTGGGATTTTGGATGTGAATCCAGTAAGCAAAGGTTAATACCGTTTTTTTACTTTAGTAAGTTCTCTTTATTGTATGTGTATGTGAAATTATATTAATTTACATTATAACGTTTTAGTTAAGCAGTCATCTGTATATTTTGTAAAGGAAAATCCTGTACAACACCAATCAAAGTATTTTTCCTGTCGAGTAGGATGAGTTACATGAATCAAATGATAGAATCTCTTGTCATAAGATTTGAGAATTAATATTTGGTGACATGCATATAGGCTACAAGTTTGTAACTTAGTGGAATCAATTCCTAATTTCAGAGTTTGTCTCTTTGAATTTATTTTATTTTAACGAAAATAAAATAATTTTGAATTTTCTTAAATTTATTTTTGGTGTATTTTTCTTAAGTTTCTGAAAAAAAAATAGATTTTTTAAGAATTATATCTGATTATTTTAATAAGTAACAACTATTGGGTGGTTTTTAAAAAAAAAAGCTTTTTTGTTGTTTTTGAAAAAGTAAATGATTTTTTGACACGTGTATGGACATCATACACCGACACCATATGTTACTATTCAAGTAATGTTAAGTGATTAATAATGTGCAAATACTTGGTTAATTCAATTTATCATGTGGTTGATGAGTTATCAAACCGACACAATATGGTGCGCAATACAGAATGCGCATATCTGATACCAAAGAGTGCATCATTTTCTGGTTCTTCTCTATGACCCTTCTCCATTCATTATGTACTCTCTCTGGATATCCCAATATTAGTTCCATCATGCACTCGTAGGTAATTTAATTTACTTATCATGGTGTTGCTAGGAAAATGGTGCTAGAGGGTTTGTATAGATAGGAGCAGTTTGTGGTTTGAAGTCCTTCAGTAAAATAGGGGGGCTTGTTTTGGAGGGAGAGTAGCATAACAAAAATAGTTCAATTTGGTGGAGGGATATTCAAAATATTGAGAAAAGGGTGGGAATGCTCCAACTAATTGGTTAAATGAGAGGTTGAGAAAGGTTCTTGGGGATGGACGAGACATTATTCTGATATGATCCAGGAGTGTGTGGGAAGGTCGTGAAGGATAAGCATAGTAGATTGTATGGATTGCCACTAAGAATTCCATGGTAGCATCGATTGTAAACTTAGTTTCGGGAAGGAGGAAATGGGGGCGGTAATAGCTTAGAGAGCTATTCCAATGAGAAAAAAGACTTTTAGATGAGTGTTCTTCTCTGTTTGAAAATATTGCGATATGAAAAGATTATTGGGAGTGGGGTAACGCAAGAGGTAAAGGGTACTCTGCTAAGAATATACTTGGAAAGTATTATCGGGTAGTAGTGATGGAAATGTTTGTAATTACACTGTTTCATTTTGGAATAAATTTGATCCCTTCAAAGTTGTTTCTCTTTTACGTGGAGATTAATAAAAAACAGGTTGTCTATGAAAGATAATCTATACAAACACGATATAGTAAATAGGGACTTGCTATGTTATGTTGGGGGTTTTGGTGTTGAGGAATGAGTCCAACATCTGTTTTTTGAATCCCTCAAATTTTGGTGTGTACGGAATATTATCCTAATGTTGTCAGGGATTAGCTGTGTAATGCCTAATAATTGTTTTGTTCATTTAGACAAAGAATAACATTGGTTTGGTTTGCATGTGTATGCACAATTTGGAAATCAAGAATTTGGTAACATTTTCTCAAAGGGATAGTAATGTGATTCAGGTGACTGAGAATATGAAGATAATGGTGTTGGCTAAATGCTAAGGTGAAAGGATTCAGTTATAATGAAGATCAATGGAGCCTTCAACCGTTGGCATGCTTAGCGATTGAGTATTAAGAGGTTCTGGTGTACATACATGACCTTGACAAAAAGGAAGAGCAACACAAAGATTTATGTTGTGATGGGCTCAAACTATAATATTAGTATGACTTTGTTAGAATATTAGAAAATAGTTTTTAGGATTGGTTTATAATCTTAGAATATCTCTTAAGAGTTGATGTTATATTATTTATTATTCTTATTATTTGTTCCTAATTTAGGATTGACTATGTATCTCTATAAATAAGGAATAATATCGAATATTTTGTATCAAGTCATTATTCAATAGTTTTGTTAATTCTATTCTTGAAACCCAAGTCTCCTTTCTTTTTTTCCTTCTGTTAGGAACCCAAGAATTGGATTTCAAAAGAATTTGAACACTAATGTTTAGAAAAGGATAAGAAATAATAAGAGAGAATCTCTAAAAAAATAAGATACCTAAGAGCGGATATGCTCTTCAAGGGCAAATGCACCGTTCAATTGGAATACCAGTTAAGAAAATTCTAATTTGACAAAAAATCCCCTCAAATGGGAAGAGGTACAATGGGATAAAAGAATAAAGGGCTAATCAACCACTATCCTAAGAAATAGGAAAACAGAAATAAAATACACTTATAGAACTATAAAAGCTCTTATCTCCTAACTAACTAATTCTCCTATATCTAAGTCCTAACACTACACCCCCTAAAAGAAACCTTGTTTTCAAGGTTGACATCGAAGTGATTGACATTGGGCGGTTGTGCGGATGTGGTGGCTTGGCTAATGCCAGCGATGCAGTGTGCCCAAAGCTCTCCACAAGCTAATAGACGACTGATGGTTCTGACAGATGTGTTTGGATTTCATTTTTCACCGCACATGATTTGACAGTTTTGACAAAGACACATTGCTGGTCATAATCTTTTGAGACCAAGAACTGATTTTGTCATCCTCGTGTTTACCTTTCTCTTGTTTTACCATTACACCAAGAATTTGTTTTCCCATTCACCGCACATGATTGCCTTCTGAATCTACAGATCAAACTTGTGGAAAATGATTCCCAAGTTGGATTTGGGTTTTCTTGATCCCAAGAACGAAACCAAAATAGTATCGAAACATCAAAGCTCATGAACGCCCACTGCACTCTATTGAATCCATGAATTTTATGCTCCATAAAGAACCTTTCAGCCCTTCAACCCACCCAACAGGATCAATCCTGCCTTCTTGGCCTTGGCCCACCAATCTTCCATTTCCATGAACACTTGCACTCCATCGAGATCCGACAGGTCAAACCAATTGTTAGGAACTCAAGAATTGGATTCCAAAAGAATTTGAAGAACACTAATATTTAGAAAATGATAAGAAATAATAAGAGAGAATCACTCCAATAATAAGATACACAAGATCATATACACTCCTCAAGGGCAAATGCACCCTTCAATTGGAATACCAGTTATTAAGAGAACCATTATTTATAGGTTTTTTGTGCAATGGGATAAAAGAGTAAATAACCAATACCACTATCCCAAGAAATAGGAGAATAGAAACATAATACACTAACAAACCTAAAACAAAAATAGGAAATAACTAACAAACCTATAAAAGCTCTTATCTTCTAACTAACTAATGCTCCTATATCCAAGTCCTAACACCTTCCCCTCTTCTCTCTTTTTTATGAATCTCCATTGTTGACGGACTTGTATGCAAATTGATCAATAATGTGTTACGATGCTTGAGTGCTTGTTGAGGTCTTGGAGTGCAGTGTACTATTTTTTGTATTCATTTCCAGTCCATTTACGCAACATGTGTCTCCATAGGTGGATTATAATTGGGGGTATGTTCATGCATGACACGTGGAGCAGGCGATCAAAGTATTTTCTGTGACTGAAGCATCATGTGTAGGAAACACACTGCTTAAAGTCATAAGTTTCATGCTTTTAGAAGAGACTCACCTAAACTGTTGCAGTCATCACAAGGTTTTGTTGTTAGGTAACAATTCTGGTGATAGCATGGTAAAACTGCAGCAAGTTTTGACATACTATTCCCTCAGTTGCTTTGAAGTCATCAGAGGAATATTTGTTGAGTTGTTGTCTTGGTATCGAGTTGGTGCATGATCAATATTATCATGTGCTTGTTAAGTTTTGGTGAATTGGTTTATTTTTATTCTATTATGCTTCACTAGGGAGAGTTGCGGCTGTTCAAGGGAGCAAATTAGGTGCAAAACATTGTATATCTATAGGCTAACGTGCTCGTTGGACGGTAGAATTTAATATATCATTGAATATAAAATAATATGTAATTTAAAAGTAATGTAGTTATTGTTTTAGAGTAGAATATACTTAATATTTATGTATTAAAAGGTAAATATATTTTCACTGTTGCTACCTGCACCCCCGTTTTTACTTCCCACACCCCTTAAGTCTTTTTAAGAACCAAAAAACCCCAAAATACCCTTCAGTCTTCTACCTCATTAAAATGATTCGATTCTGGGTTTTTTAAAACAATACGTGAACTGAATGACAGATTCACGTACTTAACTGAATTCATGTAAGGTTCATTATGGCAAGTAACTCCAAAATTTATTCCAATTAATTCCAAAATTTATTTCAATTAATTCTAATTAATTTCAATTCCAATTAATGCGGTAACTCTACTGATTTGGTACAAGGTAAACTTGAGTTCACATATTTGTCACAGAAATGGCTTGTTCGTGAACTGAGTCAAAAAAATTTCAAAAAAAACGTATTTTACATGAACTCAGTTCACGTACGCACAAATTGGACAAAAATTTAACTTACGTGAACTGAGTTCATGTACGCACAAATTGGGTAAAAAATTTAACTTACATGAACTGAGTTCACGTGAACTCACGCACAAATTGGGCAAAAAGTTTAACTTACGTGAACTCAGTTCATGTGAACTCAATTCACGTATGCACAAATTGGGCAAAAAATTTAACTTACGTGGACTGAGTTCACGTACGCACAAATTGGGCAAAAAAAATTAACTTACGTGAACTCAGTTCACGTACCCTTGCTTCATATGAGTTCACGTGAACTCCATTGTTTACGCAAATTCAGTTGTTCACGTATGATTTTCAGATTTGAAAAAAGAAACTCAACCAAAATCAAAACTTTCAACGTATCTTCTTTGAACACTTTAACAACAATGACAATATGAGATTAATGGGTTGTAAGGTTTGAGTAAATGTGAGTTTTGAATGATAATGAGTTATAGTGGGTGAGTTATGGATGATTTTTAGGTTTTGTGATTTTTGGGTTTAAAATGTGGAAGAAGGTGAAAAAGGGGATGAAGAAGGAAAAAGAAAGTGGTCTAATGAGGTAGAAGACTGAAGGGTATTTTGGAGTTTTTGGTTTTTAAAAAGACTTAGGGGGTGTGGGAAGCAAAAACGGGGGTGCAGGTAGCAAAAGTGATATATTTTTAATTAACCATATAAAAGCTAATTTTGCTTTATTACAAAGAAAAAAGTAAAACTTTATTGACTAATACAATCTATGCAACGTTTATTAAAATATGATACTATTGATAAGCTTTTTTAACTTTAGAGATGTAGTCCTTATCTTTAACATTTTTTTCGACGTAAAATTGTTTAATTGACATATTTGTTAAATTGTTCACATTTCTTTATCGTAAAAGTTGTACATTTGATTATAATTATCACATGTTTTTCATTTTATATGATTTATATTAGTTTTGAAAATTAAATTTTTTAAATTTATGTACGTTTTGACATTTTCAATTTTACAAATGAATCATGAAAATTATTTTATGTAAAAAGTTGGTTAACATCAGACTAATCAGATGCATAGTAAAAAGGATAGTCCATTTCAATGAAAATACAAATACATATTCACAAAGAGGTATATAGCTTTCACTGGTCACTAGTTGGATACCAATGACTTAGGATTAAAATTACACTCTTTCCCTATGTTTTAATCAAACAATAATTAATGTCGTCTTTATCAAAGTAATTGACATTACAATATGACTATGTATAAACCAAATTGAAAGTGAATTGTTCAGCTTGATGGTAAAAAATGAACTTCACATGTCCCTCAAGATTTTCTTTATATACTATAACTCTATAAGAGTTCATATATGGTTTTGTAGAGAATAATACTTGTGTAGACACAACAATTTAGACATAATATTTAAACACACACATAAAAGAAAAAAAGTATAAAAACAATAATTAAATAATGTATATTTTTAAAATAATTAAAAAAATATAGTTTTTTATGTGTGTGTCTAAATAGTATGTCCAATTCTTGTGACACAAGAATTGCTTCTTAGTAGAAAAGCTTGTGATAGTGACTAAGAAATATTAATAAATTTAATTATGTTAAGATGGAGAAATTTTAGTAAATAATTTTTTTTTGATAAACTCTAAAGTTGTTGATTGATAAAAATGAAATATAAACTTTTGAAGAAGTGATATTGCATGTAAGTGTATGGATAGGTGGTGAATTTGGAAAATTGAAAAATTCATTTAAAGAGTAACTTTTTCTTAAATCATTGTTGCTTTGTAATTTTGTCAATCAAAACATTTATTAAATGATAATGTGTGTCTTGTTGTGTACTATAAAATTCATTCATGAGTAGTAATTTGTTAAAAATAATGTTTATAATAGTATTCAAAACATTATAACAATTCTTCACGTATGCAAATAGCGCTGATAGATATATATGGAAGAAACACTACAAAACAAAATAAAAATTTCTTGAGGTTAAAAAGCCTTAAATAATAATAATCATAATAACAATAATATTTTTTAGATAACAGAAATATTATTTACAAAACAATTGTTGGTGTGGACTTTGTATTTAAACTTCAAGTAGATACTATAACTGCAAACAATTGTAATAATCACACAATGTAACTAAATTTTATATCTAGTGTTTTGGATATCGAGCAATTTCATTTACTTTAATAATTGTTTAAGACATAGGAAAATTTGAGTATTGAAATGGTTAAAAGTTAATGAAATGGTTAGAAGTTATTCATTTCCAAACAAATATATTTAGAGTTCTTCATCTTTATTTTGATTATGATATGTTCCTTTTTAATTATATAAAGAAAAAATACTACGAAAGTCACATTCATTATCTTAGTATAAATATTGACCTCCTAGAATATGATCTTAAAAAATAATGACAACAGAGGAACAATGTTATTGAAACATTTGTGAACTAAGAATGTGTCACGCATTGAAATGGGTGTGACTTTCTTACATTTCATAATCTTTATTCATTGGTAAGTGACTTGAACCAATGCAAAAGGGTGGTTGAAAATAAGTGGATAAATTTTTATGTGTGATAAACAATGAGCTATTGGGTGAATTGTTTATTTGTTTGTTTTTGAGTTATTGAAATGAAAGATTTGATAAGTGACTATAGCATTTTATATTACATATTGATGAAACAAAATAGTGGATAAAGACCAGTTTCAATACTTTAACTATTGTTTTATCTAAATAATTAGAATGTGAAATAAAATTTCAAAATAATTATTTTCCACGGTAAGAAAATATCAAGGGTGGGTTATAAAAAATTATAGGCAAGAAGAGTGTTGATATTTAAGACATAGGAAATTTCGAGTAGTGAAATAGTTAAAAGTTAGTGAAATTGTTAGAAATTGTTCATTTTCAAACAAATATCTTTCATATTTTTCGTCTTTATTTTGTTTTGATTATGATATGTGCTTTTTTAATTATAAAAAAATGCTACGAAGACACATTCAATATCTTAGGAAAAATACTCACCTCTTGTATATGATCTTCAACAATAATGGCAGCAAGTGAACAATGTTATTGAAGCATTTATAGACTAAGAATGTGTCACACATTGAAATAAGTGTGACTTTGTTGCATTTCAAAATGTCTTTATCCATTAGTGAGTGACTTGAAGCAAATGCAAGAGGGTGATTGAAAATCAATGGGATGAATCTTTATGTGTGATAAATAATGTATTGAAGATATTGGGTGGTTTGTTCTTTTTTGTATGAGTCATTGAAATGAAAGGTTTAATAGGTAACTAGAACTTGTAAGTGTTTGATAAATGACCACATCGAAATTTTTGAAATATGTGACGTTTATATAAATAATTTGTCACTAATAGAATTTGAGAATATAATTTGAAAATCTATTTTAATATATTATAATAAATAGATTATGTAGATGTAAGAATATTCTAGTGGGAACTAGAATATATTCAATCAAAATATATTTATAAGGACCAGAAACTATTCTAGTGGGTACCTAGAATCTATTTTTTAGAGACTAAACTTGAAAAGTTATAATTTTATAAAGACTAAAATTATATTTAACCTAAAAAACAAAGCATCCTTATTTTATTATATTATTGAAAAAAAGTAGAGGCCATGTACTAAAGATCTAGATGTATTGACCTCTAACTGACTCTGATTAAAGTTTGATGTAACATTATGGTCGTGGTATGTTGAGTTACCAATGAATGTATGGTAGTACATGTTTGACTTTATGATAGAATTGACAAAATCATGTTAAGTCAAAATTGTGTTATCAATTAAAGGTTCTATGAGGTTGGACATGAAATGAACATGCGACATTTATATTAGATTGCATATAATGCCATATCATCAGGGATATTTTTAACAAATTAAGAAGGAAGAAGTTGTTATGATTATTAATCAAAGGAAGAAATTATTTGTCTTAATTAAAATAACAGTAACGATCATTTTATAGTCGTATTTGAAGATATTTGAATTTGTCATTTGAAGTTTAAAACCAAATTTTTATTACTAAATTAACACATCATGAACATATCAATGAAGAATAAATGTCATGTGAAATCTATTAGGTAAGAGCTATTTAACATCGTTTGTTCTAGGGTGGCAGCTCTCAAGTTGACATAAAATGCCTAAAATTGAGGCATTGATACGAAGCTTACATGAAAGACTACTTATTTAATTACAAATCATTAACGACAGAAGTTTACTAAATACGATTTTCAGCTCACTTCATAATTTTTATATTTTGTTTCACAACATTGACTTATTTGACTATTTTAGATAAATTAAAAACAATGTATAATTAAAAAAATAAAATATTATTTTTAACAAATTACACGAATCAAATATTGATTTTATTTACCAATAATGTAGTCAAAGTTGGTATAAAAAAATATATACCATAGATAAAATAAAAATTACACTATTATTTGGAATAAATTAGTTTGTAAGTAGATGACCAAATAGTCATTGTATTAAGTAAAATAGCTATAGGTTACACCAAATTAAGAAGGTATTATCTTTATTATAGTTATAGATATTGTGAATTGTATCATAAAATCCAAATTATGAAGAATCTATTATAATATATTTAAATAGATTTTTAAATACTACTGTGACATATTATTTAATATTTGTCATTTTATTTAAATATTAACACTTCAACAAAGATCTCATCTGAAACATTTAAAAGGTACTCTTTCATCCTTTCTCTTCCATCTCTTTATTATTCCACTTCTAATTTTCTTTAACACACATTTTACTATTTTTATTATTATTATTATTAATATTATTATTATTATTGTGATTTTTACTACTACTACTATTTAGCATATAATATTATGTATAATTATTCATGTGCCATGAGTTACAATCATTATAGTTAATCGACACTCATTACTCCTCCATCATTATTGGTAACAATTTTTCCATGGTTTTAACTCCAATTAATATATTGATCATTTTAAACGCTTCTCAAGAAATATATAAATGACAACAATTTTGTGGAAGTTATTATGTATTATTGTTTATGTTTTATTTGGAAATTAGAATACAATGACATATACACTTTGGTTTATACACACCTTTTTTATTATAATTTGTGTTAGATTGATTGTCGACAATTTTGTAATGGCTTGTATCGAATTTGTGCTTCTTTGTATGTTCATTTTATATGTTTTTAGATAAACAAAACGTGCGAGAATTTTTACATATTTTTAGTTTAAGTTTATAGTCAACTGATGTGTGTGTAGAAATTTAGTGCAAATACATCAATGTTTTTTTACCAAATTGTGTTTACATTTCATTACGAAGTATGTTATGTATCATGCAATATATTTTTCAGATATACGATGAAATAAGTTTTTAACGCCAATACACCATTAAATTTCAGTGATTAATAGAATAATTATGGAATATTATATGATGACAACTATAGTATCTTTCTCGCCTTATCTTTAGATACATGGAGACAAATAATGTAACACATATCTTTCTAAGTATAGCACATAACTCTCTAAGTTTCCTCGGGTGAAGATTAACAAATATTTAATGTCTATATAGTAAATATATCTAACATTTTTTGTTTCTACAATTGTTTAATTTTCTCCAACTTCATATTGCATAATATCATCATGGTGAAAAAAAATCATGTTATAATGAAAAAAATAGATCATTTTTAGTGAGATCTATAAAATATTTTATATTTATCTTTTAAAGTATTTATACTCCATTTTTTATATACAATTTTATTAAAACAGTCTCAATTGTTGTTACTAACTATTAATTTTGCCATATAAGTTTTTTTTGACACATGTATGCTATTGTATTCCTTCAAAAGGTGGTCAATCTCTATATAACTAGTGTCATAATAAAAACAAAATTGAAACTCCAATATTTACTTTGCCATTATATTTTGTTTAATAACTCTTATTATTGTATCGCAATATTGTGTCTCCTCCAATTATAAATTTTAATTGTTTACATGGTCAAATTTTTTTTCTTTCTTATAACCATTTTTACACAGTTGGACCTTTACTATTTTTAATTAAAAAAATGATTTATAATAACTGTTGGAGTATAATGTGTGAATTTAAAAATTGTTGAAGTCCCACATTGGAAAACTCTCATTTTGAATAGTTTTAATCACTATATAAATATTCTCAAAATTTTGTTGAAGTCCCACATTGGATAGAAAACATATGTGAGTTTGCTACCATCACTATATAAAGAGTGTCAATTTATTGTGAAAAGCACACCAAAGTTGGATGCGTTTCTCAACTTTTTCTTTTCTCCCTCTTATATGTTGCTCGATTGCTACCGAGCCACTTCTCCCCTTTCTTTTTGTCCCTTCGATATTTTAAAGTAGTTGTTATACCGTAGTCCCTTCGATATTTTAGAGCCGTTGTTATACCGTAGTCCCTTCGATATTTTAGAGCGGTTGTTATATTGTAGTCCCTTGGATATTTTAGAGCGGTTGTTATACCGCATTCCCTTCGATATTTTAGAGCGGTTGTTATGCCGTAATTCCGTCGAGTTTTTAGTGGTCCTAATACCACTATCCTTTTATAGTCCCGTCGACTTTTAAGTGGTCATAATACCACTATCCTTTTAGAGTGGTTTTTATGCCACATGCCACAGTCCTTTAAGTGTAGACATTTTGATTTATGAGTGGTCATAGTACCATATTGTAAGGCTTTAATCGCCTTATTAAGAGTGACTTTAACCGTCATATTGAGAGTGTCTTTAACAGTCATATCGATGGTGTAATTCTAGAACAATTTTCTACGGTGCAATGGAACTCCGATACAGTGAATTTGGGCTGTTTTATCTTGGGGACGTCGTGGTTGATAGTCTGCCTTGCACAATTTGGGCAGTGCCGCGAAACGTCTTAAAGAGAGCGACTTAGTCCGCGACTCAACCTAATAATATCTTCGGTGACACAAATTGTGAATTTTAAACAATTTTTTCAAACTAAAAAAAAAACAATTTTAAGACGATTTTATTGCCATGTCAACCGAAGACATTACTGGATCTGTTTCTTTGAGGCAAATAGAAAAGGATAAGAAAGCTGGAGAATTAACCCATGGGAGGGTAATGATTACCTTTATAAGAATTATATTCTTAATGGACCTGCTGATGAGTATGAATACTACAGTTCCGACAATAGTGCTAGACAGTTATGAGATGCTAAAAAGAAGGGGAAGTTAGAGCTAAAAAGTGTGTTGTAGCCTGAAATGCTATAAAGAAAAAATATGATACCGAGGAACTTCGAGCTAAAAAGTGTGTTGTAGCCGCTACCTCAAGTATCAGATTACCGATGACAAAAACATGGAGAAATTCAGAAGATAGCTCAGGGGATCATCTTAAGGTACAACTTTAGATGAATTTCAAATTGATTGTTGTCATCGACAAACTGCCTCTGTTTGGAAGGATTTTTTAAAAAATTATTCTTAAAACAAAAGAATTTTCTCTAAAGAGTATGATAACCTGTCTCTAGAAAAAAAATATGTTGTTTATTATTTTTCTGAATTAGGTAGAGTTTACTTATATCTGAGGCATGTTTAAATTTAAATGTTGAAATTAAAAATGTCTTCTTCTGTTTACATTTTGTGTGATTTTAATATTTGACATGCTAGACTTTGTCATGTGAACACATGTTATTTCAAACTTAAGTAACTCAGGTTTAATACCAATGTTATCTTTAAATGATTTTGAAAAAAAAAGTGATTTTTGTAGTCAAGCTAAAATAACTAAGAGTTGACATAAATCTATAGTTAGAGAATATGAGTCTTTAGATTTATTGCACTCTGATATATGTGAACTTGATGAGACGTTAACAAGAAAAGAAATTGTTATTTTATCACTTTTATTGACAATCTTTTTGACTATACTTGTCTTATCTTCGAACATGGGGTTGTTTGGCATATGTCAGAATCTCCGATCCCAAACGAATTAAACTCGCTAGTTGAGCCTATGAATGTGTATTCATTGGGTATGCAGTAAACAGTAAAGCATATAAGTTTTATGACCTAAATGCGAAAGTGATCATATAGTCAAATGATGCTGACTTCTATAAAAATAAATTCCCTTTCAAATCGAGAAATAGTGGGGGCAACTAACCAAGTCATACTCCCGTGACAAGAAGTAGTGAAAGCAACAAACAAGGTGAATTGGAAACTCGAAGAAGTAAGAGACTCAGAGTTGCTAAAGATTATGGCCTATAATTTAGAAGAGGATCCTGCAAATCTCAAAGAAGCCTTGTCATCATTGGATGCAGATCCTTGGCAAGAAGCTATAAACAATGAAATGGATTCTCTAGAATCTAACAAGACCTGACATATAGTAGACTTGCCTCCTGGTTGCAAACCAATAGGTTGTAAATGGATTTTGGAAAAGAAACTAAAACCCGATGGAACTATTGATAAATACAAGGCACGCCTTGTAGCCAAAGCTTTTAGGCAAAGAGAAAATATAGATTTCTTTGACACTTTTTCACCAGTCACTAGAATAACATCCATAAGGGTAATCATTTCTCTAGCAGCTATTCATAATTTGGTGATACACCACATGGATGTTAAATCAACTTTTTTTCAATGGTGACCTTGAAGAAGAAATCTATATGGAACAACCTGAAGGCTTTGTAATTCATGGACAAGAAAACAAGGCCTGTAAGTTTGATAAATCTCTGTATGGTCTTAAACAAGCTCGTAAGTAATGGCATGAAAAATTTGATAACTTAATTATATCGAATGAGGTTAAAGTGAATGAAAGTGACAAATGTATTTATTACAAATATGAAAATGGAATTTGCACTATCATATGTCTCTATGTAGACGACTTACTCATATTTGGTTCAAACATTCATGCTGTGAAATCATTGTTGAGTAACAACTTTGATATGAAAGACCTTAGAGAAGCGAATGTAATCTTAGGAATCAAGATTACTAGGTCAGAAAAGGGACTTTCTTTGGATCAGTCTCATTATGTTGAAAAGATCCTAATGAAATATAAATACTTTGACTGTAAACCTGCTTGCACACCATATGATCCAAGTATGAAACTTTTTAAGAACACTGGTGAAGGTGTTAGACAAACTGAATATGCGAGCATCATTGGCAGCCTCAGGTATGCCACTGATTGTACTAGACCCGACATTGCCTACGTCGTGGAACTATTGTGCAGGTTTACCAGTAGACCTAGTATGGAGCATTGGCACGCTATCGAAAGAGTCATGAGATACCTAAAAAGGACCATTAATCTAGGATTACATTATCAAATATTTCCTGCCGTACTTGAAGGATACAGTGATGCTGATTGGAACACCTTATCAAATGACTCCAAAGCAACCAGTGGCTATATTTTTAATATAGCTGGCGGGGTTGTATCTTGGAAATCGAAGAAACAGACAATACTAGTTCAGTCCACTATGGAGTCTAAAATGATAGCACTAGCTACTGCTAGTGAAGAAGCGAGCTGGTTGAGATGCTTGCTAGCTGAGATCCCTTTATGGGAAAAACCTATGCCAGCTGTGTTGATCCACTGCGATAGTACCGCAACTATTGCAAAAATTGAGAATCGTTATTACGGTAAGAGACAACAAATACGTCGTAAGCACAACACAATTAGATAATTACTTACTAAAGGAGCTGTAATAGTGGATCATGTATGCACTTATGATAATTTAGCAGATCCTTTGATGAAAGGATTGGCTAGAGAGAAAGTCATAAATACATCCAAAAGGATGAGACTATTGCCTATAGATAATTGAGCCACTCATGATGGTAACCCGACCTAAAATACTGGAGATCTCAAGAATTAGGTTTAATGGGTAATAACAAGTCATAGTGATAGGGGATGAACATATTATTATATTTAACAGAAGCATGATTCCTGAAGCGATGGAAGGCTGACATAATAGAAACTCTTAATGAGATCTATACTCTATGTGGAGGGAGTTCCTAGCTACAGAAGTACTCTTGATAGACTCACCTATGTGAATGTGGAAATGAGGCAATTGAAGGTGCAAACATGAGAAAGGGGGGGTTGAATTGTGTTTGTCAAACTTGATTCTTTTTGCTGTTTGTTGAGTGTTGATGCAAATTTTTTGATGAATAATTGATCAGAGTTAGCAGCGGATAATAACAACTTAAGAACACATCAATTTATCCTAGTTCACCATTAACTTGGCTACATCCAGTCCCTTCATCTTGAAGGCTTTAATCCACTAATTCAAAACACTTTGAATTACAGCACCTGACCCTCCAAGCAAGTCTTCTCAAACAGCCTAACAACTCCAGACTTTTGAGGAACGAAAACAACACCTTAACTCTACAAGTCAAGTCTTCTCCTACCAATCTGACAACCCCAGATTGAAGAAGGAATCTACACCCCTATCGGGTTAGATTACAAGGGTTTGGAACTCTACAATGTTGCTTCTGGAAAGCTGATTGTTGCAATGACTTTCACACTCTTTAGTTGCTTCTGGAAAGCTGATTATAACGATGCTTCTCTTGAGTAGTTGCTTCTGGAAAGCTGATTATAACATTGACTCTCACTCTCTGAAAACACTTAGAGCATATTTATATTCCTTTGAAAATACTGTTGGCCAATCCTATTTCACTTAAATAAAAACCGTATCTTTTTAACTTCAGATTACACTTGAAAATTCTGTTGACCAGTCTTATTTCTTTTAATTTCAAACCATATCTTTTTAAGCTTCAGATTGCATTCGAATTTCTTCAAGTCTTTAGTGAATTTTTTAATCAAATCCCCTTAATACTTTGATCAAATTTCTATCCAAATTTAATCAAGTCTTCTTCGAATTTTAATCAAGTCTTCACTGATTTTTATCATGATTAAAATATGGATCGTATGATCTTCTGATCTCGACCAGCTCTGGACTTATGTAGTCTGATCTGCCCCAATTCTGTGATCCTCTGATCTCGGCCAACACTGGATCATATGATCTGATTTGAACTATTTTATGATCTTCTGATCTCGGCCAACACTGGGCCATGATACTTAAATCTGGACCATTGATCTGAACATTTTCCCTCTGATCTGGACCAAGTCTGGACTGAGTCTGGATTGAATCTGAATTAAATATGGACCATTGATATTTTAATCTGGACATTTATCTTCTGATTTGGATCAAATCTGGACTGAGTCTGGATTGAATCTGAATTAAATCTGGACTTATGATATTTTAATCTAGACCATTGATCTTTTAATTTGGACATTAATCCTCTGATCTGGACTGAGTTTTATGTTCTGGACCATGCTATCTTCTGGTCTGGACCAAGTCATTTGTTCTGGACCAGTTATCTTCTGCTTTGGACTATGTCTGGATTAAGTCTGGACTGATTCTTATATTCACGACCAAGCTATCTTCTAGTCAGGATTAAGTCTCGACCAAGTCTGACTTATGTTTCCTTCTGGTTTGGACCAAGTTTCCCTCTGACAAGCTTCCTTCTGGTCTGGACCAGGTCTCCTTCTAGACTCTGCTTCCTTTTGATCTGGGCCAAGAAAAATATCCTCTGATGATGTTATTTGTCCTTTAATCCTCTGATATCCTCTAGAGGTGTATCCTATGGTGCCTTCAGGATGCATCCTATTGTACCCTCTAGATGTTTCCTCTGGCCGAACCTTCTGGTGACATATCTATCCTCTGGTTGCTTCCTCTGGATGTATCCTCTGGTGGTGTCATCCTCTGATTTTGCACAGCTTCTAATTTGTTCTTCTAAGTCAAAATACTATTTACATAAAATACTTTTGTTAACATCAAAACTTTGATTGATCGAACCAACTTGGTTCCAACAGCCATTTCCTATGGAATTTCGAGGAAAAAATTCCTAGAACGTTCACTATATTGGGATAGACGTGCAGGGCCATAAATGCACAAGATTTTTAGAATACACCCAATGAAAAGGTTGTGTATAGGTTTGATGTCAGAGATAGAGTTGAAGACTACGAGTCACTCTTGCTAAATCAGAATCTTACTTGCTATGCGAAGGCTCAAGTCAAGAGACACATTTGCTTATGCATAATCTTATAGAAGCATTTGACGCTATTTTAAAAACATTTTTTTAATTAAGTGGGGGATTGTTGGAACATAATGTGTGAATTTAAAAAGTGTTAAAGTCCCACATCTGAAAACTCTCATTTTGAATAGTTTTAATCACTATATAAATATTCTCAAAATTTTGTTGAAGTCCCACATTTGATAGCAAACATATATGGGTTTGCTTCCATCACTATATAAAGAGTGTCAATTTATTGTGAAAAACACACCAAAGTTGATGCATTTCTCAACTTTTCTTTTCTCCCTCTTATATTATGCTCGATTGTTACCGAGCCACTTCTCCCCTTTCTTTTTGTCCCTTCGATATTTTAAAGCAGTTGTTATACCGTAGTCCCTTTGATATTTTAGAGCGGTTGTTATACCGTAGTCCTTTTGATATTTTAGAGCGGTTGTTATACCGTAGTCCCTTCGATATTTTAGAGCAGTTGTTATACCATAGTCCCTTCGATACTTTAGAGCGGTTGTTATGCCGTAATTCTGTCGAGTTTTGAGTGATCCTAATACCACTATCCTTATAGAGCAGTTTTATACCGTAGTCTCGTCGATTTTTGAGTGGTCATAATACCACTATCCTTTTAGAGTGATTTTTATGCCACATGTTGCAGTCCTTTAAATGTAGTCATTTTGATTTATGAGTGATCATAGTACCATATAGCGAGGATTTAATCGAGAGTGACTTTAACCGTCATATTGAGAGTGCCTTTAATAGTCATATTGAGGGTGTAATTCTAGAACGATTTTCTACGGTGCAATGGAACTCCGATACAGTGAATTTGGGCTGTTTTATCCTGGGGACGTCGTGGTTGATAGTCTGCCTTGCACAATTCGGGCAGTGCCGCGAAACGTCTTAAGAGAGCAACCTAGTCCGCGACTCAACTCAATAATTTCTTCGGTTGCACAAATTGTAATTTTTAAACAGTTTTTTCAAACTAAAAAAAAACAACAATAAAAAAAAGATAATAGATATAATATTTTATTAAAATTAGTAATACCAAGTATGTATTAGACAAGCCACAATTATAAAACCACATGATCGTGGTATTGTGTCGCAAAATAAAAAATTTCTTGTAGTTATGGAAACACACTAGTAAGCATGGAGCAAAATACAAAATACTCTAAATGTGACTCGTGTGGCTCAATAGCAAATGAGCCAATAGATCTTGGATAAACTCTGATACTATTTTAAAATTTGAGTTGGGTCTTACACAACCTCATAAAATTGACTTGTAGATTGATCACTACCACCACTTATAAATATTTTACCATACTTTATCTCATTCAATATGAGTCTCTTTCAAAAGATGGTGTTACAAGTCTCACTACCATATGTTCTACGTATGTGTACTATCTTTCAAACTTATTCTCATCACTTTTAAGAACATAATAGTTAAGCAACATGGTAAGGACTGAGGAGTAAATCCTTACTACTAACATAACACATTAACTACAAATATTCACTTGTCAAAAGTTTTTGTTTGACAAAACATATAAAAAAAGTTTTTTTTTTACTCAAACATATAAAAAAAAAGTTAAGCAACTATATATTTATATTTAGACGAAAATATCACTAATAAAGTTACACAAGCAAAATAGAGATTATGAGTTCGAACTCAAGTCACCACATGAAATCTCTAGCCTAACAATATTAACATTGCTAATTGAGCTAAATCTTACAAACAATAATCAACATAAGATTGAATAATAGCTCGATCTGATCGTTTAGAAAAAAAATGAAATATATGTTTTCTTGCATGATGAAACTAAGTAATATTTTGAGGTCAAACTGACCCAAAAGTAAGGTCACTAACGACCTGTTTGGTATAAGAGAAAGACTAAAGTGAGAAACTGTCTCGAGAGAAGTAGGAGAGAGTGCAAGAATCTCTCACATTTGGAACTGAAATGAAATGGAGAAGAGAGTACAAAATCTCAAGGGGCCAACGCCTTTTCTAATTCTCTTGATGTTGTGAAGAAAGGGATTGAAGAAACCATGTTTCTGTTTGTGCTCCTGAAGATGATAATGTATTTTGACAAAGACAACACAAATTTGAGGTTGTGGAGAAACATTCAACTAAGTACCATGCAATGGAAGTCATAACCATGCCATTTAGAGAAAAATTAGTCATTCCCTAAATTTTTATGTGCTATTTGTGAGTTAAATGAACTGATTTGTTGTTGGATAGATGGAACTTGGAGGGCAACATTTATGATTGTGGAATGAGACACAATGGTGAGATAATTGTAGTAAGTGGATACTGGGTGGGTTAGTTGGTGGAGATAAGCGAAGTACTAGAGCAGTCAAAATGAGTTAGTCTATATGGACCGACTTGTTCATCGCACTAAAACATAGAGCTTGGAGTTAATAATTTTGACCTAATTTTTTTTTTTTTTTAGCCTAGCCCGAAAATCATAAGGGCTCAATATGGGCCAAAGATAGCCTGCACAACCAAGTTAAACTAAAATAAAAATTGTACAACTTGTTATTTAGTTTTTTTTTATCAAGTATTGATTATTTAATTTGAGGACCCAACTAAATTGATCCACAAATAAAAAAAAATAATTGGTCCCAAAGTGATCCAACTCACCCATGACTCAACTTTTATACCATAATATTTTTAAAAAAATATAAGCAAGTAAGATTTTTCTTTTTCAAATAAAATAAGTTGTAAATTATTTAAAAAATATAAAAATTACAGGTTACCCGCCTAACCTATAATCCGTTTAAGGCCGAGTTCAAGTTTAGTCTAACCTGAATATGCCCACGACCCATTAAGACTAGCCCTAAACGAATTTGATACACCTCTAGGATATACATTCTTGATCTAATAGTGAAACTAATCAAATTAAAATTTAAAATAAATTAGATTGATTCAAAAAAATTAAATTACTCAAATTATTTTGGACCAATATATTTATCATCAAAATAATTTGTACCTTGTTTGGACAAGCATCCAATATAAAATACAGAACAAACAAGCACATCCAAGCATGACATGTGTTGATGTGTGGAACTACTGGCCAATTCAGGTTGCTACATTACTCTAGTAATATTTTGGATGACTAGTTAGGATACCCCTCTTTAAATGACATTCATGATATGGAAGTGTTTGCTAAGCATAGGACAGAAGGGGGAAGATAAAGATGAGGAAAATTCCACTAAAGCAACTGGTTAAATTTTCAATGAAAAACAAAATTTTTATTTAATAAAAAGGTCTAAAAAAAATTTATTAATAAAAAAAAACTCAAATTTTAATTATTTTTAAAATTAAAAATATAAATCTTTTTTAAATTTAATTTTATCTAAACAATATTAAATCAATTGAAAAAGAAATATTACATAACATATATTATATTAATTTAGTAATGTCAAGTTAAAATTTAAAAAATTCGTTTTATGTCTCATTAAAATTCATTTTAAAATAATATAGACAATATCTCTTAAAGTGTTTTCACACTTTCAGTGATTCATGAAATTTTGAACAGAGTATGAATTTAATGTCCTCTCTCTCTTTATATATATATAATTATTCTAATTTTAAACTCCTAGGTACCCAACTTTTGGACTTTTTTCTTTAATTAATTTTAGGTTAAAAAATTATATATTTGTGCGGATGAACTTTTAATAATGTTCTAAATATATTTATAAAAAATCATAAAAAATTTAAAAATTAAATATGTTTCGTTTCAGCAATGACTAAAACAACTTGTTGAATAATGTTGTATAGATTAAAACATGTGTTTTTTTTTATAGGAACTAAATTTTTTTTTAAATATTTTATAAAAATAAAAAATTTATTTAACCTTTGATTTAATGATTAATATTTTTATTTTTCAATCATATCACAACCATTGGTTAGTAAATTATTACTCGTGTCTACTTCATTTATATTAATCAATACATACCGAAAATCATAGCGGAAGGCACAAGTTAACAATCATGATAAAATGCGGCAAGGAAAGAATTGCCACCAAGGCCTTTTTCATTATAGTGAAAATCAGCATTCTGTATTCGAATACGAGGCTGTCGTAGTCGAATACAGATGTGAATACAGTGGCAAAATTGAAGTCCTATATTCGAATACGACAGGGTCGTAGCTGA
This sequence comes from Cicer cuneatum, assembly GCA_037974295.1. Classification (NCBI taxonomy): domain Eukaryota; kingdom Viridiplantae; phylum Streptophyta; class Magnoliopsida; order Fabales; family Fabaceae; genus Cicer; species Cicer cuneatum. The sequence goes on along the minus strand of JBBPBO010000004.1, from coordinate 39,510,214 downwards.
ATACAGAGGCTAAGTCAAAAGCAAAAATCCTTCATCTGTATTCAAATACAGAGGCTCGTATTCGAATACAAGTTCGAAAACTTGAGTAAAACAGAAGCTTGGTAGGCTGTATTCGAATACACTCACGTTGTATTCGAATACACCTTCGAATTCAGTGAAATTTTCTTGAGACTTCAACACATTTTCAAACTTTTTCCTTTGGAAAACCAACAACCCCAAAACAGTTTTACCACTCTTTTGCAAACCACAAAACTCAGACATTTTTCATCAATATAGATGTTCCAGAAAATCACTTTCATCATTTTAAATCCTTCTCTTTTGAAAACATCAGCAACACCAGAATCACTCAAAATAGAAAGTCAACCACAACAAAACAGACATTTATCAACGTTTACATTTTGATCATTTCCAAGACAACATGCACAATGATTTCCAGTATTCTCACACCACCATAATGACATGCAAAGCATTTCTAGCTTTCTCACACAAAACAGAACAACATTAATGCATTCAGCCAAACAACAACCATCACATAGCAGCAAAGCACCAACAGAATGCATTTTCGCATTTTATAACAACAAGCACAACAGTTTTGTAAATATGCATTTTGATCATCTTCAGAATAACATGCAAGACATTTTTCAGCTTTCCCACACAAACAAAACAACATTAATGCATTCAGCCAAACAGCACTCATCACAGAATCATCAAATATCAATAGAATGCCCTTTTTCCATTTTTTTCAAAATATCATGCAAAACAGTTTTTCTTCAAACAATGATGAAACATTATTAATGCCATAACAGTATGCATTTACAGCCCTAATGCAAACTAAAAAGTGGAAGGTGCCCCTTACCTCTGTTAAATTTCTACTTTCGTACACGTTTTTGCGACAAAAGTCGGCAAAACTCCCGCTTGTGTTTGCTGCTACGAAAATGGGTTCTCTAGCTCCAGAATGATGAGGGGAACAACTTTTGTACAGGGGGTTTTCTGCTTTGGTGCTTGGATTTCCATGTAATATCACTTTTGAGGAACTCCCTTTTTTTTTTTAACGTGAAACAGAATGGGAGAACGAAGAAGGTGAGTACTGTTACATGCAGTAAGGGAGAAGGAATGGGTTTCTGACTTTGCTCTGCCTCCTCATTCCTATATATAGGCATTTGTGGGTGCCACCTCACTCGACACTTGTCTGATCCTCAACACTTAACCAGTCTCATCGCAATTAGCAGATAATCCCTTAGTTAACTGCCCGATAATTTAATTACTCGTAATTAAATTAATTTACTCTTCATCCAATAATCTTAATTCATCTTCCCAAAATAAATATTTATATATACATATTCCCAAAATAAATATTGTTCCCTCATCTTACTCTCCAGTTCCAAAGTCGCGTCTCCCGTAGTCGGATTCCAAATCACCTTGACTAGTGGGACTTCTTTGTTCCTCAACTGTTTAATCTTCCTGTCTTCAATCCTTACAGGGAGTACTTCAAATGACAGGTTATCCTTCAATTGAAATGTGTCTGGTTCGATTACATGCGACAGATCCGAAATGTATTTTCTTAACTGCGACACGTGAAATACGTCGTGGATATTGGACAGTATTGGAGGTAAAGTGTAAGACCCTTAATTTTAAATATTAATTTTTGGAATTAATGTCAAGGGCATTTTGGGAATTTTTGTAAATATTTAATATATGTATGTTTTAAGTGAATATATATATATATAAATATTTATTTGGAAGATGAATTAAAATTATTGGATGAAGAATTAAATTAATTTAATTTCAAGTAATTAAATTAATCAAACCATTAAGTAAGGATTAGTGGCTAATTACAAGGCAATTAAAAGCTGGAAATCAGACATGTGGCAAGTGAGGTGGCACCACAAGAGCTTATATATAGGAGTGAGAAGGATGGTAAAGTCAGAACACCATTCCTTCCTCCTTACTGCCCATATTGCATGTACCAACTCCATCACCCCTCCCATTCTGTCTCTGTTTCTGCCATTTCCGAGTTCAAATTTAAGAGAGGGAAATTCCTCCAAACACCATTATCTGAGAATCCCAGCCTCAAACCTGAAAACCTCCAGTAGTAAAGTTAATCCCCACCTCAATACGAAGAGAAAGAACCCAGTTTTGCAGCAGCAAACTCAGGGAACAGTTTCACCGTTTTTGGACGCAGAAAAGGGAACACAGCAGGAACAAGAGAAATAGTAGAGCACGCTACAAGGGTAAGGGCACCGTCCATCTTTTAGCTGCATTAGAGCCATAAATTTGTGTTATTTCAGTTCTGTTTTAAGAGAAAGACTGTTTTCGAAAATGACATTTTGAAAGAAAATGCATTTTGTTGATAAGTGATTATTCTGATAAGTTGTTGTTAGCTGTTTTACTGGTAAAATATGTTGTTTTACTTCTGGGTGAATGCTGGAAAATGTTTGCATGCCATTTTAGTTATGATTAAAAACGCATGTCTTAAAACTGATTTGAAAATGGCATTAAAATGCAAAATGCATCCTGTTGGTGCTTAGAGTTCTGTGATGTTTGCTTGTCATTCTGGTGTTCTGAGAAAACTGAATGCACTTATGTTTGCTCTGGTGTTTTGAAAACACTGAAATGTTGCATGTTTGTTCTGATGAGTGTGAACACTGAAATGTTGCATGTTTGTTCTGATGAGTGTGAACACTGAAATGTTGCATGTTTGTTCTGATGAGTGTGAACACTGAAATGTTGCATGTTTATTCTGATGAGTGAGAACACTTAAATGTTGCATGGTGTTCTGATGATTGATCATATGCCTTTGTTTTGGATAAACTGGTTTTGATTCTGTTTTATGTTGTGATGATTCTGGTGGTGTTGATGTTTTAAAAAGGAAAAACAGATTTTAAATGGGGGAAGTGTTTTCTGGAAAAAATGCAGAATCTGTGTTGATTTTTGGTTGTTGTTTTTCAAGAAAAAGTTTGAAAAGTGTAGATGTTTCAGGAAGTATTTCACTGGTTTTTCGAAGGTGTATTCGAATACAACCAGTGTGTATTCGAATACAACCTGTCAAGTTCTGTTTTAACTAAAAGTTCTCAAACTTGTATTGACTACGAGCCCCTGTAGTCGAATACAGAGGTAAGATTTTGCTTCTGACTAAGCAACTGTATTCGACTACGACATTGTCGTATTCGAATACAAAAGTGAAATTTGTAACACTGTCTTCGCATCTGTTGTCGACTACAGGCGTGCTGTATTCGACTACAGATTCGAGTTTTTCAAGAAACTCAATTTTTAGCTTCTGTATTCGAATACAAGGAAGCTGTATTCGAATACAGATTCGTGTTTTCCAGAAAAACAAGTGTTAATCACTGTCATGTGAGTTTTGAAGTGTTGAGAAACTTTGAGAAGGTTTAAATGATTTGAAAAGATGTCTGTGAAATGGTTTTAAAGAGGAGAGAAAGATGTTTGGAAACCTTTAAGTGACATGGTAGAAAAGGCTGAATTTTTCAAAGGTTGAACTTCTGTATTCGACTACAGCCATGCTGTATTCGAATACAGAATATTTAAATTTCAGTTCCTGATTCTGTATTCGAATACAGGGGGTTGGTATTCGAATACAGATTCGAGTTTTCAGAAAATTTCAAGTTTTAAGAATATTTTGTAAACCCTGAGTGTTTGGGGAATACAGGGAATGTTGTGGTGAGTTAAAGTGGAACTTTTGATGAGATTTTGAAGTAGTGGTGATGAAGTTTTAAAAACTCTACTGATGTGATGAAAGAGGTTGATTTATGCACTGAAATATGCCTCTGTATTCGAATACCAGAGGGCTATATTCGAATACAGAGAGTGATTCTATACTGTTTTTGGCTTCTGTATTCGAATACAGAAGAGCTGTATTCGAATACAGATTCCTAAATCTCAGAAAAATCCCAGTTTTAAACACTGTGTCTGAATTTTTGAGAGGTTGGGAAAACATTTCAAAATGTGAATGATTAATTTACTGTATAATCATGCTTGTGATGATGATTTTTGAATATGCGTAGTTATTTTAAATTTGTTTGAGAGGCATGAATTTTCTGAGTTTGCATTATGTTTCTGGAGAAGTGAAACATTGCATATTCATGCATTGCATAGTCAAGTGGTACCCGCGATGGGCCACAGAGTAATGCGCAACCACGTGCTGATCTGTTGAGTGATTGCACGAGTGCTGGACTGTTGAGCGTCTGCACTAAGTACTGATCTGTTGAGCGATTGTACTTTGGTATATAAGTGCGGGACTGTTGAGCGTCTGCACTGGTACTGGACTGTTGAGCGTCTGTACCCTGAAATGCGCAGCCACGTGCTGATCTGTTGAGCGATTGCACGAGTGCTGGTCTGTTTTGAGCAACTACACTGGTACTGGACTGTTGAGCGTCTGTACCCTGGAATGCGCAACCACGTGCTGATCTGTTGAGCGATTGCACGAGTGCTGGACTGTTGAGCGTCTGCACTAAGTACTGATCCGTTGAGCGATTATACTTTGGTATATAAGTGCTGGACTGTTGAGTGTCTGCACTGGTGCTGGACTGTTGAGCGTCTGTACCCTGAAATGCGCAACCACGTGCTGATCTGTTGAGCGATTGCACGAGTGCTAGTCTGTTGAGCGACCGCACTACGTACTGATCTGTTGAGCGATTGTACCTTGGTATATGTCAAATGTGCTGGTCTGTTGAGCGACTGCACGATGTGCAGGACTGTTGAGCGTCTGCACTGGTGCCGATCTATTGAGCGATTGCACCCTGGTCATGAGGGCCGTTGAGATGTGCTGGTCTGTCGAGCGACTGCACCTTGGTGATTATAAGAAAATTATGCATGAGCATATATGCATTAGATTGAGGGATTTGACTGGTGTGTCACGATTGTTTATATGATGAATGTTGGAAATTAATGCGTGTGAGTGCTGTCCAGAATCTGAAATTCTGAATTAATGATTGTGTTTTGTTGACGTGTGTTTGTACTTACCGCATACTTCATAATCATTGACTGCTGTTTTGAAAAGGCATGAAAGTCATAAATTTTCAAGTGAGCATGATTATTTCCTCATCATCATATGTTATACCATGATTATACATGTTGTTGTGCAATATATGCTATGTGATTATCTGTTATTTTTGGTCGGTGACCCCTTGCTATATATTGTGGACTTTGGGCTTTGCCCTCAGATGTTACCCGAACCCGTCGTTATTTTTCCCTGATCTTTACGTACGAAATCTACGTGGACAACGCAGAGGGACGAATGGTAGGCTGAAGACGAGACTTATAGAGGATACGGTGGAGACCGTGCTACTGTAGCTTAGTGCATGATCAGTCTAGGCTTTTGTATAGGGTTTTGAATTTTGGGAAATGTAATTTTATTTTGGGAATTAATGTATTACTTTTTCCGCTATATTTTCTGCACTCTAACACCGATTGGGTGATAATCTTTGAAATGAACTGATTTTATTTTAATTCCCTTGTTATTAATTTTGAAAAACTCATTTTAATTATTTTAAAAAAAAAATGCACCCGCGCTGTGTTTTAAACTCGGGGTGTTACAATTGTGGTATCAGAGCATTTGGTTAATTTTTGGGTTTAAGCTCTGATTAAAGTGTTTATTTTGAGTCATTAGCTGATCATGCATAAGAAGCAAGTGGTTAAAGTTTCAAGTCTTGTGAGAGTTGTGGTGTGACTGAAGTAATGATGGTTTTGTAGGAAACGATGCCTCCAAGAAGAGACGACACCGCAAGGACAAATGTCAGCCGGGAAGATAGAATGGCTAAAGCAATGAACAATATGGCTGCGACTGTTGCTGCCCAGACGGCTGCCAAGACTCAACGCGACTTAGAGAAGAGAGAACGAGAAATTCGCGCTGCTGAGTCTAGAGGGCTTGAGGACTTTCGCCGTCATAAACCTCCCAAGTTTACAGGTGATGAGGCCCCATAAAGGGCGGATTAGTGGATCCAAGAGATGGAAAAGATATTCGAGATGATTAACTGCCGGGCAGTAGTGCAAGTCAACTATGCCACGTACCTGCTAGTAGGGGACGTAGAGTACTGGTGGAGGAGTACGAGATCACTGATGGCGTCGGCTCAAAAGGAAGTGACCTGGGAGTCCTTCAAAAAGAAGTTTCTAGACAAGTACTTCCCAATGAGTACGAGGACCAAGTTGGGGGATGACTTTCTGAAATTGTACCAGGGGAGTATGACAGTGGGAGAATACGCCGCTAAATTTGAATCGCTATCCAGACACTTCAGATTCTTCCGAGAAGAAGTTGATGAACAGTTCATGTGTCATCGCTTCTAGAATGGATTGAGGTATGATATCCAGGAGTCGGTCCTACCCTTGGGAATACAACGTTTCCAAGTGCTAGTGGAAAAGTGTAGAGAGGTGGAGGAAATGAAGAATAAAAGGGCCAACAGAGGTGGTCACTTTAACTCAGGAAGGCCTAGTCGGATGAATAACTAGAACAACAAAGGGAAGCAAGTGGCCAAGCCGTATAATCGGCCACAGAACAACAGGAGGGGCCAGAATCGGCCGGGAAACCAGACGTTTGGACGGCAGTTGGGACAAGGAGTCCGGTGTTATCGCTGTGGGAAGGAAGGACATATTGCAACTGCTTGTACCACGAGGGATTTGTTGTGCTTCAACTGCCACAAGCCAGAACACGTGGCGAGGGATTGCCAGGTTCCGAAGGTGGAGCCAACAGTGAACGCGACTAGGGCTACTCGTCCTACTGCTAGAGGCCACGTCTACCACATGGGTGCTGAAGCTGGAGGACAAGCTCAAAATTTAATCCAGCAAGATTGTGAGATTGCAGGTAACACCCTAACTGCACTTTTTGATTCGGGGGCAACCCACTCTTTCATTGCTATGGATTGCGTGCATCGTTTGAAGTTGTCTGTATCTGCTTTGCCTTTTGATTTGGTTGTCACTACGCCTACTAAGACTTTGACTGTAGACTCTGCATGTTTACACTGTACGGTAACAATTCAGAATAGGGACTTCTTGGTTAATCTAATCTGTCTACCCCTACAATCCCTCGAGATCATTCTCAGCATGGATTGGATGTCTTATAATTACATAGTTTTGGATTGCGCTCGAAAACTGGTTCTTTTCCCCGAACCTGGAGTCGCTCGATATTTGATTGCTAACCAACTCGGAGTATCGCGGAGAGAAGGAACTCAGGAGTTCTTATCATTGGCTAACATGGAGACCAAGATGGATGTAAATATAGAAGATGTGATGTTAGTCAAGGAATACCCGGACGTATTTCCATCTGAGATTCCAGGATTACCCCCGGTGAGAGAGGTGGAGTTCTTCATTGACTTACACCCAGGAATTGGACCTATTTCAATTGCGCTGTATCGGATGTCGCCATTGGAATTAAGCGAGCTTAAAAGTCATATTGAAGGCTTGTTGGAGAAAGGATTTATCAGACCAAGTGTGTCGCCATGGGGAGCACCGGTATTGTTGGTTAAGAAGAAGGATGGAAGTCCGCGCCTATGTGTGGATTATCGACAGCTTAACAAGGTGACTATCAAGAATTGTTATCCTCTACCACGTATCGATGATTTGATGGATCAATTAAAGGGCGCAGCAGTGTTTTCAAAGATCGATTTGAAGTCGGGATATCATAAGATTCGAGTAAGAGAGGGAGATATTCAAAAGACTGCTTTCAGAACTAGTTACGGACATTATGAATATCTCGTTATGCCTTTTGGAGTTACAAATGCATCGGCAATATTTATGGATTATATGAATAGGATATTCAGCCCGTTTTTGGATAAGTTCGTGGTGGTATTCATCGACGATATTTGATTTATTCAAAGGATGAAGAAGAACACGAAGAGCACCTACGCCAAGTTCTTGACGTCTTACGCGAGAAGCAGCTGTATGCCAATTTGTCGAAGTGCGAATTTTGGCTAGACAAAGTGAATTTCTTGGGACATGTAATAACCAAAGAAGGAATTGTTGTGGATCCGGCAAAGATTGAGACAATTCTTGCCTGGAAATAGCCCCAGACTGTCACGGACATAAGAAGTTTCGTCGGATTAGCAGGGTACTACAGAAGATTCATTGAAGGATTCGCTAAGATTGTAGCTCCTCTGACACAACTAACCAGGAAGAATCAGCCGTTCGCATGGACGGAGAAGTGCGAGGAAGGTTTTCAGCTGTTGAAGGAAAAGTTGACAACCTCACCAGTGTTAGTTCTGCCACAGCAAGAGGAACCATACGAAGTCTACTGTGATACATCTCACCAAGGTCTGGGATGTGTTTTGATGCAGCACAAGAAAGCTGTAGCTTATGCCTCAAGGCAGTTGAAGACTCACGAACGGAACTATCCTACCCATGATTTAGAGCTTGCTGCAGTAGTGTTTGCGCTAAAAGTCTGGAGACACTACCTTTATGGATGCACATTCACGGTGTTTAGTGATCATAAAAGCTTGAAGTATCTGTTCGACCAGAAGGAGTTGAACATGCGTCAGAGAAGATGGATGGAGACTCTCAAGGATTTTGACTTCTCATTGCAGTACCACCCTGGAAAGGCCAATGTGGTGGCTGATGCATTATGTCGGAAGAGTGTGTCAGTATCTTCAATGATAATGGCCAAACAACAAGAATTGTGGGAAGCATTTAGAGACCTACACTTAGACGTGAAGTTTACACCAGGAGTGTTAAAGTGTGGGATGATAACAATTTCGAGTGGATTACTTGAGGAGATTGCAAACCTGCAAGATGATGCATTGATCCAAGAAAAGAGGAATTTGATAGCGCAAGGGCAGAAGACTGAGTTCAGCGTTGGAACAAATAATATTCTGAGGTGTAATGGAAGGATTTGTGTACCGGAAGTTGCAGAGATGAGGAGAATGATTTTGGAAGAAGCTCATAAGAGTAAGTTGAGCATTCATCCTGGAGCGACCAAGATGTACCAAGACTTAAGACAAAACTTCTGGTGGCCAGGGATGAAGAGGGATGTAGCAGAATATGTATCCGCTTGTTTGACTTGTCAGAAAGCGAAAGTGGAACATCAACGACCTGCTGGAATGCTGCAACCTCTGGATATACCGAAATGGAAGTGGGACAGCATTTCCATGGATTTCATAACAGGACTGCCCAAGACAAGGAAAAAGAATGATTCAATTTGGGTAATAGTGGACCATTTGACAAAGTCCGCACATTTCTTACCGGTAAGGACCACTTATAAGGTAGATAAGCTGACAGAAATCTACATCGCTGAGATTGTGAGGTTACACGGCGTTCCATCAAGTATAGTATCTGACCGTGACCCAAAATTCACGTCTCATTTTTGGGGAGCACTTCATGAAACTTTGGGCACAAAACTGAAATTGAGTTCAGCCTACCATCCACAAACAGACGGACAAACAGAGAGGACGAATCAGTCATTGGAGGATCTCTTAAGAGCATGCCTGTTGGATGACAGAGTGAGTTGGGATGACGTTCTGCCATTGATTGAGTTCACCTACAACAACAGTTTCCACGCTAGCATTGGGATGGCGCCCTATGAAGCATTATACGAACGCAAGTGTCAAACGCCCTTATGCTGGTATAAGGACGGAGAAAGTATGATTGTCGGACCAGAGATGGTGGAACAGACCACAGAGAAGATCAAGAGAATATAAGAGAAAATGAAGGCTTCACAAGATCGTCAGAAGAGTTATGCGGACAAGCGCCGCAGACCCTTGGAATTCGAGCAGGGCGATCATGTATTTTTGAGGGTTACGCCTACAACTGGTGTTGGCAGAGCTATTAAGTCAAGAAAGTTGACTCCTAACTTTAGTGGGCCATACCAGATTACTGCACGTATTGGACCATTGGCCTATCGGATTGCTTTACCTCCAATACTGTCCAATATTCACGACGTATTTCATGTGTCGCAGCTAAGGAAGTACATTGCAGACCCGACACATGTAATCGAGCCTGATACAATTCAGCTAAGGGACAACCTGTCGTTTGAAGTATTTCCGGTGAGGATCAAAGATAGGAAATTAAGCAGTTGAGAAACAAGGAAGTCCCACTAGTCAAGGTGATTTGGAATCCGACTACTGGGGACGCAAACCTGGGAATTGGAAAGTAAAATGAAGGAACAATACCCTCAATTATCTACGGACATGTAGTTTCGAGGACGAAACTAATTTAAGGGGGGTAGTATTGTAAGACCCTTAATTTTAAATATTAATTTTTGGAATTAATGTCAAGGGCATTTTGGGAATTTTTGTAAATATTTAATATATGTATGTTTTAAGTGAATATATATATATATATATATTTATTTGGAAGATGACTTAAAATTATGGGATGAAGAATTAAATTAATTTAATTTCAAGTAATTAAATTAATCAAACCATTAAGTAAGGATTAGTGGCTAATTACAAGGCAATTAAAAGCTGGAAATCAGACATGTTGCAAGTGAGGTGGCACCACAAGAGCTTTTATATAGGAGTGAGAAGGATGGTAAAGTCTGAACACCATTCCTTCCTCCTTACTGCCCATATTGCATGTACCAACTCCATCACCCCTCCCATTCTGTCTCTGTTTCTACCATTTCCGAGTTCAAATTTAAGAGAGGGAAATTCCTCCAAACACCATTATCTCAGAATCCCAGCCTCAAACCTGAAAACCCACAGTAGTAAAGTTAATCCCCACCTCAATACGAAGAGAAAGAACCCAGTTTTGCAGCAGCAAACTCAGGGAACAGTTTCACCGTTTTTGGACGCAGAAAAGGGAACACAGCAGGAACAAGAGAAATAGTAGAGCACGCTACAAGGGTAAGGGCACCGTCCATCTTTTAGCTGCATTAGACCCATAAATTTGTGTTATTTCAGTTCTGTTGTAAGAGAAAGACTGTTTTCGAAAATGACATTTTGAAAGAAAATGCATTTTGTTGATAAGTGATTATTCTGATAAGTTGTTGTTGGCTGTTTTACTGGTAAAATATGTTGTTTTACTTCTGGGTGAATGCTGGAAAATGTTTGCATGCCATTTTAGTTATGATTAAAAACGCATGTCTTAAAACTGATTTGAAAATGGCATTAAAATGCTAAATGCATCCTGTTGGTGCTTAGAGTTCTGTGATGTTTGCTTGTCATTCTGGTGTTCTTGGAAAACTGAATGCACGTATGTTTGCTCTGGTGTTTTGAAAACACTGAAATGTTGCATGTTTGTTCTGATGAGTGTGAACACTGAAATGTTGCATGTTTGTTCTGATGAGTGTGAACACTGAAATGTTGCATGTTTGTTCTGATGAGTGTGAACACTAAAATGTTGCATGTTTGTTCTGATGACTGAGAACACTGAAATGTTGCATGGTGTTCTGATGATTGATCATATGCCTCTGTTTTGGATAAACTGGTTCTGATTCTGTTTTATGTTGTGATGATTCTGGTGGTGTTGATGTTTTAAAAAGGAAAAAGGGATTTTAAATGGGGGAAGTGTTTTCTGGAAAAAATGCAGAATCTGTGTTGATTTTTGGTTGTTGTTTTTCAAGAAAAAGTTTGAAAAGTGTAGATGTTTCAGGAAGTATTTCACTGGTTTTTTGAAGGTGTGTTTGAATACAACCAGTGTGTATTCGAATACAACCTGTCAAGTTCTGTTTTAACTAAAAGTTCTCAAACTTGTATTCGACTACGAGCCCCTGTAGTCGAATACAGAGGTAAGATTTTGCTTCTGACTAAGCAACTGTGTTCGACTACGACATTGTCATATTCGAATACAGAAGTGAAATTTTTAACACTGTCTTCGCATCTGTAGTCGACTACAGGCGTGCTGTATTCGACTACAGATTTGAGTTTTTCCATAAACTCAATTTTTAGCTTCTGTATTCGAATACAAGGAAGCTGTATTCGAATACAGATTCGTGTTTTCCAGAAAAACAAGTTTTAATCACTATCATGTGAGTTTTGAAGTGTTGAGAAACTTTGAGAAGGTTTAAATGATTTGAAAAGATGTCTGTGAAATGGTTTTAAAGAGGAGAGAAAGATGTTTGAAAACCTTTAAGTGACATGGGAGAAAAGGCTGAATTTTCAAAGGTTGAACTCCTGTATTCGACTACAGCCATGCTGTATTCGAATACAGAATGTTTAAATTTTAGTTCCTGATTCTGTATTCGAATACAGGGGGTCGATATTCGAATACAGATTCGAGTTTTCAGAAAATTTCAAGTTTTAAGAATATTTTGTAAACCCTGAGTGTCTGAGGAATACTGGGAATGTTGTGGTGAGTTAAAGTGGAACTTTTGATGAGATTTTGAAGTAGTGGTGATGAAGTTTTAAAAACTCTACTGATGTGATGAAAGAGGTTGATTTATGCACTGAAATATGCCTCTGTATTCGAATACCAAAGGGCTGTATTCGAATACAGAGAGTGATTCTATACTGTTTTTGGCTTCTGTATTCGAATACAGAAGAGCTGTATTTGAATACAGATTCGTAAATCTCAGAAAAATCCCAGTTTTAAACACTGTGTCTGAATTTTTGAGAGGTTGGGAAAACATTTCAAAAAGTGAATGATTAATTTACTGTTTAATCATGCTTGTTGACTATGCGTAGTTATTTTAACTATGCGTAGTTATTTTTGAGATGATGATTTTTGACTATGCGTAGTTATTTTAAATTTGTTTGAGAGGCATGAATTTTCTGAGTTTGCATTCTGTTTCTAGAGAAGTGAAACATTGCATATTCATGCATTGCATAGTCAAGTGGTACCCGCGATGGGCCACAGAGTAATGCGCAACCACGTGCTGATCTGTTGAGCGATTGCACGAGTGCTGGACTGTTGAGCGTCTGCACTAAGTATTGATCTGTTGAGCGATTGTACTTTGGTATATAAGTGCTGGACTGTTGAGCGTCTGCACTGGTATTGGACTGTTGAGCGTCTGTACCCTGAAATGCGCAGCCACGTGCTGATCTGTTGAGCGATTGCACGAGTCCTGGTCTGTTTTGAGCAACTACACTGGTACCGGACTGTTGAGCGTCTGTACCCTGGAATGCGCAACCATGTGCTGATCTGTTGAGTGATTGCACGAGTGCTGGACTGTTGAGCGTCTGCACTAAGTACTGATCCGTTGAGCGATTGTACTTTGGTATATAAGAGCTGGACTGTTGAGCGTCTGCACTGGTGCTGGACTGTTGAGCGTCTGTACCCTGAAATGCGCAGCCACGTGCTGATCTGTTGAGCAATTGCACAAGTGCTAGTCTGTTGAGCGACTGCACTAGGTACTGATCTGTTGAGCGATTGTACCTTGGTATATGTCAAACGTGCTGGTCTGTTGAGCAACTCCACGATGTGCTGGACTGTTGAGCGTCTGCACTGGTGTCGATCCTTTGAGCGATTGCACCCTGGTCATGAGGGCCGTTGAGATGTGCTGGTCTGTCGAGCGACTGCACCTTGGTGATTCCAAGAAAATTATACATAAGCATATATGCATTACGATTGTTTATATGATGAATGTTGGAAATTAATGAGTGTGAGTGTTGTCCAGAATCTACAATTCTGAATTAATGATTGTGTTTTGTTGATGTGTGTTTGTACTTACCGCATACTTCATAATCATTGACTGCTGTTTTGAAAAGGCATGAAAGTCATAAATTTTCAAGTGAGCATGATTATTTCCTCATCATCATATGTTATACCATGATTATGCATGTTGTTGTGCAATATATGCTATGTGATTATCTGTTATTTTCGGTCGGTGACCCCTTGCTATATATTGTGGACTTTGGGCTTTGCCCTCAGATGTTACCCGAACCCGTCCTACTGACGGATACACTAACGACGGAAACGTCGTTATTTTTCCCTGATCTTTACATACGAAATCTACGTGGACAACGCAGAGGGACGAATGGTTGGCTGAAGACGAGACTTATAGAGGATACGGTGGAGACCGTGCTACTGTAGCTTAGTGCATGATCAGTCTAGGCTTTTGTATAGGGTTTTGAATTTTGGGAAATGTAATTTTATTTTGGGAATTAATGTATTACTTTTTCCGCTGTATTTTCCGCACTCTGACACCGATTGGGTGATAATCTTTGAAATGAACTGATTTTATTTTAATTCCCTTGTTATTAATTTTGAAAAACTCATTTTAATTATTTTAAAAAAAAAATGCACCCGCGCTGTGTTTTAAACTCGGGGTGTTACATAAAGCAATCCGATAAGCCACTGGTCCAATTCGCGCAGTAATCTGGTATGGTCCAATAAATTTCGGAGTCAACTTTCTTGATTTAATAGCTCTGCCAACTCCAGTCGTAGGCGTGACCCTTAGAAATACATGATCGCCCTGCTCGAATTCCAAAGGTCTGTGACGCTTGTCGGCATAACTCTTCTGACGATCCTGTGAAACCTTCATTTTCTCTTGTATCCTTCTGATTTTCTCTGTGGTCTGTTCCACCATCTCAGGTCCAACAATCATACTTTCTCCGTCCTTATACCAGCATAAAGGCGTCTGACACTTGTGTCCATATAAAGCCTCATAGGGTGCCATTCCAATACTTACGTGAAAACTGTTGTTGTAAGTAAACTCAATCAATGGAAATACCTCATCCCAGTTTCCTCTATCATCCAACACACATGCTCTTAATAGATCTTCCAAGGACTGCTTTGTTCTCTCGGTTTGTCCATCTGTTTGTGGATGGTAAGCTGTTGAGCAATTTCACGGTCTGATACTATACTCGATGGAACTCCGTGTAACCTCACAATCTCAGCAATGTAGATTTCTGTCAGCTTATCTACTTTATAAGTGGTCCTTACTGGTAAGAAATGTGTGGATTTTGTCAATCGATCCACCATTACCCAAATCGAATCATTCTTTTTCCTTGTCTTAGGCAGTCTTGTTATAAAGTCCATGGAAATGCTATCCCACTTCCAATCCGGTATATCCAAAGGTTGCAACATTCCAGCAGGTCGCTGATGTTCCACTTTCGCTTTTTGATAAGTTAAACAAGCCGATACGTACTCCGCTACATCTCTCTTCATTCCTGGCCACCAGTAATTCTGTCTTAAGTCCTGGTACATGTTGGTTGTTCCAGGATGAATACTCAACTTACTCTTATGAGCCTCTTCCAAAATCGTTCTTCTCATATCAGCAACTTCTGGTACATAAACTCTTCCATTACATCTCAGAATATTATCTGGTCCAACCCTGAACTCAGTTGTCTGTCCTTGCGCTATCAGACTCCTCTTTTCCAGGATTAATGCGTCATCTTGCATGTTCGAAATCTCCTCAAGTAGACCACTCGAAATTGTTATCATCCCACACTTTAAAATTCCTGGTTGAAACTCTACGTCCAAGTGTAGATCTCTAAATGCTTCCCACAACTCTTGTTGGCTGCCCATTATCATTGAAGATACTGACACACTTTTCCGACTCAATGCATCAGCCACCACATTGGCTTTTTCCGGGTGGTACTGCAATGAAAAGTTAAAATCCTTGAGAGTCTTCATCCATCTCCTCTAACGCATGTTCAATTCTTTTTGATCGAACAGATACTTCAAGCTTTTATGGTCACTGAATACCGTGAACGTACATCCATATAAGTAGTGCCTCCAGACCTTTAACGCAAACACTACTGCCGCAAGCTCTAAATCATGAGTAGGATTGTTTCGTTCGTGAGTTTTCAACCGCCTTGAGGCGTAGGCTACTGCTTTCTTGTGTTGCATCAAAACACATCCCAGACCGTGGTGAGATGCATCACAGTAAACCTCATATGGTTCTTCTGGCTGTGGCAAGACCAATACTGGTGAAGTTGTCAACTTTTCCTTAAGCAACTGAAAACTTTCCTCACACTTCTCCGTCCATGCAAACGGCTAATTCTTTTTGGTGAGTTGTGTCAAAGGAGCTACAATCTTAGAAAATCCTTCAATAAACCTCTTGTAGTATCCTACTAGTCTGACAAAACTTCGTATGTCTGTGATAGCTGGGGCTGTTTCCAGGCAAGAATTGTCTCAATCTTTGCCGGATACACATCGATTCCTTCTTTCGTTATCACATGTCCCAAGAAGTTCACTTTCTCTAGCCAAAACTCGCACTTCGACAAATTAGCATACAATTGCTTCTCGCGTAAGACTTCAAGAACTTGGCGTAGGTGTTCTCTGTGTTCTTCTTCATCCTTTGAATAAATCAAAAAATCATCGATGAACACTACCACGAATTTATCCAGAAATGGGCTGAAGATCCTATTCATATAGTCCATGAAAATCGCTGGTGCATTCGTAACTCCAAATGGCATAACGAGATATTCATAATGTCCATAACGGGTCCTGAAAGTAGTCTTTTGAATATCTCTTTCTCTTACTCGAATATGATGGTATCCTGATTTCAAATGAATCTTTGAAAACACCGTTGCTCCCCTCAGTTGGTCCATCAAATCATCGATGTGTGGTAAAGGATAACGATTCTTGATAGTTACCTTGTAAAGTTGCATATAATCCACACATAAGCGTGAACTTCCCTCCTTCTTCTTAACCAACAACACCGGAGCTCCCCATGGCGACACACTTTGTCTAATAAATCCTTTCTCCAACAAACCTTCAATTTGACCCTTAAGCTCGCTTAATTCCAATGGCGACATCCGATACGGCGTAATTGAAATAGGTCTAGTTCTTGGTTGTAAATCAATGAAGAAATCCACCTCTCTTACAGGGGGTAATCCTGGAATTTCTGTTGGAAATACGTCCGGATATTCTTTGACTAACACCACATCTTCTATGTTCACATCCATCTTGGTTTCCACGTTAGCCAATGATAAAAATTCCTGAGTTCCTTCTCTCAGAGACACCTCGATTTTGTTAGCAGCCAAATACCGAACGACTCTAAGTTCGGGGAAAAGAACTAATTTTCAAGCGCAATCCAAGACTACGTAATTAAACGTCATCCAATCCATGCCGAGAATGATCTCGAGTGATTGTAGGGGTAGATAGATTAAATTAACCAAGAAATCTCTATTCTGAATCGTTACAGTACAATGTAAACATGCAGAGTTTACGGTCAAAGTCTTAGCAGGTGTGGAAACAACCAAATCAAAAGGTAAAGCAGACACAGATAACTTCAAACGATTTACACAGTCCACATCAATGAAAGAGTGGGTTGCCCCCGAATCAAAAAGTGCAGTTAGTGTGTTACCTGCAATCTCACAATCTTGCTGGATTAAATTAGGAGCTTGACTCCCGGCTTCTGCACTCATGTGATAGACGCGGCCCCTAGCAGTAGGACGAGTAGCCCTAGTTGCGTTCACTGTTGGTTCCACCTTCGGAACCCGACAATCCCTCGCCACGTATCCTGGTTTCTTGCTATTGAAATACATAAGATCCCTTGTGGTACAAGCAGTAGCAATATGTCCTTCTTTCCCACATCGATTACACCGGACTCCTTGTCCCAATTGCCGTCCAAAATTCTGATTTCCTGGCCGATTCTGGCCTCTCTTGTTGTTTTGTGGCCGGTTATACGGCTTAGCAACTTGCTTTCCTATATTGTTTTGATTGTGCATCCGACTAGGCCCTCCTGAATTAAAGTTCCCTCATCTGTTGGCCCTCCTGTTCTTCATCTCTTCAACCTCTCTACACTTCTCCACTAACGCTTGGAAACGTTGAATTCCCAATGGTAAGACCGAGTCTTGAATTTCATACTTGAGTCCATTTTGAAAGCGATGACACATAAACTGTTCATCTACTTCTTCCTGGAAATATCGGAAATGTCTTGATAGAGATTCAAACTTAGCTGCATATTGCCCCACCGTCATGTTTCCCTGGTGCAATTTCAGAAAATCGTCACCCAACTTGGTCTTAGTGCTCATCGGGAAGTATTTGTCCAAAAACTTCTTTCTGAACGACTCCCAGTTCACCTCCTCTTGAGCTGACCCCATCAGTAGCCTTGTACTTCTTCACCAATACTCTGCATCCCCTTTAAGCAGATACGTGGCATAGTTGACCTTCACTACTGCTCGACAATTAATCATCTCGAAGATTTTCTCCATCTCTTGAATCCACTGGTCCGCTCTTTCTGGACCTTCATCACCCTTGAACTTGGGAGGATTATGACGACGAAAATCCTCTAGTCCCCTTGATTCAGCAGCACAAATCTCTCTTTCTCTTTTCTCCAGATCTCGTTGAGTCTTCGCAGTCGTCTGTGCAGCAATAGACGCAACCATGTTATTCATCGCTTCAGCCATCCTATCTTCCCGGCTGACATTGGCTCTTGTGGTGTCGCCTCTCCTTGGAGGGATTGTTTCCTACAAAACCATCATTACTTCAGTCACACCACAACTTACACAAGACTTGACACTTAACTACTTGCTCCCATGCATGATCAGATAAAGACTCAAAACAATACTTTAATTAGAGCTTTAACCCAAAACTTTAACCAAATGCTCTGATACCACAATTGTAACACCCCGAGTTTAAAACACAGCGCGAGTGTATTTTTTTTTTCGTTCAAAATAAATAATTAAAGTGATTTTCCAATTCATTACTTCAAAAGAATTGAAATAAAATTTCCTTTAATTCATTTCATAAAATGGTACGTTATAATTTAATCGATGAACGTAATTAAAGAATTTCATCGTAATATTACCAAGTACTTAACTCTGGAAATTAATAATAAACATTAATACATTTCAAAAGATAACAGTGTCATAATCTCAAAAGGAAATATCAGAGTGCGGAATGTGTTAGCAGAAAAAGTGGTACAATAATTTCCAAAATCAAAGCAAATTACATTTTCCAGCTCAAAATCCTATACATCAAATCTAATTGATCATGCACTAAAGCTACAGTAGCACGGATTGCCTCCGCATCCAAAACAAGTCTCATCCGACTCCGCCGCTTGCCTCGATGTGACGTCCTTCTCCTCATCATACAGAGAGGGATCAATCTCCTCCGAAGTCAGATCAATGCACAGTCTCGGTCGCTTCGGCGGTGCCGGAATCTCATAACAGTCATCGGATATCCTAGATGGACCCGGAATATCAGCTGCTACTGGCTTCAACCCTTTTTTCTTCTCTTCCACCTCGGGTTCAAGTACAGCCCCTGCAACTGGCTCCTCCGCGTCATCAAAAATTCCGTGCGCCTCCAATACTAATTTGGAAGGCACAGAAAAGTCAATCCTCGCATAGGTGTGCTCCACATAGTCCACCACTCCGTTAGTTCTACAGGTCCTCTTCAATCTTCCCGTGTACGTGGCCCTGCTTGAGATGGGGTCGTATACCCAAGAAGTAGGCACGGAACGATCAATGAAATCGAGCGACGTTTCCGTCGTCTGGGGACCCACAGGTGACATGGGTTTGGGGGGCATCTTAGGGCAAAACCCAAATTCCACAATAATAGTAAAGAGTCACCGACCGAAATTAACAAATAAACACATAGCATTTATATCACAGAACAAATACATCCATGGCATAACATATAACAATGATGAAAATTAAGGATGCTCATTTGAAATTTCATGACATATGTGTTTTTTCAAATAGCAACCAATTAATATAGAAAACATATTGTAAGTACAACTACCACCTCAGCAATCACAGAAATTCAGATTTTATAACGTACTTAGACACATCACTTTCCAATCATCATCATATAACCAAATCGTGACCCACCGGTCAATCACCCAGATGCAATATGTATATGCTCATGTATTCAACTTCTTGGAATTACCAAGGTGCAATCGCTCAACAGACCAGCACAATTTAAATATGTTTGACTGTAACGGCCCTCAAGACCAGGGTGCAATCGCACAACAGATCAGCACCAGTGCAGTCGCTCAACAGACCAGCACTCGTGCAGTCGCCTAACAGACCAGCGCGTTATACATATACGAAGGTATAGTCGCTCAACAGACCAGTACCAGTGCAGTCGCTCAACAGACCAGCACTCGTGCAATTGCTCAACTGATCAGCACGTTTTTGCGCATTTTAGGGTACAGTCGCTCAACAGACCAGTGCCAGTGCAGTCGCTCAACAGACCAGCACTCGTGCAATCGCTCAACAGATCAGCACATTTACGCATTACTCTGTGGCCCATCGCGGGTACCACCTGACTATGGAATGCATGAATATGCAGTGTTTTCTCTTCACTGAAAACATTATGCAACATCAGTAAAATTCATGCCTTTCCATCATTTCTCAAAACATCTCAACACAACCAATTTTATTATCGTCACATCATAAATCAAACATTCAAACATCTCATCATTTCCACTTCACATCATTTTAAAACTCCATTCTTATTCATCAAAAATCTTCCCTCTGTTTTCCCTAACTCTTAAAATTCATAAAACAGTGTTTAAAACTGAGATTTCTGGAAAACACGATTCTGTATTCGAATACAGCTTCCCTATATTCGAATACATAAGCCAAAACAGTGCAGAATTAACACTCTGTATTCGAATACAGCTCCCTGGTATTCGAATACAGAGGTAGTCCCAGTGCACAAAACAACATTTTTCACTACATCAATAAAGTCTCAAAAGCATCATCACCACCCCTTCAAACTATCACAAAATTCCAGTTTTAATTTGTCACAAACCTTCCCAATGTTCCCCAACACTTAGGGTTCATAAAACAATGTTTAAAACTTTGATTTGTCTGAAAAACACGAATCTGTATTCGAATACAGCTTCCTTGTATTCGAATATAGAAGCTAAATCTGCAAATTCAACATTCTGTATTCGAATACAGAAGACAAAGACAGTGTAAGCTCAGCATTTTCTCCAACATCATTAAAGGTTGCCAGAACATCATCATCTCCTCTTCAAAACTATTTCAAAGACTCCATTTTAAATCATTTCAAACCTTCTCAATGTTCCCCAACACTTTAAAGTTCACATGAGAGTGTTTAAAACTTGATTTTCTGGAAAACACGAATCTGTATTCGAATACAGCTCCCTTGTATTCGAATACCGAAGCTAAAACAGTGAAAATTAGCATTCTGTATTCGAATACGAGGCTGTCGTAGTCGAATACAGATGCGAATACAGTGGCAAATTTGTAGTCTTGTATTCGAATACGAGAGGGTCGTAGCCGAATACAGAGGCTAAGTCAGAAGCAAAAATCCTTCATCTGTATTCGAATATAGAGGCCCGTATTCGAATACAGAGGCCCGTATTCGAATACAAGTTTGAAAACTTGAGTAAAACAGAAGCTTGGCAGGCTGTATTCGACTACACTCACGTTGTATTCGAATACACCTTCGAATTCAGTGAAATTTTCTTGAGACTTCAACACATTTTCAAACTTTTTCCTTTGGAAAACCAACAACCCCAAAACAGTTTTACCACTCTTTTGCAAACCACAAAACTCAGACATTTTTCATCAATATAGATGTTCCAGAAAATCACTTTCATCATTTTAAATCCTTCTCTTTTGAAAACATTAGCAACACCAGAATCACTCAAAACAGAAAGTCAACCACAACAAAACAGACATTTATCAACGTTTACATTTTGATCATTTCCAAGACAACATGCACAATGTTTTCCAGTATTCTCACACCACCATAATGACATGCAAAGCATTACAGCTTTCTCACACAAAATAGAACAACATTAATGCATTCAGCCAAACAGCAACCATCACATAGCAGCAAAGCACCAACAGAATGCATTTTCGCATTTTATAACAACATGCACAACAGTTTTGTAAATATGCATTTTGATCATATTCAGAATAACATGCAAGACATTTTTCAGCTTTCCCACACAAACAAAACAACATTAATGCATTCAGCCAAACAACACTCATCACAGAATCATCAAACATCAACAAAATGCCCTTTTTCCATTTTTTTCAAAATATTATGCAAAACAGTTTTTCTTCAAACAATGATGAAACGTTATTAATGCCATAACAGTATGCATTCACAGCCCTAATGCAAACTTGAAAGTGGAAGGTGCCCCTTACCTCTGTTAAATTTCTGCTTTCGTACACGTTTTTGCGACAAAAGTCGGCAAAACTCCCGCTTGCGTTCGCTGCTACGAAAATGGGTTCTCTAGCTCCGGAATGATGAGGGGAACAAACTTTGTACTGGGGATTTTCTGGTTTGGTGCTTGGATTTCCAAGTAATATCACTTTTGAGGAACTCCCTTTTTTTTTTTAACGTCAAACAGAATGGGAGAAGGAAGAAGGTGAGTACTGTTACATGCAGTAAGGGAGGAGGAATGGGTTTCTGACTTTACTCTGCCTCCTCATTCCTATTTATTGGCATTTGTGGGTGCCACCTCACCCAACACTTGTCTGATCCTCAGCACTTAACCAGTCTCATCGCAATTAGCAGATAATCCCTTAATTAACTACTCGATAATTTAATTACTCGTAATTAAATTAATTTACTCTTCATCCAATAATCTTAATTCATCTTCCCAAAATAAATATTTATATATACATATTCCCACAAAACATACATATATTAAATATTTTACAAATATCCACAAAATACACTTAATATTAAATCCATAATTTAATTCTAAAATCTAAGGGTCTTACATTACTACCCCCCTTAAATTGGTTTCGTCCTCGAAACTACATGTCGACAAACAACTGAGGATATTGTTCCCTCATCTTACTCTCTAGTTCCCAAGTCGCGTCTCCCGTAGTCGGATTCTAAATCACCTTGACTAGTGGGACTTCTTTGTTCCTCAACTGTTTAATCTTCCTGTCTTCAAGCCTTACAGGGAGTACTTCAAATGACAGGTTATCCTTCAATTGAATTGTGTCTGGTTCGATTACATGCGACGGATCCGAAATGTATTTTTTTAACTGCGACACGTCAAATACGTCGTGGATATTGGACAATAATGGAGGTAAAACTATCCGATAAGCAACTGGTCCAATTCGCGTAGTAATCTGGTATAGTCCAATAAATTTCGGAGTCAACTTTCTTGATTTAATAGCTCTGCCAACTCCAGTCGTAGGCGTGACCCTTAGAAATACATGATCACCCTGCTCGAATTCCAAAGGTCTGCGACGCTTGTCGGCATAACTCTTCTGACGATCCTGTGAAACCTTCATTTTCTCTTGTATCCTTCTGATTTTCTCTGTGGTCTGTTCCACCATCTCAGGTCCAACAATCATACTTTCTCCGTCCTTATACCAGCATAAAGGCGTCTGACACTTGTGTCCATATGAAGCCTCATAGGGTGCCATTCCAATACTTACGTGAAAACTGTTGTTGTAAGTAAACTCAATCAATGGAAATACCTCATCCCAGTTTCCTCTATCATCCAACACACATGCTCTTAATAGATCTTCCAAGGACTGCTTTGTTCTCTCGGTTTGTCCATCTATTTGTGGATGGTAAGTTGAACTCAATTTTAGTTTCGTTCCCGAAGCTTCATGCAGCGCTCCCCAAAAGTGAGATGTGAATTTTGGGTCACGGTCCGATACTATACTCGATGGAACTCCGTGTAACCTCACAATCTCAGCAATGTAGATTTCCGTCAGCTTATCTACTTTATAAGTGGTCCTTACTGGTAAGAAATGTGCGGATTTTGTCAATCGATCCACTATTACCCAAATCGAATCATTCTTTTTCCTTGTCTTGGGCAGTCCGGTTATAAAGTCCATGGAAATGCTATCCCACTTCCATTCCGGTATATCCAAAGGTTGCAACATTCCAGCAGGTCGCTGATGTTCCACTTTCGTTTTCTAACAAGTTAAACAAGCCGATACGTACTCCGCTACATCTCTCTTCATTCCTTGCCACCAGTAATTCTGTCTTAAGTCCTGGTACATCTTGGTTGCTCCAGGATGAATACTCAACTTACTCTTATGAGCCTCTTCCAAAATCGTTCTTCTCATATCAGCAACTTCCGGTACATAAACTCTTCCATTACATCTCAGAATATTATCTGGTCCAACCCTGAACTCAGTTGTCTGTCCTTGCGCTATCAGACTCCTCTTTTCCAGGATTAATGCGTCATCTTGCATGTTCGAAATCTCCTCAAGTAGACCACTCGAAATTGTTATCATCCCACACTTTAAAATTCCTGGTTGAAACTCTACGTCCAAGTGTAGATCTCTAAATGCTTCCCACAACTCTTGTTGGCTGCCCATTATCATTGAAGATACTGACACACTTTTCCGACTCAATGCATCAGCCACCACATTGGCTTTTTCCGGGTGGTACTGCAACGAAAAGTTAAAATCCTTGAGAGTCTTCATCCATCTCCTCTAACGCATGTTCAATTCTTTTTGATCGAACAGATACTTCAAGCTTTTATGGTCACTGAATACCGTGAACGTACATCCATATAAGTAGTGCCTCCAGACCTTTAACGCAAACACTACTGCCGCAAGCTCTAAATCATGAGTAGGATAGTTTCGTTCGTGAGTTTTCAATCGCCTTGAGGCGTAGGCTACTGCTTTCTTGTGTAGCATCAAAACACATCCCAGACCTTGGTGAGATGCATCACAGTAAACCTCATATGGTTCTTCTGGCTGTGGCAAGACCAATACTGGTGAAGTTGTCAACTTTTCCTTAAGCAACTGAAAACTTTCCTCACACTTCTCCGTCCATGCAAACGGCTGATTCTTTCTGGTGAGTTGTGTCAAAGGAGCTACAATCTTAGAAAATCCTTCAATAAACCTCTTGTAGTATCCTACTAGTCTGACAAAACTTCGTATGTCTGTGATAGCTGGGGCTGTTTGAAGGCAAGAATTGTCTCAATCTTTGCCGGATACACACCGATTCCTTCTTTCGTTATCACATGTCCCAAGAAGTTCACTTTCTCTAGCCAAAACTCGCACTTCGACAAATTAGCATACAATTGCTTCTCGCGTAAGACTTCAAGAACTTGGTGTAGGTGTTCTCCGTGTTCTTCTTCATCCTTTGAATAAATCAAAATATCATCGATGAACACCACCACGAATTTATCCAGAAATGGGCTGAAGATCATATGCATATAGTCCATGAAAATCGCTGGTGCATTCGTAAATCCAATTGGCATAACGAGATATTCATAATGTCCATAACGGGTCCTGAAAGTAGTCTTTTGAATATCTCCTTCTCTTACTCGAATCTGATGGTATCCTGATTTCAAATCAATCTTTGAAAACACCGCTGCTCCCCTCAGTTGGTCCATCAAATCATCGATGCGTGGTAAAGGATAACGATTCTTGATAGTTACCTTGTAAAGTTGCATATAATCCACACAAAAGCGTGAACTTCCATCTTTCTTCTTAACCAACAACACCGGAGCTCCCCATGGCGACACACTTGGTCTAATAAATCCTTTCTCCAACAAACCTTCAATTTGACCCTTAAGCTCGCTTAGTTCCAATGGCGACATCCGATACGGCGCAATTGAAATCGGTCCAGTTCCTGGTTGTAAATCAATGAAGAACTCCACCTCTCTTACAGGGGGTAATCCTGGAATTTATGTTGGAAATACGTCCGGATATTCTTTGACTAACACCACATCTTCTATGTTCACATCCATCTTGGTTTCCACGTTAGCCAATGATAAAAATTCCTGAGTTCCTTCTCTCAGAGACACCTCGAGTTTGTTAGCAGCCAAATACCGAACGACTCTAAGTTTGGGGAAAAGAACTAATTTTCGAGCGCAATCCAAGACTACGTAATTATACGTCATCCAATCCATGCCGGGAATGATCTCAAGTGATTGTAGGGGTAGACAGATTAAATTAACCAAGAAATCTCTATTCTAAATCGTTACAGTACAATGTAAACATGCAGAGTTTACGGTCAAAGTCTTAGCAGGTGTGGAAACAACCAAATCAAAAGGTAAAGCAGACACAGATAACTTCAAACGATTTACACAGTCCATTGCAATGAAAGAGTGGGTTGCCCCCGAATCAAAATGTGCAGTTAGTGTGTTACCTGCAATCTCACAATCTTGCTGGATCAAATTAGGAGCTTGACTCCCGGCTTCCGCACCCATGTGATAGACGCGGCCCCTAGCAGTAGGACGAGTAGCCCTAGTTGCGTTCACTGTTGGTTCCACCTTCGGAACCCGGCAATCCCTCGCCACGTGTCCTGGTTTCTGGCAATTGAAACACATAAGATCCCTTTTGGTACAAGTAGTAGCTATATGTCCTTCTTTCCCACATCGATAACACCAGACTTCGTGTCCCAATTGCCGTCCAAAATTCTGATTTCCCGGCTGATTCTGGCCTCTCTTGTTGTTTTATGGCCGGTTATACGGCTTAGCAACTTGCTTTCCTCTATTGTTCTGATTGTGCATCCGACTAGGCCCTCCTGAATTAAAGTTCCCTCCTCTGTTGGCCCTCCTGTTCTTCATCTCTTAAACCTCTCTACACTTCTCCACTAACACTTGGAAATGTTTAATTCCTAATGATAAGACCGAGTCTTGAATTTCATACTTGAGTCCATTTTGAAAGCGATGACACATAAACTGTTCATCAACTTCTTCCCGGAAAAATCCGAAATGTCTTGATAGAGATTCAAACTTAGCTGCATATTCCCCCACCGTCATGTTTCCCTGGTACAATTTCAGAAAATCGTCACCCAACTTGGTCGTAGTGCTCATCGGGAAGTATTTGTCCAAAAACTTCTTTTTGAATGACTCCCAGTTCACCTCCTCTTGAGCTGACCCCATCAGTAGCCTTGTACTTCTCCACCAATACTCTGCATCCCCTATCAGCAGATACGTGGCATAGTTGACCTTCACCGCTGCTCGACAATTAATCATCTTGAAGATTTTCTCCATCTCTTGAATCCACTGGTCCGCTCTTTCTGGACCCTCATCACCCTAGAACTTTGGAGGATTATGACGACGAAAATCCTCTAGTCCCCTTGATTCAACAGCACGAATCTCTCTTTCTCTTTTCTCTAGATCTCGTTGAGTCTTCACAGCCGTCTGTGCAGCAACAGACGCAGCCATGTTATTCATCGCTTCAACCATCCTATCTTCCCGGCTGACGTTGGCTCTTGTGGTGTCGTCTCTCCTTGGAGGCATTGTTTCCTACAAAACCATAATTACTTTAGTCACACCACAACTTACACAAGACTTGACACTTAACTACTTGCTCCCATGCATGATCAGATAAAGACTCAAAACAATACTTTAATCAGAGCTTTAACCAAAAACATTAACCAAATGCTCTGATACCACAATTGTAACACCCCGAGTTTAAAACACAGCGCGAGTGTATTTTTTTTTCTTTCAAATTAAATAATTAAAATGATTTTCCAATTCATTACTTCAAAAGAATTGAAATAAAATTTCCTTTAATTCATTTCATAAAATGGTACGTCGTAATTTAATCGATGAACGTAATTAAAGAATTTCATCGTAACATCACTAAGTACTTAACTCTGGAAATTAATAATAAACATTAATACATTTCAAAAGATAACAGTGTCATAATCTCAAAAGAAAATATCAGAGTGCGGAATATGTTAGCGGAAAAAGTGGTACAATAATTTCCAAAATCAAAGCAAATTACATTTTCTAGCTCAAAATCCTATACATCAAATCTAACTGATCATGCACTAAAGTTACAGTAGCATAGATTTCCTCCGCATCCCAAACAAGTCTCATCGGACTCCGCCGCTCGCCTCGATGTGACGTCCTCCTCATCATCATACAGAGAGGGATAAGTCTTCTCCGAAGTCAGATCAATGCACAGTCTCGGTCGCTTCGGCGTTGCCAGAATCTCAGAACAGTCATCGGATATCCTAGATGGACCTGGAATAACAGCTGCTACTGGCTTCGGCCCTTTGTTCTTCTCTTCCACCTCGGGTTCAGGTACAGCCCCTCCAATTGGCTCCTCCGCGTCATCAAAAATTCCATGCGCCTCCAATACTAATTTGGAAGGCACAGGAAAGTCAATCCTCGCATAGGTGTGCTCCACATAGTCCACCACTCCGTTATTCCTACAGGTCCTCTTCAATCTCCCCATGTACGTGGCCCTGCTTGAGATGGGGTCGTATACCCAAGCAGTAGGCACAGAACGATCAATGAAATCGAGCGACGTTTCCGTCGTCTGGGGACCCACAGGTGACATGGGTTTGGGGGGCATCTTAGGGCAAAGCCAAAATTCCACAATAATAGTAAAGGGTCACCGACCGAAATTAACAAATAAACACATAGCATTTATATCACATAACAAATACATCCATGGCATAACATATAACAATGATGAAAATTAAGGAAGCTCATTTGAAATTTCATGACATATGTGTTTTTTCAAACAGCAACCAATTAATATAGAAAACATATTGTAAGTACAACTACCACCTCAGCAATCACAGAAATTCAGATTTTATATCGTACTTACACACATCACTTTCCAATCATCATCATATAACCAAATCGTGACCCACTGGTCAATCACCCCGATGCAATATGTATATGCTCATGTATTCAACTTCTTGGAATTACCAAGGTGCAGTCGCTCAACAGACTAGCACAATTTAAATATGTTTGATTTTAACGGCCCTCAAGACCAGGGTGCAATCGCTCAACAGATCAGCACCAGTGCAGTTGCTCAACAGACCAGCACTCGTGCAGTCGCTCAATAGACCAGCACGTTATACATATACCAAGGTACAGTCGCTCAACAGACTAGTACCAGTGCAGTCGCTCAACATACCAGCACTCGTGCAATCGCTCAACAGATTAGCACGTTTTTGCGCATTTCAGGGTACAGTCGCTCAACAGACCAGTACCAGTGCAATCGCTCAACAGACCATCACTCGTGCAATCGCTCAACAGATCAGCACATTTACGCATTACTCTGTGGCCCATCGCGGGTACGACCTGACTATGAAATGCATGAATATGCAGTGTTTTCTCTTCACTGAAAACAGTATGCAACATCAGTAAAATTCATGCCTTTCCATCATTTCTCAAAACATCTCAACACAACCAATTTCATTATCATCACATCATAAATCAAACATTCAAACATCTCATCATTTCCACTTCACATCATCTTAAAACTCCATTCTTATTCATCAAAAATCTTCCCTCTGTTTTCCCCAACTATTAAAATTCATAAAACAGTGTTTAAAACTGAGATTTCTGGAAAACACGATTCTGTATTCGAATACAACTTCCCAGTATTCGAATACATAAGCCAAAACAGTGCAGAATTAACACTCTGTATTCGAATACAGCTCCCTGGTATTCGAATACAGAGGCAGTCCCAGTGCACAAAACAACATTTTTCACTACATAAGTAAAGTCTCAAAAGCTTCATCACCACCCCTTCAAACTATCACAAAATTCCAATTTTAATTTGTCACAAACCTTCCCAATGGCGGCAAGGTGTAACGGCGCTGAAGCTCGTACGCGAGAGTTACGAAGATGGCAAAGTTGTGTCCATGGCGGCAAGGTGTAACGGTAGGTAAGGTTGACGTCTGGTGGCGGCGAGTGTAACGGTTGAGGTTTTGGTTGAGGTTTGGTGGCGGCGGTAAGGTTGAGGTTTTGTGGCACTGGCAGGTTTAGTGTCACTTATGTGAATATGGTGTTTTTTACATTTTATCAGTTTTAAAAAATTAAACAATTTTAAAAAAATTTACATATTAAACTTACCCACGGATTATCCGTAGAAAATAAAATACGAAAATATTTTGAAAAATTAAGGTCAATTGCATTTTTTTTAACATTACACACGGACTAACCGTGGAATAGTCTTAAAAAAAATTTTATTCAATAACAAAGTTACTCACGGTTGTTCCGTGGGTAATTAATAATTTACCCACGGACTAAAGTTCGTAGGAATAGAAATGTTTTCTTGTAGTGTCAACATTTATATTTCTATCTCTATATTTTAGTAAAAATTTAATTTAATCCTTTTTTTAAAAATAAAAATTAAACTTTGTTTTTTTGTATATGTTTGTGTTTTTAAATACTTGAAAAAATATTTTCGGAACACAAATATGTTTCGAAAATATAATTAAATTGTAAAATATAGTTTGAATTTTATGGAAATATTTGTGTTTTGGATAACTTTTTTAAAATTTTTCATAACATATTTATATTTCGAAAAACTTTTTCCAACACCTAAATGTGTTCCGAAAAATTTGTACACAGTTTAATTTTCAAAAACACATTTGTATACTGGCACATAAAGTTCAAATTTTCTAAAACACATGTTTTGAAAAACTTTTGAAACTTTCCAAAAATCAAATTGAATTTAGTAGGTTTGAAAAAATAATTACATTTTATGAAAAGAAGATAAAATAGATAGTTTATATAAAATATATGGTTAATAGTATAAATATAGGGTACAAGGTAAATTTTTTGTCATATTAAGTGTACACTCATTTGACATCTAAAAATAATATTTAATATATAAAAATAATTTTATTTATTATTTAAATTTTTGTTCATCATCAACCACGGTCAATAATGAAGTGTCAAATAAGTGTCCCTATACATATTTATCACTACTCTATAGTAAATTCCTATAAGAATTACTCGTACTCTTTCCACGTGGTCAATATTTTATGACAAATTCTACGGTATAATAAAAAATAGAGTGTACATTAGTATTATAAATTTTTTTTATCAATAATTTTTTTAAAAATTTGTTTAAGTATGCATTGTTATAGTATCTATTCTAATCGATTAAATTAAGAGTTTTGGTCCATAAATGACATGTCATTCAATTATTGATAATTTAATTTTAATAATACTAAAATATATTAATTTTTTAATGTATAGTAAAAATTCCCCATCTTAAAGTAATATTAGACTTAAGGACCATGTATAATAACCAGACGATTACTATCATATCATATCAACTCTTCTTAATTTTACTTTGTTCAATATATTGTAAAAACGATAGGAAAATGTGAAAGCACAAAAAAGAATGTAAAGAGACTAGCAGTGATGGATAGGAAAAGTTACGAGTTAGAAATGAGAGTTTAATAAAAGTGGGACACTAGATATGAGTGCCACAATTATTAACAACAAATCTAAGCATACCAACTTGGCAAGTGGCTAGTAAGTATAGATGTCTATGGAGCAAATCGATATATAGAGCATTAATTATAATTTATAATATAAATCATATCGTGAAAACCAAATTTGTTAAAAGTAGAATAAGATATTAGACAAAGAAGATAGAGAACTCATATAGGGGCTGGTACCACGATAATTAACAACAAATCTAAAATCATAACAATTTGTCAAGGGCCAATAAATATACCAATAAATATAGTGTGAGTTTTACAATGGACCATCTTCATAATTGATAATCTATAAAAGAATATTTAAAAATAATAAAAAAAACTCAAACAATTGTCACCAATATTGTGAAGATATGCCTCAAATCATCAACTACTATTAGAGTTAGTTATTCTTAATGTTTGTTATAACTGAATTTGATCAATTTGGTTATGATAAGTAGTTATAGTTAGTTAAGCTAACTTGTTTAGAATACTATAAATAGTTGTGAATGTATTAGTTGCCATAGTGTGTGAAAAAGAAAGAGAGGTCTATGCAATTATCAAGATTCATAGAAAATCCGAAGAAAAAAAAGAAATTATGGGAGAGAGAAGATAGAGAGATTCTAAGTGGGAAACTTATATTGTTGTACTCTCAACAGTGATAGATACAAGGGTTTGTAGAAGGCCTTAATCTTGTAAATTCAATACTCATAGTGAATTTCTTTGCTTCCTTGCCAGTGAGGTAGGTCTCAAGTAATTGAGACCGAACACCTGATGTTATTTTTGTTCTTATATTTCTTTAATTTCATTTTACATTGATACTTACAATTGCAGTTCTGCAGGTCAAGAACGTTCTTCGTTTCAATTATGCAGATCAAGAACGTTTCTGCAGAAGTCAATAACGTTCTCTTTTTCTTTTCAATCGTATTTTTTGCTTTTGTTGGTTATTCATTGTTTCAGATACTTTATTATTTTACAAATACTTTTTGGAAATAATAATCTATGATGTTCTTTGTCTTTATAAACTAAACATTGACTTTAATGATGTCAATTTTATACAAGATATATATATATATATATATATATATATATATATATATATATAATATTTTTATCAAATCGATATTATTTAAGTTATTATTTCTGTCGTAAAATTGAAGATTAACATTAACTTATTTTTCTAAAAGACGATGTCTATAATCGTTGAAATTTTAGACATTTTTAAATATTGGTCCATAATAGATATTTTGTAATCGATATTAGAATTTGCTAAATATATATAGACGTGTGATAGACAAGTGGTCAATAAATATAAGTTGACCTCTAATGACAATTCCTATCTTTTCTTATCTTCTCGATTATATTTTTTTGAAAATATTGAACACGACGTTTATCTTATCATCTTCTATATGAACTCACACTTTCTAACACTTTACACTCACCAAACAAAGAAGAAATTCCAAACCGAAAGAAAAACAGACATTTAATTAGTTTGTGTAGTGATATATTTTGTCTTAGAAAAGAATGGCAATTAACATGAAAGTTGGATGTGTTGTTTTGGTGATGTGTATGGTAGTTGCATCAACACCTATGGCAGAAGGTACAATGACATGTTCAAAAGTAATTGGTTCTCTTGATTTCTTAATTGGTTCTCTCGTTGATCTTAGGAGTATTTGTAGCTGCTTCAAAAAGGCTATTGCTACTATTTCCAGTTTGAACCAATCAAATGCCGATGAACTTCTTTTCAAATGTCGTGTTACAAAGCCCTACAAGATTAG
Organism: Cicer cuneatum; assembly: GCA_037974295.1. Taxonomy (NCBI): domain Eukaryota; kingdom Viridiplantae; phylum Streptophyta; class Magnoliopsida; order Fabales; family Fabaceae; genus Cicer; species Cicer cuneatum. The sequence goes on along the minus strand of JBBPBO010000004.1, from coordinate 39,477,551 downwards.
TCCCACTGCCAACTGTGCTATGTATGTCACTACAACATTTTTGAGTTGTGGCAACAATAAAAAAGTGTGGTGTAAACCAAAAAAACCGTGGCCTAAAGGTTAGGCAACGGTTTACAAAGTGTGGTGTAGGTGGTCGTGGCCTATTAGCAAACACAACGGTTTTTTACTTTTGCCCACGAATTCTAAAAAACCGTTGCCGAAGACACTGAAAGAGGCAACGGTTTTGTTGAATAATTCAGGCAATGGTTTTATGAGTTAGTTTTGCCAACAATTTTATAAATGTTGCATATACAATTAGGCAACGGTTTTGTGCATATTATATTTGTTTCAGGCAACACATTTGTATGTGTTGCATGTAACTTTAGACCACGGTTATAGAAATGTTGGTAAAACATTTTGGCCACAATTGTTTTAGATGTTGCCTAATTGTTTAGGCCACGGTTTTATAAGTTGTGGCAACAATAAAAAAGTGTGGTGCAACTAATTTATAAAGTTGTCAAAAGCATAGGCAACGGTTTTTTGTTTAAGGCAATAGATTTATATGTGTTGCATATAACTTTAGACCACGGTTATGAAAGTGTTGGTAAAACATTTCGGCCACAATTGTTTTAAATGTTGCCTAATTGTTTAGGCCACGGTTTTATAAGTTGTGGCAACAATAAAAAAGTGTGGTGCAACACATTTATAAAGTTGTCAAAAGCATAGGCAACGGTTTTTTGGATGTTCAGCTATAAATATTTTATAAATATTCATTTCATAAATATTTTATGAGTTCGTTTTGCCAACAGTCTTATCAAAATATTGTAACATAAATATTGAAAAATGTTTAGGTCACGGTCTTATCAAAATATTGTAACATAAATATTAATAAACATCCAAGAAAAATCAATACATGATAATCAAACAATTTACTTATCAAAATATTGTATGAGCTCTATTACTAGCTAGGCATCCCAAAAAAATCAATTGTCTTATCAAACAACCAAGTCTTCGATACATTCCACTAGCTTCATGTATCTTGGTGATGATCTTCAAGTCCAACCTGAAAATAGTAAGTATTAAGTACACTATCAAAATATGTATGTGAGACTATGTGTATGTATGTTTGCGTAAATATGCATGTAATGTAAATGTGTTTTACATATCAGGTATAGTTAGTTATATCATTCAAACTAATATACTTATACCATTTCAGGAACATGGGTTGATGTAGAAGAATGGAGTGTCGCACTATTTGCAATGCCTGAAGCATGTCCCATCATGTTATCAACAGCAGTTTCACTTAAACTTGGGTTTTGCTGCTTCAACACACATTTTAGAAGTTCCTCATACGCTTCCATCCTTTTCTTTGTAAATGATTCATATTCTTCCATCCTTTCCTTCATGCTACTAATTTCACCTTCATACTGTTTTTTAATGTTAGCAATCTCTTCATTTTTTTTTAACATTGTTGGTGTAGCTGTTCTTCCATAACAACGAACTCGACCGGGCTTTTCTTTACCGAACAATGATTGAAAGGCTTGGTCATGAGGCTCACTAGAATTTTGAATTGAATCTTGAAGTTTAGCCTGATAGGAAAAAAATCAATGTTAAAAGTTTTTAATGTAGACATTAAAAATATATAATGAAAAGAAAAACATACAATGACATTATCTGTTTCTTCATCAATTTTTCCTTTTCTTCGCTGATGTGTTATCACAAACATTTCAGCTTGACTGACTTCCTCCCCATTTTCCTTCCTTGCACGCTTTATTGGTAAAGAATTGAAAATAGAGTAATTAAAACTTATGATGACAACTTGTTATTTATATATAACAAAGACACATAAATAAGAATAAATATTGTACCTTTTTTGCCCGAATTCTAGCAAAATTTGCCGTCCCCATTCGATGCATAAACTTCTGTTTCGCCCTATTAACAACATTTTTCTTGCTAATGTTCTACAATGTTATACAAAGATCCTACTTGCTATAGCAACACTATGTAACCATTACCAGCAGATGGATTAATATAGCAGCCAATCTTCTATGAAGCACTAAAATTGAATTTTGATAGGATAGTCTCCTTACTTTTCATCTGTTCTAATGCTTCTGTAAGCACTAAAATTGATTTAAGCCAATTTTAGGAAGCACTAAAAACAATGAACTAAATCAATGAACTAAATCAACCTGCAGCAGAGGTAACTACAGAAATTGAAAAACATAACTACAGAAATTGACAAGTAGTTACCAATGAACTAAAACAAACAACAACAATTGTTTGGTTAATGAAGAAATTGAAAAGCATAAACACCTAACCAATTAAAGATCTACAAAGCAGCAAAATTCAGGTACTACAAAGTAGCAAAATTCAGGTACAAAGCATAAACACCTTACAAAGCAACAACTTCCTCAATTAAAGATCTACAAAGCAGCAATTAAAGATCTACAAAGCAACACTATGTAAGCTATGTATATTATACATGGATCCTACTTGGTATAGCAACACTATGCAACACTACTTCCTATAGATATTATACATAGATCCTACTTGCTATAGCAACACTATGTAAGCATTACCAGCAGATGGATTAATATAGCAGCCAATCTTCTAGGAAGCACTAAAATTGAATTTTGTAGGATAGTCTCCTTACTTTTCATCTGTTCTAATGCTTCTGTAAGCACTAAAATTGATTTAAGCCAATTTTAGGAAGCACTAAAAACAATGAACTAAATCAATGAACTAAATCAACCTGCAGCAGAGGTAACTACAGAAATTGAAAAACATAACTACAGAAATTGACAAGTAGTTACCAATGAACTAAAACAAACAACAACAATTGTTTGGTTAATGAAGAAATTGAAAAGCATAAACACCTAACCAATTAAAGATCTACAAAGCAGCAAAATTCAGGTACTACAAAGCAGCAAAATACAAAGCAGCAAAATTCAGGTACAAAGCATAAACACCTTACAAAGCAGCAACTTCCTCAATTAAAGATCTACAAAGCAGCAATTAAAGATCTACAAAGCAACACTATGTAAGCTATGTATATTATACATGGATCCTACTTGGTATAGCAACACTATGCAACACTACTTCCTATAGATATTATACATAGATCCTACTTGCTATAGCAACACTATGTAAGCATTACCAGCAGATGGATTAATATAGCAGCCAATCTTCTAGGAAGCACTAAAATTGAATTTTGTAGGATAGTCTCCTTACTTTTCATCTGTTCTAATGCTTCTGTAAGCACTAAAATTGATTTAAGCCAATTTTAGGAAGCACTAAAAACAATGAACTAAATCAATGAACTAAATCAACTTGCAGCAGAGGTAACTACAGAAATTGAAAAACATAACTACAGAAATTGACAAGTAGTTACCAATGAACTAAAACAAACAACAACAATTGTTTGGTTAATGAAGAAATTGAAAAGCATAAACACCTAACCAATTAAAGATCTACAAAGCAGCAAAATTCAGGTACTACAAAGCAGCAAAATACAAAGCAGCAAAATTCAGGTACAAAGCATAAACACCTTACAAAGCAGCAACTTCCTCAATTAAAGATCTACAAAGCAGCAATTAAAGATCTACAAAGCAACACTATGTAAGCTATGTATATTATACATGGATCCTACTTGGTATAGCAACACTATGCAACACTACTTCCTATAGATATTATACATAGATCCTACTTGCTATAGCAACACTATGTAAGCATTACCAGCAGATGGATTAATATAGCAGCCAATCTTCTAGGAAGCACTAAAATTGAATTTTGTAGGATAGTCTCCTTACTTTTCATCTGTTCTAATGCTTCTGTAAGCACTAAAATTGATTTAAGCCAATTTTAGGAAGCACTAAAATTGGCAAATGTTTCTAGAACAGGGGAAGAAAAATGGTTTAAGCAGGAATTTAGGAGCTAAGTCTAGTGATAAAAATATAACAAAAGGAGTAGGAACAATGTGAAAGGAGTAGGTGGCAGGTTCAAATCACGCATACTAACGGTTTATGACAAATCTTCCATGTCTGGAATTGAAGAAAGCTCTATATGATCACAACTTTTTTTATTCCTAGTGAAGAGGAAATGAGAGACTTTGAATCTATATTAGTCAGAAATGTTGATACAGTGATAGTTTTATAATTCCAGATTTTCTCATGTCTTGTGTTACATGTGTCACAGTTTGAAATTATCCAACCATCTTAAGCAATTATCTGTCAACATTGCACTCATCATTGCAGTTCTAACTAAAGTATACGGAATAAATGTTTCTGGAACAGGGAAAGAAAAATGGTTCCCATCAAGAATAAGGACAGATAGGTTCTCTAATCTTGTTAAGGTAGAATCAAGTGGTATTGATGGACCACAGAAAAACAACTTGAACCAATCATACTCCCTGCCTGGAATGAACTGGTTTTAGGCTCGGAATGACTTCCTCTGCATTCTGCAGATTATGAACTAGTTTTACCTAAATAAGGCTGAGACTCATTTTCATTATCAACTAAAGAAAACTATCGATATCCTGGCAGACTTTGAAACCAAACCTAAATAGACTATCTATACCTTTTTATTCATAGACAACAAGATCTACATCATTAATAATAAGCAAAGAGGGAGAAGATGAATACCTCGAGCGAATACAGAGAAGACGGAGCGAGACGGAGAAGACGGAGCGAGACAGAGAAGACGGAGCAATGCGCAAAAGGGGAAATAGTTCCGATTGAAGTTGAAGGTTCTGTTTCTTGGTTCCGATTAAAGGTTGATTTCGCGATATTGGGCACCGGGCACCGGCGACATACTGATTTCGCGGTTACAAATCTTGTCGTGAATGGTTAGGGCATCTACAGGGAGCAACTTGCTTTATTTAAGTGGTTTTGCAACCATAATAAAAAATAATTAAGCTATTAGGAAATTTTTCAAAAAATAAAGAATAAAAAAAAATACAATTAATTAATTAATTATTATTTAAACTAAACAGGCAACGGTTTTTCATTACTTTAGACCACACTTAAAATGTGTAGTTATTAAACCTAAATAGGCAACGGTTTTTCTTCGTGGTAAAATAGCAACACTTTTAAAATTGTGGCTTAATCGGTAACAATACCAAATACGCAACAGTTTTTCATTCAAAGTTAAAAAATTGTACTCTATAAGTAAATTATAGGCAACACCCGAAAAACTGTTGCCTATTTCTGTTTCCAGCCACACTTTTTTACCCGTTGCTAAGTGAAGTGTGGCCTAAAATGAAAAATGTTGTAGTGTGTGTACTAACTTTCACTTTTCTCATTCTCACCCTTTTTATCACAAAAAATATTCATGGACATCCTAAGTGATATGTGGTGTATATGATAAAATGAAATATTGAATAAGTGTGGAAAAAGTCATGATGTTCAAATATAACCATTTTTTAATTATGAAATACTAATAAACATAGTAAAGTGGTATTTAAATCCTTACAATTAAGATGTATTAATTAATAATAAATATTGTTTACTTGTATTTTTTTAACAAAAACATAAATTAAAGTCAATCAATTAAACTATATATTTGTTAAGGTCACTAAAGTAATTGTCTTAGACCTCTAAAAATATATATAAAAAAACATTTAATAAAAAAACGTTTTTTTTTTTTTAGGTTCCATAGACCTTCAACGTATCAAATATTTTACATTTTTTTTACCATTTAAGTTATGCTTACCGGACAAAACACTCCATAATTTTCAAAACTAAAAATTAATAAAATTTTATCTATAATTAATAATGTATTACCAATAATTAAATTAATTGACTTTATTATTAGTTAAATAATAGATTTTAAACGAAATTGATTATATTAGTTTGATAAATAATTCTGTATTTTAAAATATATGAAAAATAATATTTAAATAAAAATTTAGTAGATGTTTTAAATATACTGCTATAAATTTTGAAATGACTCTTATTTTTAGTAGCAGCTGCAAGACTATTATTAGATCTAAATCAAAATTTAAAAATATTTTTTTCGTGCATCAAACAAATCTTGCTTGGTTTTGGAATTCCAAATATATAATAGTTGGAAATTTATTCCTTAAAAAAAGAAAAAAACTTAATTTTCTCTAAATCTAAAATATAAATCAATCTAGTTAATATTATAAATTGTTAGAGTTATTTTAAAAAATTTATTAAAATACTTTTAAAAATTTTAATACTAAATATAATTTATGGGATTTATTTGTAGGATGGTCTTCACTATAGGTTTATTTGAAAAAATTATTATTTTTGATTTTATGCATCCTAATCATATATTTGAGAGAATGATGAATGTTTAGCAATTAGTATTTCTTTAAAATCATATAATAATTAGAAAGATGTAAATTTTAACAGATTATTGGTTAACATATAAATTTTAACAGATTATTTGTTCTATCATATCGACCATTTATGATTAATGGTTAATATATTATTAACTTTATATTTATTACTACATTTTAATGCATAGATATTTTTTTTTTATATAATACTCTTTTTGTTTTATTTTCTCATAATTTTTTATTAAGTGAAATGTGATATAAGACATTAAATTATAAATTGGTTGATCACACCTTTAATTATGTTTATAACAAATTTAAATCTTATTCATTCACTAAAATATAACCAAAATTTTAACATAATACTTCAATGGGTAATGTCGCGGCCTAAATTTTGAGTGTTTCTCGAATTCAATGGAGTCGCCACCAAAGTTTATTTAAAATAGGAAAAACATTGGAAAACCCTTAAAAGGAAAAAAAAATGGTATTTGAAACTAAATTTTGAGTTCGGGAGTCAATTATGCGTAGGGTCCTACGATATATGTTAAAATACGGTTACCAGTAATTAATTGTGCAAAATGAGGAAAAAAGAGGAATTTTTTATTAATGTGTTTGACAAGAGTGTGATATTGCTCCTACGTATCTTCCGGTGCGATGGAAAAATCAAAGCTACGCAGTTCTTGGGTAGACAATACGGATGTGTTGATTGCTTTCAAAGAAATTGTGTTGATTGTTGATATAAAAAAAATATTTTGATAGAAAAAAAGTTTGTTTGATTTGAATAATTATTTTGAAAAAAATGAGCTTTAAGACTATCAAGTTGCACCACTCGTGTCTCAACAACTCAAGGAGTAAAATGATGTCTCATCTAGTTAACCCGTTTAAAAATTATTTTTTATTATTTTCGGTTTTAAAATTGAGTTTTAAAGCCACCAAGTTGTACAACTTGTGTCTTAACAACTCAAAGATTAAAAAGATGTCACATCTAATTAATCAAATATTTTAAAAAATTGATTTTAGATTCATTTATTTTTTTAAAGATGATAGTGATAAATCAGAGAATGAAATTTGAATGTATATGATTTTAAAAGTAGTAGATGTTAATTGTACTTAGTCCATAATTTAAATAAAAGAATAAGAGGATAATTATTATAATATTGAAAGAATTTAATAAAATTGATAGAATTTAATAAGACTTTTAACGAAATTAAAATGCTTATTTATGGTAAAACAAAATTCAAATTAAAGGTATACCTCTAAACAAAACTATAAAATTGTTACAAAGAAGAGTGTAGAAATAGATACCACACAAGTTTAATATTTGTTACACTCTTTGATTTTCTCTGATTGTATCTTTGCTCTTATCTTGAATTGTTGTATTCTTCCTTAACTCATTTCATGCTTCATTTATCTTACAAACAAAAACCTTACTAGCTTAAAAAATGAAAAATGAAAACTTTCAAAATTGCCCTTCCCTGATTTAATTTTTGTTCTCAATTTATAGACAAGAGTGGTTAATCTTGGTATCCATGGGATATAATTGAGTTTTGGATTATTGCTTGTTTTTGCAGAAAAATTGGTTTTGCTCAACTATGTTTGGAGAAAAGAGAATGCACTTTTTAATTGCTTGTATACATGGTAAAAGTTGTAGCCATTTTAGGAAAAAAGAGAACAAGTAAAAAGGGCTAAAAGGGGATTGGAAAGATAACGTGTACAAAAGAAAAAATGCAACTTGTTAAAAAAGAAAAGGAAAAGAGGCTAAAAAGAGTTAGAAAGGTGGCGTGTACTGTTGTAAAAGTGAAATACATGAAGGCTGAAAAGATGGAAAAGTGTTATTGCTGCCCTAAAACAAAAAGATAAAAAATAAATAAAAAAAATAAAAAAAAAACCATAACTACAACCAGCGGATACCATTTGAGGTAAAAAAAAATCAGAGGATACCATCAGAGGATACCATTAGAGGATATCATCAGAAGCAAAAATCGGAGGATACCATCAGAGGCAAAAATCAGAAGCAGAAATCAGAAGCAAAAAATCATAAGCTAACAAAACAGAAGCAAAAATCATAAGCAGAAACCAGAAGCAGAAATTAGAAGCAGAAATAAGAAGCAGAAAATAGAAGCAGAAACCAGAGGCAGAAATCAGAGGCAGAAACCAGACGCATAAATCAGAAGCAGAAACCAAAAGCAAAAATCAGAAGCAGAAATGAGAAGAAGAAATCAGAAACAGAAATCAGAAGCAACAACTAAAAGTAGAACTCAAAAGCAGAAAACCAAAAAGCAAAATTCAGAAGATGAAACCCTCTTTTTTTTTAGGGGGGCAAAATTGAGGTACTACAGGTAAAATTTAATATATGAATTAGTTGTAGTTACGTTCTCCAAAATATTTTATATATTATAAAATGTGTGTTTGTAAACCCATCTATAATTAATACTCAAATAAACTCACTTGAAAAAAAATACACTACAAACAAAATAGATAAGTTATATTATTTTGAAAATTTTAAAATCTTATTTATGATAATACTAATATGTTAAAGATGGTATATCTCGCGCAAATATTCTAGTTCTTAAATAGTTTTCACATATAAGAAAAGAGATGAATGGAATTTCCAGAGCTCCGAAGACTTTATTTTGCTACCTTGTTTTGTGGTCATCTTTTGTATTTATGTTCTCACTTATATTTATGTTTTCACTTGAATAACTGGACTTTAAAGTCAAACATGATGATTTGTGATAGTGTATTATAAACTTATGACATGTAGTATTATTATGTTACAATTAAGACACGATAATGAATATCACGACGACATATATTATTAAATTGTGGTATTCTAGATTATTTTCTAGATAAATTTTACAGGTTCAAATTTTACTAGTGATTATTAACATTTAGTTTTTGTAGGACTTTACATAGTTTGTTGCACATAATTATTTTAATAAAAATATGCGTATGCTAAATGCTTGGTATAGAAATATACACACCACTAAAAATGATTGAAAAAGTTGTGCGTGACATGGATTATCAATATACATCTATATAATTCAGTAAAAAGAAATATATATATATATATATATATATATATATATATATATATATATATATATATATATATATAGTTAAATATATAAAAGTAAAGAAAAATAAATATGAACTTTACAATCATCGATTTGAGTCAAAACAAACATTACGTACGACAACGACATAATTTAAGAGATGAACATGGATAGAATTATTTTAAAATAAAATATTTAAACTATAATTATTTTTATTATTGATGTTGTTTCAAATACTATAGCTGCGAAACATACATATACTAAGTATGGAGAAAAGGAGAATTGCATGTTGCAACTCAAGTCCCTAATATCAATTATCTCCACTATTTTTTTATCATCTAAGTTTCACTTATAGATCCTTAAACAATATTTTGAATAGTAAGAAATCAAATTATTTTCACCTTTTATTGGGAATTATTTTCTTTGGAATTTTAAATATGGTCCATTTTTGTTATACAAGTTATAATAATTTTATATTCATTAATTCATTTACTTATATTTTCTATGTAAGAAAATCAATAATATTTTTAACATATTTATAAATTTGAAGATACATCCTTTATAATAATTTTTCGTAATGATTCATCATCTTAAACATTTTTATAACTTTTTAAAGTAATTCAAGTCATGTCAGTACAATATTATAATTAGTAACTAACAGAATAATAAAACTAACATCAATATATATAGTAGATATATAATTTTTCTAGTAAATTTTTATGTACAATCTTATTAAAATTAATATTTTTTTTAGAAAAAAAAATTTAGAGTGCGTAGATGGTGTCAAACTCTTAAACTACAAAGATCTAAGGACTCATTGAACACTTAAAAGAGTATTAAAATTTAGATATAACATATATATATATATATATATATATATATATATATTATTGACAATTATTTTCCTGAGCATGACATGGGTCTCACGTTAAGATACATATTATTATTTATTTACTTACTCAAGCATGACATGGGTCTCACGTTAAGATACATATTATTATTTATTTACTTACTCAAGCATGATATGGGTCGCATACAAAATAAATTCTTAAATATTTTTACATAATAATATAATTTATATTTATCTTGATTTAATCATATTTATGCAGGCAATATTTTCTGGATCATACCGTCAAAAACCATTTATTATATCTCCATTTATGAATTGATTTCATCTTAATATGTTCAATGTTTACTTTTCGGAGTTAAAACACATTAAAAAATTTCTACTTAATTTTACCATAATTTTCCTGTATGATTATGCTTGGGATATCAAATTTGGTATAAGCTGTAAGTTATTATAGTATAATATTAATATTTTTTAGTAAAAAATATGGTAAGATTTGAGAAATCGGTAAATAAATAAAAAACATTTTAATACGATAAAAAAAATTTTGAATTGTAATTTATAGAGGATTATATTTTTCTCTATAAATAAGTTAACATTGCTTTAACATACCATTAACTATAACATATCAATATTTCTTTTCTTCGTAAACCAAGCTTAGTTATAAAGTGAAAACTATAATGAAGATGTTCTTGAAGTTTGTAGTGTTTTTTGTTGCTATTGTGTGTGTTCATATTAGCAATGTCTAAGCAAGTTTACCACCTTGTTGTAGACATCGAACAATAGAATGTGTTTCAATGATATGTGTGACACCCTAAACCCCAAATTAATTTTTATGTTTATTATTTATAAAATTGTAATTCTTCAAGAAAAATATACGAACTTCCAAATATTTTATAAGGTAAAGAGTATCACGCAATCATAAACATATCACATTAATCCAAAATTCTCATATTATTGTTCAAGAACTCGAAATCATGACAGTAGTCAACAAAATCCTTTTTAAAACATATGTATATAAGTTTACTGATAGTGGTAAGTGTAGTCCCAACCTGATGTCACTATCAGAGCAGAAATCCTCAATTTAATAAACGTTAACAATAACAACACACACAAAAAAAACTTATAATAAAAATCCTCGAGACAAGATGGCTCCCGCCACTCGGATGGTACTAGTCGTCACCTGTAGCTTACAACGCGTCTGCGTCCATCGCAAACGCCAAACACAAATAACGAGGGGTGAGTATCGAAATTATGTAATAGTATAATATAAATGAGGAGAACACGCAAATAATCAAATTATTACAAACATGAGAAACACCCAAGAACATTATATCAAGATTAATCTAAGTTAATCACAATAAATTAGTTACAAGGATGAAATGTTATGTATGTCCTATACTCTATACTTCTTCATCACTTGGTACCATTCTACTCTGAAGTACTTGGTTAGGAGGCCCGATGCTATGCCACTACAAGAGTGGACGGACAATTCATGAATGGCCAAGTCCTCATAGATCACCTTAACTCAACCCGAGACACATATACGTGACGGTCAGGGTACTCTTGTTTTTGCACAGTAGCTCCCGGCCTTAGGGAATAACCCACTAATCCACTTAGGAATTCCCAACTAAATGTACCCCCAAGGTCTATCAGTCTTACCTTACGGTTTGACTGTAGCCCTCCACGATCAGGCTCATTCAGTTGTACTTCCCCGAATCTCTAGGTTTGTCAGACCCTCCCTATATGATGACAAAATAATCCTCACTTCAAACTACAACATCTATCTCATACTTACTCAATTGTCACAACTCAGTAAATTTCAACTCACAATATACATCAGAATTACATCATTAAATATATATATATATATATATATATATATATATAATTAGTCAATCACAATAAAATTCCAATTTTATCAATCACAGAATAAATCAAACAGGCGGTGCATTCAAGTAATATCACATTTTTAAATCCATTAAATCAGAGCACTCAAGTACATATCATTCACACAATAACAATCAACACAAGATTTCATAAAATTAAACAATATGCAGTCTTGATATAATTAAACTCACAACAATTCTATAGGTTACTAAAATACATTTTAGTCCTCACTATTACCATTTATATATTATTAATTAATTATTATTACTCAATAGGGCTCGACCGTACGTAGTAAGCCCCGGGTGAATATATGGGAATTTCGGTATTCCCGTTCATCTCATGTTATTTTATACTCATAAAATCGAACCTCATCTCACCCCTTACCTCAATTGCAGATTTCATCCAACGAATCCGATCTGCTAACTTGTCGCGTCTCTCTCGACCCTCGTTTCTAATAGTTCGCAAAATAAATAAATAAATAAATCAACGCAACGACCAAATACAGATTAATTACTTGCTCCAATAGATAAATAAATTATTTATTAATAATACATAAATAAATTATCTGCTATTTGTAATATAATCCAAAAATATCTTTAATATCATTGAAACATACGTATTAGTATACTAACCTAAAATAATTTCTAATTTTAATCAAAATAAGACAAGATCACATATTTAAATAATTATGGCGTGTATGTGTAGTTTGGATGTTAAAAATAGGTAAGCGATATGTCCTATGTAACGAAACTAATAGTACTTATATTTTATTTAAATTGATAAATACTGTAGACAACATTTAATTATAACTAAAATAAAATGAAGTATTTTAGACGTAAAATGATTGTAGGGTATCTGCTGAGCATTAACGCACTTCGGTCATATCAGGTCTATCAATACAATAAAAGAAATATTAAAATAAAAGAACACATGTCCCGTATTACTATAATTTATATAAAGTATAAAAATAAAAATTATAAGGATTAACAAGAGGATTAGAAGAGATATAAGAGGGACAGTTTTAGCACAAACTCACATAACAAATTTTTCCATACAAAGATATATATCCAGCGTACTTCATCGTTTAAGGAAATCATTGAGCAATGCATTAATCGATTATGATGGGTCAGCAAGATAAAAATTCAATAATCACAATTATGCTTAGGCTTGAATACATGGTATAAAATATTACAATAATCAAAATACTGCTATCACAGTTTATTGAAATTGTTAAGAACGTAGCTTCACATGTATAGATCAAATTGAAGAAAAGTTGTTATTGTCTATGAAAATTAATGCATATATTATAACCATAAATCTACCTATCATTATCATGCTTCAATCAAGGTAAGATAACAGAGAGGAAGAATTATACCTGATGGCTTTGGTGTATAACGCGGCTATTGGCAACGCTAATCTCCTTTTTTCTTTTTCTGAAAGTTCTATTAGGCTATCGCCTATGTATTTATATAGCTAGGTTTTAATTATGTATTTATTATTATTATTATTATTATTATTATTATCATTATTATTATTATTATTATTATTATTAATCTAAACTCACTCTATTAGTGCTAAAGGTAACATATTAGTGGAACAATACACATGCTTATTTCTTATTTATATTTATATAAATAATTAATAAATATATATATATATATATATATATATATATTTTTATATTTACATACATTTTTAAAATAGATTTAATATTATTAGTATTAATAATTTAAACAAATTACTAAGGCAGACACATAGGACAAACACAAAGGAAATTATCGCACACGTCAAACACATAGATAATAATAATTGTGCATCATTTATAATTAAAATAGAATAATAAGAAATTGGGGTGTTACAATATGTACTAACCCTCCATGTTGTAAACCTCAACCTCCACCACCAAGTGACAGGAAACATTAAAAGTTTGCAGCTAAGTATATTATTGCTATTCCAATCAATTTGTGTTTGAGAAAAACACATATCATATGTAATAATTACGTTAATAAGATTGGTTCATGAAGTATATTTTTATTATTGCAAATTATAAATTATATTTTCTTGTTAGCTATTATTGTTATTCATTTTATTTGACATGTTTGTTTGTTGGATGGATATATGTTAGGTTTGGTTGGATTTAATTTTTAGGTTTTGTTGATTTTTAATTTTTGATTTTAATCTTTAATTTTTCAACTTTTTTTTTTAGTTTAGAGTGAACTATTATAGATTATGAAGATTTAATGGTAAAATAATAGCGTCTATTTTACAACGCTTATTTTTAAAAGCACTTTTAAATGAAAGAGGAAGAGTTTTGGAACTCTTAAACAACTTTTCTTGTAAAAATAAGGAGACACACTCCATATTGAATAAGCATATCATAAATTCTTGGAATAAAAATATACACACTACTTAAAACCAACAAATATTTTGTTCTGCACGATATGGATTATCCATATACATCTATATAACTGAGTAAAAAAAAAATATACATACTTATAATGAAATATATTAAATAAAATATAAAAAACAAATTTAAACTTTACGATTATCGATTTAGGTCAAAAGAAACATTACGATGATGACATAATTTAAAAGATGAACATGGGTAAAATTATTTTAAAATAAAATATTGAATCTATAATTATTGTTATCATTAATATTATGTTTCAAATAGTATAGCTCCAAAAAATACATATACTAAGTATGGAGGAAAGGAGAATGGTATGTTACAAGTCAAGTCCATAATATCAATTATATCCACTACTCTTTTATCATATAAGTGGCACTTACATATACATAAACAATATTTTAAATGGTAAAAGATCAAATTATTTTCACCTTTTATTGGAAATTATTTTCATTTGAACTTTGAATATGGTCCATTTACGTTTTACAAGTTATAATATTTTTGTATTTATTAGTTCATTTACTTATAGTTTCTTAATAAAAAAATTAGTAATATTTCTATCATTTTTAAAAATTTGAAGATACTCCCTTATAATTATTATTTTTAATGACCCATCGCGTTAAATATTTTTAAATGTTTTTTTAAGTAATTCAAGTGATATCAATACAATTGATTATAATCACCAACTTACAAAGAATATTAAAATTTGGATATAACACACGGGTTTCTCTTTAATATACATATAATTATTTATTTATTTACTTACTCGTACACAACATGTGTGACACCATAAATCCTAAAATAATATATAATAATTTAATTCATAATTTTATAAAAATTTACAGCGGATAAATTGTTGAGGTAAAAGCCGTTTGATATATGTTTTAATGACAATAAACCTTATGAAATAAATGATTAAGTTTCATGAATGGTGATATGCTAATGATTTCACTTGAGTTTTATTTAAGAAACATTAATTGCGTAAGTGAACAAGTAAGAAGCCATCAACAAGTGCATAAGTACATTCTCAATTGTTATCAAATAATGTTCTCATGATGAACAAGTTCAATGCATTCAAAAATAGTCAAACCAGTTCAGAAAAATGACAAGAATCAACTTTGAAGAATAAATCATTTCATGATAGATTCATTATTAAGTCATTTGTTAAAAGAATGATGGAAGAACATTCACTAGAATAATTTTTTTAGAAGAGCAACATGCAATAAACCAATTGACATTTCGCACATGAACATTTAATGAACAATTGAAAGTCAATATTTGAAGGCCCACTTGCAAAAACACACATGCAAATTGATCTCCATATTGATGACAGATTCATCAGAAGAACGTTCTGGTTTACGAAAGATCATTCTAGTTTATCAAGGATCATTCTGGTTTATAAGAAGAACATTCTGGTTTATAAAAGATCATTCTGGTTTATCAAAATATCATTCTGGTTTATTAAAATATCATTCTTGTTTATCAAGATCATTTTGGTTTATCAAATTATAATTCTAGTTTATCAAAAGATCATTCTGGTTTATAAAAGATTATTCTGGTTTATCAAAAGATCATTCTGATTTATTAAAAGACCATTTTGGTTTATGAAGATCATTCTGGTTTATCAAAGGATCATTCTGGTTTATGAAGATCATTCTGGTTAATTTGTTTTAAGGACAAGAATAAAAAGAATCATTCCCTATAGTCCAGACCTTAAGATAAACACATGTCAAGACTATTCAAAATAATACTCAAGCCAAAAAGTCTAGCTAAAGGCCAATAGAAGCAAACAACATCAAGATCAATCTCGAGATTGATGAGCTATGAGCAAGGACAACTAGGACAACAAAGACACTGCTGCTGCACCTTTTTGCAGAAAACACATCATATTTCTAAGACAAATGACTGACACTTGACAACTACTTAATCACTCATCCACGTTTTTAATATAACACAGAACAAAGAACATTATGGTTATTTTCTTTTAAAGACATAATTAAAACATATTATTTTCCACAATCCAAACCAAAAGCTAAAGAGTATCAAGACTACACAAATAAGTGGTCAAGTCCAGAACTCGAGCTAATGCTTAAAGAAGGAAAACAACCTCCAGATTGATGACCCGATTGATGAGTTGTAAGCAAGGATGCAAGTACATTGTACATACATTATTCTGTAGAAAGCACTGCATAATTCTGATTCAACACAATACCAACTAACATTTCACAGCCCATTCACTCACTCATTCATGTTTTCCATCAGACATAAAAGCAAGAACATTCTAGTTTTGTCAAGAACATTTTTGACAGCAATATAAACATGTGTTTAATTGCTTTAAAATAGATCTTACAGATTCGAACGTTCTTGAGTTAATTTAAATTTTAAAATGGTCACAATTCGAACCGCCCTTCGTGTTATTGACATTGCTACTTCAATTGGCATTAGAGCTTTGCCTCTAAGGTTTGAGCACTTAACAGTGTAAAAGGAAAATAAAAATGAATGGCAAACCAAAGAGAAAAAAAAGATTGGACTATATTGTTAAATAAATTAAAATAAAAACAAATGAGCTTTGAGCCCAAACTTTCTCTTTTATACAACTAAGTAGAAAAAAAAATATAAATATATATTTAAGGTAACCGTAATAAAAAACAAAAAACAAAAATAACAAAAGAAATACTAGAAAGAGTTAGTTGGTTGAACGCTGGAAGAAAAAGAAAAAGCAAGAAAGAGGGGAGTGGGGAATGTACAGAGAGAAGAAAGAAAAAGAGGAAAAGGAAGGAGAAGAAAGGAAGAAGAAAAAAAAAAGAAAAGAGAGGATAGGAAAAGAAGAGAAAGGGGGTGAGGAAAAAAAATGTGGCGATGGCGGCGGCGACAACCGTAGTACCGCCGATGGTGGTTCCCTAACCTCTTTTTTGTTTGTTTTCGTTTTTTGTTTGTTTCTCTTTTGATTTATATTAATTTTTCTATGATATTTTCATTTTTGTTCATTTGTTTTGAATTTACAGTTTCTAATATTGAATATTGAAGAGATAAAAAAATAAACACAACATAGGATCATGATTTTTTTTAGGGGGACAAAATTGAGGTACTACAGTTGCCCTTATTTAAATATATTTACTAGAGAATACGAATATTATCGTTGTAAAAGATAATTAAATATAAGGACCTAAATTTTGTCTAAATAAATTATGAATGTGGAAGATGAGATGTGGCATAAGCATGTGATAGACATTTTTGTTAAAGATGAAAAGAATGATCATATCTAGATTGGTTACTAATGCGTAGATTAATAGGAATGAAAGAAATGATCGTCTTCAAATTGGTTACCGATGTGTAGATTAACAAGAATGAAATGATATTCTTCGGATTGGTTACCAATGCGTAAATCCACAAATGAAATGATCGTCTTCAGATTGGTTACCGATGCGTAGATCCACAAATGAAATGATCGTCTTCGGATTGGTTACCGATGCGTAGATCCACAAATAAAATGATCGTCTTCGGATTGGTTACCGATGCGTAGATCGACGAAAGTAAAAAATGTCAATTACCGATACGTGAACCGACATGGATGAACAAAAAGCATACCATAAGCAACCTATGAGTCTAATATACTTCAGCAATGTAACACAAGGAATGTTGTTGAGTATAAATGAAGTATAAAATTAAGAAATAAATGATTCATGCGTGTCATGCATTGTTGAGTATAGGTGTAATATGAATGAAGATGCATGATTCGTGTGAGTATAAGTAAATCATAAATGTAAGATGCATGATTCATGTGAGTATAAGTAAATCATAAATGTAAGATGTGTTAGGTAAATTCTTGTTCATTTTAGTTCCCCGATCCTTTTACGATCCTATACACCCACAAGATTCAATGGATGAATAAAGATAACAACCATTTTTGTATGATAACTCTAGTACATCTCGTGTGACTTTTTGAGAGGCAAAACAAAGTGTATTGTCTAAAATGATTGCCTTCTTTTTTTATTGACATCCCTATACATGTTGAGAATCTATCGAGTTTTCGTGTATATATTGTCAAATATCAAAATAATTAATATATAAATATATATATATATATATATATATATATATATATATATATTTTGTTTATACATATTTCAAATTCCAACATTTATTACAAAAAAGAACATTTTAAAATGCTACAAAAAATCAACTATAAAACTGAATTAGTTTAGAAATAGTTCAACGTACAACATCGAGTGATAACATTGGAAGAAGTACATTCACTATTTTGGGAAGGAAATATTCGGGGTTACAATATATGGATGAGTGTTTTTGGGTTTAGTTAGAGGTATAACAAGCGCTATTCATTCTTGTAATTTAGGACCTTGTTGGTCAGCTTCTAAGAATAATAATTGCCCTAGCTTGAATCGCTTGATTATTGTTATTATTTTTTCCCCTAAATTTTGCATGGACCGCTCTTCCAAGTTTTCAATCCATCGGGATGCTCTAATTTTGCCTAGGTCGCCTATTCAAGTTTTCAACCTAGCGAGCCCATTTTCAATTTTTTTATGTTTTCAAGCATAATATTTTTTGACTGCATCTGAATTTATTGGAAGTGGAAATTCTTCTCCATCCATTTCGGCGAGTATTAGAGCTCCCCTAGAGATATCCTTTTTCACAACATATGGTCCCTCGTAGTTCGGAGTCCATTTTCCACGAGAATCCTTTTTTATGGGCAATATTTTCTTTAACACCAAGTCTCTTTCTTGAAACTCTCGAGGACAAACTTTTTTCTCGTAGGCTTTTTTAAGTCTTTTTTTATACAACTGACCATGGCACAAAGCTATCATTCTTTTTTCTTCTATGAGATTTAATTGGTCAAATTGTGGTTGAACCCACTTTGCCTCTTCTAGTTTTGTTTCCATCAAGACTTTGATTGAGGGATTGCAACTCCAATGGGAAGTACCGCTTCCATTCCATATACCAATGTGAAAGGAGTTGCCCATGTTGAGGTGCAAACAGATGTTCTATAGCCATGTAATGCAAAGGGAAGCATTTCATGCCAATCCTTATACGTTTCTACCGTCTTTTGTATGATTTTCATGATATTCTTATTTGCCGCTTCTACAACTCCATTCATTTTCGGTCGATAAGGCGAATAATTATGGTGCTGAATTTTGAAACTATCACACAACTCCTTCATCATTTTGTTGTTCAGATTGGTCGCATTATTTGTGATAATCTTATTTGGCAACCCATATGGACAAATCAATTCTCTCTTGATGAATCTGACCACTACGCTTCTCGCCACGTTGGTATAAGAAGTAGCTTCAACCCATTTTGTGAAATAATCAATAGCTACTTGGATAAACCAGTGCCCATTTGAAGCCTTAGGTTCGATGAGCCCAATAACATCCATCCCCCACATTGAAAATGGCCAAGGTGATGTTAAGACATTCAAAGAGGTTGGTGGTACATGTACTTTATCGGCATAGATTTGATATTTATGACATTTCTTTACATAACTAAAACAATCAGACTCGATGGTCAACCAATAGTAGCAAACCCTTAAGATTTTTCTTGTCATTGTGTGCCCATTTGCATGAGTTCCAAAAGAACCTTCATGAACCTCTTGAATGATTTTCTTTGCTTCCGTTTTATCCACACATCTAAGGAGAACCATATCATGGTTTCTCTTATAAAGCACGTCACAATTTAAGAAGAAGTTCGTTGACAACCTCCTCAAAACCCTCTTGTCATTCTCCAAAATACCCGATGGATATTCCTTATTCCTAACATAGGATTTGATATCATACAACCATGGTTTGCCATCAGGCTCTTCTTCGATTGATAAGCAATATGCTGGTTTATCCTTTTGTTGTATTTTTATTAGTGGCACATCCCGACCTATGCTTATTTTGAACATCGATGACAATGTGGCCAGGGCGTTGGCCAATTGATTTCCTTCTCGAGGGATATGGTGAAAAGTGATCTTCTCGAAGTACTCTGTCAATTCTTTGATATGGTATGATACAGAATCAATTTGGAATCTCGAGTTTCCCACTCTCCTTTTATCTGATGGGTAACCAACTATGAATCTCCATATACCTCAAGAACATTTACCTTTGATTCAATGGATGCTTTAATGCCCATGGCACATGCCTCATATTCTGCAATATTGTTTGTGCAATCAAAACACAATCTAGCCGTAAATGGCGTGAGCTGGTTCTCTGGGGAAATCAAGATAGCTCCAATTCCATGCCCTAATACGTTAGAAGCAGCATCAAACATCAACATTGTATTCTGATAACAACATTTGCCAACGGGAAATCCTTCCAGTAAGAGCAGGTTTCTCAAAGATGTACTTAATTTGGATCCATTTTAAACACCAACCAACTTGTATGACATAACATGTATTGCCTTAGCCGATGAGCAACCCATGCTAGTGCACAACATGTTCGTTCAAGCAGCGAATATCTTGTTTCACAACTAGTGAACTTTTTGCTCAAATAATAAATAGCATGCTCCTTTTTACCAGATTCATCGTGCTGCCCCAACAAACAACCCATTGACTCATCAAGTACTGTTAAGTACATAATAAGTGGTTTTCTAGGAATTGGAGGTACTAGGATTGGAGGTTTTAACAAGTACTGTTTAATCTTCTAAAAAGCTTTTTGACAATTCTCATTCCATTCAACCTTTTGGTCTTTGTGAAGCAACTTGAAAATTGGCTCGCATGTTGCAGTCATATTTGATATGAATCTGGCAATGTAATTCAATCTCCCCAAAAAGCCACTGACTTGTTTTTCCGTGCGTGGAGCTGGCATTTCTTGTATTGCTCTTACTTTATCTGGGTCCACTTCTATCCATTTTTGATTAATGATAAACCCAAGTAACTTTCCCGATCTCACGCCAAAAGTACATTTAGCAGGGTTTAAACGGAGTCTGAACTTCCTTAGTCGCACAAATAATTTTTGAAGGTTGACAACATGGTCTTCTTCGATCTGGGAGTTTGCAATCATATTGTCCATATAAACCTCTATCTCCTTATGCATCATGTCATGAAACAATGTCACCATGGCTTTTTGATAGGTTGCCCCATCATTCTTCAATCCAAATGACATCACTTTATAACAGAAAGTTCTCCGTTGTGTGATGAATGTGGTTTTCTCCATATCCTCGGGAGCTATCTTGATTTGATTATACCCTGAGAAACAATCCATGAAGGAGAAAAGAGAATATTGAGCAGTGCTATACACTAGGACATCAATATGAGGCAAGGGAAAATCGTCTTTAGGACTTGCTTTTTTAAATCGCGATAGTCAACGCACATTCGAACCTTTCCATCCTTTTTGGGAACAAGGACAATATTAGCCACCTATTGAGGATATTTTGGTACTGCTAAGAAACCAGCATCAAATTGCTTTTTGACCTCTTCTCTAATTTTAAGTGACATATCAGGCCTCATCCTCCTCAATTTTTGTTTAATTGGAGCATTTTCAGGCTTGAGTGGTAGTTTGTGTTTAACTATGTTAGTATCTAGCCCGAGCATATCTTGATATGACTCTTCAAAGACATCCACATAGTCAAATAAAAGTTTAACCAACTTTTCTTGTTCACTTCCTTTCATAGACATACCAATTTTAATTTCTTTCTTATCATATTCATTCCCCAAATTGATCACATCAACAAGTTCTAGGGGAGGCTCACAATTGTCTTCACAATCCTCATCAGCGTGATTCATTGGAAGTTCAAAATTACAAGGAGGAGTTCTAGCACTGCTATTTTCAACGTATTCATTTTCGACTTTTGAGCATGAATTAACAAACATAGGAAAATCGATGACTTCCAATTGTTGAGGATGGTATTCAGATGACTAGGGTACACTAATTTGAGGGTATCATCACCAACATGCTCTTCTTCCACCATAGCCTCCTGGTCAGCATAAATTATTCCGGCGCTTTGAAAGGTTTGACGAATCTCACAAATAGTAATATTTTGTGAATGATTTGTTGGAACCAAGTTGGTTCTTTCAATTAAAGTTTTCATGTTAACAAATGTATTTTATGAAAATCATATTTTGACTTAGAAGAAGAATGAAAAATCAGAAGATTTCATCATAAGCATAAACTAGAAGATGACGTCACAAGAAGCAGAAATCAGAGGATGTCATCAGAAGCAAAAACCAGAAGATGAGTCACCAGAAGTAGAAATCAGAGGATGATGTCAGGAGAAGATATCACCAGAAGATTCAAATTAAAAGCAGAAGATGTCATCAAAAAATGACGTCACCAAAAGATAAAAATGCATCCAGAGGATACATCCAGAAGATACATCCAGAGGATACATTCAGAGGATACCATAGGAAACATCTAGAGGATACCAGAGGAAATATCTAGAGGATACCAGAGGATGTCACCAGAGGGTACCAGAAGATACCTCTAGAAAATACCAGAGGATATCACCAGAGGATATCATCAGAGGATATCACAAAAGGATATCACCAGAGGATATCATCAGAGAATATCACCAAAGGATATTATCAGAGAATATCATCAGAAGATATCACTAGAGGATATCATAAGAGGATAAAATCAGAGGATCCCGTCACTGGATAATTTCAGAGGATCTCATTAGAAGAAAAAATCAAAAGCTACATCATTAGAAGCTGAAAGTATACTCAAAACAGAATTTGAGAAAAATGCTCAAAACAGAATTGGAGAAAAAGACTCAAGAAACAGAATATAGCTAAAAGTATGCTCAAAATAGAATTCAAGAAAAATGCTCAAAACAGAATCAGAGCAAAAGACTCCAGAAACAGAATATGAGCAAAATACTCCAGAATATTCTCAAAATAGAATTAATCGAAATACACTCAAGAAGTAAAGCATCAGATCAAAGTGAAGCCCTAATTTCAACTATAAATAGAGGCTTAATGCTGAAGAATGAAGTATCAAAAAATAGAAGAACTCAAGAAAAAATTCATAAGTATGCAAATAGTTCAAAGGGGAGAAACACTTGCTTAAAAGATAAATATAGAGGATTTTCTTTTCTATAGAGGATTTCCAATGGTCTCGGGAAAGATCTATTATTCTCCGCGCACGGCTCTATGGTTAGCACATGATCATCTTTTGCACAACCTACCTGTAAGAATTTCTTGTCCATTCATTCTTGAAGGAATTCCTTGAACTCTTCAGAATCTTTTATGGAACGTGAACTAGTTGGGTGAACACCAGAAATTCTAACCTCATTGTTACTCGTCTCAATCATGTTTAACTTCATAACTCAGCAAAAATCATTTTCATTGGGGTTTTCACACGTTCCATACTCTTAATTGCACATTGGTCTACCCCACATTCAATAACATTAACAGAGAAATTTTCGTGGCATGGCAAGGAATTGCTCCCCACATTGGGACTGTCTTCCTTGAAATTTAATCGACTCTTGCACTTTAGATTTTAGTGCTTGGCAATCTTCGACAAAATGTCCTACAGCTCATACGTGGTACTCACATTTGGCATTTGGGTTGTACCATTTTGGGAATGGTGGTTCCATAGGTTTCATGGGTCTCGGGACTACCATTGAGTTCTGGAGTAGGTGAGGCAACAATTGGCTGTATGTCATAGGAATTGAGTCAAAATGGGTTATCTTCTTTTCTCGATTACATGGTGGTTTGTATTGATTCGGGATTGGATTTTGGTTCCATTAGTTTTGTTGGGGAAATGTGACAGGTGGTGGCTGGACCAGGGGTGGTTAATAATAAGGTGGCCTTGAAGGATAATATTGGGTGTATGGAACTTGTGAGGTCGTAGCCACATATGGATAAGGAGTGTATGGAATTTGGGGTATCAGGAGTTGAAAATTTTGAGGTTGATATGAATTCATGTATGGAGAATAAGAGACTTTTGGGTTTGCCATTACAGCGTTAGCATCCCTTTCTTTCTTCTTTGGAAATCCCATATGGGGCTTCTTCACACCACTCGTTCCACATACAATCTTACCATTCCTCATCCCATTTTCTACTATTTATCCTATTCTGACCATGTTAGAAAAATTTGATGACATACTTCCAATCATCTTATCATAAAAATGCGACTGGAGAATATCCAAAAACATACCAACCATTTCTCTTTTGGATAAAGGAGGATCTACTTGTGATGCAACTTCTTTCCACCGTTGTCCATATTCTTTGAATGTTTCATTGTCCTTTTTCAACGAATTTTGTAATTGCATCCTATCAGGGGCCATATCAATGTTGTACCTGTATTGTTTCAAGAAGGCATTAACCAATTCTTTCCACGAACGGATTCAATTTTGCTCGAGATGCATATACCAATTTAGTGATGCCCCACTCAAACTGTCTTGAAAAAAATGAATGAGAAGTTTGTCATCATGAGCATGAGAAGCCATTTTTCTGCAATACATGGTCAGATGATTTTTAGCACATAACAAAAGCATCGAGACCATAGGCATTACTACCTTCCATTGCTTTTATTCGCTCTTCTAAAACATGTAATTTTTCTTTCGACTGTGTATCTTCACCGAAAACTGAGGTTGTTGCCAATTTCCGTTAGCATCAAAATAAGGTGCTTGGGGTGCGTTTAATGGATTATTTTCTGAGGGTATAGTGTTTTGGGGTGGCACGTAGCCAACATGAGATGGGATATGTGGTTTGTTTATGCTTTGGGAGTTGATAGTTGAATGATTTGGGTTATTGTCCTTGGGGTTGATGACTAAAGAGGGAGTATAACTAGGTGGGAGACCGTACATATGAAATTGCATAGATGCTGAATGAAACTGTTGAGTAGTCGGAGTAAAGCTTGGTGGGTGAGAAGGGGAGGTTTGGTGTTCTTCATTTGCAGTTGGAGGATTCCCATATGTATTCTCCTTTCTTGCCAAAGCCTGTATAGCCTCTAGGATTCGATCAACCTTGTCCTTCAATTGGCTAACATCTGCTTTCATCACTTCTTGGTTTTTCTCAAGTCCATCCATGATCTTGGAGTTTGCGCGAGTCTGATAAGGATGTCGAGGAAACAACTTTATTGATTTTTTCTGTTTTTTAAATAAATAAAAAAATTATGAGTTTGTATGAATGGAATGAAGATAAAATTATTTAGTTAAGTATCCATTTTTTACATTATAGTTGGATGTTGGGGAATCATAAGCTTTATGTGAATATTCTTGGCAAAACAAATTATAAGTGAAGGAAATATGGGGATCGATAAACAAAACAAGCAAATCCTTCATTGATGAGAAAAAAGAGTACATCAATTTTATATTAAAAACTACAGCAACTATGGTATTTCAATCTTCTCTTTTAATAGGACAACCAATCTTCTCCACCATTTCTTCTACCAAATTTTTGCAATACTCAAAAAACTTGTAGACTTTGACTGGAGTATTGAGCGGATGCATTACTGCATCAATCTCTCTTATATGCTTTGGAATTTTTATGATTGCTTGATTAGCTAGCATTGCCAATTTTGAAAAGCAACCTTTCAAATGCTTGCCTTTATCTTCTAGCTCTTTATAGATCTCTTGATTCTTCAATTGTCCAAGCAACATCATAAAACGATCATCCCAATATATGGTTTCATTCTTTAAGTCATTATACATCTTTTCATGATAATCAATGTAATTATTCAACTCACTAGAAGTCTCCATTTCTGTTCTTAGCGAATCTTGATGTTTTGAGAGTATTTCTTCCATTTCTTCCTTGTGTTGCCTCTTATTCTTTATTTGACTCTCGTACTCAGCTACCATCTCTTTAAGTTGTTTCTTTAAATCTTCAAAATCCTTTTTTATACTCCTCTCAGAGCTTGCTGATTTCGCCCATAACTGATTCCACATATAGGCTTATTCAGTAGCTTCATTCCTTTCTTGCTTCCGAACATCTAATTCTTCATTTGCACCTCTCAAACAATCTTGTATGTCCAATTTATTTTCCTTTTCAATTTTCAACCTCTTGCTGCTTCTCTCAATAAACTGATTCTAACAAGTTTTTTCTGATCGCAAAATCTCGTTCTCTCGGAAGACTTTTTCTAACTTCGCTTGTAGCTCTTTTTTCTGCTCTTCAGACTTTAATAATAATTCTTTGATTTCTTCTATTTCTTCATTTGTAACAAGGGTAGGTTCAAGTATTTTCTGATCAGTCGAGGGTGTACTGGGGAAAGGCAACTTGATTTCTTGGACTCTATTCTTTACCCATTGTTGATAGCGTTCTTTTTTGTTGCAACTTCTACATCCGAGTACTCTCCCTTTTCAAATAATCACTTCCCAAAATCGACTTATCCTTCGCAACATCGGTGGGTTATATTGTGCAAAACAAAAGCTTCTAATGACTTATCATCTAGTTTCTCCAACATGGGGTAGCCAAGATGTCTCAGAGCTATCATCGGATTGTAGTTAATACAACCTTTGGTTCCCACGAGAGGTACATTTGGAAAATCTCCGCATTGGCATATTACTTATTCTACCCCTTATTCTCTATGATACAATGAAATTATGTTCCCATTCATGGCTAGCTATACTCTAAGCCCATTCATGGTTATTTTTAATAACAACATGATACCCTTTCTTGAACATGGGAGACATGAACCAAGTATACATCACTGGGACACAACACAAAATTGTTCCCCCTTTCTTCTCGTGTCGCATATGCAAAGAGTAGTATCCATCAGCAAGAACCACGGAAACATGATTTTGTTTATTTTTGTTAAAATCCAAGAAGACATTGATGGCAGCAAAATCAACAAAGTTATCAAGGTTTGGGAATAAAACAATACCATAGACAATGAGAGCCAAATCATCTATAAAAGTACCCCATTCTTTTTTAACGGCTAAATCTTGTGCCTTTTGCTCCAAATATTTTCTTGAGAAACCATGAATAGCCCATTTTTACTCTTTTTAACTTACCAATTCTCTTATGTCGATTTTCAATACTTTAGCAATTACGCTCAAATTTGGTGGTTGCCCAATATTCGCTCGAATTCTTCTAATGTCGGGGCAACCTAAAAGTCATGAAAAGTGAAACATCTTAAGAGAGGGTCGTAATACTGAGCCAGTGCCGTGAGGGCCCCTATTTGCACATTTACTGCCAAGAGGTTTAGGATTTTCCCATATTTACTAAAGAAACTCTCATGTTGTATGGTTTCCATTTGATCGCTGATGTCTCTTACACTTTCCAAATCAGGTTGCTTGAACTTTAAAAGTAAAGTTTTTCTTTTTTCCGATCATATTATGCAAAATGCCATTATGTTTTTTTTTATTTTTAGGAAAAAAAATCATGAGATATGAATGAAACTATGTAGAATAATTATTTTGAATATATATATATATATATATATAAATATATAAAGTTTTGAATGTATGAGTTATTTTTGGTTTATATGGATGTTCTTATCATGAAAGGGACTATTGGTTTATGTAGTGAAATCTCACAAGGGTGGCTCTATGATTCTAAATGTGGTTCCTAGAGCCAATAATCCTATTTTGGAATATTGTCAACAACAATAGGTAAACTATTTAGAGTGACAATACCCTCAACAGGATCAAAATCTAGGTGAGATCTTCATGCTAAGCAAACAGGATGTACATCCAGAAGGCTATCACTACGCAATCTCGAAACTAAACTTAAGTTTTGTTCAAACCCAGGTATAATGTTCCACTCGTAAGTGTGCGTAGGGTGTAGAATAAACATAATTCAATAGCTCCATAATGATAATAAAACATATATACATGCACATAAAATAATAATAATAATAATAATAATAATAATAATAAATATAATAAATGACTTTCTAACTTAAAAGAATAATATAACGACAACTAATATTTATTAAGAAATAATAAGCCCCATTAAGTATTAGAAAAAGAAAATCAAACAAATATAGCAAAAGTTAAAAATTTTGCACAATTAATTATGTTAGGCTTGACTCAAAAAGGGTCCCCAGTGGAGTCGCCAGCTGTCGCGTCCTAAATTTTGAGTGTTTCTTGAATTCAATGGAGTCGCCACCAAAGTTTATTTAAAATAGAGAAAACATTGGGAAACCCTTAAAGGGAAAAAATGGTCTTTGAAACCAAACATTAAGTTCGGGAGTCGATTATGCATAGGGAAGGTATTAGCACCCTACGACATCCGTTAAAATACGGCTACCTATAATTAATTGTGCAAAATTAATATTAATTTAAATATATTTATTTCTCCTTATATTACATATGAGTATCAATTGTATTTTAATGTGATTTTGAAAGAAATATGTGCTTAGGAAAGAAAGGAAAAAAGAAGATTTTTTTTGTTAATGTTCTTGACAAGAGTGTGATCCTACGTATCTCCCGGTGCGATGGAGAAATCAAAGCTATGTAGTTCTAGGGTAGAAAATGCGGATGTGTTGATTGCTTTTAATGAAATTGTGTTGATTGTTGATATAAAAAAAATATTTTGACAGAAAAAAGGTGTGTTTGATTTGAATAATTATTTTGAAAAAAATGAGTTTTAAGACTATCAAGTTGCACAACTCGTGTATCAACAATTGAAGGAGTAAAAGGATGTCTCATTCAGTTAACCCGTTTAAAATATATTTTTTATGATTTTCGATTTTAAAATTGAGTTTTAAAGCCACCAAGTGTCTGAACAACTCAAAGATTAAAAAGATGTCACATGTAATTAATCTAGTATTTAAAAAAATTGATTTTAGATTCATTTATTTTATTTAATGATGATAGTGATAAATCATAGAATGAAATTTGAATGTATATGATTTTAAAAGTGGTTGATGTTAATTGTAACACCCCAAATTTTATAATAAACTATTTTATTAATGAAATATGATTTTAAATAATTAATTTGATGTTAAAATTATTTTAGAATACATGTTAATAAATTTCGTGATTAGTTTTTGTTATATGGGTGCTTTAGATGATGTGCTACTTTTATACATATTGGACTAAATGAGTAATATAAATAACAAATATTATATTTTATTATTTTATATATTTTTCTAAATAGTATTTTAGTGTAATATTTTAAAGAATAAGATTTTAATGTGATATTTTACAATGCGTTTGACTGATGTTAATTGTGCCAGTAGTTATATTTCAATTATTTATAACTATTTTCTATTTTAAGTTTATTTTTCATAAATAATTATCTTGAGATAGTGGTAATATTATATTTATTTATTTTATAATTTAATGTGAGTATTTGGAAAAATAAGTATAATTTTAGAGATTAATTTGAATATGAAAATTTTGATTATTAATATATTATAAAAGATTAATGACTTTAATTATTTTATTTTATATATTATTAGTTTTAAAATAGTAGTAATATTTTATGAATTAAATTGTGTTTTAAAAACAATATTAATAAAAATTAGTTTTGATAATTGTTGATTTTATTTTAAAAAATAATAATAATAATAATAATAATAATAATAATAAAAGAAAGGAGTAACTAAAATGTGTTTTATGGGTTATGGCCATATTCAAAAGTATACCTAATTAAATCATAATAACCAAATAAAAAAATGATTAAAAAAAAAAGAAGAAAAGAACGGAAGTAGCAGCGCAGATAAAAAACGCATAACATCATTTTCCTCTCAAATTCATCCCGTCATTTCTTTGCCATTTGAACCGATACCAACTTCTATCCCATACAAAATCGGCCACTGAATCCATTTTTAGCATCAATTTTATCGATCGTGGCTCGGTTTCACTGTGTTACTTTCCTTGGGCGAGCTGTTTTTGGCCGATTCCGATCAACACGTTTGTCGGATAAAAAAAATGACATCGCTTTTGGATTCCGCTCGTCGAAACCTTCAAGAAGCACTATTCATTTGCATTTTTCGGTGAAGTTGACATCGGACCCTTCCGGGGCTCCGGTGAGTCGGTGAGACTTTTTCTGCAGTTTTTTCTCGTCGTTTTGACTCTATTTTTTCCTTCAAAAATTATTATTAGTTATTTAACATTAATTTTCATGCTCCGCATAATTTATCAGTCACATCTTAGAGATTTTGTGAACTCGCCGTTTATTTGGATTCGCTCGCTGTACGTCGTCGATCTACGGTTGCTGATGAAAACTTCCATTGATTTCTGTGATTACAGAAAGCGTCTTAGTAAGGTAAGGGGTGAGAGAGCATTTGAATTCATGAGTATAATATATTGTGAGATGAACGGGAAAACCGTATTTTCCCAATGATTCATCTGGGGCTTGCTACGTACGGCATGAGCCCTTTGAGTGATAAATTGATTAATGTGAAAATATGGAAATTGTGAGATTAAAATTTGGAATAAAAATATTTATAAAGTGTTGATTGATTTAATTTTGTTAAATGTGTGGTATTTGATATTATCGTGATGTTTGATTTATTTTCGTTAAATGTGTGATATTTGATATTATTTTGATATTGGATGTTGAATGAATTTTATGTATGTTTGATTGGAGGAGTTTTTGTGATGTGATAATAAAAGATGGATACATTGTGATGAGTTTAGGTGATGATGATGATGTATGATTAATAATAGTGATGTTATAAACTTGTGATGAGGATACTGAAGTAACCCCATAATTGATGAAATAGTGATGATTCCAATTTGTGTTTGAGATGATGGTCTTAATGGAGTATCATAGGCCAACGAGGGGAGAAAATAAATATTGAGAATTTTTGAAGTGGAGATTATTTTGTCATCATATAGGTAGGCCCTGACAAGCCTAGTGATTCCGGGAAAGTACAACTGAATTGAGCTTGATCGTGGTGGTCTACTATTAAGCCTTAAGGCAAGATTGTTAGACCTTGGAGGTATTCGAGTGGGGAATTCCTAGGTGACTTGGAGGTAGCACTCCAAATTTCGGGAGCTACCACGCAACACACGTTTACCTCGACTGTCGCGTATATGTGTCTCGGGTTGAGTTGAGGGGATATATGAGGACAGAGCCAATTTGAATTGTCCGTCTACCGGGATGGTGGCATAGTATCAAGCCTCCTAACCAAGTACTTCAGAGTTAGAATGGTACCACATTGTGAAGTAAAGTATAAGCTCATGCATAGCATTGCATCTTCTTGTGATTGTTTTGTTGTGATTAATATGTATCGTGTGCGATAATAATTTCTCTTAGATGATTTGATGTTATAGTGAAATATATTGATTTCTCTCTAGTGATTTTGACTTTATAATGTGATGTTTCTTTTCTTGAAGAATGTTTGTATAATGATACGGCTTGTTATGATTAATTGTGTGTTCTTCTTACTTATATTATACTATAAGCATGATTTTGAAACTCACCCCCTTTGTTGTTTGTGTTCGACTGACTTGGCCCTGCGTTTGCGAAATCGCAGTTATTACAGGTTAATGAGTCTTGAAGTTCATGTTTGGGAGAAACTCCGCTCTAATAGGTGATACTGGGAATAAGAGTTGTAAATTGTATTTTACTTTTACTTTTTTTTGGAAATGGATTTTTGGTATGAAAATCTTATATGTACTAGTTTGTTTTTCAAATTAAATTAAAAAAAATTATAGCTAAGTCAAGTTTGTTGGTATTGTACTATTTTAATTGAGGAACAAAGTTGAATTTTTATATGTGTATTTAGAGGAACGTGATATCCTAAATTAGTTATAAAAAAACTCACTTTAATCTAGTATAAATTATTATATATGTTATTTTGGGGTTTAGGGTGTCACATTAATTGTACTTAGTACATAATTTAAATAAAAGAATAAGAGGAAAATTATTATAATATTGAAAGAATTTAATAAAACTGACAGAATTTCATAATAGTGTTAACGAAATTAAAATGCTTATTTATGGTAAAACAAAATTCAAATTAAAGATATACAACTAAACAAAACTATAAAATTGTTACAAAGAAGAGTTTAGAAATAGTTACCACACAAGTTGAATATTTGTTACAATCTTTGATTTTCTCTGATTCTATCTTTGCTATTATCTTGAATTGTTGTATTCTTCCTTAACTCATTTCATGCTTCATTTATCTTACCAAAAAAAACCTTACTAGCTTAAAAAAATGAAAACTGAAAACTTTCAAAACTCCCCTCCCGTAATTTAATTTTTGTTCTCAATTTATATACAAGAGTGGTTAATCTTGGTATCCATGGGATAGAATTAAGTTCTGGATTATTGCTTGTTTTTGTAGAAAAATTGATTTTGCTCAGCTATGTTTGGAAAAAAGAGAATGCACTTTTTTATTACTTGTATACATGGTAAAAGTTGTAGCCATTTTAGGAAAAAAGAGAAAAAGTAAAAAGGGCTAAAATAGGATTGGAAAGATAACGTGTACACAAGAAAAAATGCAACTTGTTAAAAAAGAAAAGCAAAAGAGGCTAAAAAGAGTTAGAAAGGTGGCCATGTACTGTTGTAAAAGTGAAAGAAATAAAGGCAGAAAAGATGCAAAAGTGTTATTGCAGCCCTAAAATAAAAACATAAAAAGAACAAACATTAAAAAATAAGAAAAAACCATACTTACAACTAGAGGATACCATCTGAGGCAAAAAAATCAGAGGATATCATCAGAAGCAAAAATCGGAGGATACCATCAGAGGCAAAATTCAGAAGCAGAAATCAAAAGCAGAAACCAGAAGCAAAAACCAGAAGCAGAAATCAGTAGCAAAAATCAGAAAAAGAAACCAGAAGAAAAATTAGAAGCAGAAACGAGAAGCAGCAACCAGAAGCAGCAACCAGAAGTAGAAATCAAAAGCAGAAATCAGAAGCAGAAATAAGAAGGAGAAACCAGAAGCAGAAACTAGAAGCAGAAACCAGAAGCAAAAATCAGAAGATAAAACCCTCGTTTTTTTTTAGGGGGACAAAATTGAGGTACTACAGGTAAAATTTAATATATGGATTAGTTTCAATTACGTTATGCAAAATAATTTATTTATTATCAAATATGTGTTTATAAACCCATCTATAATTCATACTCAAATAAACTCACTTGAAAAAAATACATTACAAACAAAACATATAAGTTATATTATTTTTGAAAATTTTAAAATCTTATTTGCGATAATACTAATATGTTAAAGATGGTATATCTCGCGCAACACACGAACTATAGAACATTCTAGTTCTTATTATTTCATAGTCTTCACATATAAGAAAAGAGATGGATGGAATTTCTGAAGGTGCAAACACGAGAAGGGGGGTTGAATTGTGTTTGACTTAACTTAAATACTTTTCCTGTTTTAATACTTTCAAAACAAAACTTGATGTATAATTAACACAGAGTTAGCAGCGGATAAAAATAAAAAATAAAAACTCACAGATTTTATACTGGTTCACCGTTAACGAGGCTACGTCCAGTCCCTTCGCCTTGAAGGATTTCACTAATTCAATCTTGAATTACAACCTTGCTACTGACCCTCCAAGTCAGTCTTCTCAATAGTCTAACAATCCTAGACTTCTTGAGGAAAACAACCTTGTCTTCAGCCAATCTGACAACCCCAGATTGTAGAAGAAATCAAAACACTATGAATCTAATTGCTAAGTACCTTGCTACCCTTTCTGATTCCCTCAGTTTGTAGACTCTACTTCAACAACTTAGATACAACCCTATCTAATTGCCAAGTACCCTGCTACCTCTACTGACTCCCTCAGATTGTAGACTCTACTTCAACAACATAGATTTGCCACAGTGGAAAGAAAATAACACGAGTACTTGCTTCTTGAAAGCTAAAACTCACAATTGACTTCTATGAAAATTTGGGTGTTTGTTGCTTTGGAAGTGTATGACTCTTTTGTGATTTTCGATCATTTATTCTTTAGCATTAAGTCTCTATTTATAGTTGAACTTTAGAACTTCACTGATGCTTTACTTCTGCAGTATATTTAGATTAATCTGTTTTGAAAATATTCTGGAGTATTTTGCTCAGATTCTGTTTTGAGCCTTTTGCTCACTGATCTGTTTTGAGCATTTTGCTCCGCTTCTGTTTTGAGCATTTTTCTCAGATTCTTTAATTCTCATGATCAAATCTGCACCATTGGATCTTAATGCGATAGTCCACATATGGACCAGCCTATTTGATATTTTGTGATCCTCTAATTTTGGCCATTCCTGGACCACACTTCCTAACCCTCTGATTTCGGCCACCACTGGGCCATGGTCTGATTTTCTGATCTGGACCATCACTGGACCAAATAATTATTTCTGAACCATTGATCTGGCAATTTTTACTCTGATCTGGACAGATTCTGGACTTTGGTCTGGAACAAACTGAAATTAACTTGAACGAAAAATATTTCAGTCTCGACATTTTATCTTTAATTTTGGACCATGTCTGGATTGATTTTGGAACTCATTTCTTTTGGTCTGGACTTAGTTCCATGCCCTGAATCATGCTATCTTATGAGCTTGGCCAAATCTGAATTGATCCTTTTGTTCTGGACTCATAAACATACCTTCTGGTCAAGTCTGGAACAATTCTGGACTGTGTAATTTTTACTGCCAGGCCATCTTCTGGTCAGAATAACTTATGGAATAAAATTGATATTTGACTCCTGTTTGTCTGGAAGAACTCTCCTTCTGGCAGGCTTTCCAATGGTATGATCCATGTTTCATTATAATTTTTATTCCTTCTGTTCTGGGCCACCAAACATATCCTCTGGTGATGTTTTGACATCCTGGAACATCTTCTAGAAATTCCTGAATTCATTTTCCTTTGATCTCTGCTTCTGTTTCCTTCAGTTTCTGGGGCATTTAACTTAATAATTCAAAGTACAAAATAAGTTTACATTAAGTACATTTGTAAGCATCAAAATCCTAAGTACTTAGAACCAACTTGGTTCTAACAATTTCCAGAGCTCCGAAAACTTTATTTTGCTACCTTGTTTTGTGGTCATCTTTTGTATTTATGTTCTCACTGAATAACTGGATTTTAAAGTAAAACATGATGATTTGTAATAGTATATTATAAACTTATGACGTCTAGTATTATGTTACAATTAAGACACGGTAATGAATATCACGACGACATATATTATTAAATTGTGGTATTCTAGATAAACTTTACAGGATCAAATTTTACTAGTGATTATTAATATTTAGTTTTTGTAGGACTTTACATAGTTTGTTGCACATAATTATTTTATTAAAAATATGCGTATGCTAAATGCTTGGTATAGAAATATACACACCACTAAAAATGAACGAATAATGTGTTGTGCATGACATGGATTATCTATATACATCTATATAATTGAGTAAAAAGAAATATATATATATATATAATAAAATATATAAAATCAAAGAAAAATAAATATAAACTTTACGATCATTGATTTGAGTCAAAACAAACATTACGCACGACGACGACATAATTTAAGATATGCACATGGATAGAATTATTATAAAATAAAATATTAAAACTATAATTATTGTTATTATTAATATTATGTTTCAAATAGTATAGTTGCGAAACATACATATACTAAGTATGGAGAAAAGGAGAATTGCATGTTGCAACTCAAGTCCATAATATCAATTATCTCCACTATTTTTTTATCATCTAAGTTTCACTTATAGATCCTTAAACAATATTTTGAATAGTAAGAAATCAAATTATTTTCACCTTTTATTGGGAATTATTTTCTTTGGAATTTTAAATATGGTCCATTTTCGTTATACAAGTTATAATAATTTTATATTCATTAATTCATTTACTTATATTTTCTATGTAAGAAAATCAATAATATTTTTAACATATTTATAAATTTGAAGATACATTCCTTATAATAATTTTTTGTAATGTTTCATCATCTTATACATTTTTATAACTTTTTAAAGTAATTCAAGTTATGTCAGTACAATATTATAATTAGTAACTAATAGAATAAAAATAATATCAATATATAATAGATATATAATTTTTCTAAAAAAATTTTATGTACAATCTTTTTAAAATTAATATTTTTTTTTTATAAAAAAACAAATTTAGAGTGAGTAGATGGTGTAAAAGTCGTAAACTACAAAGATCATAGGACTTATTGAACACTTAAAAGAGTATTAAAATTTATATATAACACACACACACATATATATATATATATAAATATATATAATATTGACAATTATTTACCAGAGCATAACATGGGTCTCACGTTAATATACATATAGTTATTTATTTACTTACTCAAGCATGATATGTGTAAGACCCTTAAATTTTAAAATTAAATTCAGATTTAATTTTTAAGTGTATTTGGGAATAATTGTAAAAGATTCAATATATATATGTTTTGTGTAAATATATATATATATATATATATAAACATTTGTTTTGGAGGTGGAATTAAAATTATTGGATAATGGATGAATTAACTTAATTTTGAGTATTTAAATTATCGGACCGTTAATTAAGATATTCTCTGCTAATTTCGACGGAAACGGGTTAAGTGCTGGAGGATCAAAAGATATTTTAATATAAGAGTTGGTGAGGTGGCGTAGATATTTGTGAAAAAGGAAACAATTCCTCTCTCCTCTGTTGTGTCAGTTACATTTAAGTGGATACTTAAGTGAGAAACTTTTCCTTCTTTCCTCTACGCGCCAGTTTCTGCTTTATTTTCTTCTTTTTCTTCTAATTTTCTGAGTGTTGGTGAAGAAAAATAGTTTACTCAAAAGTCATCGTTCTGGAAAATCTGAGTGTCGAATTAGAAAGTTTCGAGCACGAAAGTCATTCCTCTGATCGTTACGGAGCTAAAGAACTAATTTTCGTAGCGGCGAACGCGAACGGGAGTATTGCTGGGTTTTGTCTCAGAAGCGTACGAGCTAAGGGAACGTAACTAAGGTAAGGGCACCTTCCAACTTTCTAGATTTGCATTTAGGGCTGTAAATGCATGTGTGATGAATGATTATTGGTTTATGTTGTGAAAAACATTGTTTTCTGTTTTGGAAATCAAACTGTTTTGGATGTTCTTCTTGTTTCCAATGAAGGAACTGATTGTGTTGTTGTGTTGATGATGTATTGTTTGTTGTGTTGAGTAAGAAATCATTCTGTTGTGTTTTGAATGGTGATTTGGTTGGTGTTGTATTGGAGATGATACAAATGCTTGAGTTAGTTTGTGTAAGATTGTTTTGTGGGTGATTTTTCTGGTTTTAGTGATTTTGTGTTTTGCTGCATTTGTTAAACAACCTGGTGTTAACGGTGGTTTCAAAAGAAAAGGGATTTAAAATGGTTGAAGTGTTATTCTTGAAAATCTGTTGTTGATGTTTAATGAAAAATGTCTGGGTTGTGAGGTTTAAAAAGATTGGTGATTATGATTCTAGGGTTTGGTTAGGTTTTCAAAGGAAAAGGTTTTGAAAATGTTATATTCGAATACAAGGGAGTTGTAGTCGAATACAGATTCGGGTTTTTTTCAAAAATTCAAGTTTTTAACATTGTTTTATAAACCTTGAGTGTTGGGATACCTTGGGAAGGTTTGTAGTGAATAAAAATGGAATTTTTATGACAGTTTGAAGTGGTGGTGATGAAGTTTTTGAGACTTTACTGAAGTGGTGGAAATTCTGATTTTTGTAGTGTGACAGCCTCTGTATTCGAATACAAGGAGTCTGTATTCGAATACAGGGTGTTGATTTTGCCCTGTCTGGCTTCTGTATTCGAATACAATGAAGCTGTATTCGAATACAGATTCGTATTTTTGCCAGAAACCTCAGTTTTAAAACACAGATTTTGAATTTTAACAGTTGGGAAAAAACTTTTGATAATTAAGAGTGGAACTTTGTGGTAATGCAAAGTGTAATGTTTGCTTGGATGATTAATCATTGACTGTGTTGAGATGTTTTGAAAAAATGAGGAAAATGCATGAATTTTATTGAGGTTGCATACTGTTTCCAGTGAAGTGAAACACTGCATATTCATGCATGGCATAGTCATGTGGTAACCGCGATGGGCCATAGAGTAATGCGTATCCACGTGCTGATCTGTAGTGATTGCACGAGTGCTGATCTGTAGTGATTGTACTAGGTACTAATTTGTGATTGTACCTTGGTATATAAGTGTTGGTCAGATAAACGACTGCACTGGTACTGGACTGTAGTGTCTGTACCCTGAAATGCGCACCCACGTGCTGATCTGTAGTGATTGCACGAGTGCTGATCTGTAGTGATTGCACTAGGTACTGATCTGTAGTGATTGTACCTTGGTTTATGTCAAACGTGCTGGTCTGTAGTGACTGCACGAGTGCTGGTCTGTATGCGACTGCACTGGTGCTGATCTGTATCCGATTGCACCCTGGTCATGAGGGCCGTTAAATTGTGCTGGTCTGTAAGCGACAGCACCTTGGTCATTCCAAGAATTTATGAACATGAGCATATACATATTGCATCGGAGTGTTTGACCGGAGGGTCTCGTTTTGGTTTTATGATGATGGTTGAGAATTGTTGTGTGAGTAAGTACTTTCTGGAAATCTGTAATTGCTGATGAATTGATGTTTGTGCTTACATCATGATTTTCATACTTATTTGGTTGTTGTTTTGCAAAGTACAAATGTCATGTATCTCAAAATTTAGCATCCTTATTTATCATCATTGTTTTCTAATGTGGCCTGAATATGTTTGATATTGCTGTTATAAATGCTATGTGGTAATTGTTATTTTCGGTGGGTGACCCTTTACAATTATTGTGGAAAATTGGGCTTTGCCCTCAGATGGGATTCAAACCCGTACCCCTGATGGTCATACTAACGACAGGGAACGTCGTTAGTTTCCCTTGATCTTTACTTGTGGGCTATGCAAAGAGATGAGTAGCTGGGTGAAGAAATGACTTGTGAATATTGTAATGCTACTGTAGCTTAGGGTATGATCAGAGTAGACTTATGTATAGGGTTTTGAAACTCAATGGTTGTAAATATTCATTTTGGGAATTATTGTAAAACTCTTCCGCACTCTGATAGATATGTTGATGTATCTTTATTTTAGTATATTATAAATATCAAATTCCCATGAATATCTCATTCGATTTAATTGTGATGTTGCTGTTTTAAATTCCTTACTATTTTTGATTACGAAGTCGAATGATATTTAATTTGAATTGATTTCAATTTCCTTGAAACGTAATTCTGAAAACTCTTTTATTTATGTATTCGTTTTTAAAAAAAAAATACACTCGCGCTGTGTTTTAAACTCGGGGTGTTACATTAGTGGTATCAGAGCATTTGGTTAAAATTTTGGGTTAAAGCTCTGTTTTAATTGTTGGTTTTAAGTCGTTATCTGATCATACATAGGAGCAAGTAGTTAGAGTGTCAAGTCTTGTATAGTTGTGGTGTGATGAAGTAATGATGTTGTTGAGCTATATTTTGGAATTATTCTAAACAGGTGTGAGATTTCTACTTGATGATGGTTTTGTAGGGAACAATGCCTCCAAGAAGAGATGACATCGCAAGAGACAATGTCAGCCCGGAAGATAGGATGGCTGAAGCAATGATTAATATGGCTGCGTCTGTGGCTAAACAGACGGCTGCGAAAAATCAGCGTGACTTAGAGAAAAGAGAAAGAGAAATTCGTGCTGCTGAGTCAAGAGGACTAGAGGATTTTCGTCGTCATAATCCTCCAAAATTCAAAGGTGATGAGGGTCCGGAAAGGTGATGAGGGGACCAATGGATTCAGGAAATGGAGAAAATCTTTGAAATGATTAACTACCAGGCAGCAGTAAAAGTCAATTATGCTACATATCTGCTGCTAGGGGATGCAGAGTATTGGTGGAGAAGTACAAGGTTGCTGATGGGGGCAGCTCATGAGGAGGTAAATTGGGAGTCGTTCAAGAGGAAGTTTTTGGACAAATATTTCCCAATGAGCACTAGAACGAAATTGGGTGACGATTTTCTGAAACTGCATCAGGGAAACAAGACAGTGGGGGAATATGCAGCCAAATTTGAATCCCTATCAAGGCATTTCAGATTTTTCCGCGAAGAGGTGGATGAACAGTTTATGTGTCATCGGTTTCAAAGTGGGCTGAAATAAAATTCAAGACTCCGTTTTACCCTTGGGAATTCAACGTTTCCAAGTTCTAGTGGAGAAGTGTAGAGAGGTTGAGGACATGAAAAATAGGAGGGCCAACCGAGGAGGGAACTTTAATTCGGGAGGACCCAGCCGAATGAACTATCCAAACAGCAAAGGAAAGCAAGTGTTTAAGCCATATAACAGACCCCAAAACAGCAGTAGAGGCCAGAATCGGCCAGGAAATCAGAACTTTGGAAGACAACTGGGACAAGGAGTCCGGTGTTATCGCTGTGGGAAGGAAGGGTATATAGCTCCAGCTTGTACCACAAGGGATCTTGTATGTTTCAATTGTCAAAAACCGGGACACGTCGCAAGGGATTGTCGGGCTCCGAAGGTGGAACCAACAGTGAATACAGCTAGGGCCACTCGTCCTATTGCTAGGGGACGCGTCTACCACATGGATGCTGCTGCTGGAAGTCAAACTCCTAATTTAATCCAACAAGACTGCCAGATTGCAGGTAACACATTAACTGCACTTTTTGATTCGGGAGCAACCCATTCTTTCATTGCTATGGATTGTGTGAATCATTTGAAGCTATCTATGTCTGCTTTGCCTTTTGATTTGATTGTTTCCACACCTGCTCAGACTTTGACCGTAAATTCTGCATGTTTACGTTGTCCTGTAACAATCCAAGATAGAGATTTCTTAGTTAATTTAATCTGTTTACCCCTGCAATCACTCGAGATAATTCTCGGCATGGATTGGATGTCTTATAATTATGTAGTCTTGGATTGTGCCCGCAAATTAGTTCTTTTTCCCGAACCTGGAGTCGTTCGGTATTTGTTTACTAACAAGCTTGGAGTATCACTGAGAGAAGGAACTCAAGAATTTTTATCATTTGCTAACGTGGAGACCAAGATGGATGTGAGCATAGAAGATGTAGTGTTAGTCAAAGAGTATCCGGACGTATTTCCAACAGAAATTCCAGGATTACCCCCAGTAAGAGAAGTGGAGTTCTTCATTGATTTGCACCCAGGAACTGGACCCATTTCAATTGCACCGTATAGAATGTCGCCATTGGAATTAAGCGAGCTTAAGGATCAAATTGAAGGTCTGTTGGAGAAAGGATTTATCAGGCCAAGTGTGTCACCGTGGGGAGCTCCGGTGTTATTGGTTAAGAAAAAGGATGGAAGTTCATGCTTATGTGTGGATTACAAGCAACTTAACAAGGCAACCATTAAGAACCGTTATCCTTTACCACACATCGACGATTTGATGGACCAATTGAGGGGAGCAGCTGTGTTTTCGAAAATTGATTTGAAGTCAGGATATCATCAGATTCGAGTAAGAGAAGGAGATATTCAAAAGACCGCTTTCAGGACTCGTTACGGGCATTATGAATATCTTGTTATGCCATTTGGAGTTACGAATGCACCAGCGATTTTTATGGATTATATGAATAGGATCTTCAGCCCATTTCTGGATAAGTTTATGGTGGTATTCATCGACGATATTCTGATTTATTCAAAGGATGAAGAAGAACATGGAGAGCATTTACGTCAAGTTCTTGAAGTATTACGCGAAAAGCAGCTGTATGCCAATCTGTCGAAGTGCGAATTTTGGCTAAAGAAAGTGAACTTCTTGGGACATGTAATAACAAAGGAAGGAATTGCTGTAGATCCGGCAAAGATTGAGACAATTCTTGCTTGGAAATAACCTCAGACCATCACATATATAAGAAGTTTCGTCGGACTGGCAGGATACTACAGGAGATTTATTGAAGGATTTGCTAAGATTGTAGCTCATTTGACACAACTCACCAGGAAGAATCAGCCGTTTGCATGGACAGAGAAGTGTGAAGAGAATTCTCAGTTGCTTAAGGAAAAATTGACAACCTCACCAGTATTGGTTTTGCCACAACCAGAGGAACCATATGAGGTTTACTGTGATGCATCTCACCAAGGTCTGGGCTGTGTTTTGATGCAACATCTGAAAGCTGTCGCCTATGCCTCAAGGCAATTGAAAGCTCACGAACGGAACTATCCGACTCATGATCTAGAACTTGCTACTGTAGTGTTTGCATTAAAGGTCTGGAGACACTATCTTTATGGATGCACGTTCATGGTGTTCAGCGACCATAAGAGCTTGAAGTATCTGTTCGATCAGAAAGAACTGAACATGCGTTAGAGGAGATGGATGGAGACTCTCAAAGATTTTGATTTTTCATTACAGTACCATCCTGGAAAAGCCAATGTAGTGGCTGATGCATTGAGCAGAAAAAGCGTAACAGTGTCCTCAATGATGATGGCCAGACAACAAGAGCTGTAGGAAGCATTTAGAGATCTACACGTGAATGTAGAGTTTGCACCAGAAATTTTGAAGTGTGGAATGATAACCATTTCAAGTGGATTACTTGAGGAGATTGCAAATCTGCAAGATGATGCATTAATTCAAGAAAAGAGGAACCTAATAACGCAAGGACAGACA
Source organism: Cicer cuneatum (assembly GCA_037974295.1). Lineage (NCBI taxonomy): Eukaryota > Viridiplantae > Streptophyta > Magnoliopsida > Fabales > Fabaceae > Cicer > Cicer cuneatum. The sequence goes on along the minus strand of JBBPBO010000004.1, from coordinate 39,434,673 downwards.
GCTGAATTCAGGGTCGGAACAGATAATATTCTGAGATGTAATGGAAGGATTTGTGTACCGGAAGTTGCAGACATGAGAAGAACGATCTGGAAGAGGCTCATAAGAGCAAATTGAGTATTCATCCTGGAGCGACCAAGATGTACCAGAACTTAAAATAGAATTACTGGTGGCCAGGAATGAAGAGGGACGTAGCGGAGTACGTATCGGCTTGTTTAACTTGTCAAAAGCGAAGGTGGAACATCAACGACCTGCTGGAATGTTGCAGCCTTTGAATATACCAGAATGGAAGTGGGATAGCATTTCCATAGATTTTATAACTGGACTGCCCAAGACAAGAAGAAAGAATGATTCGATTTGGGTAATCGTGGATCGATTGACCAAATCTGCACATTTCTTGCCGGTAAAGACCATTTATAAGGTAGATAAGCTGACAGAGATCTACATTGCTGAGATTGTGAGATTACACGGAGTTCCATCAAGCATTGTATCGGACCGTGATCCAAAGTTCACATCTCACTTTTGGAGAGCGTTGCATGAAGCGTTGGGAACGAAACTGAAATTGAGTTCAGCTTATCATCCACAAACAGATGGACAAACAGAAAGAACAAATCAGTCCTTGGAAGATCTATAAGAGCATGCGTATTGGATGACAGAGGAAGTTGGGATGATGTACTGCCATTGATCGAGTTCACCTACAACAACAGCTTTCACGCAAGTATTGGAATGGCACCATATGAAGCTTTGTATGGACGTAAGTGTCAAACGCCTTTGTGTTGGTATAAAGACGGAGAAAGTATGATTGTTGGACCTGAGATGGTAGAACAAACTACGGAAAAAGTCAAGAGGATACAAGAGAAAATGAAGATTTCACAAGATCGTCAAAAGAGTTATACGGACAAGCGTTGCAGACCTTTGGAATTCCAGCAAGGCGATCATGTATTTCTAAGAGTCATGCCTACAACTGGAGTGGGCAGGGCTATTAAATCCAAAAAATTGACTCCAAAGTTTATTAGACCATATCATATTTCTGCGCGTATTGGACCATTGGCTTATCGGATTGCTTTACCTCCAATGCTGTCCAATATTCATGATGTATTTCACGTGTCGCAGTTAAGGAAATACATTTCAGATCCGTCTCATGTGATCGAACCAGACATGATTCAGCTGAAGGATAACCTGTCATTCGAAGTATTACCTATAAGAATTGAGGACAGGAAGATTAAACAGCTGAGGAGCAAGGAAGTCCCACTAGTCAAAGTGATTTGGAATCCGACTACTGGAGACGTGACTTGGGAACTAGAGAGTAAGATGAGGGAACAACATCCTCATTTGTTCAACGGCATGTAGTTTCGAGGACGAAACTAATTTAAGGGGGGTAGTAATGTAAGACCCTTAAATTTTAAAATTAAATTCAGATTTAATTTTTAAGTGTATTTGGGAATAATTGTAAAAGATTCAATATATGTATGTTTTGTGTAAATATATATATATAAACATTTGTTTTGGAGGTGGAATTAAAATTATTGGATAATGGATGAATTAATTTAATTTCGAGTAGTTAAATTATCAGACCGTTAATTAAGATATTCTCTGCGAATTTCGACGGAAACGGGTTAAGTGCTGGAGGATCAAAAGATATTTTAATATAAGAGTTGGTGAGGTGGCGTAGATATTTGTGAAAAAGGAAACAATTCCTCTCTCCTCTGTTGTGTCAGTTACATTTAAGTGGATACTTAAGTGAGAAACTTTTCCTTCTTTCCTCTACGCGCCAGTTTCTGCTTTATTTTCTTCTTCTTCTTCTAATTTTCTGAGTGTTGGTGAAGAAAAACAGTTTACTCAAAAGTCATCGTTCTGGAAAATCTGAGTGTCGAATTAGAAAGTTTCGAGCACGAAAGTCATTCCTCTGATCGTTACGGAGCTAAAGAACTAATTTTCGTAGCGGCGAACGCGAATGGGAGTATTGCCGGCTTTTGTCACAGAAGCGTACGAGCTAAGGGAACGTAACTAAGGTAAGGGCACCTTCCAACTTTCTAGATTTGCATTTAGGGCTGTAAATGCATGTGTGATGAATGATTATTGGTTTATGTTGTGAAAAACATTGTTTTCTGTTTTGGAAATCAAACTGTTTTGGATGTTCTTCTTGTTTCCAATGAAGGAACTGATTGTGTTGTTGTGTTGATGATGTATTGTTTGTTGTGTTGAGTAAGAAATCATTCTGTTGTGTTTTGAATGGTGATTTGGTTGGTGTTGTATTGGAGATGATACAAATGCTTGAGTTAGTTTGTGTAAGATTGTTTTGTGGGTGATTTTTCTGGTTTTAGTGATTTTGTGTTTTGCTGCATTTGTTAAACAACCTGGTGTTAACGGTGGTTTCAAAAGAAAAGGGATTTAAAATGGTTGAAGTGTTATTCTTGAAAATCTGTTGTTGATGTTTAATGAAAAATGTCTGGGTTGTGAGGTTTAAAAAGATTGGTGATTATGATTCTAGGGTTTGGTTAGGTTTTCAAAGGAAAAGGTTTTGAAAATGTGTTGAAGTTTCAAGAAAATTCACTGAATTCGAAGGTGTATTCGAATACGGATTGTGTGTATTCGAATACAGCCTGCAAAGCTTCTGTTTTCTTCAAATTTTCGAACTTGTATTCGACTACGACCCTCTGTAGTCGAATACAGATTTTCCAATTTTGCTTCTGACTTAGCTTCTGTATTCGACTACGACCCTCTGTAGCCGAATACAGATTAGCAATTTTTGCTTCTGTTTTAACATCTGTATTCGACTACGACCCTATGTAGCCGAATACAGTTTTGCAACTTTTTCCACTCACTTCGCATCTTTATTCAACTACGGCAACCTCGTATTCGAATACAGAATGCTGATTTTTCACTGTTTTAGCTTCTGTATTCGAATACAAGAGAGCTGTAGTCAAATACAGATTCGTGTTTTTTTTTCAAAAATTCAAGTTTTTAACATTGTTTTATAAACCTTGAGTGTTGGGATACCTTGGGAAGGTTTGTAGTGAATAAAAATGGAATTTTTATGACAGTTTGAAGTGGTGGTGATGAAGTTTTTGAGAATTTACTGAAGTGGTGGAAATTCTGATTTTTGTGCTGTGACAGCCTCTGTATTCGAATACAAGGAGTCTGTATTCGAATACAGGGTGTTGATTTTGCCCTGTCTGGCTTCTGTATTCGAATACAATGAAGCTGTATTCGAATACAGATTCGTATTTTTGCCAGAAACCTCAGTTTTAAAACACAGATTTTGAATTTTAACAGTTGGGAAAAAACTTTTGATAATTAAGAGTGGAACTTTGTGGTAATGCAAAGTGTAATGTTTGCTTGGATGATTAATCATTGACCGTGTTGAGATGTTTTGAAAAAATGAGGAAAATGCATGAATTTTATTGAGGTTGCATACCGTTTCCAGTGAAGTGAAACAATGCATATTCATGCATGGCATAGTCATGTGGTAACCGCGATTGGCCATAGAGTAATGCGTATCCACGTGCTGATCTGTAGTGATTGCACGAGTGCTGATCTGTAGTGATTGCACTAGGTACTAATCTGTGATTGTACCTTGGTATATAAGTATTGGTCAGATAAACGACTGCACTGGTACTGGACTGTAGTGTCTGTACCCTGAAATGCGCAGCCACGTGCAAATCTGTAGTGATTGCACGAGTGCTGATCTGTAGTGATTGCACTAGGTACTGATCTGTAGTGATTGTACCTTGGTTTATGTCAAACGTGCTGGTCTGTAGTGACTGCACGAGTGCTGGTCTGTATGCGACTGCACTTTTGCTGATCTGTATGCCATTCCACCCTGGTCATGAGGGCCGTTAAATTGTGCTGGTCTGTAAGCGACTGCACCTTGGTGATTCCAAGAATTTATGAACATGAGCATATACATATTGCATCGGAGTGTTTGACCGGAGGGTCTCGTTATGGTTTTATGATGATGGTTGAGAATTGTTGTGTGAGTAAGTACTTTCTGGAAATCTGTAATTGCTGATGAATTGATGTTTGTGCTTACATCATGATTTTCATACTTATTTGGTTGTTGTTTTGCAAAGTACAAATGTCATGTATCTCAAAATTTAGCATCGTTATTTATCATCATTGTTTTCTAATGTGGCCTGAATATGTTTGATATTGCTGTTATAAATGCTATGTGGTAATTGTTATTTTCGGTCGGTGACCCTTTACAATTATTGTGGAAAATTGGGCTTTGCCCTCAGATGGGATTCAAACCCGTACCCCTGATGGTCAGACTAACGACAGGGAACGTCGTTAGTTTCCCTTGATCTTTACTTGTGGGCTATGCAAAGAGATGAGTAGCTGGGTGAAGAAATGACTTGTGAATATTGTAATGCTACTGTAGCTTAGGGTATGATTAGAGTAGACTTATGTATAGAGTTTTGAAACTCAATGGTTGTAAATATTCATTTTGGGAATTATTGTAAAACTCTTCCGCAGTCTGATAAATATTTTGATGTATCTTTATTTTAGTATATTATAAAGATCAAATTCCCATGAATATCTCATTCGATTTAATTGTGATGTTGCTGTTTTAAATTCCTTACTATTTTTGATTACGAAGTCGAGTGATATTTAATTTGAATTGATTTCAATTTCCTTGAAACGTAATTCTGAAAACTCTTTTATTTATGTATTCGTTTTAAAATAAAAAAATACACTCGCGCTGTCTTTTAAACTCGGAGTGTTCCAATATGGGTCTCATACAAAATAAATTCTTAAATATTTTTACATAATAATATAATTTATATTTATCCTGATTTAATCATATTTATGCAGGCAACATTTTCTGGATCATACCGTCAAAAACCATTTATTATATCTCCATTTGTGAATTGATTTTCTGTTAATATGTTCAATGTTTACTTTTCGGAGTTAAAACACATTAAAAAATTTCTACTTAATTTTACCATAATTTGCCTGTATGATTATGCTTGGGATATCAAATTTGGTATAAGTTGTAATTTATTATAGTATAATATTAATATTTTTTAGTAAAAAATATGGTAAGATTTGAGAAATCGGTAAACAAATAAAAAACATTTTAATATGATAAGAAAAATTATGAATTGTAATTTATAGAGGATTTTATTTTTCTCTATAACATTTCTTTAACATACCATTAACTATAACATATCAACATTTCTTTTCTTGGTAAACCAAGCTTAGTTATAAAGAGAAAACTATAATGAAAGTAGTGTTTCTTGTTGCTATTGTGTGTGCTCATATTAGCAATGTGCAAGCAAGTTTACCACCTTGTTGTGGAAGTCGAACAATGTAATGTGTGTCAATGATATGTACTAACCCTCCATGTTGCAAACCTCAACCTCCACCACCAAGTGACAGAAAACATTAAAAGTTTGCAGCAAAGTATATTATTGTTATTCCAATCAATTTGTGTTTGAGAAAAACACTTATCATATGTAATAATTACGTTAATAAGATTGGTTCATAAAGTATATTTTTATTTTTGCAAATTATAAATTATATTTTCTTGTTATGTATTATTGTTTTTCATTTTATTTGACATGTTTGTTTGTTGGATGGATATATGTTAGATTTGGTTGGATTCAAATTTTTAGGTTTTGTTGATTTTTAATTTTTGATTTTAATCTTAATTTTTCAACTTTTTTTTAGTTTAGAGTGAACTATTATAGATTATGAAGATCTAATGGTAAAATAATAGGACCTATTTAACGACGCTTATTTTTAAAAGCGCTTTTAAATGAAAGAGGAAGAGTTTTGGAACTCTTAAACAACTTTTCTTGTAAAAATAAGGAGACACACTCCATATTGAATAAGCATATCATAAATTATTGTAATAAAAATATACATACAACTTAAAACCAACTAATATTTTGTTGTGCACGATATGGATTATCCATATACATCTATATAATTGAGTAAAAAAAAAAAATACATACTTATAATGAAATATATAAAATAAAATAAAAAAAAATTTAAACTTGACGATTATCGATTTGGGTCAAAAGAAAATTACGATGATGACATAATTTAAAAAATGAACATGGGTAAAATTATTTTAAAATAAAATATTGAAACTATAATTATTGTTATCATTAATATTATGTTTCAAATAGTATAGCTGCAAAACATACATATACTAAGTATGGAGGAAAGGAGAATGGTATGTTACAACTCAAGTCCATCATATCAATTATATCCACTACTCTTTTATCATATAAGTGGCACTTACATATACATAAATAATATTTTGAAGGGTAAAAGATCAAATTATTTTAACCTTTTATTGGGAATTATTTTCATTTGAACTTTGAATATGGTCCATTTACGTTTTACAAGTTATAATATTTTTGTATTTATTAGTTCATTTAATATAGTTTCTTAATAAAAAAATATGTAATATTTCTATCATTTTTATAAATTTGAAGATATATCCCTTATAATTATTATTTTTAATGACCCATCGCGTTAAATATTTACTTATATTTTTTCAAGTAATTCAAGTGATGTCAATAAATATATAGATGTATATTTTTTTCTAATAAATTTTTTTGTACAATCTTGTTAAAATTAAGAATTTTTTTTGGTTAGAAAAATGGGTGAAGGGATGGTGTCATTGAACACTTACAAAGAATATTAAAATTTGGATATAACACACACACGCACGAGTATCTCTTTAATATAAATATAATTATTTATTTATTTACTTACTCAAACACGACATGTGTGACACCATAAATCCTAAAATAATACATATAATAATATAATTCATATTTTTATAAAAATTTACAGTGGATAAATTGTTGAGGTAAAAGACGTTTGATATACGTTTTAATGACAACAAACCTTATGAAATATATGATTAAGTTTCATGAATAGTGATATGCTAATGATTGCACTTGAGTTTTATTTAAGAAACATTAATTGCGTAAGTGAACAAGCAAGAAGCCATCAACAAGTGCATAAGTACATTCTCAATTGTTATAAAATAATGTTCTCATGATGAACAAGTTCACTGCATTCATAAATAGTCAAACCAGTTCGGAAAAATGACATGAATCACTTTGATGAATAAATCATTTCAATATTGAGTCATTATTAAGTCATTTGTTAAAAGAATGATGGAAGAACATTCACTAGAATGCTCTGGTTATTCAATTAAAGAACAATTGAAAAAAAACGATTTTTTTAGAAGAGCAACATGCAATAAATCAGTTGACGTTTCACACATGAACATTTAATGAACAATTAAAAGTCAATATTGGAAGGCCTACTTGCAAAAACACACAACCAATGGATCTCCATATTGATGATAAATTCATCAAAAGAATGTTCTGGTTTACGAAAGATCATTTTGGTTTATCAAGGATCATTCTAGTTTATAAGAAGAACATTTTGGTTTGTAAAAGATCATTCTGGTTTATCAAAAGATCATTCTGGTTTAATAAAAGATCATTCTTGTTTATCAAGATCATTTTGGTTTATCAAAAGATCATTCTAGCTTATAAAAGATTATTCTGGTTTATCAAAAGATCATTCTGGTTTATTAAAAGACCATTCTGGTTTATCAAAAGACCATTCTGGTTTATCAAGATCATTCTGGTTTATCAAAGGATCATTTTGGTTTATGAAGATCATTCTAGTTTTTTCAAGATCATTCTGGTTAATTTGTTTTAAGGACACGAATAAAAAGAGTCATTCGTTATAGTCCAGACCTTAAGATAAACACATGTCAAGACTATTCAAAATAATACTCAAGCCAAAAAGTCTAGCTAAAGGCCAACAGAAGCAAACAATATCAAGATCAATCTCTAGATTGATGAGCTATGAGCAAGGACAACTAGGACAACAAAGACACTGCTGCTGCACCTTTTTGTAGAAAACACATCATATTTCTAAGACAAATGGCTGACACTTGACAACTACTAAATCAGTCATCACGTTTTTCATATAACATAGAACAAAGAACATTATGATTATTCTCTTTTAAAGACATAATTAAAACATATCATTTTTCACAATCCAAACCACAAGCTAAAGAGTATCAAGACTGTGCAAATTAGTGGTCAAGTCCAGAACTCAAGCTGAATGCCTAAAGGAGGAAAACAACCTCCAGATTGATGACCCGATTGATGAGTTGTAAGCAAGGATGTAAGTACATTGTACTTACATTAATCTTGTAGAAAGCACTTCTTAATTCTTATTCGAAACAGTACCAACTAACATTTCACAACCCATTCACTCACTAATTCACATTTTCCATTAGACATAAAAGCAAGAACATTGTAGTTTTGTCACGAACGTTCTTGACAACAATATAAACATGTGTTTAATTGCTTTAAAATAGATCTTACACTTGGCTGATGTTTTCAATGACTATTTTCAGTTTAAACTAAATATTCAAAGTCTTTTATCATCTATAAATTGAATATCAATTGGAAGATGAAGGCAATAGTTCAATTTGCAAACCTTTCAACACTTGTTCAAGTAAGTACAAGTCAAAAACTTTTCAACCATACGTCACAGATGTGAAGGCTGGACGAGCCCGAGATGGGTGAACCAATATACTTTTTGTTTGTGATCTTTTTATCCTTTATCTTTAATTATTTGCACACACAAATCACACTTCAATATAAACTAATTCGTTTTATTTACTTCTAACATATCTAGAATAATCTAGACATTATGCTTTAACCAAGATTGATCTTGAGTTAATTTAAATTTTAAAAGGGTCACAATTCAAAACGTCCTTCTTTTTATTGACGTTGCAACTTCCATTGGCATCAGAGCTTTGCCTCTAAGGTTTGAGCACTTAACACTGTAAGAGGAAAAGATTTAGGAAGAAGTGGTGTCAAAACCTGCAAATCAAAGCAAATGTATAATGGCATATGCAGAAAGTGTAGAGGTAGCTGTCGCGGCCTAAAATTGAGTGTTTTTTGAATTCAATGGAGTCGCCACCAAATTTTATTTTAAAATAGGGAAAATATTGAGAAACCCTTAAAAATAAAATATAAAAAAAATGGTATTTGAAACAAGAGTTTGAGTTCATAAGTTGATTATGCGTAGGGAAGGTATTAGCACCATGTGACATCTGTTAAAATACGATTACCTATAATTAATTGTGCAAAATTAATATTAACTTAAATATATAGAATAAAATTGAACTTAAAAAATAATTTTAGTCAAAGAATACTAATAAATAAAAATGAAGGGACGAACCAAAGAGAAAAAAAAGATTGGACTATATTGTTAAATTAAAATAAAAACAGATGAGCTTGGAGCCCAAACTTTATCTTTTTTACAACTAAGTAGAAACAAAATATAAATATATATTTAAGGTAACACTAATAAAAAACAAAAAACCAAAATAACAAAAGAAAGAATAGAAAGAGTTAGTTTGTTGTACGCTGGAAGAAAAAGAAAAAGGAAGAACGAGGGGAGTGGGGAATATGCAGAGAGAAGAAAGAAAAAGAGGAAAAAGAAGGAGAAGAAAGGAAGAAAAAAAAGAGAGGAAAGGAAAAGAAGAGAAAAGGGGTGAGGAAAAAAATGTGCCGACGGCAGCGGCAACAGTACCGGCGATGGTGGCTCCCTAACCTCTTTTTTGTTTGTTTTCGTTTATTGTTTGTTTCTCTTTTGATTTATATTAATTTTTCTATGATATTTTCATTCTTGTTCATTTGTTTTGAATTTGCAGTTTCTAATATTGAATGTTGTAGAGATAAAAAAATAAACACAACACATGATCATGATTTTTTTTAGAGTGACAAAATTGAGGTACTACAACTGCCTCTATTTAATTATATTTACTAGAGAATATGAATATTATTGTTGTAAAAGATAATTTAATATATGGACCTATATTTTGTCTAAATAAATTATGAAAGTGGAAGATGAGATGTGGCATAAGGATGTGATAGACATTTTTGGCAAAGATGAAAAGAATGATCATCTCTAGATTGGTTACTGATGCGTAGATTAACAGGAATGAAAGAAATGATCATATTGGGATTGTTTACCGATGCTTAGATCCACAAATGAAATGATCGTCTTCAGATTGGTTACTGATGCGTAGATCGACAAAAGTAAAAAATGTCGATTACCGGTACGTGGACCAACATGGATGAACAAAAAGCATACCATAAGCAACCTATGAGTCTAGTATACTTCAGCAATGTAACACAAGGAATGTTGTTGAGTATAAATGAAGTATAAAATTAAGATATGAATAATTCATGCGTGTCATACATTGTTGAGTATAGGTGAAATATGAATGAAGATGCATGATTCATGTGAGTATAAGTAAATCATAAATGTAAGATGAATGATTCATGTGAGTATAAGTAAATCATAAATGTAAGATGTGTTAGGTAAATTCTTGTTCATTTTAGTTCCTCGATCCTTTTACGATCCTATACACCCACAAGATTCAATGGATGAATAAAGATAACAACCATTTTTTATGATGACTCTTGTACATCTCGAGTGACTTTTTGAGAGGCGAAACAAAGTCTATTGTCTAAAATGATGGCCTTCTTTTTTTGTTGACATCTCCATACATGTTGAGAATCTATCGAGTTTCCGTGTATATATTGTCAAATATCAAAATAATTAATATATATATATATATATGTATCTATATATATGTATCTATATATATGTATCTATATATATTTTGTTTACACATATTTCAAATTCAAATATTTATTACCAAAAAGAACATTTTAAAATGCTAGAACAAATCAATTGTGAAATTGAATCAACTTGGAAACTGAACTCATTCTTGTAATTTAGGACTCCTGTTTGATTAAGGGGATTTCAACTTCAATGGGAAGTACCGCTTCCATTCCATACACCAATGAGAAAGGAGTTGACCCTGTTGAGGTGCAAACAAATGTTCTATAGCCATGTAATGCAAAGGGAAGCATTTCATGCCAATCTTTATACGTTTCTACCGTCTTTTGTATGATTTTTTTATTTGCCGCTTCTACAACTCCATTCATTTTCGGCCGATAAGGCGAAGAATTATGGTGCTGAATTTTGAAACTATCACACAACTCCCATTTTGTTGTTCAAATTGGTCGCATTATCCGTGATAATCTTATTTGGCAACCCGTATCGACAAATCAATTCTCTTTTGATGAATCTGACCACTACGCTTCTCGTCATGTTGGTATAAAAAGCAGCTTCAACCCATTTTGTGAAATACTCAATAGCTACTAGGATAAACCGGTGCCCATTTGAAGCCTTAGGTTCGATGAGCCCAATAACATCCATCCCCCACATTGAAAATGGCCAAGGTGATGTTAAGACATTCAAAGAGGTTGGTGGTACATGTACTATATTAGCATAGATTTGACATTTATGACATTTCTTTACATAACTAAAACAATCAGACTCGATGGTCAACCAGTAGTGGCAAGCCCTTAAGATTTTTCTTGCCATTGCGCGCCTATTTGCATGAGTTCCAAAAGAACCTTCATGAACCTGTTGAATGATTTTCTCTGCTTCCGTTTTATCCACACATCTAAGGAGAAGCATATCATGGTTTCGCTTATAAAGCATGTCACCATTTAAGTAGAAGTTTATTGACAACCTCCTCAAAACCCTCTTGTCATTCTCCGAAATACCCGATGGATATTCCTTATTCCAAACATAGGATTTGATATCATAAAACCATGGTTTGCCGTCAGGCTCTTCTTCGATTGATAAGCAATATGCTGGTTTATCGTTTTGTTGGATTTTTAATAGCGGCACATCCCGACCTGTGCTTATTTTGAACATCGATGACAATGTGGCCAGGGGGTCGGCCAATTCATTTCCTTCTCGAAGGATATGGTGAAAAGTGATCTTCTCAAAGTACTCTGTCAATTCTTTGATATGGGTATGATACATAATCAATTTGGAATCTCGAGTTTCGCACTCTCCTTTTGTCTGATGGATAACCAACGATGAATCTTAATATACCTCAAGAACTTTTACCTTTGATTCAATGGCTGCTTTAATGCCCATGGCACATGCCTTATATTCTGCAATATTGTTTGTGCAATCAAAACACAATCTAGGTGTGACACCCTAAATCCCAAATTTATTTAAAATTTTTTTTTCTAATTTTAATATAAAAATAAATAAATAAATAAACTTTCAAACGTTTTCTTTAAAGCAAAAAGTATCACTTAATCATGAACATGTCATATTAATCCAAAATTTCCATCAATTAACAACTGGAAGTCATAACAGTAGTCAACAAAATTTCTTTTTGAAGCACACGTACATAAGTTACTGATAATTGTAAATGTAGTCATAACCTGATGTCACTATCAGAGCGGAAGTTCTCAAAATAAAAGACGTTCAAATATGAAGTTAATAGAAGAAAGATAATAAAAGTCTTCAAGATAAGACAGCTTCCTACACTCTGAGTGTATTAGTCTTCACTTGCAGCTTGCAGCTCATATGCGTCCATCGCAAACGCCAAACACAAACAACGAAGGGTGAATATCGAAATTATGTAATAGTATAATGTTAACAAGAAGAACATGTAAGTAATCAAATTAACACAAACCTGAGAAACATTCAAGAACATAATATCAAAGGTTAATTTAATTCAATCACAATAAAACATTATCAGGGATAAATTTTTATGCATGTCCTATACTCTATACTTCTTCATCATTTTGTACCATTCTACTCAAAAGTACTTGGTTAGGAAGCCTGATACTATGCCACTACAAGAGTGGACGGACAATTCATGAATGGCCAAGTCCTGATAGATCCCCTCAACTCAACCTGAGACACATATACGCGACGATTGGGGTACTCTTGTTTTGCACGGTAGCTCCCAGCCTTAGGCAATAACCCACTAATCCACTTAGGAATTCCCAACTAGATGTACCCCCAAGTTTTATCAGTCTTACCTTACGATTCAACTATAGCCCTCTACGAACAGGCTCATTCAGTTGTACTTCCTCGAATCACTAGGTTTGTCAAACCCTCCCTATATGATGACAAAATAATCCTCGCTCCAAAACTAAAACATCTATCTCATACTTACTCGATTATCACAACTCAATGATTTTCAGTTGGACTTCACAATATTCATCATTATATATATATCATTCAATCATAATAAAATCCCAATATTTGGTTTACATCCCTGGACCACACTTCCTAACCTTTTGATATTCTGATCTTGGCCATCCTGGTCCAGCAAACTGATCTGCTGTGATCCTCTGATCTCGGCCACTACTGGTCCACTCATTCTAACCTTCTGATTTTGGCCAACACTGGGCCATGGTCTGATCTTCTGATCTCGGCCAACACTGGGCCAAATAATTAAATCTGAAACATTGATATGAAAATCTTCCCTCTTATCTGGACCAATTCTGGACTTGGCCTGGATTAAACTAAAATTAAATCTGGACAAATAATATTTTAGTCTTGACATTCTACCTTTGATTTTGGATCAGGTCTGGATCAATTCTGGAAATCATTTCTTCTGGTCTGGAGTTTGTTTCATACCCTGAACCGTGCTATCTTCTGGTCTGGGTCAAATCTGGGTTAATTCTCTGATTAAGTCTGGAACAAGTCTGGACTGTTTATCATTTCACTGCCAGGCCATCTTCTTGTCAAAATAACTTTTGGAATAAATCTGACATTTGACTCCTACTTGTCTGGTTCAAGTCTCCCTCTGGCAGGATTCATTCTGGTCTGGTCCAGGTTTCCTTTTGACTTTGCTTCCTTCTGATCTGGGCCAGCAAAGATATCTTCTGGTGGTGTTTTGACATCCTGGAGTATCTTCTGGTACATTCAGGATTCAATCTCTGGAACACTTTGATCTTCTGCTTCTTATTACTTCAGCTTCTGGTGACATTTGATTTAATAATTCAAGGTTCAAAATAAGATTACATGGAGTGCTTTTGTAAACATCAAAATCCTAAGTACTTAGAACCAACTTGGTTCCAACAATCTCCCCCTTTTTGATGATGACAAAACCTTAACTTATTTTGCTAGCTTGTAACTCGAAGACTTGAATTACTCCCCCTCAGACCAATCTCTCCCCCTAAGTCTGATGCTGAATTTTTTTTCTCCTTTTCGACTCTTTCTTAATCACTCTTTCTTTTCTTATCTTCTCCTCTCCTTTTCAACTCCTTCTCTTTTAATCTCTTTCTGATTTATTTTTCTCTCTCCCTGTTTCTTCTCCTTTTCAACTCCTTCACTCTTTCTTTTTATCTCTTAACATTTCCCCTCCTTTTCAATTCCTTCTCTTTTCACTCTTTCTTTTTCTCTCTTTATTTTTCTCTCTCCCTGTTTCCTCTCCTTTTCAACTCCCTTTTTTTTTCATCTCTTTCTTTTTCACTCCTTCTTTCTTTTTATCTCTCATTTTCTACATATTTCTCCTTTTTCTCTCTTTCTCCCCCTTTTTGTCATCAGCCAAAAAGAGGTCCTACTATTTTTGTATTTTTTGTTTTTCTCTTTACAAATTACAGAAAGTAAAACAGAAAATAAAAGACAAAAGATAAAATTACAAGAAATTTAAAAACTCCTAATATGACTACTTGAACTAGTCAGATATGGAGGTAATGCTGAGATGCTTCTTGATGAACTCGAACCTATCTTCTGGTAATGCTTTGGTGAAGATATTAGCCCATTGATGATCAGTGTCCACAAACTGGATGCTCAAAGTTCCTTTTTGAACATGGTCCCTAATGAAATGGTGTTTTATTTCAATGTGTTTGGCTCTAGAGTGTAAGATAGGGTTCTTGGTTAGGTTTATGGCTGAAGTGTTATCATAGAACAAAGGGATATTGGTTTCAAAGATGTTGTAATCATCAAGTTGATGTTTCATCCAGAGTAACTGTGAACTGCATCCTGTTGCTGATATATACTTTGCTTCAGCTGTTGACATGGCAATGGTGCTTTGTCTTTTGCTTGACCAAGAGATCAAATTATCACCTAAGAACGTGCTGTTGCCACTTGTACTTTTCCTTTCCAGCTTGTCTCCAGCATAGTCGGAATCACAAAAATCTTTGAGTTTGTAGGTGGAGGTTTTCTTGTATAACAAAGTAAGGTTGGTGGTTCCTTTAAGGTATCTTAAAATTCGTTTGACAGCAGTTAAATGGGATTCCCTAGGGTCAGCTTGAAAACGGGCACATACACAAACACTAAACAAGATGTCAGGTCTAGAAGCAGTTAAATAAAGAAGGGATCCAATCATACCTCTGTATGTTTTCTAGTCTACCTTTTGGCTGGTTTCATCTTTCTCAAGTGAGGAGATTGGGTGCATGGGGGTGGCCATAGGCTTACAGTCACTCATCTTGAACATTTTAAGAAGTTCTTTGGTGTATTTAGATTGGTGAATGAGTATACCTGATTTACCTTGATGAATCTGAACTCCCAGGAAGAACTTAAGTTCTCCCATCATGCTCATTTGGAACTCTTTCTGCATTAGGTCAGAAAACTCTTTGCACAAAGTGCCATTAGTGGATCCAAATATGATATCATCAACATAGACTGGGATAATCAGAATATCATTTTTAATGGATTTCCTAAATAGTGTATTATCAATCTGGCCTCTATTAAATTCATTCTTAAGTAGAAAGTTACTAAGTCTGTCATATTATGCCCTTGGTGCTTGTTTTAAACCATATAAAGACTTTTTAAGTTTAAAAACATAGTCTGGAAAATAAGAGTTTTCAAATCCAGGGGGCTGTTTGACATAGACTTCCTCACTTATATAGCCATTTAAGAATGCACTTTTAACATCCATTTGATACAACATTATATCGTGATTAGCAACAAATGATAAAAGAATTCTAATTGCTTCTAACCTGGCCACTGGAGCAAAAGTCTCAGTGTAGTCTATACCTTCCTGTTGATTGTATCCTTGAGCTACAAGTCTGGCTTTGTTCCTTACCATTTCACCTTTTTCATTGAGTTTCTTCCTGAAAACCCACTTGGTTCCAATAATGTTTTTGTTTGGTTTGGGTACCAGATCCCAAACATCATTCCTTTGGAATTCATTCAGCTCTTCTTGCATTGCAAGTATCCAACTTTCCTCTGCCAAAGCCTCATCTACATTGCTTGGTTCAATTGTTGAGAGTAAACCAAACAGACTGGTTTCTCTACTTGATGATCTGGTCTTTAAAGGTTCTGCTGCACTGCCAATAATGAGAGATTATGGATGTGAAGACTTGTACTTCCATCCATTCTTTCCCTCTGACTTGTTTTCAGAGTCAGCATGTTCTTCTTCATCTTGATCTTTCTCAGATTCTGCTTCTGGTTCCTGTGCCTCTGGTTCACTTGTAATTTCCTCATCTTGCTTTGACTTTTAAGAGTCAAGCTGTTTATCATCAAACTTAATGTGGATTGATTCTTTGTTAAACACCCTATAAGCTTTTGATCTCTCAGAGTAGCCAATAAAGATACATTTTTGAGATCTAGAATCAAACTTAGCTAGCTTATCTTTAGTGTTCAACATAAAACAGATGCAACCAAATTGCTTAAAGTAGGAAATATTAGGTTTCTTACCTTTCCATAGTTCATAGGGAGTTTTATTTAAGATGGACCTGATATAGACTCTATTCTGAATGTAGCAAGCTGTGTTGACAGCTTCTGCCCAAAGGTAGGTGGCAACCTTCATATCATTCAGCATGGTTCTGACCATCTCCTGCAGTGATCTGTTCTTCCTTTCTACCACTCCATTCTGTTGAGGTGTTCTGGGGGATGAGAAGTTGTGAGAGATCCCATTCTCATCACAGAATTCTTCAAAATACTTGTTCTCGAATTCACCTCCATGATCACTTCTGATGGTTATGATCTTAATACCTTGTTCATTCATAACTTGCTTACAAAAAGAAATAAATACTTTGTGAGATTCATCTTTGTTCTTTAAAAATTTTACCCAAGTCCACCTTGAGTAATCATCAACAATCACAAAACCATATTTCTTACCACTGAGAGAAGCTGTTTGAACAGGACCAAACAGATCTAAGTGAAGCAGTTCAAGTGGTTGAGAGGTAGAAACACATTTTTTAGTTTTAAAAGAGCTTTTAGTTTGTTTACCTCTTTGATATGGTTCACACATAATCTCAGTTTTGGAACTTACCTTGGGAAGCCCTCTTACCAACTAGAGTTCGCTCAGTTCGAATATAAGCCTAGGGTTTGCATGCCTTAACTTTTTGTGCCAAATCAGATTCTATTCACTCACAGACAATAAGCATTTAACCTGTTGCTTAGATAGACTGAACAGATCAATTTTATAAACATTATCCTTCATAGTGCCGGTAAATAAAACAGTTCCATCAATTTGACTAACAGCTTTGCAAGTTTTTTGATTAAAGATAACATCATAGTTGCAGTCACTTAATTGACTTATGCTCAGAAGATTATGTTTTAGCCCTTTAACCAACAAAACATTTTTAATAGAAAGGGGAGAAGAAGTGTTACCAACAGTTCCTATACCAATAATCTGACCTTTCTGGTTTCCTCCAAAGGAAACTTTGCTTCCATTCTTCATAGTCAGATCCAGAAACATAGATTTGTCTCCTGTCATGTGTTTGGAGCAGCCACTGTCAAGATACCAAGTTTTGTGTTGCTGATCAGATCTTGCCTTTTCTCTGTCAGAATCAGAGTCAGAGTCAAACTCAGATTCAGACTTAGCTTCTGTTCGAGCCATTAGAGTCAGTTCTTCTTCTAGCCTATTTGAGCAGTTTTCTTGATTTTGCTTTGGTTGATACCCCATGTTCCTCTGATGATTCTGGAACATGTTTTGATTCTGGTAAGTTTGGTGAATCGGGTGGTTCTGATGAATTTGGTAATTCTTGTGATTATGGTACTTCTTGATCTGATTCTGGTTCTGGTTCATGTGTTTATTCTGATTCTGGTTCCAGAGTTGATTTTGGTTCCAATTCCTGTGTTTTTGATACTGATTCTAGTTCTGGTTCTGATTCCAGTTTCTGTGCTTCTGATACTGGTTCCAGTTCTGGTTCTAGTTCCAGTTCCTGTTTTGATTATGGTTCCAGTTTCGATTCTTGTTCCAGTTTTGGTTCTGATTCCGATTCTGGTTGAGTTGACCAGACCTTCTTCCATCAGACTCCGATTGCCTTTGTCTTGTTGTAGCAGGAACATAAACCTTTTTTCTGCTTGTGCATAGCCAACATCCATTGTCCAGGCACAAGTGTTGGTGTCTCCTTCTGGTTGCTCAAAATATTTGCAACATAGATGTAAGACCCTTAAATTTAATATTAATTTATGGAATTAATATTAAGGGTGTTTTGGGGATATTTGTAAAATATTTAATATATGTATGTTTTGAGTGAATATATATATATATATATATAAATATTTATTTTGGAAGACGAATTAAAATTATTGGATGAAGATTAAATTAATTTAATTTCGAGTAATTAAATTAATCAGACCGTTAATTAAGGATTAGCGGCTAATTGCAAAACGTTTAAGTGCTGGAGGACCCATCAATATTTTAACATTATTTTTTTATGAGATGGCACCTAAGTAACTCTATAAATACACGTGAGGAGGTAGAGCAAAATCAGAACTCCATACCTCTCCATTCTGCATGTAACAATACCCTCCCTTCCCATTCTGAAATCTGTTTCAAGTTCACGATTTCAAAATACAAAAGAGAGAGTTCCTCAAAAGTGCCATCAATTGGAAATACAAGCACCAAACCAGAAAATCCCCAGTACTAAAGTTGTTCCCCACATCATTACGGAGTTAGAGAACCCAGTTTCGTAGCAGCAAACTCAGGCAGCAGTTTCGCCAATTTTTGACGCGCAAACGGGAACAAAAACAGAAACGTGAGAAGTAGCAAACACGCAACAAGGGTAAGGGCACCTTCCACTTTCTAGTTGCATTTTAGGACTGTAAATGTATGTTTGAGGTGTGATTATATTTGAGTTTCTGTTTTGAAAAAGAAACTGTTTTACATGACATTTTGAAAGACAAAAGAAAATGCATTCTGTGGAGGTTTTAAAAATCTGCAACATGCTGTTTTGGGTGATTATTCCAATACTGTTTTGTTTATGGGAAAAGCTGAAAAATGCATTGCATGTTATTTTGAAGAGGAGTAAAAAGCATATTTATAAAACTGTTTCGAATATTGGAAAAATGAATTTTGTTGGTATTTTGCTGCTATTTGATGCTTGCTGTTTGACTGAAATGCTTGCATGTTGTTCTGATGTTTGAGAAAGCTGAAATCCTTGCATGTTGTTCTGATGTTTGAGAAAGCTGAAATGCTTGCATGTTGTTTTGATGTTTGAGAAAGCTGAAATGCTTTGCATGTTATTCTGATGTTAATCATCCTGTTTCTGCTTCTGATGATTCTGATGTTAATCATCCTGTTTCTGCTTCTGATGATACTGATGTTAATCAACCTGTTTCTTCTTCTGATGATTTTGATGTTAATCATCCTGTTTCTGCTTCTGATGGTTCTGATGTTAATCATTCTGTTTCTGCTTCTGATGGTTTTGATGTTAAACATCCTGTTTCTGCTTCTGATGATTTTCATATTAATCATCCTGTTTCTGCTTATGATGATTCTGATGTTAATCATCCTGTTTTTGCTTCTGATGATTCTGATGTTAATCATCCTGTTTCTGCTTCTGATGCTTCTGATGTTAATCATTATGTTTCTGCTTCTGATGGTTCTGATGTTAATCATCCTGCTTCTGCTTCTGGTGATTTTGATGCTAATCATTCTGTTTCTGCTTATGATGATTCTAATGTTAATCATTCTGTTTCTGCTTCTGATGATTCTGATGTTAATCATTCTGTTTCTACTTCTGATGATTCCGATGTTAATCATTCTGTTTCTGCTTCTGATGATTCTAGTGTGAATCATTCTGTTTTGCTTTTGATGATTCTGGTGTGAGTTATTCTGTTTTGCTTCTGATGATTCTGGTGTGAGTCATTCTGTTTTGCTTATGATGATTCTGGTGTGAGTCATTCTGTTTTGCTTATGATGATTCTGGTGTGAATCATTCTGTTTTGCTTTTGATGATTCTGGTGTGAACCATTCTGTTTTGCTTCTGATGATTCTGGATTGAACCATTCTGTTTTGCTTCTGATGATTCTGGTGTGAATCATTATGTTTTACTTATGATGATTCTGGTGTGAATCATTCTGTTTTGCTTCTGATGATTCTGGTGTGAGTTATTCTGTTTTGCTTCTGATGATTCTGGTGTGAGTCATTCTGTTTTGCTGTTGATGATTCTGGTGTGAATCATCCTATTTTGCTTTTGATGATTCTGGTGTGAATCATTCTGTTTTGCTTCTAATGATTCTGGGGTTAATCATTCTGTTTTGCTTATGATGATTCTGGTGTTAACCATTCTGTTTTGCTTCTGATGATTCTGCTGTGAATCATTCTGTTTTGCTCCTGATGTTCTAATGTTAATCATTCTGATTCTGGTTCTGTTTCTGATGTTCTGGTGTTCTGGTGTTGATGATTCTGATTCCGGTTCTATTCCTGATGTTCTGATGTTAATCATTCTGATTATGGTTCTGATGTTCTAATGTTGATCATTCTGGTTCTGTTTCTGATGTTCTGATGTTGATAATTTGGTTCTATTTCTGATGTTCTGATGTTGATCATTCTGGTTCTGTTTTTGGCTTCTGTATTCGACTACAGGCATGCTGTATTCGAATACAGAATATTGAAATTGCAGTTTCATGCTTCTGTATTCGAATACAAGGGGTCTGTATTCGAATACAGATTTAGGTTTTTAGAAATTCCAAGTTTTTCAACCTTGTTTTATAAACCCTAAGTGTTGGGGAGTATTGGGAATGTTTGTGTTGAATTAAAATGGAATTTATGTGATAGTTCGAAGTGGTGGTGATGAAGTTTTTTGGACTTTACCAATGTAGTGAAAACTGTTGATTTGTGCATTGAGACTGCCTCTGTATTCGACTACCAGGGGGGCTGTAGTCAAATACAGAGTGTTAATTCTGCACTGTTTTGGCTCCTGTATTCAAATACAGAGATGCTGTATTCGAATACAGATTCGTATTTTCCAGAAATCTCAGTTTTAAAACACTGTTTTATGAATTTTAAAGAGTTGAGTAAAGACTTATGATAATTTAGAATGGAATTTTGTGATAATGTAAAGTGATAACGATTACTTGAATGTTTAATCATTGATGTGTTGATAATAAAATTGGTTGTGTTGAGGTATTTTGAGAAATGATGGAAATGCATGAAATTCATTGATGTCGCATACTGTTTTCAGTGACGAGAAAACATTGCAAGTTGATGCATTGCATAGTCAGGTGGTGACGGCGATGGGCCACAGAGTTGATGCGGTGACCGTGATGGGCCGCGAAGTTAAGTAGTAACCGTGGGTTATAGAATAGTTCCGCGTGTATTAGACGGTCTGTTATATCCGGGGTCAGAGTAGTTCCGCGTGTATTAGACAGTCTATTCTACTCAGGCTACGGAGTGGTTCCGCGTGTATTAGATGGTCCATTCTATCTGTGCGAGGATTTAACTTTCTGTGTATTTGGCGTGTGAGAGGCTAATACGTGTAATTGTAGTGACCATGATGGTTATAGAATAGTTCCGCGTGTATTAGATGGTCTATTCTATCCGGGTTTAGAGTAGTTCCACGTGTATTAGACGGTCTATTCTATCCGGGCTACGGAATGGCCGCGTGTTCGTGGTGGTCCATTCAAATATGTAAACGTGCTGGTTTGTTGAGCGACTGCACGAGTGCTGGTCTGTTGAGTGACTGCACTGGTGCTGATCTGTGAGAGATTACACCCTGGTCTGGAGGGCCGTTAAAGTATGACATATATAAATCGTGCTGGTCCATGAGAGACTGCACGTGTGCTGGTCTGTGAGCGACTGCACCTTGGTAATTCCAAGAAGTTGAGTACATGAGCATATACATATTGCATCGGGTGATTGACCGGTGGGTCACGTTTTGGTTATATGATGATGATTGGAAATTGATGTTTGTGAGTACTTTATGAAATCTGATTTTCTGATAAATGATTGTGATTGCTGAAGTGTTGGCTGTACTTAGCACATATTTTCCATACTAATTGATTGTTGTTTTGAAAAAGGCATACATGTCATGAGATTTCAAATGAGCATCCTTAACTTTCATCATTATTATATGTTATGCCATGGTTATAATTGTTACTGTGATATACATGCTATGTGTTAATTGTTAATTTCGGTCGGTGACCCTTTACTATTATTCTGGACTTTGGGCTTTGCCCTCAGATGATACCCAAACCCGTCCCACCGACGGTTACACTAATGACGGAGACGTCGTTAGTTTCCCTTGATCTTTACGTACGACGTAGCTGTGGACAACGCAGAGGGACAGACAGCTGGGTGAAGAAGAGACTTGTAGAGGATACGGTGGAAGCCGTGCTACTGTAGCTTTAGTGCATGATCAGACCAGACTTTTGTATAGGGTCTTGAGTTTTGGGGAATGTAATTTTATTTTGGGAATTAATGTATGACTTTTCCGCTGTATTATTCTGCACTCTGATGCTATTTAGTGGCCACAGGCCGGGTGTTCTCTTTTGAAATGAACTGATGAAAATTTTATTTTAATTCCCTTGAATTAATTCGGAAAATTCTTTTATTGATTTATTTTATGTGAAAAAAAACAAAATACACTCGCGCTGTATTTTAAACTCGGGGTGTTACAATAGACAATTTGATCTTTTGGTACTCAAAACTGATTGGGTCAAGGTTTGTTAGTCTTAAAAACTCTCTGATCTTGTTCAGATATTACCATTGGACAAGATAGTTCAGAGTGACCTTTCTTAGCACAAACAATACATAAAACATCAGAATGAACAGCTTTACTTTCAGTAGTTGTTTCTGTAAAACCAAGACCTCTCTTTCTAGAGTTACTGTTTCCATAAATCATAGATGCATATTTACTTCTTTCCATTCCATTTGAAATGAAGTTTTGAAAAAATTGCTCATGCACATCAGATTTACAAATAGTTTCAGAAGTGGAACAAATATTACTTTTGAGAGTTTGGTTTTCAGACTTGAGTCTTGCAACTTCACTTTTAAAATCTTTGTTTTCGGTTGCATACTTAGAATTTCGATTCTTTAAAACTTGGACTTCTTTGGTTAGATTTTTCTTATCTTCCCTAAGAGTTTTCAGTTTTAAAGACATCTTATTATTTCCATTTAACAAGTCTTTTAAAGTTTCAATTAGTTCAGATTTAGAGAGATCAGAAAATACCTCACTGTCTTCATCTTCTAATTCTGTTCTAGAGCCTGAGCTGTATCCAGAGCTTGAGTTGGTATGAGCCATCAGAGACAGAATTGCTTCCTTTGATGTGCTTCCAGATTTGCCTCAATGATTGCTTCGATCATTCTTCCTTCTGCCTGTTTTCCTTCTTGAATTCGTGCCTTCATGAGGTCCAGAAGCAGACCTGATGTGTGCCTTCATTGCTGTTTCTGCCTCTTCTTCATCAGACGATTCTTCTTCTGATTCTAATACGTCTCAGGCTGCCATCAGACCCTTCTTTCTGAATCTGGAACTCTTCTTGTGTTGTTTTCCTTTTTCCAAATTAGGACATTCTGACTTGGTATGTCCAGGTTTATTGCATCCATAACAAACAATATTCTTCTTGTCAGATTCTTCCTTTCCTCTGTTGTTATGTTTCTTCTTGAAGCTTCTTCTCTTCCTGTTTTCCCAGATCTTAACCATCTTTTTGGTTAAGTAAGCCATATCATCGCAGTCACTGTCACTATCCTCTGATGCTGATGCTCCCTTTGCAGCTTTCTTCTGTTTTGACTTCAAAGCCAGATTCTTCTTCTTCTTTGGTTCATCTTCTTCCAGTTCTATTTCATGAGACCTGAGTGAGCTGATTAGGTCTTCAAGTCTTAAGTTATTCAGATCTTTGGCTTGCTGAACTACAGTAACCATTGGACTCCACTGTTTTGGTAAACTTCTTAGAATCTGGTTTCATATCATCCATGTCTAGTTTTTTAGTTGGATCTTCTGGATCAGTAGGTGCCGTGTATCCTTTGACTATCATCTTCCATAGTTCAGGATCTTGAGATATGACAAAACTTCTCATTCTGTCCTTCCAATACTCAAATCTTTCTCCATCAAACAATGGTGGTCTGTTGATGTTGCCTCCCAATTCTTCTCTGGATTCTGCCATGTTGAACCCCTTGGACCTTTTCTCAAACACTGTTAAGTGCTCAGTCTTGAGACCGAGCTCTGATGCCAATTGAAGGTGCAAACATGAGAAGGGGGGGTTGAATTGTGTTTGACTAACTTGATTACTTTTCCTGTTTTTATACTTTTAAAACAAAACTTGATGAAATAAAAACAGAGTTAGCAGCGGATATAAAGTAAAAAATAAAACACAGAATTTTTATACTGGTTCACCGTTAACGAGGCTACGTCCAGTCCCTTCACCTTGAAGGATTACACTAATTCAAACCTTGAATTAAAGCAGTTCTACTGACCCTCCAAGTCAGTCTTCTCAAAGAGTCTAACAATCCTAGACTCTTGAGGAATACAACTCCTGTCTTCAGCCAATCTGACAATCCCAGATTGTAGAAGAAATTTCAACACTATGAATCTAATTGCCAAGTAACCTGCTACCCCTTCTGACTCCCTCAGATTGTAGACTCTACTTCAACAACTTAGATTTGACACAATGGAAAGAAAATAACACGAGTACTTGCTTCTTGAAAGCTGGAACTCACAATTGACCTCTCTGAAAATTTGAGTGTTTGCTTTGGAAGTGTATGACTCTTTTGTGATTTTCGATGTAAAGTATTCTGCCTTGAGCCTCCTCTTATAGATGCAGACTAGGGCCTCTTCCAAGCTTAATTTCGAGCTGAATCTTGCTGGATTGGGCTTCATTTAAATAAAAAACTTATCTTTTTTAAGCTTCATATTTTCTTTCAAAATAACTGGCCAATCAAGTCTTTAGTTTCTTCCCGCCAACAGCTCATGTGTTCCACAATACTTCACTTTATTTTTGTAATAAATCTTTTTAATACTTTGATCAAAATCAATTAAAATCTCCACCGTCAATCCTCATGATTAAATCTAGACCATTTGATCTTCTTCACTAGTCCACATCTGGACCATACTAATTGATATGCTGTGATCCTCTGATTTCGGCCATCCCTAGACCACACTTCCTAACCTTCTGATCTCGGCCATCCTGGTCCAGCAAACTGATCTGCTGTGATCCTCTGATCTCGGCCACTGCTGGTCCACTCATTCTGACCTTCTGATTTCGGCCAACACTGGGCCATGGTCTCATCTTCTGATCTCGGCCAACACTGCGCCAAATAATTAAATCTGAACCATTGATCTAAAAATCTTCCCTCTGATCTGGACCAATTCTGGACTTGGTCTGGATTAAACTGAAATTAAATCTGGACAAATATTATTTCAGTCTGGATATTTTACCTTTGATTTTGGATCAGGTCTGGATCAATTCTGGAAATCATTTCTTCTGGTCTGGACTTAGTTTCATACCCTGAACCATGCTATCTTCTAGTCTAGGTCAAATCTGGGTTAATTCTCTTGTTCTGGACCCATTAATTCATCCTCTGATTAAGTCTGGAACAAGTCTGGACTGTTTATCATTTCACTGCCAGGCCATCTTCTGGTCAGAATAACTTCTGGAATAAATCTGGCACTCCTACTTGTCTGGATCAAGTCTCCCTCTGGCAGGATTCATTCTGGTCTGGTGCAGGTTTCCTTTTGACTTTGCTTCCTTCAGATATGGGCCAGCAAAGATATCTTCTGGTGGTGTTTTGACATCCTGGAGTATCTTCTGGTACCTTCAGGATTCAATCTCTGGAACACTTTGATCTTCTGCTTCTTATTACTTCAGCTTCTGGTGACGTTTGATTTAATAATTCAAGGTTCAAAATAAGATTACATGGAGTGCTTTTGTAAACATCAAAATCCTAAGTACTTAGAACCAACTTGGTTCCAACATGATGCTGCTGCCTGAAGCCTCCTTTTATAGCTGCAGATAGGGCTTTGTCCAAGCTTAAATTCGAAATAAATTTTGTTGGCCAATCCTATTTCACTTAAATTAAAACCGTATCTTTTTAGCTTCAGATTTCACTTGAAAATTTTGTTGACCACTCTTGTTTCTTTTAATTTCAAACCATATCTCTTTAAGCTTCAGATTGCATTCAAATTTTTTCAAGTTTTCAATGATTTTTTAAATCAAATCCCCTTAATACTTTGATCAAATTTCAATCAAAATTTAATCAAGTCTTCTTCGAATTTTAATGAAGTCTTCACCGATTTGCATCATGATTTAAAATTCTGGACTGTATGATCTTTTGATATTGACCAACTCTAGACCATGTAATCTGATCCATACTATTCTCTGATCCTCTGATCTCGACCAACTCTGGACCATGGAATCTGATCCATACTATTCTCTGATCCATTTCCTGGGAATTCAAATTCACCAAGGTAAATCAGGTATACTCATTCACCAATCTAAATATACTAAAGAACTTCTTAAAAAGTTCAAAATAAGTGAATGTAAGCCTATGGCCACCCCCATGCATCCAACCTGCTCACTTGAGAAAGATGAAACCAGCCAAAAGGTAGACCAGAAAACATTTAGAGGTATGATTGGATCCCTTCTTTATTTAACTGCTTCTAGACCTGACATCTTGTTTAGTGTTTGTCTCCGTTTTCCAGATGACCCTAGGGAATCCCATTTAACTGCTGTCAAACGAATTCTGAGATACCTTAAAGGAACCACCAACCTTAGCCTGTTATACAAGAAAACCCCCACCTACAAACTCAGAGGTTTTTGTGTTCAGACTATGCTGGAGACAAGCTGGAAAGGAAAAGTACAAGCGGCAACTGCACCTTCTTAGGTGATAATTTGATCTCTTGGTCAAGCCAAAGACAAAGCACCATTGCTATGTCAACTGCCGAAGCTGAGTATATATCAGCAGCAGGATGCAGCTCACATTTAATCTGGATGAAACACCAACTTGAAGATTACAACATCTTTGAAACCAATATCCCTTTGTTCTGTGATAAAACTTCCGCCATAAACCTAACCAAGAACCTGATCTTACACTCTAGAGCCAAACACATTGAAATAAAACACCATTTCATTAGGGACCATGTTCAAAAAGGGACTTTAAGCATCGAGTTTGTGGACACTGATCATCAATGGGCTGACATCTTCACCAAAGCATTACCTGAAGACAGGTTCGAGTTCATCAAGAAACATCTCAACATTGTCTCCATATCTGACTAGTTCAAGTAGTCTTCTTAGGAGTTTCTAATTTTCTTTTACTTTTAATTTTATGTCTTTTATTTTGTTTGTTTGTAATTTCTGTACTTTGTAATGAAAAATACAAAAATACAAAAATAGTAGAACCACTTTTTGGCTGATGACAAAAAGGGGGAAAGAGAGAAAAATGAGAAATAAGTAGAAAATGAGAGAAAAAGAAAGGAGGAGCGAAAAAGAAAGAGATGAAAAGAGAAAGAGTTGAAAAGGAGACGAATCAGGGAGAGAGAAAAATAAAGAGAGAAAAAGAAAGAGTGAAAAGAGAAGGAGTTGAAAAGGAGAATAAACAGGGAGAGAGAAAAATAAATCAGAAATAGATGAAAAGAGAAGGAGTTGAAAAGGAGAAGTAAAAGTCAGTATTAGATTTAGGGGGAGAGATTGGTCTGAGGGGGAGTATTTGAAGGACTTCGAATCATAAGCTAGCAAAATAAGTTAAGGTTTTGTCATCATCAAAAAGAGGGAGATTATTGGAACCAAGTTGGTTCTAAGTACTTAGGATTTTGATGTTTACAAAAGCACTCCATGTAATCTTATTTTGTACCTTGAATTATTATATTAAATGCCACTAGAAGATGAAGTTTCCAGAGGCAGAAGATGAAGACACCAGATAATGCATCCAGAAGGTACCAGAGGATGCATCCTGAAATTACCAGAGAATATCTTTGCTGGCCTAGATCAGAAGGAAGCAAAGTCAGAAGGAGACCTGGGCCAGACCAGAAGGAGACTTGATCCAAACCAGAAGGAATCATTAGTCAGACTTAGACCAGAAGTTATTATGACTAGAAGATGGCCTGGTAGTGAAATGATAAAACAGCCCATACTTGATCCAGACTTAATTAGAGGATAAATTAATGGGTCCAGAACAAGAGATTCAATCTAGATTTGACCAAGACCAGAAGATAGCATGGTTTAGGGTATGAAACTAAGTCCAAACCAGAAGAAATGATTTCCAGATTTGATCCAGACCTGATCCAAATCAGAAGGTAAAATGTCCAGACTGAAATATTAATGGTCCAGATTTAATTTTAGTTCAATCCAGACCCAGTTCAGAATTGGTCCAGATTAGAGGGAAAAGGTTCAGATCAATGGTCAAGATTTAAGTTTATGGCCCAGTGTTGGTTGAGATCAGAAGATCAGACCATGGCCCAGTGTTGGCCGAAATAGAAAGGTCAGAATGTGTGGTCCAGCATTGGCCGAGATCAGAGGATAACAGCAGATTAGTTTGCAAGTCCAGGTTGGGCGAGATTAGAGGATCAAAAAGTGTGGTCCATGGCTGGCCGAAATCAGAGGATCACAGCAGATCACTTAGTATGATCCAGATGTGGACGAGAGTAGAAGATCAAAGGGTCCAGAATTAATCATGATGATAATCGGTGGAGATTCAATAAAATTTGATCAAAGTATTAAAAGGATTTGTTACAAAAATAAAGTGAAGTCGTATATGAGTTCATAAGCTATTCGCGGGAAGGAAGATTTGTTCCAGAATTAATTAAAGTCAGAATTGGTCAAAGTTATTTTTGAAAGGCAATCTCGAGCATAAAAAGAAATTTTTTTTATTTAAGTGAAGCCCGATTGGTCAAGATATTTTTGCAAGAGAATCCAGCAAGATACAGCTCGAAATTAAGCATGGAAGAGACCCTAATCTGCATCTATAAAAGGAGGCTCAAGGTAGAATACTTAGCATCAAAAATCACAAAAGAGTCATACACTTCCAAAAGCAAACACTCGAGTTTTCAGTGAGGTTAATTGTGAGTTCCAGCTTTCTAGAAGCAAACACTCGTTTTATTTTCTTTCCCTTGTGTTAGATCTAAGTTGTTGAAGTAGAGTCTACAATCTGAGGGAGTCAGAAGGGGTAGCAGATTACTTGGCAATTAGATTCAAGGCGTTGTAATTCCTTCTACAATCTGGGGTTGTCAATTTGGTAGGAGAAGACTTGACTTAAGAAGTCAAGGTGTTGTATTCCTCAAAAGTCTAGGATTGTTAGACTGTTTGAGAAGACTGACTTGGAGGTTCAGTGGTATTGTTGTAATTCAAGGTTTTCAATTAGTGCAATCCTTCAAGGTGAAGGGACTAGACGTAGCCTTGTTAACCGTGAACTAGTATAAAAGTGTGTGTTTTTATTTTTACTTTATATCCGTTGCTAACTCTGTTTTATTCATACATCAAGTTTTGTTTTAAAACTGCAAAAACATAAAAACTATTCAAGTTAGTCAAACACAATTCAACCCCCCTTTCTCGTGTTTGCACCTTCAATTGGCATCAGAGCTCGGTCTCAACGCTGAGCACTTAACTATGTTTGAGGAAAGGTCTAAGGGGTTCAACATGGTAGAATCCAAAGATGATTTGGGAGGCAACATCAACAGTCCACCACAGTTTGATGGAGAAAGGTTTGAGTATTGGAAGGACAGAATGAGAAGTTTCTTCATATCTCAAGATCCTGAAGTATGGAAGCTGGTAGTGAAAGGATACATTGCACCTACTGTTCGAGGAGATCCAACTAAAGAACTAGACATGGAAGATATGAAACCAGATCAGAGCAAATTATACAAGCTGCATTACAAGTCCAGAAACATCATGATTAGTGCCATCACATTCAAGGAATTTGACAGATGCACAGATAAAGAAACAGCAAAGAGCATATTCGACAGTCTAGTTCTGACCTATGAAGGAAGCCAATAGGTTCAAGAAGCAAGGGCTAACATACTGGTCAAACAGTATGAGATGTTCAAGATGGAAGATGATGAAAACATTGATGGAATGTTCTGCAGATTCAAAACTCTGATATCTGGACTGAAGGTCTTGAGGAAAAGCTACACAACAGCAGATTATGTCAAGAAGATTCTAAGAAGCTTACCAACCAAGTGGAGACCAATGGTTACTGCACTTCAGCAAGCCAAAGATCTAAATAACTTAAAACTTGAAGATTTGATCAGCTCACTCAAGTCTCATGAACTAGAACTGGAAGTAGATGAACCAAAGAAGAAGAAGAATCTGGCCCTGAAGTCGAAACAGAAGAAAGCTGCAAGGGCAGCATCAAAATCAGAGGATATCGACAGTGACTATGATGATATGGCTTACTTAACCAAACAGATGGTTAAGATCTGGGAAAACAGGAAGAGGAGAAGCTTCAAGAAGAAACATAACAGCAAAGGAAAGGAAGAATCTGATAAGAAGAGTATCGTCTGTTATGGATGCAATGAACCTGGACATATCAAGTCAGAATGTCCAAATCTGGAAAAAGGAAAACAGCATAAGAAGAGTTCCAGATTCAAAAAGAAGGGTCTGATGGCAGCCTGGGATGCATCAGAATCAGAGGAAGAATTGTCTGATGAAGAAGAGGCAGAAACAGCAAAGATGGCACACATCAGGTCTTCCTCTGGACTTCATAAAGGCACGATTTCAGGAAGGAAAACAGGCAGAAGGAAGAATGATCGAAAAAGTCATTCAAGCAAGTCTGGAAGTACATCAGAGGAAGCAATTCTGGCTCTGATGGCTCATACCAACTCAAGTTCTGAATACAGCTCAGGCTCTGGAACATAATCAAAAGATGAAGACAATGAGGTATTTTCTGATCTCACTAGATCTGAATTAATTGAGGCTTTAAAAGACTTTTTAAATGCAAACAATAAGATGTCTTTAAAACTAAAAACTCTTAGGGAAGATAAGAAAAATCTAATCAAAGAAGTCCAAGTTTTAAAGAATCAAAATTCTGAGTATGCAACTGAAAACAAGGATTTTAAAACTGAAGTTGCAAGACTCAAATATGAAAACAAAACTCTCAAAAGTGATATTTATTCCCCTTCCAAAACTGTTTGTGAATCTAATATGCATGAGCAATTTTTTCAAAACTTTATTTTTAATTGAATGGAAAGAAGTAAATATGCATCTATGATTTATGGAAACAGTAATAGTGGAAAGAGAGGTCTTGGTTCTACAGAAACTATTGCTGAAACTAAAATTGTTCATTCTAATGGTTTATGCATTATTTGTGCTAAGAAAGGCCACTCTGAATTATCTTGTCCAATGGTAATATCTGAATAAGATCAGAGAGTTGTTAAAACTAACAAACCTGGACCCAATCAGTTCTGGGTACCAAAAGATCAAATTGTCTATGTTGTAGAAATTCTGAGCAACCAGAAGTTGATACCAACAATGGTTCCTGGACAATGGATGTTGGCAATGCACAAGCAGAACAAGGTTTATGTTCCAACATCTACCAAACAGAAGCCAAGTGACTCTGGTAGAAGAAGAACTGGTCAACACAATACCTATCAGAACCAGAACTAGAATCATATGCGGAACAGGAAATATCAAAGATATCAAACGAATCAGAACAAGAACTGGAACCAGAATCAGAACTGGAACTAGTATCAGAAGTACAGGAACTGTAACCAGAAGCAACGCTGGAACCAAAATCAGAACAGGAACTGGAACCAGTATCAAAGGCACAGGAATTGGAACTAGAATCAACACTAGAACCAGAATTAGAATCAGTACTGGAACGAGAACCAGAATCTGAACTACCAGAATCACCAGTACCATCAAGGTTATTAGAATCACCAGATTCACCAAAGTTACCAGAACCAAAACATGTTCCAGAATCACTAGAGGAACATGGTGTATCAGCCAAAGCAGAAAGAGAAGAATCAGAATCAGGAGAGTTCTTCAAACACTCTAGTGAGATTCATCAAGACTACAAACCTGGAAGGGAATTGAATTCCCCTCATCCAAACCATGTAATCACAGAATATACAGATTCGAAATCTGAAAATCAGAAGCAAGAGGACTTTCAGAGGAAAACTGAAACTGTTGACATAGAGGTTACATCTTGCTGTAAATACTATTATTGTTTGAAATTTATGTTTACTGTGATAACAAGAAGCTTGATCTTAAAAATTAAAGCTAGGTAAGTATTCTGCATGTTATCAAACTGTTAGAGAAACTAGATGATTCACACGAATTGAACACTTAAACAAAAACAGCAATCCAATGGTTTCAAAAACAAGCAGAAACCACCAGAAGCAGAATTAATGGTTTGGCTGTATTTAGTTCATTTTGAAATTATTTGATTTATATTATGTTATATGACAAACTGCTTGATCTTGACAAATCAAAGCAAGATAAAGATAGTGCAGGTTCACCAGAACCAAAGAGAGCAGAAGCAGAAGCAGAAGCAGAAGCAAAAGAAATAGAAGTACTTGGAAAGGTAGAGGATACAAGCAAGTCAGCAACACCTGGAAAATCTTCAAAAGATAAATCTGATCAAGTCAGAAATAGCCAAGATAAGTCATAAGAGAAATGTGGATGTTTACCAGAATCAGAAGCTGTTACAGATTTACCAGAACCAGAAGCTGATTAACAGAATCAGAAGCTGTTACTGATTTACCAGAACTTGAAGTTGATTTATCAGAATCAGAAGCTGTTGCATGCAAAAGAACTTGAAAAAGTAGAAGCTTCAAGCAAGAATACGACAAATCTTCAAATCTGAATTAGAAGGTTGGATACTTGCAATGCAAGAAGAGCTGAATGAATTCCAAAGGAATTAGGTTTGGGATCTGGTATCCAGACCAAACAAAAACATTATTGGAACCAAGTGGGTGTTCAGAAATAAACTCAATGAAATAGGTGAAGTGGTAAGGAACAAAGCCAAACTGGTAGCTCAAGGATACAGTCAACAGGAAGGTATCGATTACACTGAGACATTAGCTCTAGTGGCTAGGTTAGAAGCAATCAGAACTCTTTTATCATTTGATGCTAATCATGATATAATGCTATATCAAATGGATGTTAAAAGTGCATTCTTAAATGGCTATATAAGTGAGGAAGTCTATGTCAAATAGCCCCCTGGATTTGAAAATTCTGATTTTCCAGACCATGTTTTTAAACTTAAGATATATTTATATGGTTTAAAACAAAGGGCATATTATAACAGAATTAGTAACTTTCTGCTTAAGAATGAATTTGATAGAGGCCAGAATGATAATACTCTATTTAGGAAATCCATTAAAAAATGATATTTTAATTATTCAAGTTTATGTTGATGATATCATCTTTGGATCTACTAATGGCACTTTGTGCAAGGAGTTTTCTGACCTAATGCAGAAAGAGTTCCAAATGAATATAATGGGAGAACTTAAGTTCTTCTTGGCAATTCAGATTCACCAAGGTAAATCAGGTATACTCATTCACCAATCTAAATATACTAAAGAACTTCTTAAAAATTACTAAATGAGTGAATGTAAGCCTATGGCCACCCCCATGCACCCAACCTGCTCACTTGAGAAAGATGAAATCAGCCAAAAGGTAGACCAGAAAACATACAAAGGTATGATTAAATCCCTTCTTTATTTAACTGCTTCTAGACTTGACATCTTGTTTAGTGTTTGTGTCTGTGCCCGTTTTCAAGCTGACCCTAGGGAATCCCATTTAACTGCTGTCAATCGAATTCTGAGATACCTTAAAGGAACCACCAACCTTACCCTGTTATACAAGAAAACCCTCACCTACAAACTCAAAGGTTTTGTGATTCAGACTATGCTAGAGATAAGCTGGAAAGGAAAAGTACAAGCGGCAACTGGACCTTCTTAGGTGATAATTTGATCTCTTGGTCAAGCAAAAGACAAAGCACCAAAAGACGAAGCTGAGTATATATCAGCAGCAGGATGCAGCTCACAGTTAATCTGGATGAAACACCAACTTGAAGATTACAACATCTTTGAAACCAATATCCCTTTGTTCTGTGATAACACTTCCGCCATAAACCTAACCAAGAACCCGATCTTACACTATAGAGCCAAACACATTGATAAGGAGAGGGGAAGAGAAGAAAAGAAAGAGTGATTCAAGAATAAGTTGAAAAGGAGAAGAAAAAGTCAGTATGAGACTTAGGGGGAGAGATTGGTCTGAGGGGGAGTATTTCAAGTACTTCGAGTCATAAGCTAGTAAAATAAGTTAAGGTTTTGTCATCATCAAAAAGGGGGAGATTGTTGGAACCAAGTTGGTTCTAAGTGTTAGGACAAAATCTCAATTAAAGAGTTTTGATGAAAACAAACAAAGATTAATTAAAGACTCTAATTATGATTGTAAGTTAATTGTTATTTAACATGTGCTTTTGAGTATATTAATCTAAGATAGGTACCTAGCAGAATCAATTTAAAGAACAAAGCAAAAAATGCACTGCCAAGAACCAAGAACGTTCTGGAGGTTCTTCTGGAAAAACCGGAACGTTCTCCAAGACTCTGCTCATTTCATCAAGGCTGTTGGAACCTTATTTTTATGCAAGGAAAAATCATGCTTATTTTAAACAAATTTCCAGTACATCAACATGAGATATGAAGCTTTAAAGATAGCAAAAGAAACACTCTAAAAGATCAAAGGAGAAAAGATTTAGAGCAAAGAAAAACAAATGAAACAGCTGAAAACGATCATTCTCCAGCTTCTGCTTTTCTGCACCAGAACATTCTCCAAATTCTGAACTTGTTCAAGAACGATTCTGATTTAATGTACAGCATCACATTCTGACACATATTATTTTAATCAAACTAATGCTACAATGTGCATAGATCAGATGGCAAAACATTAAACAAATATAAGAAAGTCAAGAAGTCAAAAAGGGCAAAAAAGTTCAGTCAAAAGATTTGAAATAAATGATTATTTTATTCTGCCCCTTGATCAAGAGAACCTTCTCAAACGGTAATATCAAGCCCTCAAGGACTTCCTAAATATCTATAAAAGGAACCTCACTGATCAAGAGAAAAACAAGACATTCAAGTGCAAAGAAAATCATCAAGTCACTCACATTAACACTTGAAAGCTTCTCAAGAAATCAGTGACAAGAGTTGAGTCAAAACAGATTCTGTCTTAAATCATATCATTCAACACTCAAGACTATAAGGCTTGTTTATAGCTTGAGTGAGTCATTTTTAGAAAAATCCTTGTATGGTTAAAAGGTGAAGTTGCAAAATCCTATCAAGGGTTGATAGGTGATCAGATTGTATTTCTTTTTGGGTAGAAAGGTGTGATAAACTGTGACAGATCAAGGCTGATCTGAACAAGGAGTTGTAAAACCAAGTGGGTACTTTGTTTTAAACACTTAGTGGAAAAACTCACTGGTGTGAGGACAAGACGTAGCCCAAGTTAGGGTGAACTAGGATAACTCTCTGTGTACTATCTCTTCCTTAACTCTATTTACATTCAGCTCTTTACATACTTAAGTTGAAAAAACAATTTTCTGTTTTAAAAGCAAACCAGAACGTTCTGCGTTCTCCAGAACGTTCTCCTTTTTCTGCCTTTACTATTAAGATCATTCTGCCTTTTAAAACTAATCAAAAACGTTCTCTATTTTGTAACCAAGATCATTCTTGAGTTAAATTTTAAAGTGTTGACAGGAAAATTTATAAAAAAAAGCTTTCCAATTCAAACCCCCCTTTCTTGTAAAGCAACATTTCCACTTCAATTGGCATCAGAGCACGGTCTCTAAGATTAAAACACCTAAATAATGTTAGAGAAAAGATCTAGAAGGAAATGTCAAAAGCCAAATACATAGTTGAAGGAGGGTCCTCAAACAGACCACCTTATTTTGATGGAACAGACTACTATTTCTGGAAAAACAAAATGAAGCTATTTCTGAAATCTCAAGACACAAGAATGTGGCGTATCATAACTGATGGAGATTACATTCCAAGGATAAATCAAGATGATCCAGCATCATCTAAAAAAAGAGAAGCTGACTGGACAACTGAAGACAAAACTAAGGTACTCTTAAACTCTAAAGCTGAATTATTTTTATCATGTGGTTTAAGCAGGGAAGAAAGCGAAAGAATTGATGAATGCAATACTGCCAAAGAAATATGGGACACATTGCAAACTCATCATGAAGGAACAAGCCATGTT
The DNA here is from genome assembly GCA_037974295.1 of Cicer cuneatum. Classification (NCBI taxonomy): domain Eukaryota; kingdom Viridiplantae; phylum Streptophyta; class Magnoliopsida; order Fabales; family Fabaceae; genus Cicer; species Cicer cuneatum. Next base: position 39,398,460 of record JBBPBO010000004.1, on the reverse strand, counting down.
AAAGAAACTAGAAATGACATAGGCATAAGGAAATTCGAACATTTTGAAATGAATGAAGGTGAGACCATTGATGAGATGTATGCAAGGTTTACAACCATTGTAAATGAGATACGCTCCTTAGGAAAGGCATACTCAGTGCAAGATAGAGTCAGAAAAATCATTAGATGCCTTCCAACAATCTGGAGGCCAATGGTGACTGCCATTAGTCAAGCCAAAAACCTTGATGCATTGGCACTAGAAGAATTGATTGGTACATTAAGAGCACATGAAGTATTGTTACAAGAAGACAAACCAATCAAGAAGAATAAAGAAATAGCATTAAAAGCAGCACATCAAAATTCACCATCACAAACAGAAGAGGACTTAGAAGAAACTGAAGATACTGATGAAGAAGTAGCTCTGCTCACCAGAAAGATTCAGAGAATGATGAGAAGAAGAGATCAGTTAAAAAGGGGATTTCCAAGCAGAAAAGAAAATCCCAAGATAGAAGTAGATAAGAGTCAGATCACATGTTTTGGCTGCAACAAACTTGGACACTAAAAAGCAAAATGTCCATTAAACTAGAAAACACCAAAAAGATTCCCTTTTAAAAAGAAATCAATGTTGGCCACATGGGATGATTAAGAAGAATCAGAAACAGAAGAAGAAAAATAAGAAGAAGCCAACATATGTCTAATGGAAAGCACAAAAGAAAATGAGGTAAATAAATCTGAACCTTGCTCTCTATGTGAACAAATGGGAAATGAGTTTGATAACCTACTTAATGATTCAAATCTTCTTATTCAAAAATGTAGCTCCTTGAAAGAACAATTTTATAAAGAAAAAGAAGAGAAAGAGAAAGTTCAGACTACGAATAATGAACTTAAAAAAATTATTCAAGATCTGAAACAATCTCAGCTTGAAAGTTACAAAACTGAAAATCTTGAAAAACCAGAATGTTCTGTAACACAAAAGGAGAACGTTCTCCTTAAAGCTGAAATTGAAATTCTGAAAAATGATTTATTACAGTTCATCAAAGTTACTGAAACCTTTCAAAAAATAATGGGATCTCAAGTAGGTATCTTTGATAAAGCAGGACTTGGTTTTGATAAAACACAAAAAATGATATTATATGAAAATTTCTTTGTTCCGGAAAGTAAAGAAAATACATGTAAAACGAAGTGTTCATATTGTAATAAAATAGGACATCTAGAATTTGCATGTTTTTTCAAAAAGAGAGATTATAAAATCAAAAACAAAAGAAATTTTACAAATTTGAAACCATCTGGAATAAAAACTGACAGTTTTCAAAACCAAAAAAACGGAGAACGTTCCCCATGCAACCTGAAAAAGGGAGAACATTATGGGATTTTACCAACTCCTATCAAACCTCAGTTTTTAAGAAAATCTCAAACGCTAAAATGTTCTTGTTGCTCTAAATATGGTCACAATGAATCAGCATATTATTTCAAAAGAAAATCCAAACTTCAAACTAAATCTCAAGGACCCAAGACCAAGTGGGTACCTAAAGTTAATGTAACACCTTATGCATAATGGATTTCAACTTGTCAAGAAAAAGCCATGGTTCTTGGACAGTGGCTGTTCAAGACATATGACAGGAGATAAAAGTTGTTTCATGTCATTTGAAAAGAAAGAAGGAGGTTCAGTAACCTTTGGTAACAACAACCAAGCTCAAATCAAAGGTAAAGGAACCATTGGTAAGAAAAACTCAGCTCAAATTTCTGATGTTCAATATGTAGAAGGTATGAAACATAATCTCTTAAGCATAAGTCAACTATGTGACAGTGGCTTCGAGGTTATCTTTAAACCGAATTTCTGTGAAATTAAAAACAAAACTGGCGAACTCATTTTTTCAGGTATAAAAAAGAAAAATCTTTATGTTTTATACCTTGAAGAATTACCTGATGAATCCTGCTTCATGTCCATAAACAAAGATAAATGGATTTGGCACAAGAGGACAGGACACATCAGTATGAAAAAAATTTCAAAGATTTCAAAACTAGAACTTGTTAGAGGATTACGAAAAATCAATTTTGATAAAGATAAAATATGTGAAGCTTGTGCTAAAGGAAAACAAGTTAAAAGTAGTTTTCATCCAAAAGATTTTATTTCCTCAAACAAAATCCTTGAGCTGCTTCACATAGATCTTTTTGGTCCTATTAAAACAAGTCTAGGTGGAATGAGATATGGTTTTGTTATTGTTGATGATTACTCTCGATATACATGGGTTTTATTTTTAAAAAAGAAAGATGATGCATTTGATGCTTTCAAAAACTTTTGCAAGAAGGTACAAAATGAAAAAGATTCCAAAATCATTTCTGTAAGAAGTGATCATGGAGGAGAATTCATAAATGCCTCTTTTAAAAACTTTTTCGAAGATCTTGGCATTTCTCATAATCTATCTTGTGCAAGAACTCCTCAACAAAATGGAGTTGTTGAAAGAAAAAATAGAACATTACAAGAAATGGCAAGAACAATCTTGGAAGAATCAAATGTTGAAAAATACTTTTGGGCTGAAGCTATACACACTTCATGCTACATTTTAAACCGTGTGACAATAAGAAAAATCATCAACAAAACACCATATGAAATCTGGAAAAATAGAAAGCCAAACATTTCATATTTTCACATTTTTGGTTGTTATTGTTACATCTTGAACAACAAAGAAAACCTTGGAAAGTTTGATGCTAAATCAGAAAAAGCCATATTTTTGGGTTACTCAACGGAATCTAAAGGATTTCGTGTGTTTAATCTCAAAACAAAGGTTGTTGAAATTAGTATACACGTATTATTTGATGAATTTGATGATATGGAAATGAGCAAGAAAGATGATGAAGAAGAAGAACATTCTGGACAGCAGCAGCAGATTGTTCCCCAGGAAAACCAGATTGATAAACAGTCTCCACTTCATTCTCCTCCAAAAAGCTGGAGAACAATCAATGATCATCCCCAGAATCAGATTATTGGGAATACAGCTGATGGGATTCGAACTTGAATGTCTTTCAAAGAGGATGACAACAACAACATGGCAATGATCTCCCAAATCGATGGCACAGATCAGATGGCAAAACATTAAACAAATATAAGAAAGTCAAGAAGTCAAAAAGGGCAGAAATGTTCAGTCAAAAGATTTGAAATAAATGATTATTTTATTCTGCCCTTTGATCAAGAGAACCTTCTCAAACGGTAATATCAAGCCCTTAAGGACTTCCTGAATATCTATAAAAGGAACCTCACTAATCAAGAGAAAAACAAGACATTCAAGTGCAAAGAAAATCATCAAATCACTCACATTAAAAATTGAAAGCTTCTCAAGAAATCAGTAACCTTCTATTTCGAATTCTGTATCTTTAGCTTATTGAAATCATTTGTAAAGAATCTAAACTCAAACAAGAGTTGAGTCAAAACAGATTATGTCTTAAATCATATCATTATCATTCCACACTCAAGACTATAAGGCTTGTTTATAGCTTGAGTGAGTCATTTTCAGAAAAATCCTTTTAAGGTTAAAAGGTGAAGTTGTAAAATCCTATCAAGGGTTGATAGGTGATCAGATTGTATTTCTTTCTGGGTAGAAAGGAATGACAAACTGTGATAGATCAAGGCTGATCTGAACAAGGATTTGTAAAACCAAGTGGGTACTTTGTTTTAAACACTTAGTGGAAAAACTCACTGGTGTGAGGACTGGACGTAGCCGAAGTTAGGGTGAACCAGGATAACTCTCTACGTACTATCTCTTCCTTAACTCTATTTACATTCAGCTCTTTATTTACTTAAGTTGAAAAAACAATTTTCTGTTTTAAAAGCAAACCAGAACGTTCTGGGTTTTCCAAAACGTTCTCCTTTTTCTGCCTTTACTATTAAGATCATTCTGCCTTTTAAAACTAATCAAAAACGTTTTCTATTTTGTAACCAATATCATTCTTGAGTTAAATTTTAAAGTGTTGACAGGAAAATTTATAAAAAACAGCTTTCCAATTCAAACCCCCCTTTCTTGTAAAGCAACATTTCCACTTCACTAAGTACTTAGGATTTTGTTGTTTACAAAAGCACTCCATGTAATCTTATTTTGTACCTTGAATTATTACATTAAATGCCACCTGAAGATGAAGTTTCCAAAGGCAGAAGATGAAGACACCAGATAATGCATCCAGAAGGTACCAGAGGATGCATCCTGAAACTACCAGAGGATATCTTTGCTGGCCCATATCAGAAGGAGGCAAAGTTAGGAGACCTGGACCATACCAGAAGGAAGCCTGCAGAGGGAGACTTGATCCATACCAGAATGAATCATTACTCAGACTTAGACCAAAAGTTATTATGACCAGAAGATGGCCTGGCAGTGAAATGATAAAACAGCCCATACATGATCCAGACTGAATCAGAGGATAAATTAATAGGTCTAGAACAAGAGATTCAATCCAGATTTGACCCAGACAAGAAGATAGCATGGTTCAGGGTATGAAACTAAGTCCAGACCAGAAGAAATGATGTCCAGATTTGATCCAGACCTGATCCAAATCAGAAGGTAAAATGTCCAGACTGAAATATTAAATGTCCAGATTTAATTTCAGTTCAATCCAGACCCAGTTCAGAATTGGTCCAGATCAGAGGGAAAAGGTTCAGATCAATGGTCAAGATTTAAGTTTATGGCCCAGTGTTGGCTGAGATCAGAAGATCAGACCATGGCCCAGTGTTGCCCGAAATCAGAAGGTCAGAATGTGTGATCCAACATTGGCCGAGATTAGAGGATCACATCAGATCAGTTTGCAAGTCTAGGTTGGCCGAGATCAGGAGATCATAAGATCAGAAAGTGTGGTCCAGGGCTGGCCGAAATCAGAGGATCACATCATATAACTTAGTATGGTCCAGATGTGGACGAGAGCAGAAGATCAAAGGGTCCAGAATTAATCATGATGATAATCGGTGGAGATTTAATTAAATTTGATCAAAGTATTTAAAGGATTTGTTACAAAAATAAAGTGAAGTCGTATGGGAGTTCAGAAGCTATTGGCGGGAAGGAAGATTTGTTCCATAATTAATTAAAGTCAGAATTGGTCAAAGTTATTTTTGAAAGGCAATCTGGAGCATAAAAAGATATGTTTTTTATTTAAGTGAAGCCCGATTGGTCAAGATATTTTTGCAAGAGAATCCAGCAAGATACAGCTCGAAATTAAGCTCAGAAGAGACCCTAATCGGCATCTATAAAAGGAGGCTCAAGGCAGAAGACATAGCATCGAAAATCACAAAAGAGTCATACACTTCCAAAAGCAAACACTCGAGTTTTCAGTGAGGTTAATTGTGAGTTCTAGCTTTCCAGGAGCAAGCACTCGTTTTATTTTCTTTCTCTTGTGTTAGATCTAAGTTGTTGAAGTAGAGTCTACAATCTGAGGGAGTCAAAAGGGGTAGCAGATTACTTGGCAATTAAATTCAACGCGTTGTAATTGCTTCTATAATCTGGGGTTGTCAGATTGGTAGGAGAAGACTTGACTTAAGAAGTCAAGGTGATGTATTCCTCAAAAGTCTAGGATTGTTAGACTGTTTAAGAAGACTGACTTGGAGGGTCAGTGGTATTGTTGTAATTCAAGGTTTTGAATTAGTGAAATTGTAAGACCCTTAATTTAATTACGAGTAATTAAATTAATTGGGCAGTTAATTGAGGATTAGTGGCTAATTGCAAAACAATTAAGTGCTGAAGGATCCAATATTATTTTAACATTATTTTTGGTGAGGTGGCACCTAAGTAACTCTATAAATACATGTGAGGAGGCAGAGAAAAATCAGAACTCCATACCTCCCCATTCTGCATGTAACAGTGCTGCATGTAACAGTACTCTTTCCTCCCATTCTGCCGCCTGTTTTCTAAAAGCTATTTCACGATTTCAAAAGAGAAAAAAAGAGGGAACTCCTCAAAGTGCCATTACTTGGACATCCAAGGACCGAAACACCAAAACCCCAGTACAAAATTTATTCCCCATACATTACGGAGCTAAAGAACCCAGTTTCGTAGCAGCAAACGCAGGCTACAGTTTCACTGGTTTTTGGCGCAAAAACGAGAACGACAGCAGAAACGAGAGAAACAGCAGAACACGCAACAAGGTAAGGGCACCTTCCACTTTCTAGTTGCATTAGGGCTGTAAATGCATGTTGTTTCATTTCTGTTTTTGAAGAAAAACTGTTTTTTTGAAATGACATTTTGAAAAATGAAGAAAATGCATTTTGTTGATATGTGATGGTTGTTGTTGGTTGAATGCATTAATGCTGTTTTGTTTATGTGGAAAAGTGGAAAAAATGTCTTATATGTTATTTTAAACATGATTAAAATGCATGTTCATAAAACTGTTTTGAAAATGGTTTTGAAATGCAAAAATGCATTCTGTTGATGTTTTGCTGCTCTGTGATGCTTGCATGTTATTCTGGTGTGTTGTGAAAGCTGAAATGCTTGCATGTTATTCTGGTGTGTTGTGAAAGCTGAAATGCTTGCATGTTATTCTGATGTGTTGTGAAAGCTGAAATGCTTGCATGTTATTCTGATATTGAGAAAGCTGAAATGCTGTATGATGTTTTGATGGTTTGAAAGTCTGGATGATTTGGTGTTAATCATTCTGATTCTGGTTCTGTTTCTGATGTTCTGATGTTGATCATTCTGGTTCTGTTTCTAATGTTGATCGTTCTGGTTCTATTTTTGATGTTCTGATGTTGATCATTCTGGTTCTGTTTCTGATGTTCTGATGTTGATCATTCTGGTTCTGCTTCTGATGTTCTGATGTTGATCATTCTGATTCTGTTACTGTTTTGAGTGATTCTGATGATGTTGATGATTTAAAAAGAAAAGGGATTTTAATGAGGAAAGTATTGTCTGGAAAAAGTGCTGAATCTGTTTTGATGTTTGGTTGTTTGTTTTTAAAAGAAAACAGTTTGAAAAGGGTTGAAATCTCAGGAAAATTTCACTGGTTTTCGAAGGTGTATTCGAATACAACATGTGTGTATTCGACTACAACCTGTCAAGTTTTTGTTTTACTTAAGTTTTCAAACTTGTATTCGAATACGAGCCCCTGTATTCGAATACAGAGGAAGGATTTTTGCTTCTGACTTAGCATCTGTATTCGACTACGACCATGTCGTATTCGAATACAGAAGTGTGGTTTTAAGACTGTATTCGCATCTGTATTCGACTACAGGCATGCTGTATTCGAATACAGAATGCAGATTTTCACTTGTTTTAGCTTCTGTATTCGAATACAATGGGTCTGTATTCGAATACAGATTCGTGTTTTTTCCAGAAGCTCAATTTTTAGCTTCTGTATTTGAATACAAGGAAGCTGTATTCGAATACAGATTCGTGTTTTCCAAAAAATCAAGTTTTAAACTCTACCTTGTGAATTCTAAAGTGTTGGGAAACCTTGAGAAGGGTTAAAGTGATTTTAAATGTAGTTCTTGAAATATTTTGAAGAGGAGAGGATGATGTTTTGAAAACCTTTAATGACCTGGGAGAAAATGCTGAATTTTTCAAGGTTCGGTCTTCTATATTCGACTACAGGCATGCTGTATTCAAATACAGAATGTTAAAATTGCAGTTTTTGGCTTCTGTATTCGAATACAAGGGGTCTGTATTCGAATACAGATTCGAGTTTCCATAAATTCCAAGTTTTTTAGAGTGTTTTGTAAACCCTGAGTGTTTGGGGAATGTTGGGATTGTTGTGGTGAATTAAAATGGAACTTTTAGTGATATTTTGAAGTTGTAGTGATGAAGTTTTTCAGACTTTATTGATGTAGTGAAAGTTGTGTTGTGTGTACTGAGACTGCCTCTATATTCGAATACCAGAGGGCTGGATTCGAATATAGAGTGTAATTCTGCACTGTTTTTGGCTTCTGTATTCGAATACAGATTTGTAAAATTCTAGAAAATCCCAGTTTTAAACACTGTATTTGAATTTTAAGAGTTTGGGAAAAAATTTCAAAATGTTAAAGAATACTTGGCTGTTTAGTCATGTTTTTGATGATGATAATCTTGATTGTGCTGAGATTTTTAAATATGATGGAAAGGCATGAATTTTCTGATTTTGCATACTGTTTCCAAAGAAGTGAAACACTGCATATTCATGCATTTGCATAGTCAAGTGGTACCCGCGATGGGCCACAGAGTACTGCGCAACCACGTGCTGATCTGTTGAGCGATTGCACGAGTGCTGGTCTGTTGAGCGATTGTACTTTGGTATATAGGTGCTGGTCTGTTGAGCGACTGCACTGGTATTGGACTGTTGAGCGTCTGTACCCTGAAATGCGGAACCACGTGCTGATCTGTTGAGCGATTGCACGAGTGCTGGTCGGTTGAGCGACTGCACTAAGTACTGATCTGTTGAGCAATTGTCCTTTGGTATATAGGTGCTGGTCTAATGAGCGACTACACTGGTACTGGACTGTTGAGCGTCTGTACCCTGAAATGCGCAGCCACGTGCTGATCTATTGAGCGATTGCACGAGTGCTGGTCTGTTGAGCGACTGCACTAGGTACTGATCTGTTGAGCGATTGTACCTTGGTATATATCAAACGTGCTGGTCTGTTGAGCGACTGCACGAGTGCTGGTCTGTTGAGCGACTGCACTAGGTGCTGATCTGTTAGGCGATTGCACCTTGGTCTTGAGGGCCGTTAAAGTCAAACATATTGTGCTAGTCTGTTAAGCGACTGCACCTTGGTGATTCCAAGAAAATTGTATACATGAGCATATACATATTGCATTGAGGGATTGACCGGTGGGTCACGTTTAATTATATGATGAATGGTTGGAAATTGATGTGTGTGAGTACTGTGCAGAATCTGAATTTCTGATTTAAATGAATGTGATTTGCTGAGGTGTTGTTTGTACTTACCACATACTTCATAATAATTGGCTGCTCTTTTTGAAAAGGCATATATGTCATTAAATTTCAAATGAGCATTATTATTTTCCTCATCATCATATGTTATACCATAGATATATTTGTTGCTGTGAAATATATGCTATGTGATTATTTGTTAATTTCGGTCGGTGACCCTTGCTATTATATTGTGGTAATTGGGCTTTGCCCTAAGATGCCCCCCAAACCCATGCCACCCGTGGGTACCCGAACGACGGAAACGTCGTTAGACTTCCTTGATCGCTATTCGCGCACTACTTGGGTATTTGACCCCATCTCAAGCAGGGCGACTTACACGGGGTGGTTGGAGAGGATGAGTAGGACCGACGGCGTAGAGGATTTTGTGGAGCGCACTCATACGAGTATAGATTTTCCTGTGCCTTCCCGACTGGTATTGGAGGCGCACAAAATTTTCGATGATGCTAAGGAGTCAGTTATAAGGGTTGAGACGGAGGCCACCGTAGGAGTGGTGACTCCCAACCTGGTGATTGGAGGAGATGTTCATGAGTCTGAGGCAGAAGGGAAGAATGATGAGCCGAAGCCAGTAGCAGCTGAGATTCCGGGTCCATCTAAGATCTCCGATGATTGTTATGAGATTCCGGCTCCGCCGAAGCGACCGAGAGTATGTATTGATCTGACTTCTGAGGAGACCGACCCCTCTCTGAATGATGAGGAAGAGGAGGAGGTCACGTCGAGGCGAGCGGCAGATTCGGAGGAGACTTGCTTGGGATGCGGAGGAAATACGTGCTACTGTAGCTTTAGCGCATGATCAGTTAGACTTGATGTATAGAAATTGAGCCGAGAAAGTAATTTGTTATTTTAGAAATATTTGTACTACTTATTCCGCACTCTGATATTGTCTTTTGAGAATGTTATGACATTGTTACCATTTTGAAAATGCCTTAATGTTTATTAATAAATTTCCAGAAATTAAGTACTTATTGATTTTACGAAAACTTTATTTTAATTCTTTTTGAAGTAAATCGGGAAACAATTCTTTTACTTATATTTAAAAAACAAAATAAAATGCACCCGCGCTGTGTTTTAAACTCGGGGTGTTGCAAAAATCCTTTAAGGTGAAGGGACTGGACGTAGCCTCGTTAACGGTGAACCAGTATAAAAGTCTGTGTTTTTGTTTTTACTTTATATCTGCTGCTAACTCTGTTTTATTCATACATCAAGTTTTGTTTTAAAACTGCAAAAATAGAAAAAGTATTCAAGTTAATCAAACACAATTCAATCCCCCTTCTCGTGTTTGCACCTTCACATTGATCTTTTAATTTGGACATTTATCCTCTGATCTGGACCAAGTCTGGACCAAGTTTTATGTTCTGGACCTTGCTATCTTCTGGTCTTAACCAAGTGTTTTGTTCTGGACCATGCTATCTTCTGGCATGGACCAAGTCTGGATTAAGTTTGCACCAAGTCTGGACTAATTCTTATGTTCACGACCATGCTTTCTTCTGGTCTAGACTAAGTCTAGACCATGTTTGGCTTATGTTTCCTTCTGGTCTGAAACAAGTCTCCCTCTGACAAGTTTCTTTCTGGTATGGACCAAGTCTCTTTTTGGACTCTGCTTCCTTCTGATCTGGGCCAAGAAAGATATCCTCTGATGGAGTTATTTTTCCTTTCCTTTGATGATATCCTCTGATGTTTGCCTTTGATGACATCTATTGGAACCAAGTTGGTTCTAAGTACTTAGGATTTTGATGTATTCAATAGTACTCCATGTAATCTTATTTTGTACTTAGAAATATTATATAAAACGTCACCTAGATAACGTCACCAGAGGCAGAAGATGACACCACCATAAGGTACCAGAGGATGCATCTTGAAGGCACCAGAGGATACACCTCCTGAAGATATTAGAGGATATCATCAAAGGTTAGATAACATCATCAGATGATATCTTTCCTGGCCCAGATCAGAAGGAAGCAAAGTCTAGAAGGAGACCTGGTTCAGACCAGAAAGAAGTCTGTCAGAGGGAGACTTAGTCCAGACCAGAAAGAATCATAAGTCAGACTTGGTCCAGAATTAATCCAGACCAGAAGATAGCATGGTTCAGAGTATAAAACTAAGTCCAGATCAGATGAAATGATTGTCCAGATTTAATCCAGACTTGATCCAGATCAGAAGATTAGAGGGAAAATGTTCAGATCAATGGTCCAGATTTAAGCATCATGGCCCTGTGTTGGCCAAGATCAGAGGATCACAGCAAATTAGATTGTATGGTCCAGATATGGTCGAGATCAGAAGATCAAACGGTCCAGATTTTAATCGTGATGAAAATCAGTGAAGACTTGATTAAAATTCGAAGAAGACTTGATAGAAATTTGATCAAAGTATTAAGGGGATTTGATTCAAAAATTACTGAAGACTTGGAGAAATTTGAAGCTTAAAAAGATATGGTTTGAAATTAAAAGAAACAAGATTGGTCAACAGAATTTTCAAATGCAATCTTGAACTAAAAAGATACGTGTTTTATTTAAGTGAAACGCGATTGGTCAAGTTATTTTTGCAAGAGAATCTGGTCAGATACAAGTCGAATTTAATCATGGAAGAGACCCTAATTATTCAACTATAAAAGGAGGCTCAAGGTAGAAGACTTAGCATCGAAAATACTTGAGAGTCATACACTTCCAAAAGAAAAATACTTGAGTTTTCAATGAGGTCAATTGTGAGTATCCGCTTTCGAGAAGCAAGTACTCTAAGTTTTTCTTTCCCCTGTGTTAGGTCTAAGTTGTTGAAGTAGAGTCTACAATCTGAGGGAGTTAGAAGGAGTAGCAGATTACTTAGCAATTACATTCAAGGTTCTTTTCCTCAAAAGTCTAGGGTTGTTATTCTTTTTGAGAAGACTGACTTGGAGGGTTAGTGGTACTTTGTAATTCAAGGTTTTTGATTTAGTGAAATCCTTCAAAGTGAAGGGACTGGTTAATGGTGAACATGTATAAAATTCTGAGTTTTTATTTACTTTATATCCGCTGCTAACTCTGTTTTAATTCATACATAACAGGTTTTGTTTTACAACTAAAAAATATTCAAGTTAGTCAAACACAATTCAACCCCCCTTCTCGTGTTTGCACCTTCAACATCCTCTGGTATTCTCTGGAGTTATCTTCTGGTACCCTCTGGTGACATCCTCTTGTATCCTCTAGATGCATCCTCTGATATCCTCTAGATGTATCCTTTGGCCGAAAATTCTGGTGGCATTTTACTTCTTCTTCTGGTGACGTCATCCTCTGGTGACACCCTCTGATTTTGCACAGCCTCTTATTTTTTCTTCTAAGTCAAAATACGATTAACATAAAATACTTTTGTTAACATCAAAACTTTAATTGCAATAATCAACTTGGTTCCAACAGATGGGATTCCATACAAGTTAACAATTTCCTTTATGTATAATTCATCTAACTTTTCCATAGGATAAGTTATGTTTATCAGAATGAAATGATAAGATTTGGTTAATCTATCCACAATAACCCAAATACTACCATACCTTTTTGGAGTTCAAGGTAAGCCTACAACAAAGTCCATAGAGATGCTATCCCACTTCCATTCAGGAATACTCAAAGGTTGCATCAAGCCTGAAGGTTTCTGGTGTTCTACCTTAGACTTTTGACAGGTCAAACAAGCATATACAAACTCAACAACATGTTTTTACATCCTAGGCCACCAAAATATCTTCTTGAGGTCCTTATACATCTTTGTGGCTCCAGGGTGAATACTTAGACAACTCTTATGTCCTTCCTCTAAGATTATCTTTCTTAACTCCTCTACATCGGGTATACAAATTCTATCCTTAAATCTCAAAATTCCATCAACACCCATTTTAAAATCAGGTTCTCTTCCTTGGTCCATCAGATGTAACTTATCTAAAAGGTATAAGTCCAACTTCTGACTCTCTTCAATCTCTTCTTATAGTCCACTAGTCACCTTTAACATTCCCAATTTAATACTATATGGTGTTAATTTACAAACCAAGCTAAGGTCTCTAAACTGATCCAACAACTCACTATGCTTAACCATTAAAGCGGACACACTCAAATTCTCCCTACTCAAGGCATCAACCACTACATTGGCCTTTCCAGGGTGATAGTTAAGTTCAAAATCAAAATCCTTAAGAAATTCCATCCACCTACGTTGCCTCATATTCAATTCCTATGGTCAAAAAGTTACTTAAGGCTCTTATGGTCACTAAAAACCTCAAATCTAGATCCGTACAAATAGTGTCTCCACATCTTAAGTACAAAGACAACTGCTGCTAGTTCTAAGTCGTGAGTAGGGTAGTTCCTCTCATTAATCTTCAGTTGTCTAGAAGCATAGCTACGACTTTTCCATCCTGCATAAGAACTCCACGTAATCCTCAACCGCACGCGTCATAATATACTACAAAGGGTTCGCTCTGGTTAGGTAATACTAAGATCGGTGCAGAGGTCAAACGTTTCTTAAACTCTTGGAAACTATTCTCACAATGGGTATCCCAAACAGACAATTCCCCTTTTCTGGGTCAACTTAGTTAAAGGTAAGGCCAACTTGGAGAATCCTTCTATGAATCTATGATAATAACCTGCCAGTCCTAGAAAACTCCTAATCTCAGGCATTGACTTTGGTGTTTTCCATTCTAAGACACTCTCTACCTTAGCAGGATCAACAATTATTCCACCTTTTGAAATTACATGTCCTAGGAAACTTACTTCCTCTAACCAAAATTCACACTTAGACAGCTTGGCAAATAATTTTTTTTCCTTAAGGATTTGCAAGACTATCCTTAAATGTTCACCATGCTCTTCCTTAGTCTTCAGGTACACTAAGATATTATCTGTAAACATAATCACAAATGAGTCTAGGTAAGGATTAAAGATTCGGTTCATGTAATCCATAAACACCGCTGGTGCATTAGTAACACCAAAAGGTATGATCAAATACTCATATTGGCTATAACGGGTCCTAAATGCAGTTTTCGAGACATCAGAAGACTTCACCCGAATCTGATGGTAACCTGATCTCAAATTGATCTTACTTATTCTTGATTGTCACTTTATTAAGTTGGCGGTAATCCACACACAACCTCATAGATCCATCCTTCTTTTTAACTAACAACACAGGTGCTCCCCATGGTGACACACTAGTTCTTATAAATTGTTTATCTAAAAGCTCTGCCAATTGTTTCTTAAGCTCAGACAGTTCCAAGGGAGACATCCTATATGGTGCCATGGATATGGGTCCAGTACCTGGTACAAGGTCATGTTAAAATCAACCTCACGCTCTGGTGGTAAACTATTGACATCTTCAGAGAGTTCACGCACAATACAGACATCTTGTACTCCCACTTTTTCTTCAAGTTCCAACGAGGATAGGATCATGTATAACTGGGCATCTCCTTTCAAGAGTGCCTTCACTTGGTTGGCGGATATATTACTAGGATTCTCTCTCTCTTCTAGTTCCATGAATTCAATAGTTTTACTAAAAAAGTCTACGTGAACTCAGTTAGTAGATAGCCAATCCATACCGAGGATCACATCGACTAAACGCAAGGGTAAACACACTAAGTCAACTCGGAAGTCCTTTCCACACACATGGATAGAAATGTCATGACAAACAATAGAGGTGTCAACAGAGTCACTAGTTGGGGTATTCACAATCAAATCATACTATAAACAAGACACAGGTAGTCCTAAACGTCTAACACAATTAAGGGACACAAAGGAATGAGTAGCACCACAATCAAAGAGCAGAAACAAAGGTGTATCAGTTATGAGACACGTACCTTGGATCAAGTTGTCTTTCTCAAACACTCTTGTACCACTAAGGGCAAAGACTCTTCCGTTAGATATAGGTCGGCTGGCTTGGGAACTCTGGTTTCCAAATTGGGGAGTCTTCTTTGGATAGGGCATGTGGTGCTGATGTGGCCCTGTTGTTGACAATTAAAACAAGTAACTGCAGCATCTCTACACTCAAATGCCATATGACCTTGCTTACCACACTTGTGACATCGAATAAGAGTAGCTGGATCACAGTTGTTACTACTGTTCTTGCTCGAGACTTGACTCCTATTGTTGCTATTCACATAACTAACTCCTCTTCCATTCGGGTTTCCTCCACCACCCCCATAACTATAACTGTCTTCATTTTCTTTTCCATTACCATTACCATTACCATTACCGTTTCCTCTTCGAGCTGAAGAACCGTGTTGGTGATAGTTCGAACAACTTTCAAATTTACTAGGAGGGAAAGAGTAAGGTTTTCCGCTATTATGATGCATAGGCCTTTTTGTTGGAACAAAGTTGGTTCTAAGTACTTAGGATTTTGATGTTTACAAAAGCACTCTATGTAATGCTATTTTGTACCTTGAGTTACTATATTAAAATGCCACCAGAAGATGAAGTTATCAAAGGATACACCTCTAGAAGTCACCAGATAATGCATCCTAAAATTACCAGAGGATACACCACGATGCCAAAACACCACCAGAGGATATCTTTACTGGCCCAAATCAGAAGGAAGCAAAGTCCAGAAGGAGACCTGGACCAGACCAGAAAGAAGCCTGCCAGAGGGAGACTTGTTCCAGACTAGAAGATATCATAAATCAGACTTAGTTCAAAAGTTCTTCTGACTAGAAGATAGCCTGGCAGTGAAATGATAAACAGTCCAGACTTGATCCAGACTTAATCAGAGGATCAATTAATGGGTCCTGAACAAGAGACTTAATCCAGATTTGACCCAGACCAGAAGATAGCATGGTTTAGAGTATGAAACTCAGTCAAGATCAGAAGAAATGATGTCAATATTTAATCCAGACCTGATCTAGATCAAGAGCTAAATGTCCAGAGTTAAATATCCTTTTTCCAGATTTAATTTCAGTTCAATCCATACCCAGTTCAGAATTGGTCCAGATCAGAGGGAAAAGGTTCAGATCAATGGTCAAGAATTAGGTATATGGCCCAGTGTTGGCCGAGATTAGAAGATCAGACCATGGCCCAGTGTTGGCCGAAATCAGAAAGTCAGAACGTGTGGTCTAACATTAGCTAAGATCAGAGGATCACATCAGATCAGTATGCAAGTCCTGGTTGGCCGAGATCAGAAGATCAGAAAAGTGTGATCCATGGTTGGCCGAAATCAGTGGATCACAACAGATCACTTAGTATGGTCCAGATGTGGATGAGAGCAGAAGATCAAAGGGTTGAGATTTAATCATGATGATAATCGGTGGAGATTTGATTAAATTTGATCAAATTATTAAAAAGGATTTAATACAAAAATAAATCGAAGTCTTGTGGAATTCAGAAGCTATTGGCGGGAAGAAAGATTTGTTCCAGAATTAATTAAAGTCAGAATTGGTCAAAGTTATTTTTGAAAGGCAATTTGGAGCAGAAAAAGATATGTTTTTTATTTAAAGTGAACCCCGATTGGACAAGTTATTTTTGCAAGAGAATCCAGCAAGATACAGCTCGAATTTAAGCTTGGAAGAGACCCTAATTCACATCTATGAAAGGAGGCTCAAGGCAGAAAACATAGCATCGAAAAATCACAAAAGAGTCATACATTTCCAGAAGCAAACACTCGAGTTTTCAGTGAGGTTAATTGTGAGTTCCAGCTTTCCAGAAGCAAGAACTCGTGTTTTTCTTTACCTTGTGTTAGATCTAAGTTGTTGAAGTAGAGTCTACAATCTGAGGGAGTCAGAAGGGGTAGCAGATTACTTAGCAATTAGATTCCAGACGTAATTCCTTCTACAATCTGGGGTTGTTAGATTGGTAGGAGAAAACTTGACTTGAGAAGTCAAGGTGCTGTATTCCTCAAAAGTCTAGGATTGTTAGACTGTTTGAGAAGACTGATTTGGACGGTCAGTGGTATTGTTGTAATTCAAGGTTTTTGAATTAGTGAAATCCTTCAAAGTGAAGGGACTGGACGTAGCCTCGTTAATGGTGAACCAGTATAAAATTATGCGTTTTTATTTTTACTTTATACCCTAACGTTGAACCAGTATTCTAATTTTACTAGCTGCCGAACAAAATTGTTGAGTAGTCGGGGTAAAGATTGGCGGGTGAGAAAGGGTGGTTTGGTAATCTTCATCTGCAGTTGGAGAATTCCCATATGTATTATCCTTTCTTGCCAAAGCCTGTGTAGCATCTAGGATTCGATCAACCTTGTCCTTCAATTGGCTAACATCTCCTTTCATCACTTCTTGGTGTTGCTCAAGTCCATCCATGATCTTGGAGTTTGCGCGAGTCTGATAAGGATGTCGGGGAAACAACTTTATTAATTTTTTCTGTTTTTTAAATAAATTAAAAAATTTACGAGTATGTATGAATGGAATGAAGATGAAACTATTTAGTTAATTATCAATTTTTTATATTATAGTTGGATGTTGGGGAATCATAAGCCTTACGTGAATATTCCTTGCAAAACAAATTATAAGTGAAGGAAATATGGGGATCGATAAACAAAACAAGCAAATCCTTCATTGATGAGAAAAAAGAGTACATCACTTTTAAATTAAACACTACAACAACTATGGTATTTCAATCTTCTCTTTTGATAGGACAACCAATCTTCTCCTCCAATGCATGCCTTTATCTTCCAGCTTTTTATAGATCTCTTGATTCTTCAACTGTCCATGCAACATCATAAAACGATCCTCCCAATATATGGTTTCATCCTTTAAGTCATTATAGATCTTTTCTTGATAATCAATGTAATTCTTCAACTCACTAGAAGTCTCCATTTCTATTCGTAGCGCATCTTAATGTTTTGAGAGTAATTCTTCCATTTGTTATTTGTGTTGCCTCTCATTCTTTATTTGACGTTCGTACTCATCTACCATTTCTTTAAGTTGTTTCTTTAAATCTTCAAAATCCTTTTTTATACTCCTCTAAGAGCTTGCTGATTTCGCCCATAAGTGCATCCACATATAGGCTTCTTATGTAACTTTATTTTCCTTTTCAATTTCCAACTTCTTGCTGCTTCTCCCAATAAACTAATTCTTACAAGTGTTTTCTGATCGCAAATTCTCGTTCTCTCGAAAAACTTTTTCTAACTTCGCTTGTATCTCTTTTTTCTGCCCTTCAGTATTTAATAATAATGCTTTGAGTTCTTCTATTTCTTCATTTGTAACAATGGTAGGTTTAGGTATTTTCTGACCACTCGAGGGTGTACTGTGGAAAGGCAACTTGATTTCTTGGACTCTTTTCTTTACCCATTGTTGATAGGGTTCTTTTGTGCTGCAACTTCTACATCCGAGTACTCTCCTTTTTCTAATATTCACTTCCCAAGCTCGACTTATCCTTCGCAACATCGGTGGGTCTACTATACCCGTATTGTGCAAAACAAAAGCTTCTAATGACTTATAATCTGGTTTCTCCAACATGGGGTAGCCAAGTTGTCTCAGAGCTATCATCATATTGTAGTTAATACAACCTTTGGTTCCCATGAAAGGTACATTTGGAAAATCTCCGCATTGGCATATTACTTCTTCTATCCCTTGTTCTCTATGATACCATGAAATTAAGTTTCCGGTAAGGCTAGCTATACTCTGAGCCCATTCACGGTTATTTTTAATTCCAACGTGATACCTTTTCTTGAACATGTGAGACATGAACCAAGTATACAACACAACACATAATTGCTCCCTGTAACACCCCGATTTTTAACTGCGTGAGTGTATCAGAAGCTGTTAAAGATTTACCATAACCAAAAGCTGATTTATCAAAATCAGAAGCTGATTTATCACAATCAGAAGCTGTTACAGATTTACTAGAACCAGAAGTTGATTTATCAGAATCAGAAGCTGTTGCAGGCAAAAGAACTTGAAAAAGTAGAAGCTTCAAGCAAGAATACGACAAATCTTCAAATCTGAATTAGAAGGTTGGATACTTGCAATGCAAGAAGAGCTTAATGAATTCCAAAGGAATTAGGTTTGGGATCTGGTATCTAGACCAGACAAAAACATTATTGGAACCAAGTGGGTGTTCAGAAATAAAGTCAATGAAAAAGGTGAAGTGGTAAGGAACAAAACCAGACTAGTAGCTCAAGGATACAATCAACAGGAAGGTATCGATTACACTGAGACATTAGCTCCAGTGGCTAGGTTAGAAGCAATTAGAACTCTTTTATCATTTGCTGCTAATCATGATATAATGTTGTATCAAATGGATGTTAAAAGTGCATTCTGAAATGGCTATATAAGTGAGGAAGTCTATGTCAAATAGCCCCCTGGATTTGAAAATTCTGATTTTCCATACCATGTTTTTAAACATAAGAAATCTTTATATGGTTTAAAACCAGCACCAAGGACATATTATAACAGACTTAGTAACTTTCTGCTTAAGAATTAATTGGATAGAGGCCAGATTGATAATACTCTATATACGAAATCCATTAAAAATGATATTTTAATTATTCAAGTTTATGTTGATGATATCATCTTTGGATCTACTAATGGCACTTTGTGCAAGGAGTTTTTGAAGGTGCAAACACGAGAAGGGGGGTTGAATTGTGTTTTACTTAACTTGAATAGTTTTCCTGTTTTTATACTTTTGAAACAAAACTTGATGTATGATTAAAAACAGAGTTAGCAGCGGATAAAAGTAAAAATAAAACTCACAGTTTTTATACTGATTCACCGTTAACGAGGCTACGTCCAGTCCCTTCACCTTGAAGGATTTCACGAATTCAAACCTTGAATTACAACCTTTATACTAACCCTCCAAGTCAGTCTTCTCAAACAATCTAACAATCCTAGACTTCTTTGAGGAATGCAGCTCCTGTCTTCAGCCAATCTGACAATCCCATATTGTAGAAGAAATCCCAACACTATGAATCTAATTGCCAAGTAACCTGCTACCCCTTTTGACTCCCTCAGATTGTAGACTCTACTTCAACAACTTAGATTTAACACACAACACTATGAATCTAATTTCCATGTAACCTGCTACCCCTTCTGACTCCCTCAGATTGTAGACTCTACTTCAACAACTTACATTTAACACACAACACTATGAATCTAATTGCCAAGTAACCTGCTACCCCTTCTGACTCCCTCAGATTGTAGACTCTACTTCAACAACTTAGATCTGACACAGTAGAAAGAAAATAACAAGAGTACTTGCTTCTTGAAAGCTGGAACTCACAATTGACTTCTCTGAAAATTTGGGTGTTTGCTTTGGAAGTGTATGACTCTTTTGTGATTTTCGATGAGAAGTATTCTGCCTCGAGCCTCCTTTTATAGATGCAGATTAGGGCCTCTTCCATTGCTTAAATTTGAGCTGAATAATGCTGGATTCTCTGAAAAAATAACTTGACCAATTGTGCTTCATATAAATAAAAAGCATATCTTCAGATTTTCTTTCAAAATAACTGGCCAATCAAATCAGTTAGTTCCTTCCCGCCACAGCTCCTGAATTCCACAACACCTCACTTTATTTTTGTAACAAATCTTTTTAATCCTTTGATCAAAATAAATTAAATTCTCCACCGTATAATTTTCCTGATTAAATCTGGACCATTGGATCTTCATGCGCTAGTCCACATCTGGACCAACCTATTTGATATACTGTGATCCTCTGATTTCGGCTATCCCTGGACCACACTTCCTGACCCTCTGATCTTCTGATTTCGGCCCTCTTGGATGCGCACCTGATATGCTATAATCCTCTGAACTCAGCCTTTGCTGGACTGATATAATCCTGTCCCTCTGATTTCGGCCAACACTGGGCCATGGTCTGATCTTCTGATCTGGACCATCACTGGACCAAATAATTAATTCTGAACCATTGAATTGAATATTTTTCTTCTGATCTGGACAAATTCTGGACTTGGTCTAGAATGAACTGAAATTAACTTGAGAAAAAAATATTTCAGTCTTGACATTTTACCTTTGATTTTGGACTAGGTCTGGATTGATTCTGGAATTCATTTCTTCTAGTCTGGACTTAGTTTCATGCCCTTAATCATGCTATCTTATGGTCTGGATCAAATCTGAATTGATTCTCTTGTTCTGGACCCTTAAACTTATCTTCTGGTTAAGTTTGGAACAAATCTGGGCTGTTTTAATTTCTCACTGCCAGGCCATCTTCTGGTCAGAATAACTTCTGGAATAAATCTGATATTTGATTTCTCTTGGTCTGGAACAACTCTCCTTTTGGCAGGCTTTCCTTTGGTATGATCCATGTTTCCTTCTGATTTTTCTTCCTTCTGATATAGGCCATCAAAGATATCTTCTGGTGATGTTTTTGACATCCTGGAGTATCTTCTGGTAATTCCAGAATTCATTTTCTGGAATCCTTTGATCTTCTGCTTCTGATTTCTTCAGTTTCTGGTGGCATTTAAATTAATAATTCAAGGTACAAAATAAGATTACATTGAGTGCTTTTGTAAATATCAAAATCTTAAGTCTTAGAACCAACTTGGTTCCAACAGTTTTCTGACCTAATGCAGAAAGAGTTCCAAATGAGCATGATGGGAGAACTTAAGTTCTTCCTGGGAATTCTGATTCACCAAGGTAAATCAGGTATACTCATTCACCAATCTAAATATACAAAAGAAATTCTTAAAAAGTTCTAAATGAGTGAATGTAAGCCTATGGCCACCCCTATGCACCCAACCTGCTCACTTGAGAAAGATGAAACCAGCCAAAAGGTAGAGCAGAAAACATACAGAGGTATGATTGGATCCTTTCTTTATTTAACTGCTTCTAGACCTGACATCTTGTTTAGTGTTTGTGTATGTGCCCGTTTTCAAGCTGACCCTAGGCAATCCCATTTAACTGCTGTCAAACAAATTCTGAGATACCTTAAAGGAACCACCAACCTTACCCTGTTATACAAGAAAACCCCCACCTACAAACTCAGAGGTTTTTGTGATTCAGACTATGCTGGAGACAAGCTGGAAAGGAAAAGTACAAGCGGCAACTGCACCTTCTTAGGTGATAATTTGATCTCTTGGTCAAGCAAAAGACAAAGCACCATTGCAATGTCAACAGCCAAAGTTGAGTATATATCAGGTGATAATCTGTCATTTGAAGTATTCCCTGTAAGGATTCAAGACAGGAAGATTAAACAGTTGAGGAACAAAGAAGTCCCACTAGTCAAAGTGATTTGGAATCCGACTACGGGAGACGCGACTTGGGAACTGGAGAGTAAGATGAAGGAACAATATCCTCAGTTGTTTATCAACATTTAGTTTCGAGGACGAAACTAATTTAAGGGGGGTAGTAATGTAAGACCCTTAAATTTAAAAATTAAATTTATGGATCTAATATTAAGTGTATTTTGAGGAATAATTGTAAAATATTTAATATATGTATATTTTGTGTAAATATATATATAAATGTTTATTTTCGAGATTGAATTAATATTACTGGATGAAGGATAAATTAATTTGATTACGAGTAATTAAATTATCAGGCAGTTAATTAAGGGATTATCTGCTAATTGCGACAAGACTAGTTAAGTGATGGAGGGTCAAGTAATATTATACTATTAATGTGGGATGAGGTGGCACATATATGTGCCTATATATATGAAGGAGTGGCAAGAGCAAAGGCAGAAACACATTTTCCTCCTCCCTTACTGCATGAAACAGTGCCCTTCTTCTTCCTCTTCCCATTCTGTTTCACGTTTATTAAAAATAAAAAAGAGTTGCTCAAAAGTGAGATTACTTGGAAATCCAAGCACCAAACCACCAAGTACCAAGAACAAAAGTTGTTCCTCTCCTCATTACGGAGCTAGAGAACCCACTTTGGTAGCGGCAAACGCAAACGGAAACTTCGCCGACTTTTGTCGCGAAAACGTGAACGCGAGCAGAAACGTAACAGAGGTAAGAGGCACCTTCCACTTTCTAGTTTTCATTTTAGGGCTGTAAATGCATGTTTGATGTGTGATCATATTTTAGTTTCTGGTTTGAAAAACGATACTATGGTGCATGTTGTTATGAAATGCGAAAAATGCATCCTGTTGATGTTTGATGATTCTGTGATGTTGCTGTTTTGGCTGATATAACATTGCTGTTTTGGTTGTGCGGGAATACTGGAAAATGGTTTGCATGTTGTTTTGGTTGTGTAAGAATACTGGAAAATACTTTGCATGTTGTTTTGAGAAATGATCAAAATGTAAACGTTGAAAAATGTCTGTTTTGTTGTGGTTGACATTCTGTTATGGGTGGTTTAAGCAAAACTGTGATGATGTTCTGGTGTTGGTGATTCTGTTTCAGTTATGTTGAAAACAATCTGGTGTTGATGACGGTTTTCAAAAGAAAAGGATTTAAAATGGTGGAAGTGTTTTCTAGAAAATCTGTTGTTGATGAAAAACGTTTTGAGTTTTGTGGTTTCAAAAGAATAGTGATTTTATTTTGGTGTTGTGTTGGTTTTTCTAGAAAAGAATTTGAAAACGTTTTGAAGTTTTCTGTGAAATTTCACTGAATTCAAAGGTGTATTTGAATACGGCATGAGTGTATTCGAATACTTGCTGCAAAACATCAGTTTTATTCAAATTTTTGAACTTGTATTCGAATACGAGCCTCTGTATTCGAATACTGATAAGGGATTTTTGCTTCTAACTTAGCCTCTGTATTCGGCTACGACCCTGTCGTATTCGAATACATGACTGCAATTTTTGCCACTGTATTCGCATCTCTATTCGACTACGACAACCTCGTATTCGAATACAGAATGCTGATTTTTCACTGTTTTTGCCTCTTTATTCGAGTACAAGGGAGCTGTACTCGAATACAGCTTGTTTTTTTTCAAAAATTCAGTTTTAAACAATGGTTTATGAACTTAAAGAGTTGGGAAAATATTGGGAAGGTTTGTGATGAATTAAAATGGTGTTTTTGAGATGGTTTGAGGTGGTGATGATGAGGTTCTGGAGTTCTTTATTGATGCTGTGAAAAATGCTGAGTTTACACTGTTGTAGCTTCTGTATTCGAACACAAGGAAGCTGTATTTGAATACATATTCGTTTTTCCAGAAATCTCAGTTTTAAACACTGTTTTATGAACTTTAAGAGTTGGGGAAACATTGGGAAGATTTGTGATAAATAAAAATGGAGTTTTTGAGATAGTGTGAAGTGGTAATGATGAGGTGCTTGAATGTTTTTATTGATGTGATGATAATGAAATTATTTGGGTTGAGATGGTTTTGGGGAAATGATCGAAAGGCAGAATTTTGCTGATGTTTGCATATTGTTTTTAGTGAAGAGAAAACATTGCATGTTCATGCATTGCATAGTCAGGTGGTACCCGCGATGGGCCACAGAGTAATGCGTAAAACGTGTTGGTCTGTTGAGCGACTGCACAAGTGCTGGTCTGTTGAGCGACTGCACTGGTACTGGTCTGTGAGCGACTGTACCTTGATATGCGCAAAACGTGCTGGTCTGTTGAGCGACTGCACGAGTGCTGGTCTGTTGAGCGACTACACTGGTACTAGTCTGTGAGCGACTGTACCTTGGTATATGTGAAACGTGTGTTGGAACCAAGTTGGTTCTAAGTACTTAGGATTTTGATGCTTACAAATGTACTCAATGTAAACTTATTTTGTGCTTTGAATTATTAAGTTAAATGCCCCAGAAATTGAAGGAAACAGAAGCAGAGATCAAAGGAAAATGAATTCTGAAATTTGCAGAAGATGTTCCAGGATGTCAAAACATCACCGGAGGATATGTTTGGTGGCCTAGAACAGAAGGAATAAAAAATCATAATGAAACATGGATCATATCATTGGAAAGCCTGCCAGAAGGAGAGTTGTTCCAGACAAACAGGAGTCGAATATCAATTTTATTCCAGAAGTTATTCTGACCAGAAGATGGCCTGGCAGAAAAATTACACAGTCTAGACTTGTTCCAGACTTGACCAGAAGGTATGTTTATGAGTCCAGAACAAGAGGATCAATTCAGATTTGGCCCAGATCATGAGATAGCATGATTCAGGGCATGGAACTAAGTCCAGACCAAAAGAAATGAGTTCCAGAATCAATCCAGACCTGGTTCAAAATTAAAGGTAAAATATCCAGACTGGAATATATTTTGTTCAAGTTAATTTCAGTTTGTTCCAGACCAATGTCCAGAATCTGTCCATATCAGAGTAAAAATTTCCAGATCAATGGTTTAGAAATAATTATTTGGTCCAGTGATGGTCCAGATTAGAAAAATCAGACCATGGCCCAGTTGTGGCCGAAATCAGAGGGTTAGGAAGTGTGGTCCAGGAATTGCCGAAATCAGAGGATCACAAAATATGAAATAGGCTGGTCCAGATGTGGACTATCGCATTAAGATCCAATGGTGCAGATTTGATCATGAGAATTAAAGAATCTGAGAAAAACGCTCAAAACAGAAGCTGAGCAAAATGCTCAAAACAGATCAGTGAACAAAAGGCTCAAAACAGAATCTGAGCAAAATACTCCAGAATATTTTCAAAACAGATTAATCTAAATATACTACAGAAGTAAAGCATCAGTGAAGTTCTAAAGTTCAACTATAAATAGAGACTTAATGCTGAAGAATAAAGCATCGAAAAATCACAAAAGAGTCATACACTTCCAAAGCAACAAACACCCAAATTTTCATAGAAGTCAATTGTGAGTTTTAGCTTTCAAGAAGCAAGTACTCGTGTTATTTTCTTTCCACTGTGGCAAATCTAAGTTGTTGAAGTAGAGTCTACAATCTAAGGGAGTCAAGAGAGGTAGCAGGGTACTTGGCAATTAGACAGGGTTGTATCTAAGTTGTTGAAGTAGAGTCTACAAACTGAGGGATTCAGAAAGGGTAGCAAGGTACTTAGCAATTAGATTCATAGTGTTGTGAATTCTTCTACAATCTGGGGTTGTCAGATTGGCTGAAGACAAGGTTGTTTTCCTCAAGAAGTCTAGGATTGTTAGACTATTGAGAAGACTGACTTGGAGGGTCAGTAGCAAGGTTGTAATTCAAGATTGAATTAGTGAAATCCTTCAAGGCGAAGGGACTGGACGTAGCCTCGTTAACGGTGAACCAGTATAAAACTTGTGAGTTTTTATTTTTATTTTTATCCGCTGCTAACTCAGTTTTAATTATACATCATGTTTTGTTTTAAAAGTATTAAAACAAGAAAAGTATTCAAGTTAAGTCAAACACAATTCAACCCCCCTTCTCGTGTTTGCACCTTCAACGTGCTGGTCTGTTGAGCGTCTGCACGAGTGCTGGTCTGTTGATCGACTGCACTGGTGCTGATCTGTGAGAGATTGCACCATGGTCATGTTGGCCATTAAAGTCTAACATATGAAAATCGTGCTGGTCTGTGAGCGACCGCACGTGTGCTGGTCTGTGAGCGACTGCACCTTGGTAATTCCAAGAAGTTGAGTACATGAGCATATACATATTGCATCGGGGTGGTTGACCGGTGGGTCATGATTTGGATATATGTTGATGATTGGAAATTGATGTGTGTAAGTATCTTATAAAATCTGAATTTCTGATGAATGGTTGTGATTGCTGAGTTGATGGTTGTACTTACAACATGTTTTCCATATTAATTGGTTGCTGTTTGAAAAGGCATCCATGTCATGAAATTTCAAAATGAGCATCCTTATTTATCATCATTGTTATATGATATGCCATGGATATATTTGTTACTGTTGATATAAATGCTATGTGTTATTTGTTAATTTCGGTCGGTGACCCTTTACTATTATTGTGGAAAATTGGGCTTTGCCCTCAGTAATACCCAAACCCGTCCCACTGACGGTTACACTAACGACGGAAACGTCGTTAGTTTCCCCTTATTTTCACGTACGGAGTATTTGTGGACAACGTAGAGGGGCGGACCAATGGGGTGAAGATGAGACTTGTGGAGGAGGCGGTGGAAATTACTTGCTACTGTAGCTTAGTGCATGATCAGTTTAAACATTTTGTATAGGGCCTAGTATTGAGGGCTGTATTCACTTATTTTGGGATTATTGTATATTTTCCGCACTCTGATGCTTTTTAGTGGGCCATAGGCCAGGTGTTCTATTTTGAGATGACATGACATTGTTTTTTTGAAATGTATTAATGTTTATTATTAATTCCCAAAGTTAAGTACTTAGTGATATTATGATAAAATTATTTAATTACGTTCATCGATTAAATTATGACGTACTATTTTATAAAACGAATTAATTAGAATTTTATTTTAATTCTTTTGAACTAATAATTTTGAAAATTCCTTTTATTTATTTTTAAAAAATATACACTCGCGCTGTGTTTTAAACTCGGGGTGTTACAAATTCTATTTTGAGCATTTTTCTAAGATTATGTTTTGAGCATTCTTTTAGCTAGATTCAGTTTCTAATTTTCATCTCTAATGAGATCCTCTTATGATATCCTCTGACAGGTTCCTCTGAGGATACCCTCTGATGACTATCGTCTGGTAATCATCCTCTGGTGACGTCATCCTCTGGTGAAGTCATCCTCTGGTGACGTCATCTTCTGATGACATCCTCTGGTGACGTCATCCTCTCATTTCTTCTTCTGGTGAAGTCATCCTCTCATTTCTGCTTCTGGTTACGTCATCTGATTTTTCATTCTTCTTCTAAGTCAAAATATGATTTTCATAAAATACATTTGTTAACATCAAAATTTTAATTGCAAGAACCAACTTTGTTCCAACAATTATGACCACTCAAAAATCGACAAGACTGCGGTATAAAACCGATCTAAAAGGATAGTGGTATTAAGACCACTCAAAACTTGACGGAACTACAACATAAGGACATAAAGAAAGGGGAAAAGTGGCTCGGTAACAATCAAGCAGAATATAAGAGGGAGAAAAGAAAAAGTTGAGAAATGCATCCAATTTTGATGTGTTTTTCACATTAAAATGACACTCTTTATATTGTGATGGAAGCAAACTCACATATGTTTTCTATCCAATGTGGGACTTCAACAAAATTTTGAGAATATTTATATAGTGATTAAAACTATTCAAAATGAGAGTTTTTCAATATGAGACTTCAACAATTTTTAAATTCACACATTATGTTCCAACATAGTGTATGTTGACTATATGTTTATGCTTAATCATAACAACAAAAGATGATAGAATTTTGATAATACGTGACATTTATGTATAAAAGGTCATTATAACTAATTATAAGTATTGGTACTCTGACATTTACTGTAAATATTTTAGGTCTCTATGTTACTGTAAATATTTAGAATAGTAAAATTTTTGTTGAGGTAAAACTGTTTTTGCATTTTTAGTTAATATAAAAATATAAAGAAATAACCATTATCAGAAAGAGAAAAACTGGCAACAATTGAAGAAATCTATAAAGACCAGCTATTGACATGACGCCTCCTCCTAATATTGCCTTCCCAAGATCCACACGAGGTGATAATTAATTATCATATATAATGAGAGATTACATTGACTTCTTGTATTAATTATCATATATATTGAATTCAACTTAAAACACAACATCTAATTAACTTTCTACAATAATTTGTGTAGTTCTAAATCAATGTATTCTCTTAATTTAAATAAATTAATTTCGTTTATTTGTTTTTAATAAAAAAAAAATTACATTGTCTATACCTTATTTGTTAAAAGTGGAAGTGTGAGCACTAAAGGTCTAAAAGTTATCCACGGTGTCAAA
This sequence comes from Cicer cuneatum, assembly GCA_037974295.1. Taxonomy (NCBI): domain Eukaryota; kingdom Viridiplantae; phylum Streptophyta; class Magnoliopsida; order Fabales; family Fabaceae; genus Cicer; species Cicer cuneatum. The sequence goes on along the minus strand of JBBPBO010000004.1, from coordinate 39,369,969 downwards.
AATATTTGTAAGTCTATTGGAGTCAAAATAAAAGAGTAATTTTTGTTGTATATCATATTTAAAAATTTTATTCTATACCTCAACATTTATATTTCAATCTCTACATGTTAGTAAAAATTTAATTTATCTTTTTTTTTTAAATAAAAATTAAATGTTATGTTTTTTTTGTATATGTTTGTGTTTTTAAATACTTAAAAAAAGATTTTCGAAAAACATAATAAAATTTCTAGAATACAGTTTGAATTTTATGGAAATATTTGTGTTTTGGATAATTTTTTTTAAATTTTTCAGAACATATTTATTTTTCGGAAAACTTTTTCCAACACCTAAATGTGTTCCAAAAAACACATTTGTGTGTCTTGGTAATGTAACACCCCGATTTTTAACAGTGCGAATGCATTTTTTTTTTAAAACCACTTAATAAAATAATACGTCTTGACACAAAACGACAAGAGTAATAAATAATTACATCATATATACAAACAAGCTAAAATATTTTTTGGGACAATAATCCAAAATATACAAATAGCAAAATACATCGGGACTATGAGACCTATCAGACATCACTCATACCCTTGGGGTACTCTCAGCAAAAACCTGCGCAGAAGTACTGCTCCAAGAATGCTATCCCCCATGGTCACGTCAAAAAAATGGAACATGGACCATCAACAAAAGACAATTGTCAAAGAACGTCATAGGTACAGTCATCCCAAAACAAAATAAGTACAACCTCAAAGAGAACACTAAGGCCCTATACAACAAAAAAACTAATCTGATCATCCACTAACAACTACAGTAACAAGGGTGACCTCCACACCCTGCACAAGTCCCATCTGACGTAGTGTCTCTCCTCGAAGTAACTTCCTCCTCCTCATCAGCCATAAAAGGATCAATCTCCTCAGAAGTCAGATCCACCCACGATATAGGTGGCTTCGGCGGCGCTGCAATCTCAAAACAGTCCTCTACTTCAGTGGTAGTCAGTAGGGGATCTTTCACCTGGAGTGGAAGCTTAGACTCGATCCGCGGTGACACCAACCAGCCTAGACAGACCTGGAATATCTTCCCGCACAGGCATCGGCCTCTTACTCTTCTCACCCGTTCCTGGTCCAAGCACTACATCCCATGCTACTACAGTAGGAGTCACCACACCTACGGTGGCCTCCGTCTCACCTCTAACTAAAGGACTCTCTGTATATACCTCATTCGCCTCGAGTACTATTCCTGAAGGTACAGGAAAGTGCCCTAGCTCTCCTACTTGTTCTCACCACCCTCCCCATATATGTAGCCCTGCTTGAGATGGGGTCGTATACCCAAGCAGTCGGCGAATGTCGATCAAGGAAGTCTAACGACGCCTCCGTCGTCAGAGTAAGCGTCGGTGGAACGAACTCGGGTATCATCTAAGGGCAAAGCCCAATTTTCCACAATAATGTAAAGGGTCACCAACCGAAATTAACAGTTAACAATTAACAATTATGTCAAAAGACAAACAATAAACACTTAGCAGTTACAACAAGATAGTAAACAGTGACAGAACAAGTATACACATATATTGAAAATGTATAAGATCTATGTTTTTGATGAATACAATAGACTAAAAATATAGATCAAGTTGCAAGCTCAAAGTAAAATCAACAATCAAGACACTATAGGGAAACTTAGAATTTAAGGTACTTGCACATATTATTTTCACATATCAGATCATAACAAACATGACTCACATGCCAAGCACCCTAATGCAATTCTTATATGCTAGTGCACATGATTCCGGAATTCTCAAAACAAAACCCTCCTCGAGGGGTGTAAATCATAATTGTACCGCCTATCACATGCCTTAGTACTAATTACCATGGTGCAGTCGCTCACAGACTAGCACGATTTACTTAGAGTGTAGCCTATCACAGACCTTACACATCAGTTAAATCCTCGTAAGGATAAGATGGACCAATTATGACATGGAACCACCCCGTAGCCCATCACGGTCACCAGTTAACTTCGCGGCCCATCACATTCACCACCTAACTCCGTGGCCCATCGCAGTCACCACAAGCTATGAAATGCATGAGCGTACTCTGACTCTTTTCATTGCAATCATTAAGTAAATGCAGCTATGAAGCCCAGATACTTCAAAATTAGGAAAGTTTGGTGTCCGACGCGTATAGATGCCATGATACGTGTCTGATATTACCACCAATACTTCTTAGATATTCTTTGATACTTCTCAACAACTAAAGAAACAATTGTCATCTAAAACTGGATATATTTTTTGTGTGTGACACATTCGTAGCAGAAAGAATATAATCTAATATAAGTGGGGGTAAGGAACTATCCCTACTTGTTATGATCACAAGTGCATTTTATAAATTGTGTGATCAACATATATTTGACTACTGATAGGTTTATGTACTAAGCAATTAGCATACTGAATTTTTGTTACAAACATTGAAATCAGCATATCTTGACCTTGTCGTATCTTTATTTCTAAAAATTTCCCATATATTAATGTCATATCGTACTATGTATTAAAGCATCTTGAAGTTTTTGAACCATGGTCAATTTTAGATGTCTTACACCGTCACTGAAGCATGTGGAACCACTTTATGAAAAAGAAAGTTGAAAGCTTTCCCTGTAATCTTAATAAACAATGTAGTGGACTCTTTAGTCTATTGATAGAATAAAAGGTTTTGCATTGACTTAACATTAGAATCTTACCATAATAGTCATTATTCTATAGGTCTTCAAAGTAGTTGTGTTAACTGTTAAAACATATTTTTATTTCATATGCTAAAATCTATGGAACACATGGTTAATCCTTTAAATATTTAAATAATTAGAAAACCCAATTTATTCGTCGGCTAAGGTTCAAATCACAATAGAGAAAATTTTAGATTTTTCATCTCAATTTCACTTCAGTCAATAACCTATGGATAACCAAAACAATCAACGTAATTAACTAATTATAATCAGAATGCTACACTTAGTTTTTAAACTCTAAATAAATTGAAAATTCAGAAAAAGGTATGTACGCCGATTATTTAGATATTGTGCAAATACAAATACAAACTCTAAACATATTAATTTCATACTTTAACTCTTTGCTCAAACTCTTTAACTTAGTTAAAATATAAACTTTTTCACAACTTTAAGAACTCTAATTTTTCTTGTAAAATTTCAACTTCAGCTCAAACTCATTTATGTGAGAATAACTCATTACATAATTCAAACACAACAAAAATCAATTTCTTAATTCTAACCATTACTAACAACATCGATAAAGACAACAACACAACAATAACAACCACAACAACAACAACAACAATAACAACAACAACAATGGGTTGATTAAGAACTCCAAAATTTCACTCAAAATGTACATATATTCACGTCAAAATTTATTATCACACATTAATCATCCATCAATCACTCATATAGAGTTCCTATATGCAAACTAAAAATTTGGAAGGAGCCCTTACCTTCTTTATCGTTTTCTTAACCGTTTTCCGCTACCGTGATCAAATACGGCAAAACTCTCGCTCGCGTCGACGCCTCAAAAGTTAGGTCCCCAACACCGTAGTGTGGAGAGGAGTAACTTTCCCTCTTGACACTTCTCGAATGAGAGTTTAGATCTAGGAGAAAATGGAGGTTTTGTGTTTTGTTTTTTTTTCTCTAACAACACTTAATGTTTTTCGGAAACAGGGGAAGGAAAAAGAAGTTCGTGAGGCAGGGAACAATCTTTTCCTTTCTGTTTTTTTTTCCTTTCTACCTTTGCCTCTCTCTCTCTCTCTCACACACACACACACACATATATATATATATATATATATAAATATTATAATTAAAACAAAACCACAAATATCTAAATACCCTTACACACATTACTGTTGGAACCAAGTTGTTTCTTGCAATTAAAGTTTTGATGTTAACATATGTATTTTATGAAAATAACATATTTTTCTTAGAAGAAGAATGAAAAATGTCATTAGAAGAATAGATCAGAAGATGACGTCACCAGAGGATGACGTCACCAAAAGCAGAAATCAGAAGATGACGTCACCAGAGGATATCGTCAGATGAATCCGTCAGAGAAAAATGCTCAAAACAGAATTGGAGAAAAAGGCTCAAAACAAAATCTGAGAAAAATGCTCAAAACAGAATCTGAGAAAACTGCTCAAAACAGAATTGGAGAAAAAGGCTCAAAATAGAATATGAGAAAAACGTTCAAAACAGAATTGGAGAAAAAGGCTCAAAACAGAATATGAGCAAATTACTCCATAATATTCTCAAAACAGATTAATCTAAATATACTGCAGAAGTAAAGCATCAGTGAAGTTCTAAAGTTCAACTATAAATAGAGACTTAATGCTGAAGAATAAAGAATTGAAAAACACAAGAACTCAAGCTTCAATTCAAAGTTATCTGAGAGTTCAAAAGAGAGAAACACAAATGAACAAGAGCAATATTTTCTATGTGTTTTCGAGATAGAAATACAATGCAACAATCAGCTTTCCAGAAGCAATACAAGAGTGCAAGAATATGTGTAGCAAACAGCTTTCCAGAAGCAACGTTGCAAAGTTCTAAATCTTTATTATAGTGGTGTAGATTCCTTCTTTTAAGGTGTTGTTGGGTTGTCAGATTGGTAGGAGAAGACTTAGCTGGTTTAGTTAAGGTGTTGTTGTTCCTCAAAAGTCTGGGGTTATCAGGCTGTTTGAGAAGACATGGCAGGTATAGTCAAGGTGTTGTTGTTCCTCAAAAGTCTGGGGTTGTCATGCTGTTTGGGAAGACTGACTTGAAGGGTCAGTGGTGTTGTAATTCAAAGGAGTTTGAATTAGTAAAAGGCCTTCTGGAGGAAGGGACTGGACGTAGCCTAGTTAACGGTGAACCAATATAAATTGCTGTGTTATTGTGTTATTATTATCCGTTGCTGAATCTGATTAATTATTTATCGAATAATTCAAATCAACATTTAACAAAACAGCAAAAGAAATTAAGTTTGACAAACACAATTCAACTCCCCCTTCTCGTATTTGCACCTTCAATTGATATCAGAGCTCGATCTCAAGGCTGAGCACTTTACAGTGTTTGAGGAAAGATCCAAGGGATCAACATGTCTGGATTCAATGAAGAAGCTACTGGAGGAAACATCAACAGACCACCTCTGTTTGATGGAGAACGATTTGAATACTGGAAGGACAGGCTGAGAAGTTTTTTTATTTCACAAGATCCTAAACTTTGGGACTTGGTGGAAGATGGTTATACTGCTCCAAAAGATGCTAATGGTATTAAAATTTCCAGAAGAGATATGGATGCTGATTAGAAGAAGATGTTCAAGTTGCATCACAAATCCAGAACGTTCATGATCAATGTAATCACGTTCAAAGAGTTCGACAAATGCACTAACAGAGAAACAGCAAAAAGCATCTATGATAGTCTGATTCTGACTTACGAAGGTAGTAAGCAAGTCCAAGAAGCAAAGCCTAACATTCTAGTCAAGAAGTACGAGTTATTCAAGATGGAAGAAGATGAAGACATTGAAACTATATTTTCCAGATTCCAGACTCTAGTATCAGGATTAAGGGTACTAGAAAAGAGCTACACTACTGCTGATCATGTAAGGAAAATACTTAGAAGTCTGACAATCAAGTGGAGACCAAAGATTACTGCTATTCAGGAAGCTAAAGATCTGAATACTCTAAAGCTGGAAGAATTAATCAGCTCCCTCAGATCACATGAAATTGAATTGGAAGAAGATGAACCCAAGAAGAAGAACAAAACTCTAGCCCTGAAATCCAACCAGAAGAAGGCTTTGAAAGCAACATCAGAAAATAGTGATTCAGACGATCAAAGTCTGAACTCAGAGGAAGAAGAAATTGCTTTCTTATCCAGGAAGTTCAGAAAGATGTGGCATAACAGAAGGAATAAATTTCCCCAGAGATATTCCAATCAGTCTAACAAAGGAAGTGATGATACACATGACAAGAAAGGTATCATCTGCTACGGATGCAATGAATCTGGACATATCAAGTAAGAATGTCCAAATATGGAGAAAGGGAAGTACCAGAGGAAAGATTTCAGAACTAAGAAGAAAAGCATGATGGCTACATGGGATGATTCTGATGAATCTTCTGAAGATGAACAAGCAGATTTGGCTATGATGGCTCACACCAACTCTGGATCCAACACAGAATCTGATTCTGGAAAAGAATCAGAAGATGATGAAACTGAGACGTTCTTAGCAAACAAGTTAAAACACTAGTCATGGTACCTGGACAGTGGATGCTCGCGACATATGACGGGAAAAAGGTTTATGTTCCAAGAATTGACATTAAGCAAAGGAGGCACATTAACTTTTGGAGGAAAGCAAAAAGGCCAGATCATTGTTCAAGGAACAGTTGGTAATGGTAACTCTCCTTCTATTAAAGATGTCTTGTTTGTTAAAGGTCTTAAACATAACTTGTTGAGTATAAGTCAGTTAAGTGATAACAATTATGATATTATATTCAATCAAAAGACATGCAAGGCAATCAGTCAGAAGGATGGATCTGTGCTTTTCACAGGTCAGAGGCAAAATAATATTTATAAAATAAATCTGTTCAGTCTAGGAAAGCAAGAGGTTAAATGTCTTATGTCAGTAAATGAAGAGAATTTAATGTGGCACAAAAGATTAGGTCATGCTAATTTTAGATCAATTTCAGAATTGAACAAACTTAAGTTAGTAAGAGGTCTACCTAATCTTAGTTACAAAACTGAAATCTTGTGTGAAGGCTGTCAAAAGGGAAAACAAACCAAAAGTTCCTTTACTCCTAAGAAATCAGTAACTACATCAAAGCCTCTTGAACTTCTGCATATGGATCTGTTTGGACCAGTGAAAGTAACATCTCTAAATGGAAAGAAATATGGCTTTGTTATAGTAGACGATTACTCTAGGTGGACATGGGTAAAATTTCTAAGAAGTAAAGATGAATCCCATACTGTATTTATGACATTTTGTAAACAAGTCATGAATGAAAAAGGTTTTAAGATAGTGTCAAATAGAAGTGATCATGGAGGAGAATTTGAGAACAAATTCTTTGAAAGTTTCTGTGATGAGAATGGAATCTCTCACATTTTTTCTTCTCCTAGAACACCACAACAGAATGGAGTTGTAGAAAGAAAAATTAGATCACTCAAAGACATGGCCTGAACTATGTTAAATGATTTAAATGTTGTAAAACATTTTTGGGCTGAAGCAATCAACACTGCATGTTATATTCAAAATAGAGTCTTTATTAGATCTATGTTGAATAAAACACCATATGAATTGTGGAAAGGTAAAAGGCCTAACATTTCTTATTTTAAACAATTTGGCTGTATCTGTTATATGCTAAATACTAAAGATATTCTTGGTAAGTTTGATTCTCGATCTCAAAAGTGTATCTTCATTGGATACTCTGAAAGATCTAAAGCTTATAGGGTGTTTAATACTGAAACTCATATTGTAGAGGAATCTATACATGTTAAATTTAATGACAAACAGCTTGACACTGCAAAGTCAAAGCAAGATGTTGATATTGCAGATTTAACACAACCAGAGGAATCAAAAATAGACAAACCAGCAGAAGCAGATAAACCAGCCGATTTTGGAGAAGTGAAGGATACAAGCAAGTCAGAAGCATGTGATACATCTTCAAAGGATGAATCTGATCAAATCAGAACTAGTCATGAGAAGTCAGAAGAGAAATCTGGATGGAAATACCAGTCATCTCATCCTGAAAATCTGATCATTGGAAGTGGAAGTGATTCTTTAAGAACCAGATCATCATTAAAAGATATAAGTCTGTTTGGTTTAATCTCATCGATTGAGTCTACATCTGTTAGTGAAGCATTGGCAGATGATGGATGGATTATTGCAATGCAGGAAGAGTTAAATGAATTTAAGAGGAATGATGTGTGGGATCTAGTTCCAAGACCAGAGAAGAACATTGTGGGAACCAAGTGGATCTTTAGAAATAAGCTAAATGAAAAGGGTGAAGTAGTTAGAAACAAGGCAAGGCTTGTGGCACAAGGTTACAGTCAACAAAAGGGCATTGATTACACTGAGACATTTGCTCCAGTGGCCAGGTTAGAAGCTATTCGTATCTTATTGTCCTTTGCTGCAAATAATAATATCAAATTATTTCAAATGGATGTTAAAAGTGCTTTTCTCAATGGTTATTTGAGTGAAGAGGTATATGTTAAACAACCTCCAGGTTTTGAAAATTCTGAATTTCCAAACCATGTCTTTAAACTTAGAAAATCCTTGTATGGGTTAAAACAAGCACCTAGAGCATGGTATGATAGACTCAATAATTTCTTAATTAAAAATAATTTTGAAAGAGGACAAATAGACAATACTTTGTTTAGCCGATCAATAGACAATGATATTCTGATCATTCAAATTTATGTTGATGATATTATTTTTGGATCTACTAATGGCATTCTTTGTCAAGAATTTTCTGAAAATGCAGCATGAATTTCAAATGAGTATGATGGGAGAACTTAAGTTCTTTCTAGGAATACAAATTCAACAAAGTTCAGAAGGTATTTACATTCACCAAACTAAATATACAAAGGAACTTCTCAAGAAGTTTAAGATGAGTGATTGCAAACCTATGGCTACACCAATGCATCCTACTTGTTCACCAATGCAAACCTATGGCTACACCAATGCATCCTACTCCTACATACAAACTGAGTGGATACTGTGATTCTAACTATGCTGGAGTTAAACTTGAAAGAAAAAGCACTAGTGGCTATTGTACCTTTTTAGGAGACAATTTAATTTCGTGGTCCACTAAGAGACAACACACTATTGCCATGTCAACAGCAGAGGCTGAATACATTTCAGCAGCTGGCTGCAGCTCTCAATTACTCTTGATGAAGCATCAACTTGAAGACTACAAAATATTAGAATCCAACATGCCCATCTATTGTGATAACACCTCTGCAATTTGCCTAACCAAAAACCCTATCCTACATTCTAGAGCCAAACACATAGAGATCAAACACCACTTCATCAGAGATTATGTTCAGAAAGGAGTACTCAACATTCAGTTTGTAGACACTAAACATCAATGGGCTGACATATTCACTAAACCACTACCTGAAGATAGGTTTGAATTTATCAAGAAAAACCTTAATCTTATCTTCAACCCTAACCTAATAGCTTAGTTTAATTTTTATGTTATTTTATTTTTCGTGTACTTTTATTTAAAAAAAAATAGTCGAAAAAAAAAAGAGTCGAAAAAAAAAAAGAAAAAAAAGAAAAAGAAAAAGAAAAAAAGAGGATCTCTTTTTTCTTCATTTAATCCTTTTTGTATGATGACAAAGGGGGAGAAGATGTAATATTTGATAAAATATCCGAGGGAGAAGATGATTTATTTGAAAGGAGGAGAAGATGATGTATGATGTATTTGATATCTGGGCTTTAGACTTAGGGGGAGAAAATATAAAATGAAGCTTAGTCTTAAGGGGAGTCAAAGTCAAAAGAAAGAAAAAGTATTATCAAGAATACATTGTTTGTCATCATCAAAAAGGGGGAGATTGTTTGAACCAAGTTGTTTCTTGCAATTAAAGTTTTGATGTTAACAAATGTATTTTATGAAAATAACATATTTGACTTAGAAGAAGAATGAAAAATGTCATCAGAAGAATAGATCAGAAGATGACGTCACCAGAAGCAGAAATCAGAAGATGACGTCACCAAAGGATATCTCCAGAGGATATCGTCAGATGAATCCGTCAGAGAAAAATGCTCAAAACAGAATTGGAGAAAAAGGCTCAAAACAGAATTGGAGAAAAAGGCTCAAAACAAAATCTGAGAAAAATGCTCAAAACAGAATCTGAGAAAACTGCTCAAAACAGAATTGGAGAAAAAGGCTCAAAATAGAATATGAGAAAAACGTTCAAAACAGAATTGGAGAAAAAGGCTCAAAACAGAATCTGAGCAAATTACTCCAGAATATTCTCAAAACAGATTAATCTAAATATACTGCAGAAGTAAAGCATCAGTGAAGTTCTAAAGTTCAACTATAAATAGAGACTTAATGCTGAAGAATAAAGAATTGAAAAACACAAGAACTCAAGCTTCAATTCAAAGTTATCTGAGAGTTCAAAAGAGAGAAACACAAATGAACAAGAGCAATATTTTCTAAGTGTTTTCGAGATAGAAATACAATGCAACAATCAGCTTTCCAGAAGCAATACAAGAGTGCAAGAATATGTGTAGCAAACAGCTTTCCATAAGCAACGTTGCAAAGTTCTAAATCTTTATTATAGTGGTGTAGATTCCTTCTTCAATCTGGGGTTGTCAGATTGGTAGGAGAAGACTTAGCTGGTTTAGTTAAGGTGTTGTTGTTCCTCAAAAGTCTGGGGTTGTCAGGCTGTTTGAGAAGACTTGGCAGGTATAGTCAAGGTGTTGTTGTTCCTCAAAAGTCTGGGGTTGTCAAGCTGTTTGGGAAGATTGACTTGAAGGGTCAGTGGTGTTGTAATTCAAAGGAGTTTGAATTAGTAAAAGGTCTTCTGGAGGAAGGGACTGGACGTAGCCTAGTTAACGGTGAACCAGTATAAATTGTTGTGTTATTGTGTTATTATTATCCGCTGCTGAATCTGATTAATTATTTATCGAGTAATTCAAATCAACATTTAACAAAACAGTAAAAGAAATTAAGTTTGACAAACACAATTCAACCCCCCCTTCTCGTGTTTGCACCTTCAATTACTTCACTCACATCTCAAACTATTTTGATAAAATATCTACTCTCGTCGCAACCCCATTGACAGATAAATTTTTTGATAAACTGCCCGGTATTAAGTTCCTCGTAATATAATTAAATTATTCTTCGACAAATAATTTTAATCGGGTCTCAAAATATATATATATATATATATATATATATAAATATATACATATATTAAAATATTACAAACATCTCAAAATATTTTTGGTACTTAATTCATAAAATAATTTACAATTTGTTAAAAGTCCAAGTAGTTTTAACACAAAATACCCTAAAATTGCATAAATTAAAATTTAAAATTAAGGGTCTTACAGGTACATAAAGTTCAAATTTTCTTAAACACTTATGTTTTGACAAACTTATGAAGTTTTCCAAATCTCAAATTGAATTTAGTATGTTTAAAAAAATAATTACATTTTATGAAAGGAAGATAAAATAGATAGTTTATATAAAATATGTGGTTAATAGTATAAATGTAGGGTGCAAGGTATATTTTTTGTCGTGTACACTCATTTGACATCTAAAAATAATATTTAATATTAAAAATAATTTTATTTATTATTTAAATTTTGTTCATCATCAACCACGGTCAATAATGAAGTGTCAAATAAGTGTCCCTATATATATCTATCACTACTCTAAAATAAATTCCTATAAGAATTACTCGTGCTCTTCCCACGTGGTCAATACCTTAAGACAAATTTTACAGTATAATAAAAAATATAGTGTATATCAGTACTATAAATTTTTTTATCAATAATTTTTTTTTAATTTGTTAAAAGTATCGTGTAAACCAAATTTGTTAAAAGTAGAATAAGATATTAGACAAAGAAGATGGAGAACTCATATAGGGTCTGTGGTACCACGATAATTAACAACAAATCTAAAATCATAACAATTTGTCAAGGACCAACAAATATAGTTTACAATGGACCATCTTTACAATTCATCATCTATAAAAAAATATTTAAAAATAATAGTAAAAAAACTCAAACAATTGTCACTAATATTGTGAAGATATGTCTCAAATCATCAACTATTAGAGTTAGTTATTCTTAATGTTTGTTATAACTGAATTTGGCCAATTTAGTTATGATAAGTAGTTATAGTTAGTTAAGCAAATTTGTGTAGAATACTATAAATAGTTGTGAATGTATTAGTTGTCGTAGTGTGTGAAAAAGAAAGACAGGTCTATGTAGTTATCAAGATTCATAGAAAATCCGAAGAAAAAAAAAGATTAAGGGAGAGAAGATAGCGATATTGTAAGTGGGAAACTTGTATTGTTGTACTCTCAATAGTGATAGATACAAGGTTTTGTAGAACACCTTAATCTTGTAAATTTAATACTCATAGTGAATTGCTTAATCTTGTAAATTTAATACTCACAGTGAATTGCTTTGCTTCCTTGCCTGTGACGTAGATCTCAACTAATTGAGACCAAACACGTATATCCTGGTGTTATTCTTGTTCTTATATTTCTTTAATAATATTTCATTTTACATTGATATTTAAAACTGCAGTTCTGCAAGTCAATAACGTTTTTCGTTTCAATTCTGCAGAAGTCAAGAACGTTCTCCTTTTCTTTTCAATTATGTTTTTTCTTTGCTTTTGTTGGTTATTCATTGTTTTAGATCCTGTTATTGTTTTAACAATTGGCGCCGTCTGTGGGGAGAAAGGAAACAATGGGTGGAACCACAAAGTTTGATATTGAAAAGTTCAATGGATCAAATAATTTTGGTCTTCGGAAGATAAAGACGCGTGTTATTCTGGTACAACAAGGTTTGGTGAATGCATTGAATGGTGAATAAGCTCTTCCTACAACAATGACTACTCATGAAAAGGAGGAATTGATTGAAAAGGCAAAGAGTGCTATCATCTTGTGTCTTGGAGATAACGCTTTAAGGGAAATTGCAAGGAAACAAACAGCAGCAACCTTATGGATTAAACTTGAGTCTCTCTATATGACTAAATTGGTTTCAAATAGGCTTTTCTTGAAACAACAATTGTTTTCTTTTAAAATGAATGAAGAAAAATCTATTGCAGAACAAATTGCTGATTTTAATAAGATTCATGATGATTTGAAAATCTAGAAGTCAAGTTGGATGATGAAGACAAAGCTCTGATTCTTTTGAATGCCCTACCAAGTTCATATGAACACTTCAAGGATGCTATTATGTTTGGAAGAGAACAAACAATTACTTTTGAAGAAGTGCATGTCTCGATCCGGACAAAGGAAAGCTATAAAAGACACGAAATCAAGAATAATAATCATGCTGAAAGTCTGAATGTTACCAGAGGAAGAGCTGACAAGAAAGGATCAAATGGAAATAAGCATGGGTCCAAGTCAAAAACTAATCTTGAAGGGAAGTATAAATGCTTTTACTGTCACAAGAAGGGACATTTCAAGAAAGACTTCCTTGAAAGAAAGGAATCAAGAACGTTCTCCGATTCTGGAAATGCTGCGCTTGATGATGCTGGCTATGAATCTGCAGAAGCCTTGATGATTTCAAACTCTGAAGGTGAAAAGAATGGATATTAGACTTAGGATTACATTCCACATGTGCCCAAGGAAATATTATTTTGAATCAATAGATCTTTGTGATGGTGGAGTCATTTTGCTTGGCAACAACAAACCATGCAAGTTACAAGGCTAGGGAACCATCAGATTCAGAATGTTCAATGGCAAGGAGATACTGTTAAAGGATGTAAGGTACATACTTGAATTAAAAAGAAATTTAATTTATGTTGGCATGTTTGATATATTAGGGTATTCTACAAACATAAAGAATGGTATCATTACTATTAATAATAAAGATGATATCATTGTTAATGGTATAAAAAGAAACGGTTTATACATTTTAGATGGTTCTACCATAATTGGACAAGTTTTAGTTGCTAGTTCCACTTACATTCACCTACTAGAATATGGCATATGAGGTTAAGACATGTAAGTGAAAAAGGTTTAATTGAGTTATCAAAACAGAATTTGCTTAATGGTCACAAAATTGAAAATTTGGAATTTTGTGATAATTGTATTCTAGGAAAGTCTAAGAGGATCAGTTTTGGTGTTGGTCAACGCAATACTTCTATACATTTTGAATATGCTCATTCTGATTTGTGGGGACCTTATAGGACAAAAACTAATGCTGGTTGTTCTTACTTCTTAACTATCATTGATGATTATTCTAGGAAAGTATAGATTTATATCATTAAAAATAAAAGTGACACTTTTATGAAATTTAAAGAATGACATATGCAAATTGGAACTCAAAAGGAAACAAAACTGAAGTGTTTAAGAACTGACAATGGCCTGGAATATCTTTCAGAGCAGTTTAATAAGTATTGCAGGGACTTAGGAATTCAAAGACATAAAATAGTTGCTGACACTCCTCAGCAAAACGGCATTGTTGAAAGGATGCACAGAAAAATCTTGGAAAGGGTCAGATGTATCATCTTCAGTGCAGGACTTCCTAAGACATTATAGGGTGAAGATGCAGTAACAGCAATATACTTGATCAATAGATGTCCCTCATCAGCTATTGGATTCAAGACTCCAATTGAGATGTGGAGTGGCAAGCCAACTAACTACACAAATCTGAAGGTATTTGGCTCATTAGCATTTGTTCACACTAGGTAGGATAAACTGAACCCCATAGCAATCAAACATGTTTTTATTGGATATCCTAAAGGAATTAAAGGTTACAAGTCGTGGAGAATTGATCAAGGTTCGCCCAAGTGCATCATATCAATAGATGTAGTGTTTGATGAAACAAGAATGGCCATGATTGACAAGGACCATCAGCAAGACAATGTCACAAGCTGTCATACTGAGAGTGTTTAGATTGAGGTGGAGTCACATGAAAATCAAGAGATTAATCATGAAAACATAATTGATACATCACTAGAAGATAATGCTGAAACAGAACTAAATTTGGACAATTACAACTTTGTAAGGGATAGAGAAAGAAGGATTATCAAGCCTCCAATCAGGTATGGTCAAGCAGATTTAATTTGTTATGCTTTAAGTGTTGCTGAAAATCTTCAAGGAGTTGAACCAAGCAACTACAAGGAAGCAATTAACAGTAAAGACAAAGAAGCTTGGTTGACAGTTATGGAATCAAAGGGTAATTGGATCAAAATGGGTGTTCGAGAAAAAGGAAGGTATTCAAGGACAAGAGAAGATAAGGTTCAAAACAAGGTTAGTTGTAGAAGAATTTTCTCAGCTTGAAGGGGTAGATTTCAATGAGGTCTTTGCACCAGTTGTGAAACATTGTTCTATCAGAATTCTACTTTCAATTGTAACTCAAAATGACTTGGAGTTAGAGTAGCTGGATGTCAAAACAACATTTCTCCATGGTGATCTTGAAGAAACCATTTATATGCAGCAACTTGAAGGTTTTACTAAAGGTACTAACAAGGTTTGTCTCCTAAAGAAATCATTGTATGGCCTGAAGCAAAGTCCTAGACAATGGTATATAAAGTTTGATGATTTCATGATGAGGATTGGTTTCCCAAGATGCAGTTTTGATAGATGCGTTTACATTCTGAAAGAAGAAAGTCGAAAACATTCTCTAGCAGAAGAAAGTAAAGAACGTTTTCCAGAAGATGGTCCAGAACATTCTCCAGTAGAAGAAGGTTCAGAACATTCTCCAATAGAGGAGGGTCAAGAACGTTCTCCAGCAAAAGAAGGTCTAGAACATTCTGCAGAACATTCTCCTACTTACCTATTACTCTATGTAGATGGTATCCTTATTGCAAGCTCAAATAAAGATCCGATTAAAAGGCTCAAATATGACATTAGCTGTAAGTTTGAGATGAAAGAACTTGGAGAGGCCAAGAGGATCCTAGGAATGGAGATAAAAAAGGATAGATTGAAGGGGGAATTATTTCTCTCACAAGCTGCCTACTTGAAGAAAGTCGTGACTAAATTTAGAATCCATGAATCAAGACATGTTACTATTCCTTTAGGAAAAAATTTCAAATTGTCCATGCAAGACTCACCTAAAACAGATGAGGAGAGACAAAGAATGAGTACCATATATTCCCTATGCTAGTGGAGTTGGCAACATAACGTATGGCATGATTTGCAGCAAACCAGATTTGGCTTATGCTGTGAATGTGGTAAGTAGATTTATGACAGATCCAGGGGCTTTGCATTGGTTAGCACTCAAGTGGATTATGAGGTACTTAAATGGTTCGTTGATAGCAGGCTTGAAGTTTAAAAAGGATCATAATGGGAAGGAACCAATCAAGGGATATGTGGACTCATATTATGTTGGAAACATGGATATAAGAAAATCAATTTCTGGTTATGTTTTCACCTTATATGGAACAACTGTGAGTTGGAAAGCAATTACACAATATGTGGTAGCCCTCTCTACAACTCATGCTGAATTCATTGCTCTCACTGAAGGAGTTAAGGAAGCTATATGGATGAAAGGACTGATTGGTGAACTAGAAATAAAACAAGATTGTGTTTCGATTTTCTGTGACAGTCAAAGTGTTATTCACCTATCCAAGCATCAAGTGTATCATGATAAGTTTAAACACATTGATGTTAAGCTTCATTTCATAAGGGATGTGATAGATTCAAAGTAGGTTTCAATTGAAAAAATTGCAACGGAAGGGAACCCTGTTGATGCCTTCACGAAGTCAATTTCACAAACTATGTTCAAGCACCGCTTGGACTTAGTTGGTTTCAGCAAGGAATAAAGTTGATACATGGAAGCAAAGGCTATGAATGGATTATTCAGATATTGAGTCAAAGTGGAGAATTGTGAAGATATGCCTCAAATCATCAACTATTAGAGTTATTTATTCTTAATGTTTGTCATAACTAAATTTGACCAATTTGGTTATGATAAGTAATTACAGTTAGTTAAGCTAACTTGTTTATAATACTATAATTAGTTGTGAATGTATTTTTTGTTGTAGTGTGTGAAAAAAAAAGGGGTCTATGCAATTATCAAGATTCATAGAAAATCAGAAGAAAAAAAAAGAGATTAAGGGAGACAGAAGATAGAGAGATTGTAAGTGGGAAACTTGTATTGTTGTACTCTCAACAGTGATAGATACAAGGGTTTGTAGAAGGCCTTAATCTTGTAAATTCAATACTCATAGTGAATTGCTTTGCTTCCTTGCCCGTGACGTAGGTCTCAAGTAATTGAGACCGAACACGTATATCCTAGTGTTATTCTTGTTCTTATATTTCTTTAATTTCATTTTACATTGATCTTTAGAACTACAGTTCTGCAGGTCAAGAATGTTCTTCTTTTCAATTCTGCAAATCAAGAACGTTATCCTTTTCTTTTTAATGATGTTTTTTTGCTTTTGTTGGTTATTCATTGTTTCAGATATTGTTATTGTTTTTACAAATACTTTTTGGAAATAATAATCTATGATGTTCTTTGTCTTTATAAACTAAACATTGACTTTAATGATGTCAATTTTATACAAGATATATATATATATATATATATATATATATATATTTACTTATTTTTATCGAATTGATATTATTTAAGTTATTATTTCTATCGTAAAAATGGAGATTAACATTAACATATTTTTCTAAAAGACGATGTCTATAGTCATTGAAATTTTAGACATTTTTAAAAATTGGTCCATAATAGATATTTTGTAATTGATATTAGAATTTCTTAAATATATATAGACGCGTGATAGGCAAGTGGTCAATAAATATAAGTTGACCTCTAATGACTATTCCTATCTTTTCTTATCTTCTCGATTATATATTTTTTTTTTTAAATATTGAACATGACGTTTATCTTATCATCTTCTATATGAACTCACACTTTCTAACACTTTACACTCACCAAACAAAGAAGAAACTCCAATCCCAAAAAAAAACAGACATTTAATTAGTTTGTGTAGTGACATATTTTGTCTTAGAAAAGAATGGCAATTAACATGAAAGTTGCATGTGTTGTTTTGGTGATGTGTATGGTAGTTGCATCAACACCTATGGCAGAAGGTACAATCACATGTTCAAAAGTAATTGGTTTTCTTGATTTCTTAATTAGTTCTCTCGTTGATCATAGGAGTATTTGTAGCTGCTTCAAAAAGGCTATTGCTACTATTTCCAGTTCGAACCAATCAAATGCCGATGAACTTCTTTTCAAATGACGTGTTACAAAGCCCTACAAGATTAGTCCCACTGCCAACTGTGCTATGTATGTGTACTAACTTTCACTTTTCTCATTCTCACCCTTTTAATCACAAAATATTCATGGACATCCTAGGTGATATGTGGTGTATATGATAAAATGAAATATTGAATAAGTGTGGCAGAAATCATGATGTTCAAATATAACCATTTTTTTAATTATGAAATACTAATAAACATAGTAAAGTGGTATTTAAATCCTTACAATTAAGATGTATTAATTAATAATAAATATAGTTTACTTGTATTTTTTTTAACAAAAACATAAATTAAAGTCAACCAATTAAACTATATATTTGTTAAGGTCACTAAAGTAATTTTCTTAGACCTCTAAAAATATATATATAAAAAACCATTTAATAAAAAATCTTATATTTTTTTTAGGTTCCATAGACCTTCAACGTATCAAATATTTATTCATTTTTTTTTTACCATTTAAGTTATGCTTACCGGACAAAACACCATAATTTTCAAAACTAAAAATTAATAAAATTTTATCTATAATTCATAATGTATTACCAATAATTAAATTAATTGATTTTATTATGAATTAAATAATAGATTTTAAAAGAAATTGATTATATTAGTTTGATAAATAATTCTGTATTTTCAAATATATGAAAAATAATATTTAAATAAAAATTTAATAGTTGTTTTAAATATACTGCTATAAATTTTAAAATGACTCTTATTTTTAGTAGCAGCTGCAAGACTATTATTAGATCTAAATCTAAATTTAAAAATATTTTTGCATGTCGTGCATCAAACAAATCTTGATTGGTTTTGGAATTCCAAATATATAATAGTTGGAAATTTATTCCTTAAAAAACGAAAAAAAACTTAATTTTCACTAAATCTCAAATATAAATCAATCTAGTTAATATTATAAATTGTTAGAGTTATTTTAAAGAGTATTAGTCTTCACCTGCAGTTTGCAGCTCGTCTGCGTCCATTGCAAATGCCAAACACAAACAACGACGGGTGAATATCGAAATTATGTAATAGTATAATGTAAACAAGAAGAACACGTAAGTAATCAAATTAACACAAACCTGAGAAACATTGAAGAACATAATATCAAAGGTTAATTTAATTCAATCACAATAAAACAGTCACAGGGATAAATTTTTATGCATGTCCTATACAATATACTTTTTCATCACTTGGTACCATTCTATTCTGAAGTACTTGGTTAGGAGGCCTAATACAATGCCACTACAAGAGTGGACGGACAATTCGTGAATGGCCAAGTCCTCATAAATCCCCTAAACTCAACTCGAGACACATATACGCGACAGTCGGGGTACTCTTGTTTTTCACGGTAGCTCCCAACCTTAGGGAATAACCCACTAATCCACTTAGGAATTCCCAACTAGATGTACCCCTAAGGTCTATCAGTCTTACCTTACGGTTCGACAGTAGCCATCCACGACCAAGCTTATTCAGTTGTACTTCCCCGAATCATTAGGTTTGTCAAACCCTCCCTATATGATGACAAAATAATCCTCACTCCAAAACAACAACATCTATCTCATACTTACTCGATTATCACAACTCAATAATTTTCAATTGGACTTCACAATATTCATCATTATATATATATATATATCATTCCATCACAATAAAATCCCAATATTTGGTTTACACTACTCACAATATACAATCCAATCTTATCAATCATATAATAAGAAATCAAACAGGTAGCATATTCAAGTAATATCATAACTTCAATCAAGTAACAAGAACACTCAAGTACATATCATTCATACAATAACAATCAGCATAAGGTTTCATAAAACCAGACAACACGCAATCTTGATAAAAATAAATTCACAGCAATTCTATAGGTTGCTAAAATATATTTTAGTCCTCACTATTACCATTCATATATTATTAATTAATTATTATCACTCAATAGGGCTCGACCAAACGTAGTAAGCCCCAGATGCATATATGGGAATTTCAGTTTTCCCGTTCATCTCATGTCATTTTATACTCATAATATCGAACCTCATCTCACCCGTTACCTTGGCTGAAGATTTTTCTCAATGAAGTTGATCCGTTGATATAATGTGTCCCGTCTTCGCCAATCACCGTCTCTAACAGCCTAGTCTTTGAAATCAATGTATGATTTTGGTATTAAGAGTTGCTGCTGGATGCAACAGGGCAATAGTCAATTCGATTTTTTTCTTCCTAATAGAACATGGAAACAGAGGCACGGAATGCACGACAACCTTCTTCATTCACTTATATACCTATCTATACGTACTAGTAGTTTTAGGTATATTATTAGGCTTATTATCAGACCTATACACTTAGCCCATGACCCGTATTATTATTAATATTATTGTTATTATTATTATTACAATCATAAACCCACTCTACCAGTGCTTAAGTTAACAGACTAATGTTGCAACACACATGTTTACTTCTTATTTTCTTTTTATATAAATATATGTATACATATATATATATATATATATATATATATTTTAAACAAATTGAATATTATTAATATTAATAATTTAATTAAATCACTAAGGCAAACACGAAGGAAATTATCGCACTTGTCAAACACACAGATAATAATAGTTGTGTATCATTTTATAATTAAAATATAATAATAAGAAAAAAATTTCGTCCTCCAAATTTAGCTGAGGAAAATAACTCTAGATATGAATCACGTACTTGACTTTCGACTTCCCAAGTAGCAGTTTAACCAACAACACCTCCCCAGACAACCTTAACCAATGAAATTGTCTTACCCCTTAATTCCTTGACTTTTCATTCCTCAATCCGTAGCAGTAAGGTCTCAAAAGTTAGATTCTCTTTTATTTGGACTTTGTCTGACTCAATTATTAGTGAAGGATCGAAAATGTACTTGCGAAGTTGAGACATGTGAATGACACTATGAAGATTAGAAAGAGACGGAGGCAACGCGATCTAGTATGCTACGTTACTGACACATTTAAGAATTTGGTAGGGTCCTATAAACCAAGGAGTAAGCTTTCGCATTTCTAACGCTCGACCAACCCCAGTTGTTGGAGTAACTCTCAGATATACATGATCACCTTCTTGAAACTCAAGGTCTTTCCTTCTTTTATCATGGTAACTCTTTTTCCTTCTCTGAGACGCTCTCATCTATTGTTGAATCATTTTTACTTTATCGGTAGTCTGTTGGACAATCTCAGGTCCTAACACAATGTTATCGCCCGTCTCAAACCAGCACAGTGGGGTTCTACACCTCCTTCCATACAACGCCTTAAAAGGGGCAATTCAAATGCTAGAGTGGAAACTATTGTTATAGGTAAACTTTATAAGTGGAAAAAAGCTATCCCAACTTCCACTTTGTTCCAACACACAAGCTCTCAATAAGTCTTCCATGGATTGATTGGTTCTTTCAATTTGACCATCTGTTTGTGGGTGATTGGTTCTTTCAATTTGACCATCTGTTTGTAAACCTTGCCAAAATTTAGAGGTAAATCTTGGG
The DNA here is from genome assembly GCA_037974295.1 of Cicer cuneatum. Classification (NCBI taxonomy): domain Eukaryota; kingdom Viridiplantae; phylum Streptophyta; class Magnoliopsida; order Fabales; family Fabaceae; genus Cicer; species Cicer cuneatum. The sequence goes on along the minus strand of JBBPBO010000004.1, from coordinate 39,348,542 downwards.
TCTCTATCTGACACTATACTTGATGGTGAAGGTGGAAACACAAGAAGGGGGTTTGAATTGTGTTTGTCAAACTTGATTTCTTTTGCTGTTTCGTTGAATGTTGATGCGAATTGTTGGATGAATAAATGATCAGACTTAGCAGAGGATAAGAACAACATAAGAACACAACAATTTATCCTGGTTCACCATTAACTTGGCTACATCAAGTCCCTTCACTCCAAAGGCTTTAATCCACTAATTGAAAACAATTTGAATTACAACTATTGACCCTCCAAGCCATTCTTCTCAAACAGCCTAACAACCCCAAACTTTTGAGAAACGAAAACAACTCCTTGACTCTACAAGTCAAGTCTTCTCCTACCAATTTGACAACCCCATATTGAAGAAGGAATCTACACCACTATCGGGTTTGATTACAAGGGTTTGGAACTTTGCAATGTTGCTTTTGGAAAGCTGATTCCTGCATTGATTCTTCCACTCTTTTGTTGCTTCTAGAAAGCTGTTTGTTGCATTGAATTTCTCTCTTGAAAACACTTAGAAAATATTGGTTTTGAACTCAAGTATTTCTCTATTTTGAACTCTTGGATTATGTTGAATATGAAGCTTGAGTTCTTGTATTTTCGATGCTTGACGTTGCTGCCTGAAGCCTCCTTTTATAGCTGCAGATAGGGCTTTGTCTAAGCTTAAATTCGAAATAAATCTTGCTCAGATTTCCTTCGATTAAAACCGTATCTTTTTAGCTTCAGATTGCACTTCAAAATTCTGTTTCACTTAAATTAAAACCGTATCTTTTTAGCTTCAGATTGCACTTCAAAATTCTGTTGACCAATCTTGTTTCTTTTAATTTCAAACCATATCTCTTTAAGCTTCAGATTGTATTCGAATTTCTTCAAGTCTTCAGTGATTTTTTGAATCAAATCCCCTTAATACTTTGATCAAATTTCTATCAAAATTTAATCAAGTCTTCTTCGAATATTAATCAAGTCTTCACTGATTTGCATCATGATTTAAAATTCTGGACCGTATGATCTTCTAATCTCGACCAACTCTAGACCATGTAATCTGATATGTACTATTCTGTGATCCTCTGATCTCGACCAACTCTGGACCATGTAATCTGATCTGTACCATTATGTGATCCTCTGATCTCGACCAACTCTGGACCGTGTGATCTGATTTGTACCATTATGTGATCATCTGATCTGGACCATTGATCTTCTAATCTGGACCATTGATCTTTTAATCTGGACTTTTATCCTCCGATCTGGACCATTGATCTTCTAATCTGGACCATTGATATTTTAATCTAGACATTTATCCTCTGATCTGGACCAAGTCTTTTGTTTTGGACCATGCTATCTTCTGGTCTAGACCAAGTCTGAATTAATTTTGGACCAAGTCTGGACTAACTCTTATGTTCACGACCATGCTATCTTCTAGTCTAGACTAAGTCTGGACCAAGTCTGACTTATGTTTCCTTCTGGTCTAGAACAAGTCTCCCTCTAACAAGCTTCCTTCTGGTCTGGACCAAGTCTCCTTCTGGACTCTACTTCCTTCTAATCTGGGCCAAGTAAGATATCCTTTGATGATGTTATTTTTCCTTCCCTTTGATGATATCCTCTAATTGATGCTATCCTATGATGTTTGCCTTTCATGACATCCTCTGGTATTCTCTAGAGGTATCTTCTAGTACCCTCTGGTGGCATCCTCTCGTATCCTCTGGATGTATCCTATAGCCAAAACTTCTGGTGGCATTTTTTTCTTCATCTGCTGACGTCATCCTCTTGTAACATCCTCTGGTGTATCCTCTGATTTTGCACAACCTTTGATTTTTTCTTCTAAGTCAAAATACGATTTACATAAAATACTTTTGTTAACATCAAAACTTTGATTGCAAGAACCAACTTGGTTCCAACAGATGGGATTCCATGCAACTTAAGAATTTCCTTTATGTATAATTCAGCTAACTTTTCCATAGGATAAGTTATGTTTATTGGAATGAAATGAGCAGATTTGGTTAATCTATCCACAATAACCCAAATACTATCATACCTTTTTGGAGTTCGAGGTAAACCTACAACAAAGTCCATAGAGATGTTATCGCACTTCCATTCAGGAATAGTCAAAGGTTACATCAAACGTGAAGGTTTCTGGTGTTCTACCTTAGACTTTTGACAGGTCAAACAAGCATATACAAACTCAGAAAAATCTTTTTTCATCCTAGGCCACCAAAATATCTTCTTGAGGTCCTTATACATCTTTGTGGCTCCAGGGTGCATACTTAGACAACTCCTATTTCCTTCCTCTAAGATAATCTTTCTTAACTCCTCCACATTGGGTATACAAATGCTATCCTTAAATCTCAAAATTCCATCCACACCCATTTTAAAATCAGATTCTCTTCCTTGGTCCATCAGATGTAACTTATCCAAAAGGTATAAGTCCAACTTCTGACTCTTTTCAATCTCTTCTAATAGTCCACTGGTCACCTTTAACATTCCCAATTTAATACTTTATGGTTTTAATTCACAAACCAAGCTAATGTCTCTAAACTGATCCAACAACTCATTATGCTTAACCATTAAAGCGGACACACTCAAATTCTTTCCTACTCAAGGCATCGACCATTACATTGGCCTTTCCAGGGTGATAGTTAAGTTCAAAATCAAAATCCTTAAGAAATTCCATCCACCTACGTTGCCTCATATTCAATTCCCACTGGTCAAAAAGGTACTTAAGGCTCTTATGGTAACTAAAAACCTAAAATCTAGATCCGTACAAATAGTGTCTCCACATCTTAAGTACAAAGACAACTGCTGCTAGTTCTAAGTCGTGGGAAGGGTAGTTCCTATCATGAATCTTCAGGTTCCAAGAAGCATACGCTACGACTTTTCCATCATGCATAAGAACTCCACCTAATCCTGAACCGCACGCGTCACAATATACTACAAAGGGTTCGCTCTAGTTAGGTAACACAAAGATCGGTGCAGAGGTCAAACGTTTCTTAAACTCTTGGAAACTATTCTCACAATGGGTATCCCACACAAACAATTCTCCTTTTCTGGGTCAACTTAGTTAAAGGTAAGGCCAACTTGGAGAATCCTTCTATGAATCTACGATAATAACATGCCAGTCCTAGAAAAATCCTAATCTCAATCACTGACTTTGGTGCTTTCCATTCTAAGACACTCTCTACCTTAGCATGATTAACAACTATTACTCCTTTTGAAATTACATGTCCTAGGAAACTTACTTCCTCTAACCAAAATTCACACTTAGACAGCTTGGCAAATAAATGTTTTTCCTTAAGGCTTTGCAAGACTATCCTTAAATGTTCACCATGCTCTTCCTTAGTCTTAGAGTACACTAAGATATCATCTGTAAACACAATCACAAATGAGTCTAGGTAAAGATGAAAGATTGGGTTCATGTAATCCATAAACACCGCTGGTGCATTAGTAACACCAAAAGGCATGACCAAATACTCATAGTGGCCATAAAGGGTCCTAAATGCGGTTTTCGAGACATCAGAAGACTTCACCCGAATATGATGGTAACCTAATCTCAAATCGATCTTACTAAATACGCAGGATCCTCTCAATTGGTCCATAAGATCATTTATCCTAGGTAGTGGGTACTTATTCTTGATTGCCACTTTATTAAGTTAGAGGTAATCCACACACAACCTCATAGATCCATCATTCTTTTTATTAAGTTAGAGGTGACATACTAGGTCTTACAAATTGTTTATCTAAAAGCTCCACCAATTGTTTCTTAAGCTCAGACAGTTCTAAGGGAGACATCCTATATGGTGCCATGGATATGGGTCCAGTACCTAGTACGAGGTCTTTGTTAAACTCAACCTCACGCTCTGGTGGTAAACTATTGACATCTTCAGGGAATTCACGCACAATAGAGACATCTTGTACTATCACTTTTTCTTCAAGTTCCAACGAGGATAGTGAAGGTGCAAACACGAGAAGGGGGGTTGAATTGTGTTTGACTAACTTGAATACTTTTTCTGTTTTTGCAGTTTTAAAACAAGACTTGATGTATGAATAAAACAGAGTTAGCAGCGAATATAAAGTAAATATAAAACACATAATTTTATATTGGTTCACCGTTAATGAGGCTACATCCAGTCCCTTCACTTTGAAGGATTTCACTAATTCAAACCTTGAATTACAACAATACCACTGACCCTCCAAGTCAGTCTTCTCAAACAGTCTAAGAATCCTAGACTTTTGAGGAATACAACACCTTGACTTCTTAAGTCAAGTCTTCTCCTACCAATCTGACAACCCCAGATTTGAGAAGGAATTACAACGCATTGAATCTAATTGCCATGTAATTTGCTACCCCTTCTGACTCCCTCATATTGTAGACTTTACTTCAACAACTTAGATCTAACTCAAGGGAAAGAAAATAACACGAGTGCTTGCTTCAGGAAAGCTAGAACTCACAATTAACCTCACTGAAAACTCGAGTGTTTGCTTTTCGAAGTGTATGACTCTTTTGTGATTTTCGATGCTAAGTCTTCAGTCTTGAGCCTCCTTTTATAGATGAAGAATTAGGGTCTCTTCCAAGCTTAATTTTGAGTTGTATCTTGTTGGATTCTCTTGCAAAAATATCTTGACCAATCGGGTTTCACTTTAAATAAAAAACATATTTTTCTGCTCCAGATTGCCTTTCAAAAATAACTTTGACCAATTCTGACTTTAATTAATTCTGGAACAAATCTTTCTTCCCATCAATACCTTCTGAATTTCACAAGACTTCAATTTATTTTTGTATCAAATCTATTTTAATACTTTGATCAAATTTAATCAAATCTCCACCGATTATCATCATGATTAAAGCTGAACCCTTTGATCTTCAACTCTCGTCCACATATGGACCATACTAAGTGATCTGCTGTGATCCTCTCATTTCGGCCAACCATGGACCACACTTTCTGATCTTCTGATCTCGGCCAACCTGGACTAGCAAACTGATCTGTTGTGATCCTCTGATCTCGGCCAATGCTGGACCACACGTTCTGACCTTCTGATTTCGGCCAACACTGGGCCATGGTCTAACCTTGGCCAACACTGGGCCATATACTTAAATCTTGACCATTGATCTGAACCTTTTCCCTTTGATCTGGACCAATTTTGAACTAAGTCTGGATTGAACTGAAATTAAATCTGGACAAAGGATATATAATTTTGGATATTTACCTCTTGATCTGGATCAGGTCTGGATTAAATCTGGACATTATTTCTTCTGATCTTGACTGAGTTTCATACTCTAAACCATGCTATCTTCTGGTCTGGGTCAAATCTGGGTTAAATCTCTTGTTCTGGACCCATTAATTTATCCTCTGATTGAGTCTGGATCAAGTCTGGGCTGTTTATCATTTCATTGCCAGGCCATCTTTTGGTCAGAATAACTTCACGACTAAGTATGACTTATGATTCCTTCTGTTCTGGATCAAGTCTCCCTCTGGCAGGCTTCCTTCTGGTCTGGTCCAGGTCTCCTTTTGATTTTGCTTCCTTCTGATATGGGCCAGCAAAGATATCCTCTGGTAATTTCAGGATGCATCTTCTGGTACCTTCTGGATGCATTATCTGGTGACTTCTGGAGGTGTATCCTCTGGTTTGATTTTACCTTCTGATTACTCATCCCCTGCCTCTAGTGACTTCAGCTTCTACCTCTGATAACTTCATCTTCTGGTGGCATTTAATTTAATAATTCAAGGTACAAAATAAGATTTCATGGAGTGCTTTTGTAAACATCAAAATCCTAAGTAATTAGAACCAACTTGGTTCCAACAATCTCCCCCTTTTTTATGATGACAAAACCTTAACTTATTTTGCTAGCTTATGACTCGAAGTGCTTTGAAATACTCCCCCTCAGACCAATCTCTCCCCCTTAGTCTAATATAGACTTTTTCTTCTCTTTTTCAACTCCTTCTTGAATCACTCTTTCTTTTCTTCTCCTCTCTTCTCCTTTTCATCTCCTTCTCTTTTCATCTCTTTCTAATTTATTTTTCTCTCTCTCTGTTTCTTCTCCTTTTCAACTCCTTCTCTTTTCACTATTTCTTTTTCTCTCTTTATTTTTCTCTCTCCCTGATTCTTCTCCTTTTCAACTCCTTCTCTTTTCATCTCTTTCTTTTTCGCTCCTCCTTTCTTTTTATCTCTCATTTTCTACTTATTTCTCCTTTTTCTCTCTCTCCCCCTTTTTGTCATCAGCCAAAAAGAGGTCCTACTATTTTGTATTTTTGTTTTTTTTTTCTTTACAAAGTACAGAAATTAAAAACAGAAAATAAAAGACATAAAATTAAAATTACAAGAAAATTAAAAACTCCAAAGAAGACTACTTGAGCTAGTCAGGTATGGAGACAATGTTAAGATGTTTCTTGATGAACTCGAACCTGTCTTCAGGTAATGCTTTGGTGAAGATGTCAACCCTTTGATAATCAGTGTCCACAAACTGGATGCTTAAAGTCCCTTTTTGAACATGGTCCCTAATGAAATGGTGTTTTATTTAAATGTGTTTGGCTTTAGAGTGTAAGATAGGGTTCTTGGTTAGGTTTATGGCTGAAGTGTTATCACAGAACAAAGGGATATTGGTTTCAAAGATGTTGCAATCTTCAAGTTGATGTTTCATCTAGAGTAACTGTGAACTACATCCTGATGACATGGAAATGGTGCTTTGTCTTTTGCTTGACCAAGAGATCAAATTATCACCTAAGAAGGTGCAGTTGCAGCTTGTACTTTTCCTTTCCAGCTTGTCTCCAACATAGTCGGAATCACAAAATCCTCTGAGTTTGTAGGTGGGGGTTTTCTTGTATAACAGGGTAAGGTTGGTGGTTCCTTTTTGGTATCTCGGAAGTCGTTTGACAGCAGTTAAATGGGATTCCCTAGTGTCAGCTTGAAAATGGGCACAGACACAAACACTAAACAAAATGTCAGGTCTAGAAGCAGTTAAATAAAGAAGGGATCCAATCATACCTTTGTATGTTTTGTGGTCTACCTTTTGGCTGGTTTCATCTTTCTCAAGTGAGCAGGTTGGGTGCATGGGGGTGGCCATAGGCTTACATTCAGACATTTTGAAATTTTTAAGAAGTTCTTTAATATATTTAGATTGGTGAATGAGTGTACCTGATATACCTTGGTGAATCTGAATTCCCAGGAAGAACTTGAGTTCTCCCATCATGCTCATTTGAAACTCTTTCTGCATTAGGTCAGAAAACTCCTTGCACAAGGTGCCAATAGTAGATCCAAAGATGATATCATCAACATAAACTTGAATAATTAAAATATCATTTTTAATGGATTTCCTAAATAGAGTATTATCAATCTGGCCTCTATCAAATTCATTCTTAAGCAAAAAGTTACTAAGTCTGTCATACCATGCCCTTGGTGCTTGTTTTAAACCATAAAAACATGGTCTGGAAAATCAGAATTTTCAAATCCAGGGAGCTGTTTGACATAGACTTCGTCACTTATATAGCTATTTAAGAATGCACTTTTAACATCCATTTGATACAAAATTATATCATGATTAGCAGCAAATGATAAGAGAATTCTAATTGCTTCGAAACTGGCCACTGGAGCAAAAGTCTCAGTGTTATCTATACCTTCTTGTTGACTGTATCCTTGAGCTACAAGTCTGGCTTTGTTCCTTACCACTTCACCTTTTTCATTGATTTTATTCCTAAACACCCACTTGGTTCCAATAATGTTTTTGTTTGGTCTGGATACCAGATCCCAAACATCATTCCTTTGGAATTCATTCAGCTCTTCTTGCATTGCAAGTATCCAACCTTCCTCTGCCAGAAGTTTATCAACATTGGTTGGTCTGCATCAACTTCTGGTTCTAGAAGATCTATAACAGCTTTTGATTATGATAAATCAACTTCTGGTTCTGGTAAATCTGTAACAACTTCTGATTCTGATAAATCAGCATTTGGTAAATTTGTAACAGCTTCTGATTCTGGTAAATCTGTAACAACTTCAGATTCTGGTAAATATCCAGATTTCTCTTCTGACTTATATTGGCTGTTTCTGACTTGATCAGATTTATCTTTTGAAGATTTGTCATGTGTTGCTGACTTGCTTGTATCCTCTACCTTTCCAGGTACTTCTGTTTCTTCTCCTTCTACTCCCTTTGGTTCTGGTGAACCTGCACTATCTTTATCATGCTTTGATTTGTCAAGATCAAGCAGTTTGTCATATAACATAACACAAATCAAATAATTTAAAAATGAACTCAATAAAGCCAAACCATTAATTCTGCTTCGGGTGGTTTCAGATTGTTTTTGAAACCACTAGAATGTTGTTTCTGCTGAATTGTTCAATTCGTGTGAATCATCTGGTTCATCTGATAGTTTGAAAACCTGCATAATACTTATCCAGCTTTGATTTTTTAAGATCAAGCTTCTAGTATCACAATAAACATAAATATCAATCAATAGAACCTTCCAAAATCGGTGAAGCCCTCAAAGATGATCAATGGATACTTGCCATGAATGAAGAATTAAATCAGTTTGAAAGAAACAAAGTTTGGGAACTTGTTCCAAATCCAGGAAATAAACACATCATTGGTACCAAATGGGTGTTTAAGAACAAATTAGATGAAAATGGAATAGTTATCCGAAACAAGGCAAGATTGGTCGCACAAGGATACAATGAAGAAGAAGGGATTGACTTTGATGAAACATTTGCTCCAGTAGCAAGATTAGAAGCAATCTGTTTACTACTTGCTTATGCTTGCTCCATGGGTTTTGAACTATTTCTAATGGATGTCAAGAGTGCGTTCCTAAATGGCTATATTAATGAGGAAGTCTACGTCAAACAGCCTCCTGGGTTTGAAGACTTCAAAAATCCTTCACATGTCTTCAAATTAAAGAAGGCACTTTATGGTTTGAAACAAGCTCCAAGAGAATGGTATGATAGATTGAGTAAATTCTTTTGTGAACATGGATTTCAAAAAGGTAAAGTTGATAAAACCTTATTCATTAAAAGAACAAAGGATCACACTTTACTTGTTCAAGTCTATGTAGATGATATCATATTCGGATCAACCAACAATGAAATATGTGATGAATTCTCATTAATGATGCAAGGAGAATTTGAAATGTCCATGATGGGAAAATTAAATTATTTCCTAGGACTTCAAATCAAGCAACTTCAGAATGGCATCTTTATTCATCAGTCAAATACTGTAAAGAATTACTAAAGAGATTGAGATGGACAGTAGCAAAGAAAGTGCAACTCCCATGGGATCTGGAATGTATGTTGATAGAGATGAAACTGGTAAATCAGTTGATATATCCAGATATAGAGGTATGATTGGGTCTCTCTTATATCTAACGGCCAGTAGGCCAGATATTATGTTTAGTGTATGTTTATGTGCAAGGTTTCAGGCAGATCCAAAGGAATCACATCTGATAGCAGTAAAAAGGATAATGAAATATCTAAAAGGAACAACCAATGCTGGCCTATGGTATCCAAAAGGTAGCATATGCAATCTCATTGGTTATTCTAACTCTGACTATGCAGGATGTAAGACGGACCGAAAAAGCACAAGTGGCACCTGTCAGATTTTGGGAAATACACTAGTATCAAGGTCTTGTAAGAAACAAGCATGTGTGGCATTAAGTACTACAGAGGCAGAATACATAGCAGCAAGCAGTTGCTGTGTGCAAATCCTCTGGCTTAAACAACAACTCTGTGACTAGGACTTGATCTGGGGTGTATTCCTCTGAAATGTGACAATACCAGTGCCATCAACATCACTAAGAATCTAGTCATGCACTCTCGAACCAAACATATCGACATACGTCATCATTTTTTGAGGGATCATGTGCTCAAAGGAAATGTTGAAGTTACCTTCGTGAATGGGTAAACACTACTAAATATGATGCTTATATTTCATTGTGCCGTTTTGACAAAGAGACTATGGAAAGAAAACGCACACAGTCTAGATCGGAGTATGCTAGACAAAGATATGGTGTTGGTAATCTGACTGTTGACAATAGATTACTACATTATTTCTTAAGTTATATTTTGATACCAAAAGCAGGGAACTACTCACAGATCTCTGAATTTGAACTTCAAGTTATGATTTTTAAGATAGAAGGTGCTGATTTAAATTGGGCATACTTTGTTCGTTCAGTTCTATATGCTTCAAAAGATTCTATAGCTTTACCCTATGCAAGAGAAGTCACAAGAATTCTGGATCATTTTAAGGTTGATTTTTCAGGCGAGGTGCTGTACCAGACCACCAAAGACAATCTGCTGGACTTAAGTGTATTGCCCAGTATGAAAATAGTTTGGAGTGAATCACTTCAAATTTATATTCATAAGGGTGATCTTGGACAAAGTTCATCAACTATCAAAGAAGAAGCAGAACCAACAACATGCCAAGCAGTAGCACCAGAAGCATTACCAGAAGATGCACCAGAAGCAGCAACAGCAGTAGCACCAGAACCAGATAACATAACACATACTGAAGACATCATCACAAGCAGCAACAACAGTTTCAATTTAACTTTGAAAATCCTCTTGCTTCTGATTTTCAGATTCTGAATCTGTATGTTCTGTGATTACATGGTTTGGATTAAGGGATTTGAATTCCCTTATTCTGTATGTTCTGGTTCTGGATCGGGTACTGATTCTGATTTTGGTTCCAGTGTTGGTTCTGGTTCCACTTCCTGTGCTTCTGATGCTGGTTCTAGTTCTGGTTTTGGTTCCAGTTCCTGTGCTTCTGATATTGGTTCCAGTTCACTTCATATTCACTTCATATTTACTTACTGTTTCCATAAATCATAGATGCATATTTACTTCTCTCCATTCCATTAGAAATAATGTTTTGAAAAAATTGCTCATGCATATCCGATTCACAAACAGTTTTGGAGGTGGAACAAATATTACTTTTGAGGGTTTGGTTTTCATATTTGAGTCTTGCAACTTTAGTTTTAAAATCCTTGTTTTTAGTTGCATACTCAGAATTTCGATTCTTTAAAACTTGGACTTCTTTGGTTAGATTTTTCTTATCTTCCCTAAGAGTTTTCTATTTTAAAGACATCTTATTGTTTGCAATTACAAAGTCTTTTAAAGCCTCAATTAATTTTGATCTAGTAAGATCAGAAAATACCTCACTGTCTTCATCTTCTGATTCTGTTCCAGAGCCTGAGCTGTATCCAGAGCTTGCGTTGGTATGAGCCATTAGAGCCAAAATTGCTTCCTCTAATGTGCTTCCAGACTTGCTTGAATGACTGCTTCGATCATTCTTCCTTATGCCGGCTTTCCTTCTTAAAATAGTGCCTTTACGATGTCTAGAGGTAGACCTGATGTGTGCCATCATTGCTGTTTCTGCCTCTTCTTCATCAGACGATTCTTCTTCTGATTCTGATGCATCCCAGGCTGCCATCAGACCTTTCTTTTTGAATCAGGAACTCTTCTTGTGTTGTTTGCCTTCCTCCAGATTTGGACATTTTGAACATCATTAATTAAGTTGTTTTCTTCCAAATATCATGTGTTGCCTCTGTTTATTTGTTACATTTTTGCAAATGTTGTTTCCTATGTGATATCTTTTTTATAATGTCAAAAGGGGGAGAAAAAGTGTATATATATTGTTGTTGCTAATTATGTTGAACAGATCCTCCAACACTTAAGAAGGAGAAAAACATTTATCAAGGGGGAGTAAGCACACATCTAGGGGGAGAAATCAAGACATTTGAAATCCAAGCAACAAGAATTTTTGTCATCATCAAAAAGGGGGAGAATGAAAATTAAAGATCTACATTTTTGGATGAAGACAAAAAGATCCTTGATCAAAAAGGAAAAAGGATTTTAAGCAACTTATCTTTCAAATTTATATTTAGGTAAAAGCATTTGATATTAAATCAAAATACAGTTTAAGTACAATATTATGAGAACCTTCTGATAGCATATGCATTAAAATATTTTATGAAAATATTTAATAACATAAACTTGTTTGAAAATAAAGTTTTTACAAAACTGGAAATCTGTATTCGAATACGAGGTATCGTAGTCGAATACAGACTACAAGTCAGAAGCTAAAACTGAAGATCTGTATTTGAATACGAAGTGTCGTAGTCGAATACAGATTGCAAGTCAGTAGCTATTTTTAAACATTTGTATTCGACTACAACCTTGTGTAATCGAATACAACTCAAGTCAGTAGCTATTTTTTAAACATTTCTTTTCGACTACAGCTTTGTGTAATCTAATACAACTCAAGTCAGTGGCAAAAATCCCGAACTTGTATTCGACTAAAGGCTATTGTATTTGACTACAACATTCAAATTTCAAATATAAACAGAACGTTATAGAAGTGTATTCGAATACACTGAGACTGTATTCGAATACAACTTCGAAAAAATGAAACTTTTCAGTTTTGAAACATTGCACAAGTTCATCAAAACGTTTGGGAATCATTGCCATTGATCTGAAGTGTTACCTTGGAATGTAAATACTTCAAAACTTCAGTTTTGAACTTACAACTTTCGACTGCCTTTTTAGAATCAAATTTTCTGAAACATCAGACACTTCAAAACTTAATTTTCATATTTTCAAGTACATGCTTTTCATTTTCATATCATTAAGAAAGGTTCTCAATTGTACTTGGAAGTGTGATTGATTAAGTATCAAATACTTAGTGATTATAACCTTGTTCTTTGTCAAGAACATCTTTACAAAATTCATTACAAAATCATTGTATCACTTGAAGAATTTAGTGTAGATTCTTCAAGTTTTTGTTAACACAAATAGTGGTGTACTATCTTTTGTTAAGTGTTAAAGAATCTATAACTTACGTCTTAGGGTTAGACTTGTAACATATTCGAACAAAGTGGAAAATCTCTTGTGGTGTGCAAGAGGACTGGATGTACCCTTGGTTGTAAGGGGAACCAGGATAAATCTCTGTGTATTTTTACCTTCTGATATTTACAGTTTTCATTTACTAACACAGCAAGATTAAACAAACTTTAAACAGTCACTTAAACAATCTCCAAAACTCTAAAAACAGAAAAAAAAATTCCAACACCTAATTCACCCCCCCTCTTAGGTGCAACTTTGTTCTTACAGATATCAGATTCTGGAATCTACAGAACATTCTATCGATGTCTTCATCATCTTCCATCTTGAACATCTCATACTGTTTGACTAGTATGTTAGCCTTTGCTTCTTGAACCTGCTGGCTTCCTTCATAGGTCAGAACCAAACAGTCAAAAATGCTCTTGGTTGTTTCTTTATCTGTGCATCTGTCAAATTCATTGAATGTGATGGCATTGATCATGATGTTTCTGGACTTGTGATGCAGTTTGTATAATCTGCTCTGGTCTGATTTCAAATCTTCCATGTCTAGTTCTTTAGTTGGATCTCCTGGAACAGTAGGTGTAGTGTATCCTTTTACTACCAGCTTCCAAAATTCAGGATCTTGACATATGAAGAAACATCTGATTCTGTCCTTCCAATACTCAAACCTTTCCTCATCAAACAGTGGTGGTCTGTTGATGTTGCCTCCCAAATCATCTTTGGATTCTGCCATGTTGAACCCCTTGGACCTTTCCTTAAACACTGTTAAGTGTTCAGCCTTGAGACCGAGCTCTAATGCCAATTGAAGGTGCAAACACGAGAAGGGGGGTTGAATTGTGTTTGACTAACTTGAATACTGTTTCTGTTTTTGCAGTTTTAAAACAAGACTTGATGTATGAATAAAACAGAGTTAGCAGCGGATGTAAAGTAAATATAAAACACAAAATTTTATACTGGTTCACCGTTAACGAGGCTACATCCAGTCCCTTCACTTTGAAGGATTTCACTAACTCAAACCTTGAATTACAACAATACCACTGACCCTCCAAGTCAGTCTTCTCAAACAATCTAACAATCCTAGATGTTTGAGGAATAGAGAACCTTGACTTCTTAAGTCAAGTCTTCTCCTACCAATCTGACAACCCCAGATTGTAGAAGGAATTACAACGCCTTAAATCTAATTGCCAAGTAATCTGCTACCCGTTCTGACTCCCTCAGATTGTAGACTCTACTTCAACAACTTAGATCTAACACAAGGGAAAGAAAATAACACGAGTGCTTGCTTCTAGAAAGCTGGAACTCACAATTAACCTCACTGAAAACTCGAGTGTTTGCTTTTCGAAGTGTATGACTCTTTTGTAATTTTCGATGCTAAGTCTTCAGTCTTGAGCCTCCTTTTATAGATGAAGAATTAGGGTCTCTTCCAAGTTTAATTTCGAGTTGTATCTTGTTGGATTCTCTTGCAAAAATATCTTGACCAATCGGGTTTCACTATAAATAAAAAAACATACATTTTTCTGCTCTAGATTGCCTTTCAAAAATAAATTTGACCAATTTTGACTTTAATTAATTTTGGAACAAATCTTTCTTCCCGCCAATAGCTTCTGAATTTCACAAGACTTCAATTTATTTTTGTATCAAATCCTTTTTAATACTTTGATCAAATGTAATCAAATCTCCACCGATTATCATCATGATTAAATCTAAACCCTTTGATCTTCTACTCTCGTCCACATCTGGACCATACTAAGTGATCTACTGTGATCCTCTGATTTCGGCCAACCATGGACCACACTTTCTGATCTTCTGATCTCGGCCATCATGGACTAGCAAATTGATCTGCTGTGATCCTCTGATCTCGGCCAATGCTGGACCACACGTTTTAACCTTCTGATTTTGGCCAACACTGGGCCATGGTCTGATCTTATGATCCCGGCCAACACTGGGCCATATACTTAAATTTTGACCATTGATCTGAACCTTTTCCCTCTGATCTGGACCAATTTTGAACTGGGTCTTGATTGAACTGAAATTAAATCTGCATAAAGGATATTTAATTCTGGACATTTACCTCTTGATCTGGATCAGGTCTGGATTAAATCTGGACATCATTTCTTCTGATCTTGACTGAGTTTCATACTCTAAACCATGCTATCTTCTAGTCTTGGTCCAAGTCTCCTCCTAACTTTGCTTCCTTCTGATCTGGGCCACCAAAGATATCCTCTGGTAATTTCAGGATACATCCTCTGGTACCTTGTAGATGCGTTATCTGGTGACTTCTGAAGGTGTATCCTCTAATCTGATTTTACCTTCTGATTACTCATCCCCTGCCTCTGGTGACTTCAGTTTCTACCTCTGATAACTGAAATTTAAAGATCTACATTTTTGATGAAGACAAAAAGATCCTTGATCAAAAAGAAAAAGGATTTTAAGCAACTTATCTTTCAAATTTATATTTAGGTAAAAGAATTTGATATTAAATCAAAATACAATTTAAGTACAATATTATGAGAACCTTCTGAAAGCATATGCATTAAAATATTTTATGAAAATATTTAATAACATAAACTTGTTTGAAAATAATGTTTTTACAAAACTGGAAATCTGTATTCGAATACAAGGTATCGTAGTCGAATACAAACTATAAATCAGAAGCTAAAACTGAAGATTTGTATTCGAATACGAAGTGTCGTAGTCGAATACAGATTGCATGTCAGTAGCTATTTTGAAACATTTGTATTCGACTACAGCTTTGTGTATTCGAAAATCTCGTCAGTGGCAAAAATCTCGTATTTGTATTCGACTACAAGATGTTGTATTCGACTACAAACATTCAAATTTCAAATACAAATAGAACGTTATAGAAGTGTATTCGAATAACTGAGACTGTATTCGAATACAACTTCGAAACAATGCAACTTTTCAGTTTTGAAACATTTGACAAGTTCATCAAAATGTTTGGGAATCATTGCCATTGATCTGAAGTGTTACCTTGGAACATAAATACTTCAAAACTTCAGTTTTAAACCAATCAATCCTACCACGAACTTTGAATAACTTTCTGAAATATTTTGTGATCTTTTCAAAGTTATATTTTCATACTTCAAGTACATGCTCTACATTTTCATATCATTGAGAAAGGTTCTCTGTTGTACTTGATAGTATTTTGGATTGGTATCCTTGCACAAACTGTTATATCCTGTTGTTCTTAATTAAGAACATTGTTGTAAAAATCATTAAAGTTATTGTTTGAAGAAAGTGGTGTATTTTCTTCAAGTGTTGTAAACTAAGATAGTGGTGTCCTATCTTAGGCAGAGTGTTAGGAATTTGTAATTGAAGTCTTAGGGTTAGACTTGTACTTATTCTAATAGATATTGGAAAATCTCTTGTGGAGTGCAAGAGGACTGGATGTACCCTTGGTTGTAAGGGGAACCAGGATAAATTTATGTGTGTTTTTACCTTCTGTCATTTAAAGTTTTCATTTACTAACACAACAAGATTAAACAAACTTTAAATAGTCACTTAAACAGTCTCTAAAACTCTAAAAACAGAAAAATTGTCCAACACCTAATTCCCCCCCC